>JAPTHN010000004.1:45225288-46425288 GCA_026936325.1 Platynereis dumerilii | reverse complement strand
AGTTGTCATAATGTTATCCCATGCCTACAGAACTAATGGTTTCTTTGTGCATTGCGAAATACTTCTTTTATCGATGTTGATTGTCCATAATGCATGCCATCCATTCAAAAGATGGCTATGCAAGACACGTCGTAATATTGTATGGGTAATTGCCAGGATATAAGGTCCCCCTAATTTTTTAGGCATTGCCTCAGCCCTTCTCTTTATATGGGGTTAGCCCTTTGCTGAAATATCGCCTAAACCCTGACTACAAATAGCTAGGCAAAGTATTCCCGGTGAAGAGGATGGATGGATGTTTGATTAGGGCTATACGTCCTGTATTCAAGCACTTGACAGGCTAATTGAGATTGAAGGAGGACACGTCGTGACGGCAATGAGGCGAAGGATGATTGAAACTGCCGTGCAACACAGACTCAGGTGGCCCGGCAAAAGTGCCCGGCAAAAGTTGAATGCTGATGAAGGGTAAAGCAGCTCTTCTGCATATGGTAAGTTGCAGAAAGGGACTTTGCAACAACTTGCTCTTCTGAATATACTTTCATACCTGAACTGCAGGGAAACCATCAACAAAATACTCCTTCTTATGTGTTTAAGCTTCTGTCTTCTATATATCAACAGGCGATGTAGGAAATTCCTACTCCAGAATAAATCTGTAGCACTTAATCTTGTTCTCTCCCATAAACAACTCAAGTGCCAGGTCTTTCTGCACCGATGATCTGTTCATCTGTGTGCCATCAGCACTTCCGAAACTACCTTCCTTTTTGCATTTTTTTTTTTGCAAAAGAATGATGTGCAATATTAAGTTCTGGTGAACAAACAACATGTGTAGGTACATGTATATCCAATAAGTCTGCAAACTAGTCATATTTAAATTAAAATGGCTGTCAAATTAGCATCTAGGACTCTGGGACAACTATCTATCAGGACCAAATGGGCCATACCAAGTAGAATTAACAGAACTGTGCTAGATTTTCTTAGCAATACATGAATACGCGGATGTGAAATAAAGCAGCTCAAATGAAATATTGCAGACTGCTCCCTCCATTCCAATTGAGCAGTTTACAGTATTAGCAGCTCTAGGTTATTCACCAAAGGAGAGGGCATATGTGATTTGTCACCCCAGGGCTCTAACCCAAGATATGATAAACACATATTCCCAATCCCTAGGTGAATTATTGGCTTACACCATGAGACATCATATTGCCTTCGGGAAAATTACCAATAAATCAAATCAAAAAATCAAACAACCAATAATTAAACAACGGAGGATATGTGATATATCCCAATGAAATACTGGCTCGTGATTGGCTGAAAGAGGTTTCGAATGGTATAATGTCATAAATAATACTTTTCAGAGCTCACACACAAGGTTAAGAATAAGTGCAACCATCCCAATTGGCCCAGTGATCGTGGTGAAATATGCATTGAATGTTTGATCAATTCTAATTTGTGCAGTGACCAAATTCACCCTCTATAAGTACAAATTATCGTGAACTGTTTCATCTTCACTATATATTTAGATCAATTCAAGACTTTCACGTGCCTAATGATAATAATTGTTTTGGAAATTTGCAGTCCCCTGGATAACTGAATATACCATGAAATCTTGTAACACCATCAGCGACACAGAGGAAAGAGTTTCCCTTTAAATTTTTTTTCATCATGTGCTCTTATACCTGATATTGTTTTAATTGTGGCTGCTTCAGCCTGAGCACTTGGAAATCATAGCACCAAGATTGATTAAAGCTGAAGGCAGTGGCGTAGCTAGGGATTTTCTCTGGGGGGCAAATGACCCTCAATTTCCCCAAAAAACAATCTTCGACATAGGATAGCCGACAGTACATTTATCTTAGCTTTACCGGATTTTCAAATGACACATACGGAACACTAAGAACACTTTCAACATGATGATACTGGTAAACTAAACTGAACCAAATAAAAAACGCAAAACTATTCCCAGGGCTTTATTTTTCTAGATGTGTTTCATATGAGCTGTTGAGTGTATGCATTTGTGATATCAGGTGTCAAAGGACTCAGTTGGATAAAATGACTGAAGTGTGACAATTTTTCACATGTCTGTGACCAAGTTTATCACATTGGGGTATGGTGAGTGGACAGGGGTATTAGGCACCATGTAGGGCAAATCTAATGATTTCATGTTAAAGCTTGAAGAAAATGATGCATAAGGCCACACAATTCACTTCATTTACTGCCACCTGACTTGTTAAAAAAAAAATTGAGAAGTCAGGTGAAAGTTTTCCACACACAATGCTATTCCAACGGAACACTGCAATGACAGAAACAAGTCATGAAACAGCCCAGACAATAGCTGTGGACGAAAATGGCTTAGGATCATTCAGAAAGGCTTCACACAACCTGTATATCAACCGCAGTGTTAAAAATCAACACTTTCTGTGCCCTCCCTTCGCTATTCTCCCAACCATACATCTGATGCCGCATGAAAAGCAAAAGGAAAGCACACATGGTACTGATATTTGTCCTGTTGCTGCTATACAGGTTGTTAGAGGCCTTTTTGATAGACGCTATTCCTTTTTCACTCTGTTTCAAGTGTTAAGGCCGTTCCTTGACCTGTTTCCATAGTTGAAGTGTTTCACTGCAATATCATCGTGTGTGACAAACTCTGACCTGACTTCTCAAACAAGAACATTTTAACAAGTTAAATGACACCAACTGAAGCAAATTGTGTGGCCTTTTGCATCATTTTCTTCAAGCTTTCACACTAAATCATTAGATTTGCTCTGTAAAGTGCCTAATACCCCTGTCCAATGACCATACCCCAATGTGATAAACTTTGCAGTAGATGCTGATGCAATGGTTAGAATTTTTCGATTTTATGGAACTGAGTCCTTTGACACCTGATTATACATATGCATCATCTCAACAGCCCATCTTAGTGACATACAGAAAAATACAACCCTGGAAATAGTTTTGCGTTTTTTATTTGGTTCAGTTTAGATTCAGCAACGTAAGAAATGCATGCTTTTTCATAACTTTTGAAGTACAATTTTTTCTTCTTCTGTTATTATCTATTCTCTATTTCCTGTGTCTATCACATTTCGTGATGAACAGTCATAGCAAATTTAAAATATTGCTAACATGAAACGGGATTGCTAAGAAATATTTCAAAATTTCCTTTCCCCTCTCCTTTTGTCTTTTTTCTTTCCCTTCGCAGTGCATCCACAGGAAAGAGAACATTTTAAGGGCAAAAATGGTGAAAAACTTTCAGTAGGGAAGTATCACAGAATTTGACTTTAGACTCAGTGAAAACAAAGGGAATTTGGTTTTACAAATGTAAAGATGAGAAAAATGATCTCCATAAAGTCATGATTTTTGGACTCTGAAAGACAATGCTAAGAGCGAACAAGGTCAGGGAAAACATCAAGGTAACATCTGGGAAAATACAGAGATTCAGGGAATTCAATAATTTGCAGTGGATCTTCGGTTCACTTTCCCTTTTGTTTTCCCATTTTTCCTAGTTTTTCCCCCTTTTCTCTCTTTTCCGTCCTGTTCCCTCTTTTCCCCTCCTTTTCCACTTTTCCCCTCATTTCCCTATTTTTTTCCCCATTTCCCCATTTTTCCCCAAAAAGTTGTCTGGGGGGGCAACTTGCCCCCCCCTGCCCCCCCCCCACTAGCTACGCCACTGGCTAAAGGCCTATTCTTTTTTTTTTTTTTTTGAGAGTGTCTCCAAGAAATAGGAACTTTTTGCTTGATATTGCTTGATGAGTTTATCAAACTTTGGGACAAGCTACACACTTCAAATGCTAAGTTCTGTTAAAAAGTATATCGCACACTCAATCGATATCTACAAAAAACTGACATTATACCATTTTTACGAGTTAATGTGACATGAGAATAGGCCTACACCAGACAGGGTAATTGAAAAGATACACAAGGGCTGCATGATTAAAAGACCCTAAAAAGCTACATTGTTTGCAACTTTTAAACACCTTTGTGTATTTTGCTTTGCAACATAATTTCAGTACATGCCAAAGCTATTGCTCCCTCAACCTCAAAACTGACAAAGAAATACTTCTAAAAGTTTGCTGCTGAATTGTCAGGTCCACAGGTCACAGATTATTTTGAAACATGAACTAACATTGAAGAATTCATATACCGTATAGACTATAGAACGGGGTGACTTTGAACAGTTTTCACCTCAGTTCTCTTATCTTTAAAAAAAATATAAGATCCATGTATTATTTCATGGAATAAAATGTTGGCCACTGATATGTAGTTAACCTGTGCATAGGCATTTTGAGATATACATCATGTATATATGCCTGTGTCAGCGGATAAATGGGCGTTCAAAGCCACCCCGAGATCCGGGATGACTTTAAATAGAGCGAGTTTAAATGAAAGAAAACCATCAATTCTCAGAAAACGAATGTTTATCTGTGCTTATGAATTGTTTAGGGCTTGATTGCATTTCCCAAAAATTTTGTTACTGTTTTTTTTTACTTTGTGACTCTTTAATTCTTCATCTACTTCCATGCCTTTGACGCTAAATTATTGCACAATATCAGTGACATTATGTGAGCACACGTTCAATTATATATAGTATTACGAAATATGATACATCAGTTAATATAGTATACCTGATCCCATTGTGAATAACCGGTTTATACCATGAGACAAACACTGAAATAGTCAAACATGATAGGATAACCGGACAACAAAGAATATGGGGATTATTTCCCTGAAATACTGGTTAGTGATTGTCTGAGAGAGGTGTTGGATGGTATAAAAAGTGAAAGTGCACAACGCAGCTAGGGATGTTTTTGTCCTATTTTGGTTGAGTCAGTTAAAGCAAAAGTGGGAATGGTCATTGACATCAATTAACACAAAAGTAATGTGCAATACAGTCAAGAGGGCCATGAGAAAGAAATATTGATATATCCATTTAAGCTAAACTTGTCCTCTTGATTTATTTTCTAAATTTATTTTTGACTTACAGTTCTCAAATCTAGGCTCATTTATTATTTTTTTCAAAAGATGTGAGGCCCCCCTGAGGTGTGAGGCCCTTGGCTATAGCCGCATCAGCCATATGGATAATCCAAGCCTGAGCCAGCTTTCAGCAAACTTACCTATCCAATGGACATTACCAACTTCACTATGCAGTGGAGTCACCAAATGGACATATACTTCTTCAAGTGACAGGAAAAAAATGTGTTTCTCAGCTTATTTGCTAAATAACTGAGGACCTATTTTGTAAAATTTTTACTGTTTGGCTTGCTTGGGTGACATAAAGAATTATCTAAAAGGAGATTGTGCACTTTTTGGTTTAAAAACTTTTGAATAGCCTAAATTGTTTGAAAAGATGGGTATAGATGTATGAGAACTCATGGTCTGTTGGCTCGGAAAAAACTGAAGCAATCGTGACCGGTCATCCCTTCCTCCATCAAGTTACGCCCCTGCCAAAACAACTGCATAGCAACATTGGAGATTCTCAGCTGTAAGTTAATTTAGCTACTAATGCGACAACAAAACCTTGAAGTAGAACTGATTTATCACATTGTAGCAATCTTGTTTCAAACAAACATTCAGCTCATGTCGTACTCGCTCTAAATCTGGGACATGATTGATATAAATAGGATTACACAAAGACAATAAGACAAGTTTCACTACATTATAACTGGAAGTCTTAAAACCTTTATTTCAAATGGACTGACAATGCTATTTATTATCTTTGAAAATCCATTAGGCTTTAGGAAGTGACAGCTTTATCCTCAACGTGTTGTTTCAAAATTGCATTTCCTTCATCTTTTCCCTTGTTAATTCTGTAAATTTATCTTGAAGTAGATGTTTCTTAGATTATTTCATCACAATGATTAACCAATAATCCAGCTTTGCATAATTGTAATGGCTTGATGCAAAAACACAGGCAAGAATCCTAGAAGATTAATTCATCCCATTTTGTTTGTACTTAATTATCCAGAGGATTTTCTCGAGTGTATTATTTATGTGTGGTAGCACAGGATAGAAGCGAGGTCCCGTCTTTGACAGCCTAAATTATTTCAGGAGGCATATAATTATATACACGGGCATATCGGAGTGGGAACCAAGTGATTTCATTTGAGGGTATTAAATCTAGATCTTTAAATTCGGACGAATGTTGCTTGCCCCCCTCCCCAAAACATTTTTGTGTGACGTCTGCAGATAAATCAGAATGGAAAAGGCCTCATGACAGGATACACCGCCCAAACCCTCTCATAAACTCGGCACCCTCAACTTAACCTCTTTTACCCTCAACTTACCCCTTTTCACTTCCGCCATCCTCAAATACCCTCAGCTTCCCTCAGCTTCCCTCAGCTTCCCTCAACTACCCTCAACTTAACTCAACTAAACTCAAGTAAACTCAACTAAACTCGACTTACCTCAACTAAACTCGCCTCCCCTCAACTAAACTCGCCTCCTCTCAACTAAACTCACCTCCCCTCAACTAAACTCGGCTCTCCTCAAGTAAACTCGGCTGCCCTCAAGTAAACTCGCCTCCCCTCAACTAAACTCGCCTCCCCTCAAGTAAACTTGCTCCCCTCAAGTAAACTCTGCTGCCCTCAAGTAAACTCGCCTCCCCTCAACTAAACTCGCCTCCCCTCAAGTAAACTCGCTCCCCTCAAGTAAACTTGGCTGCCCTCAAGTAAACTCGCCTCCCCTCAACTAAACTCAGCTCCCCTCGACTAAATTCACATCCCCTCGCCTCCCCTCAAACGAACTCGCCTCCCCTCAACCAAATTCGCCATCCCTCAACTACCCTCAGTTACCCCATGATAAAACAGTGGTAACCCCAGGGGGTTGAGGGAGTATCCTGCCACGAGGCCTTGGAAACACCCAGTAGATAGAAATTGCAAATAAGTGGATAATGATAGTTATAACATCACTTTTTATTTGGGCGCTATTCTATTTGAATGACCCTCGGGGATGTTCAGCAGTCCTCATGATTACTCAGCAGCCCTCATGCTGCTCATGCTGCTCATGCTGTTTTGAATCACTTGGGCTACTGAACATCACCTAGGACCATTTAAAAGGCATAGCGCCCTCAAAAGTAGTGTTATTGTTGTAATAATGCATGTTATTTTTGCATTTTATGCCAATCCGTTGATGCGTATTGTGCTCATTCAGAACACACTTTTGGAGAATGCAACACTGGCAGCATAATAATGTTTGATTGTGTAAACTGAATACCAAACTATTATGTTATCCCATACCAACAAAGCTAATGGTTCTTTTGTGCACTGGCAAAAAGACCTATCTCTCAAACATGTCCAAAATATGTGCCATCCATTGAAAGATGTGTGTGCATGGCACATCATAAATGGGTATTCGGGGAAGAAAATGTTGTGAAGAATAGGTTGATTTCTTGTGACCACAATAATTCCCTATAATGACAATGTAGATATTTATGCAATTTTGCTGACATAATTATTATTTTAAGTGCTACTACTTCTCACTTCACCAGGATGGACTCAAAATGAGGTTTTGTTGTTTTATTAGTCATTGAGGAGCCATTTTTACTTTTATTGGGATTTGTCACTGTCCAGATTTACATTGATATTTTCATTGCTGTATTATCCAATCCATTTACCCAATACAAGGTCACTGAAGGGTCAGATTTCCAGACAAATCCTGAAACTTTAGGAATTTCCCCAGTATTATACTAATCTATGTGTGTTTCATCTTCCCCTCATTCTACTCATCTTTGTCTTATTGTGTGCCCAGGTAAATAATTAATCTGAATCAATTCATCTGGCACCATTCATCAAAGGTTTACTAATTTGAATAATTGTATTTGTAATGACAACTTATTTCACGAACAAAAAAAAATATATATATATATATTAATTAACTTTTTTACAGTGTTATTTTATAAGCATTGATAAACACAGTCATCTGTTTTGCAGACTCTTGAAGCCTACAGATGCAGCAGAGATTTATGTTTATAAACTAGATTTTTTTATGTCAATTCAAGATGGATTTGCGACAAAGTGGCACTCGTGATATATCCAGGAATAAATTGAGTAGTGAGAGAGCTTTTTCATGTACCGGTATACAGTAAATGTAGATAGTCTGTACATGACGAAAGCAGTTTACTGAAACACTTTTGAAAGCTCCAAGGATTTATTGTATTATTTGGAAATATCTCAGTAAATCTCCTAGAAAGTCTCAACCGAAATATGATATGACAAAAAGTTTACGACAAGCCTTCTAAAAAAGTAATGCTTGGTAGACAAATAACATTTGAATGATATAAATTTATAATGAAGTAAGATTTTCATAGGCAGATCCAGAAAATGTCTATGAGGTTAGTTAAGGAAACATGGCACTCGACAAATTGCGACTTGTTTGGGTCTGCTGGTGATTATGTTCTTTGAGCTTTTTACAGATTGGCAGTCCACTAGAAAAATTAATTTTCAATTTGCAAATTGACTTTGTCAAGTCATTGACGTTTTTTGTTGGCCTCTTAATCTTCTTATATGATGAAGTACCTCAAGTCATTTAATTTATTTGCTTATACCACTGTTTGCTTTTTCTGGCCAATCAGAAGGCAGGATTTCGCTCTGATATAATGCATTTCACAGCTCATACACCTGACCATGATATTGCATGCTTGGCTGACTAAAAGTTGTCAAAATTGAAGGAAACACTGAAACAAAACTGACCAACAAAGGATTAAAACTGAACAACACGGACAGCAAACAACCCTCCTGAGCAGCAACGTAAATCCAACCTTTCACTACGTAATTATTTAGGTTAGAATCAAACGTTGGGCCAAACAACGTATGACAAAGGTAGGGCAAATGTAATTTCCAAACGTTGCACTCAGATGGAAAACCAAACGTAGGTCGCAATGTTAGTAAGAGGTTGGCAGATAGTTTGTTTTATAGTTTGGCCTAACGTTCGAGTCACACGTAAGTCATACCTTTGGTTGAGAGGTTTGAAGAACGTCTTGTTATAACGTTTGGATAAACGTGTCAGTCATACGTAAGTCATACCTTTGGTTGAAAGGTTTGAAGAACGTTTGACTATTACATATGACCATACCTTTGATTCAAAGGTTTGTCGAACATTCATTTGAGAGGTTTATAAAACCTTAGACTATTACGTAAGTCATACCTTTGGTTGAGAGGTTTGAAGAACGTTTGACTGTTACGTATGACCATACCTTTGATTCAAAGGTCTGTCGAACATTCATCTGAGAGGTTTTAGCAACCTTGAACTATTACGTATGACTATACCTTTGATTCATAGGTTTATCAAAGGTATGGTCACACGTTTGGTCATACGTAAGTTCCAAGGTTTCTCCAACGTTTTTTTTAGATGTATGGACAACGTTTGAAAGTAATGTTCAGGTCAAACGTCTGATCATACACATCTGCCTAAGGTTTGTTGAAGGTTTGCACAAAGTTGCAGAACCTAGGATCCTGATTCTCAGAGAGCTTGTAGCGCCATCTATTCCATACCTATTCCAATCTATCTGGTAACTTTGTAATATATAAAAACTCCAACAGGATGGTTGCTGTTGTCGATTAGATGAAGCCATGAAGAAAAAGTTGACAAGCCAGTAAAAATTAAATCCACATATGTACTTTTAAAAATGTGAAAGCTTATCCTGGTTTTAAAAAAATCTAAATTTTTTCCACACCCACAAAGATGCATATGAGAATTGTATAAGACCCAAGTTTAATGGTGCCTCATTGCAACTGTCCTAGATGCCGAGAATGTTCCAATTTTATCACGGTAAAATTGCAGTAACATTTTCAATTTCACCATGCAAGGTAAGTGTTTTTTATATAATTTTATCTAATAGTCCCTAAGTGGACTTGTAGACTGCTCAGTAAAATGAGGAAGAAAAGTCTATTAATTTTGGGAGCATCCTTCTTGGATAGCTCTGTTTGTACTGCTTTAATTATTTTGCTTTATATTTGCAGATCTCAACCAAAATACATTAAAAAATTCCCCCCCCCTCCCAGTGGCTGGGCTGCCCCTGGCCACCCCCAGCCCCCCCCCCCCCGATGCACCCTACCTGGACAAAAATCCCTTCATTGCCAAAATATACCAGCAAGAATAATAATAATTATCCATAGTAAAATTTTCACAGACTTCATGTCCACATTGGGACACATGAAGAAGATACATTTCAATGGTCAGGTCGCCCGGTCTGGATCCGCCCCTGAAAAATATATATATTGAAAACATCACATCAGATCAAGAGACTTACCTTTCACTCCAGCGCCGGGGTCCAGCGACGAATTCTGGCTATATCCACGTCCGTGTGTCCTCCCGGGTTTGGTAACCGGGTATATCCATCCAGAACGGGGTATATATGTCCACTATTCAGTCCAGAATTCATCAAAAATACTGAAACAGCTGATCGGGCTATTCCTGAACCCATGCGGTTCGACTTGGCACATTGCCGAGGTCAATAACTTTCACAGTATTGAATTCCGAGGGTCCAAAACCGGCGCATTCCATAAACAAAAAGTTAATCTATGTAGCTCCGACCGTTCCAAAGCATGTTAATGCGTTTAATCCATCGTTATTAGCAAAAACTCCATCCGAAATTTCTCACATTCGAGTCAGCCCGCCATTTTGGCTTCTTGTACGCAAGTGCGCATGCGCAAGAGGGGGCCGGTCATCTGAAACGCTGGATCCTAGAAGGCGGGAAGACGGTCAAAGTCCGTCAGACCAACGTTAAAATACTTCGTAGCATCAGATACGGCTTGTATCACTCGTATCAACGTCTAAAAGTACGTATTAACGTCTGAAAAATGTGTCGACAGATTACGTAGTTTCGTAACGTTGGGTCCGATGTGGATGGGAGGTTTAATGCTTCGTTAGACCAACATTAGATTTACCTCAATGTCCGGGAGGGAAGGAGGAAGATTGTATCAAGTGTAACTGGTCTCCATAAAAAGGCTGTATTCACTCTTTTTTTATACCAATATCTGAAATAATGATCAAATTTAAGGTCACTTGATAAAATAGTTCATTTGGGATAGGCAAGCTGCAAAAAAAATAGCAGAGCAGCAGACCAACAATTTTGGCCCCATTTGGCAAGCTCAAAGAATTATTTTTTCTTCTTAATTCGGGGGCTGCTGCCCCCGAACCCCTGCTTCTTCTTATTTCGGGGGCTACCGCCCCCAAACCCCTGCTCCTTGCTTTCTGTTATTTTTCAAATGTTTTTCATAACTTCAATATAACTTTTGCTGAGCGACTGTAGTAATCAACCTCCCCAAAGACACCTTGGCTGACAGGGCTGCACTATCGACCGTCTATCAATCTATTTGTCTATCTAAATCTATCTATAAAATTAATCTATGAAATTAATGTATTGTGTTATTTCTATCTATGTATCTATCGATCTTTCTATCTAATCTTTCCATCGATCCTTCTATCTACAAAATTAATGTATTGTGTTATTTCCAGAGAACGAAGAATTCTGACCTGTTGCCTTCAGGGCTGCCAACCTTCAAATGAACTGAGGAACTTAAATGTGCAACAAATACAATGAAATGTTGTCAAACAAGAAGGATTGAATGCAAACAAAGGGATTTAAATTAATTTGTTTTGTACTTAGTGGTGTAAGTTAGATAACACCCTTGTTTGTGACGATATGCAATAATCCTCGGGCTAAAGCCCTCGGATATATTGCATATCGTCAGGGGGCGTTATCTATTACTTATTGTCTCCTATGCTACAAGATATAATAAGCATTAAATCAACTGATTAACCTTAACTGACAAAAACAAATTTTTTTAAGCCAGTGACATCACACGACCAAGTTAAAAATTAATTGTGAAACTGTTAGAACCGCTACAATCCGCAAACAGCTCTTGGACAAAAATAGGCAACCCCCATTATCTTCATGCCACCAACCCTGTCTACAAGTTGACCGCTATTTGCTGCCACCTGGGGTGCAAAATTCGCGAGCTCCTGTGAGCGGTCAACAGAATTTCGATCTCTGGAAGAAACCAGGACAGTGAGGAAGAAACCAGGACAGTTCCATCATTTAGTGATGGTCTAGTTTATTTCAAAAAACTCTGTAGGTGACTAATCTGACATTGGTTGGCTTCAATTTTAAGCAGACAGCTTGTAAATACCAAAATAAGTTGGAACTATTTTTTATCATGGAGGATGTATACATTGTAGTTCACATGTAATGCCAGTATAATAGAGGGGGCCACTTGTGGCATGGACAAGACATTTTGTTGAGTGTTACACAGCTTTTATGAAATTGTAAATTATATTGTTGTCCTAGTTAATAGATCTCCATAAAGTAACAGAATAAATACAATTGAGCATTTTTGATATCACAAAGCAAAAACATTGGCTTTGTATGGACACATTAATAAGCGAGAGAGCATTCTTTTTGGACACTTTTCTGACCACAATTTAACATGCGCTAAATGACATAAGTAGATTGAATACCATCAAACTTCTGATGAGTAAAACCATCAATTTCACAGGCAAAGTTATTGCTAAAGTTTTAAAACTTTCTTTTTGTCTCATGATTTCCAAACATTTTCCTTCAAAGCAGTGGACTGGATCTTTGCCAGCAACCATGCTTTGTGAAAGTAGTTTGGCGTAGTAATATGGACAGCTGTTGTGCGGCCTGGTCTTGTGATCTGTCCAAAACAGATCAAATTATTGTTGACCCAATTCGATTTTCCAGGGACTGTCAGCATTCTGCTGCCACTTGTCAGTCCCGAACCAGTTCGGCAAAAGTCAAAATTCGGCAACGCTGCTTCATAAGGCATCCCCCGATGCCATTTTCGGCAACCGTTGCCAAATACGGCATCGCAGAGATGCCATATTCGGCATCTTTGTAGTTCAAATGTATCTCGGCAGATGGCGCTAATGATCGGGGGTGGCGTATGTGCTGCCACCTTGAGTTAATATATATTTCTTTTAATCTATCCCAGGAAAATGGAAATCTATCCAAGCATTTTTAAATTGTAGCTGTTCTTTTAGTGCAACTTGGCAAATTTGATATAAGACTGCTAATTTGGGTTTCTGACTCAGTTATTCACTTGTGCACCAACACTGCTGTCATGTTATTGGGACACACAATGTCAGAATCATACTGAAATCACTAGTTGACCTATTATCAGGACCCTAACAAGGATTTTAAGGGGTCTGAACGATTCTGAGGGCTGCATTGGGTCCTGAAGCCAACCAATTCTGAATTGAGATTGCATGAGATCCATTATGAGTAATCTGGAGAAATAATGCTACCTGGCTAACATGAAAGGCAAGATATGATATAGCCATTCAAATTAGGCTACCTACATTTTGAGAATTTATGGGAAAATACCGGGGGGAAAATAAGGGCAAATGAAGGGAACACATCAGAAAATCCAAATCTGTCTGCCTTCTGTCTTTCGGACTCCAGCTCTGTCCAAAATTCCCTTTAGCTCTGCAGCTTCATTGTATCATTTCCTCCGCCTCCTCTTCCCTGTCTTTTTCCTTACTGTTTTTAATTTTTCCTGCTTTTCTGCCTTCTCCCTGCTGTTACTTGCATAGGCATACGGGACCGCTGTTCCAACGGCTGACGGCTGTTAGCTCATTGTTATAACAAGGTTCTCCTGACCTCACAATGGCTCGCGCAGCCTCCATCTCTACTTCTCCTCTCTGCATGAGGAGAAAATAAAATGTAGTGCAGGGCTATAGACAGTGGCATCACCAGGGGACCAATGGTCCTATAGGAGCTTATAGGTCATTTACAAGTCATATGACAAGGTTCAAGATTTGAGTCAGACATTTGGGACATTTTGGTCCAAAAAGTTTATTTTTGAATTTTGGTCTGAAAAATAGCCTATCTTATGTAAAATTCCACAGGAATCTGAATCTGAAGTCGGAAATAAAAATTCTTTCAACATTTTCATTCTACGGATGTTTTTATAACCTGTCAATTAGAACCTAGTGATTTTTGGAATATATATCTCTTACTTTCACTGCATATATCTCAGTAGTACTCAATTTTCGTCAACAAATAAGCATAACACAGTACCAAAGCACTAAAAAACTGCTATTTTTATCCTGTATTAACCAGGCACATGAATGAGATGGGCGCCCTGTGCCCTTATACTTTTTGCATTTAAAAAGTGATTTTTGACATGGCTGTCCAAGACGGCGACTCTGAAATATGGAATGGAGATAAAAGGAGGCTGAAATAATTATCAGTCACTGTCAAAAGTAATTGCCATGACTTACAAACATATTTTAGGTCAATCATGCATATTTTATATTGCCCTTACATTACCGACTGAGCCACGGATGGCTAAAATCCTTTAAAATTTGGTCGCAAAAAAAACTCAAGCTATCCTCTGGCCGCATATTGAACTTTCTAAACATAAACTTGTTGTAGCCAATATATTTGGGCACATCAAGTTCGATTTTGGTGACTTTCCAACAAAAATTGCAAGAGACTCAGTTTTTTTTTGCGACGCCATGTATTTTTTTCAGCTTTTCAAAATTTAGCAGACATAAGTTAGAAAATGCATTATTGAGACTCAATGAATATTAGCAGAGACCCAATTCTTGGTACTATCGTATTCTATATTAAATTTGGAAGATATTGACGTATCATACAAATTTCTATTGCAAAAAATGACAACACAGTGTGCTATCAAATTCAGCAGCTTTACCTCAATATGCAAAATTCTCAAAAATTGTCATCTGACGTTTAGTTGAATATATATCCTGTTAGTCGTAGTACATGTTTAGCTGAAATATCTCAAATTTACATGTAATTAGAAGCAAACGATATAGGGAATTATGTCAAGGTGAAATGAATTATATAGAAGTGTTACTTTCCAAGTTACAGCCCCTTACATGTGACACTGTGAAAAATTTGGTCACCCTAAAATGTGCATTTTTGCCTGTTTTCGGACATATTTTGCCCAAATCATGACAAAGGGATGAGATGTCTTCATTTCTGATGCCTTTATTGGAAAGTAGACATTTTTTGCCAGAAGGTAAGTTTAAAACCTCGTTCAAAAAATGAAAAATGAGCCTTCAGGATTTTTTTCATTGAAATGTCCCAAATGTCGGACTCAAATCTTGAACCTTGTCATATGGCCTGCCTGGTAGAACATCCTGCCCCCTTGCCACCCCCACACCTAAAATAAATCCTTGTGACGCCACTGGGGCTATTGCTCTGTGTGTAGAGAAGAAGACAACATTACTTGTATGAGCCTCGTCTGTTACTGCATTCTCTCTTTCGACTTCACCCTGCTGACCAAAAGTTTAAATATACATTTTTTTTTGTTCAATTTTTTCCTAGCCATAGAATGGATAATTTGTCCACGATACCAATGAACTACACTGTCAACATGGCCCTGTTAAATTAAAACAGTGTGCAAACAATTAATTAGTTTTTTTTAAATTTCATGTGTGTTAGTGCTGAAGCTTCCCATAGTACCAAAGTGCAAAAAATGCCATTTAGAAGTGACTTTGGCCATTAAGGCCTTAGCTTTTGGCTGACAATATACCCAGGCCTCCCAGCAGCCACATCAATAAATATAGGGATTTTAACGTCTCATCCGAATGACATCCAGCTGGGATTTTGCTCATGAAGGTCCACTGAAAATTTTGGGTTCCCTACCCAGGGTTCGAACCCATGCAGGCAAAGACCTTCAGGGGAGCAGGCTGGAACCTTAACCACTACACCACCAAAATATAGGGAGCCAACAAAATATAGGGAAATATAGGAATTTATAGGAAATATAGGGACGCTGGGAGCCCTGCAGTGATGTTTATGACCATCTTAAATACACAGTTTTTACAATGTCGAGTCCACAACTATCTGCCCTTAGGATCTTGAATCGGGCCTCACTACTCGTGTTGAAACATGACCTTTGGGGCCGTATGTACCATGATATGGGGGCTGATGTGTGACATATATAGTTTATATACCATATATGTGATAACATATATAGATTTTGAAAAAGAAATGGTTGGGGTGCAGCATCCTAGATACACACACATTTTTAAAAAATATCCCTTTATAGTTGAATGTTTTAACTGCTCCTTGAAGCTGCAATTGTGAGCTTAGCTGTTTAGGCATCCTTAACATCTATGGAGTACCATTAATTTAAAAGTACAATAGAATGATCCTGTGCATGGCTGGCTGGTATATTTAGGCCCAAATGTGAAAAAACACTAGTCCACTCAAGAGGCACCCAAACTTTCACACCTCACCTTATAAAATTTGTGGTGCATCACACTTACAGCACTGAAACGACCATAATAACAGTAACAGTTGCCTTTAACAGCATCGGAGATGCCTCAAACGGCAGCGGGATGCCTTAAACGGCAGCGGGGATGCCTTAAACGGCAGCGTTGCCGAATTTTGACGTTTGCCGAACTGGAACAGAGACAGCCACCAACAAGTCTGAATAAGTCATTAACCTAAAATGTCCTAAATGAGCAACAAAGCCTGGAAATCCATCGCAAAAGAATAAGATTACGATGTCACCCAGTCTCAAAGAGGTCATTGACACAGGTTTGCAGAGAGGATTCGGTATAAGGTAGGGGAGAATGGGGACCGACGGGCCATGGACCGAAGGGCCATCCTCTGAACTCCACATCAAAAACGTTTTGAAACATCTTATTTGCATTTTTAGTATTGCTTATCACATATATAAACACCATATTGATGACTGATCGATAAGTTAAAGCATAAGCGTTTAGTGGGCAAAATGATATTTTCAACATCTAAAGTAATTTTGTACTGATTCAGAAAAGTGTTATATCTCCAATTTGTGTAGGCTTGAGGCAATTTATTTTCTATGACGATTTTCCCTATATATTGGTTGCATTTTACACATTGAATTTTAGGAACAAGAACCATATTTCACAAGAAAAGGGGGTTTAACTATTCGGATTGCTTTTGGGGACCGATGGGCCACCTAACATGGGTACCAAAGGCCACTATTTCCTGAAATTGTCTATAGGTGGCGTATTGGCATGGGACTGGATATTAAAGTCTGTTTTGTGTAAAATCTTGGCATATCTATAATTTTTCGATCTCTTATTATCCTATACACTCAGTTGGATCAACAAAAACATCTTGAATCCAAATTTCAAATTCTTCATCCACCCTTTGGCAAGTTATTGACATGGTCCATCGGACCCCATGGGATGGCCCATGGGTCCCCATGGTTGGGGACCGATGGGCCACCATCTTACTTGACAGAAAATTTGCTTTCTCATCTTTCTTCCTAGGTTGATCTATGTGGATCTTTTATCATTTTACAGAGAATTACATCGGCTAAAAGGGTGCACAGTATGGATCCTGTATCTGAAGAAGATTTGCCTCCACGGCCAATAATTTGTCAAGCGGCCCATCGGTCCCCACTCTCCCCTATGGTGGGGATATTCGGCCCTGGGGCAATTCCAGCCCCACGAGATAAAAAAAAGCAGCAAACAGATTATTTGCTTGAACAAAATAGACAATTTATGGCTAGGGTCACACTTTTAGATAGTTTCAACAAACATCCTATTCAGCATTCTCACTAAAAGAAAAATCAGGCATTATATTAGTATAGGTTATCCACCACAAAAAAAAAGGCAGGTATTATAAATAGTATATATGTTATTCTACAAATATGGACTTCGGTCGAGGTCAATATCAGTTTTTACGGACCTGACCGGTGATATTCATATAAAATTAGAATTTTTCTTTGTGGAATGATTATTTTTAGAATTTTTCTTCTTCTTACTTTGGAATTATTTTGGCTTCTTTTTTTTAAGGGAGATTTTTCGTTGGATTTTTAATTTTTTTGGAGATCTTTTGTTTTTGGGAATTTTTTTTTTTTTGGATTTGTGTTTGTTTTTCGGGAATTTTTTTTTTGGGGAATTTTTTTTTTTCGGAATTTTTTTTTTACATGTGATATTCACTGATCAATGAATAACACATGTGTTATTGACCTGCCTGTCACACACCACTGCACACAGGTGAATTATGCAGGTCGGTTGTTGGCAGATCAAGGGGCTTGTTACATAGAGGTCATAGAACAAATTAGTATAGGTTTTCCACCACAACGTCGAGGAGGGAATATGTGATTTATTGCCCGATGGCTTTAGCTTGAAATGTGATAAACACATTCCTGATTCCATATTGAATAACCGGCTTATACCATGAGGCACACACTCTAACAGTCAAACATGACACGGTAGGTGGACATTGGACAACAATGAATGTGGGATTTATCAGTGAAATACAGGCTTGTGATTGGTTGACAGGGGTGTCAAATGGTAAAAAACTTGTTTATCATGCATTAAGCTTTCTTACCAAAAAAAATCTGATGTCATGTTAGGCAAGAAGCAGTGCAGGGAAACCCTTTAAGAGATCATTAGAAGATGGCATCTGTCATTTATCCTTTTTATCTTGCCCTTTGGCTCAACGAATGACACTTTTGCGAAATCTGTTATGATCATCACCAACAAATCACATGCAAACAGCACGGCATACACTGTGTAGAGTAGAGTAGAGTAGCATTTATTCGACCGGAAAGTATTGTACAATAAATTGGAATATTATTTGAAATACAAGGCCAGGAGACACTCATATTGTCCAAATGTGGACGCTGGCATGAGTGCCACCTTGAAAAGACAGTAATTTGTGATTATTTGATTTAAGTATTACATGTATAGTAGTTTGGAAAATTGCATTCTAATTTATATTGACCAAGTAAATTGATTTTTACGTAATGTTTGCACAATGTGAAGCAACCCAGTTTATCATGAAATCTTCAATTGCAAAATAACATTGATGGTATGCTGTAGGCCTATACATGTATCAGACATCCTGATGAGAAATTACAAGCGCTAAATATTTAGCAATCAAAAGATTTGGTGATTCTACTTTCTAATAAAAAATGCATTTACTCCTTCTTTGAGAGATGCAATAAATGCACTCCATAGACCTTAAAAGGGTTATTTCAAAGCATTCATGAGGCCGCGCCCTATTGGCAGGAGGGCAATGCTCTGGAACCATCACCTGAGGGACCCACCAGCAAGCTATAAAAATATCAGCTGTTGACAACATTATCAAAAATTATAAAAAAAAGCTTGATTGCCCCTTAACCTAGTTTGCTTCAATTAAATGCCACTTTTCTTATCCAAAATCATAGCATTCATTCGTCTCCTTGCCAAAACACTATTCATATGCACTGTTCATGTTGAGCAATTGCCAGATGATTGGTATGACTGATTTACGAGGAACTGTCAGGTTCCAGTTACCACTTCTGGGTATTGAAAAGAAACCTTTACAGGCAATTTCATTAGTACGTGATTCTCAAGTTCTTTGGCCACTAAATACATAGCATTTCTGGTTAATCTGATTGGTTCAGGAACAACAGAACGTCACACAGCTGATTTATCAAACATAGAAAGTCCATGTATGGCATTGATTCCTCACAAGCAAAGTTCTGTGAATGACCAGAATCGCATGGTAATGAAAAATTTTGCCTGTAATCAGCTTTCAAAGAAGGTGCTTAGGTGGATTACATCTTCTTGGTGAGAGCATTTAATCAAATTTCTAAATGATCCAGTCACGAGTGATGCAGCGGGGTAGTCACAGAATATTAGCAGGCATGGTGAATTGATAACTCTTGAGTCTTACACTCTTGAATACCAAATGGCCTGTCTACAAGTGGATCGCTGTTACATTGCCACTTCTTTTTCCAGCCTCGGCAGATCAGAACATATGTTGTCATGTGTTGCCACCTCGTGACTAGTGGGCTATTCCATGAGCTACGAGCGGTCCACACCATTTCAGTCTGAGGAACTCACACAATTTTGTCTGGAAGAAACCGGAGCATTTTTTGAGTGTGCTGAAGGCCTCTGTCTACTTCCTTAGAGAATTTGATTTCCGAGTCTGAGTCTGGTATACATCAATGTTGAATATAAATTTTGTGAATGTGCAATGAAATTGGAACTATTTCTTCGGACAGCAATGCTGTAGCATACAAAATCAACTTTTGTACCAGGTGGCAGCAGCATGCAGTTCTTATTTTCACCAGACTGCCAAATGGCTGCATGAAACAACCATGATGGTTTTGCCTAGAAACCTTTGTTTTTTTTCAAAATATGGCAACATTCATGAAAATGCACCTGTGCTGGCTGTGCAGTATTTCCACAAACCCAAATTGGGAATGGTATGGAGGACAAGTACAAAAAGCCTTCAAGACTTTTGTGTGAGCTTTATTTTTTAGAGTTTGGGGATTGTCTCACATGGAACATGAAACTCTGGTGGTTCTTCCGAACTCTATAATGCTAAAAAATTATTAATAAGATGACAAAATTATCTTGACAAAGTCAGTAGAAGTTAAACAAACATATTTTGTCTGGTGTCCTGACAAGCTCCATGACATAGTTTCGAATCGGACAAAATCATTGATTTAATTACTCTCAATAGTGGGCTGAACTGACAAATTCTGGGTGGTTTCAGGTTTCACACACAATGTTTTACTGATTCAGCACATGGAGTTTTCAATAACATTTTACGCATAAAATTCTGTGTTGCCTTCCAAGTGTGGGCGTATGTGTCTGCTTTTGTCTTTCACATAGCAAAGTGACCAGTGGCGGATCCAGACAGGGTAGTCTAGAGGGGGCCCCGAGCGTCATTTCGGCATTCACGGGCCCGCGTTGCTCCATATTTTCTTCAAAATGTACTTTCCGTCTCAGTGATCGGGGGGGGGGGGCATGCCCCCTGATCCCCCGGACCCCCCCTGGATCTGCCACTGGTGACACAACCATATATAACAAAATTCTGAATTTTATCTTGCGATCTTAAATTGAGGCATTTTATGTCAATGCATTATATCCCAGGCTCTCTCATCCTGGTCTTGATCTGTTGCGAACCATGGTAGCATAACAACAACAAAATGGCTGTGATATTTTTCAGATGATGGATGGGAAACAATATTGTATATTAAATTACTTTGTCAGATTATATCATTGATCCGTCAATACGTCATTGTGTCAAGCAACCAGTAGTTGACGATGTGGTGGCTTGGATTCCCAATAAATACAGATGATTTCATACTTGTAGACCATCAGCCTGAATGTGTTTTTTTTCTAAGACATGAGTTCCATAGGTAAAAGTAACATCAAAAACACTTAATAAATTGTGACATCACTTTGCCCTATAGAATAACAACAGTGTCTACAATTATGAAATCATCTGTAACACACATGTAGTGTGTACTTCCATTTTGATTGTTAATGTAACAGGACATACTAACGCTAGTATGGTGTCAGTAATACATGTACACTTGTTGTGACAAGTTATGACAGTCTGTCTGTTGTTGTAAATCATACCAAAAATTCAAATTTTACACTATGCTTAGGCACTAAGTCCTATATCGTCAGCCCAAAGCAAAATTGGCCTAAGTCAGACTTAGGCCATTTTCCATTGTGGTACCACATGAAGGCCCTTATGATAATACATGTGTTAAAAAAAATTGGACTCCTAAATAACAAGCACCTCAAAACCCCCATCTAATTTCCGTGCAAATGGCCTAAGTCCTTTGAACTTAGGCCAATTTTGTTACCACTGATTTTAGCATATCATCAATATTTTTCGGTCATAATCGTGAGCATTAATTTTATTAAAGATGTTTCCTCACGTTTCATTCAATAATTTTATGGAAACTTATAATAACACAGCTAGACCACAAAACAATTTTGGCCTAAGTCATTTTGGTTGTCAAAACCAAATTAGCCTAAGTCAGTTTTTGGCTGTTTGCCAACAATTGTCAAAAATGACTGAGGCCAATTTTGCTTTAGGCTGACGACATTGTGAACAAATTAAACAATCCCAAAGCAAGCCAGTTTTACAGAAATAAATAATACACTGTATATAATGAGCTGCCTGTGGGCCAGATGGGTGTCTGATTCACTTGCTAAAGGCTTAGCTGAAGTGTTTTGAACCATTCTTCTCACACAATAAATAAAAGCAACAGAGGCTCTTTGACTTGGTTCAGTTGGTTAAAAATCTGATGGAGAAAAGAATAAGATAAGAGAGTGTTTCCATGTTTGACACCAGAGGCAACAGATTATCTGGGAATCACACGGAATATTGCTAGAGGGTTCCAGTATGAACTGTTTGATGTCAGAAGCGGGGTCAATAACTTTAAAAGTTTTCTCACACTTCATACAGGTAGAATACAATAAAAAAAAGATAGACACTTTCCTCAGGTACGGCAATGAGATGAGTAGCGTAACAACAGTGGGAGTAGGGCAGAGGGGATTTTCCCTCTCATATTGGGCACTCCCATCTAAAAAAAAAAGTAAGTATAAGCTAACAATTGGTAAGGTAAGCCCCGTCTAGAATTCTGCATGCTCCTTTTTCTACATGCAGAAGTTGGAAAGATGATATCGACATAACATGCTCTGAAAACACAGCACTTGTGTTACAGAAAAAAAATCAGTCTCAAGATGGATAGGAATGAAAACATTTGTGTATATCCTACATCAAGTCATGGGAAATACTCTTGCATTCTTATCTCTATATTTCAACTGAGGTTCATTTACTCATAAAGATGTTGTCTCATTAAATTTTGCATCACTATTTGTAGATGAAGGAAAACTGTCAGGCATTTGTATCCAAATATCTCAAATATCATTTATATAACACAACAAATATTAAGTCTGATCACATGAGAACCCGAGCTTCCTTAACAAGTTTGACATTGACCAAACAACATCTTGGGATGTAGCTTGATCAAAATAAATGATAATGTCCAGTGTTTCTTTGAAATGGGTTAATTCATGAATGTCAACAAAAACTCCTCTTGAATCTGGGTCATTCCATGCAAAATCAACCAATGGTTCCAGCATGACCACCTCCGATTTCTTTAAAACTTTCTGCATTTCAAAAACATAATTAGGAAAGAGCAAATCCAAAATTACAGGGCGATAGAGTTGATGATAAAAATAAGTTTGAAAAATTGGAAAAAATACTGAAAAACGTCCATTTGTAAAATTGTCATTACACTTCAAATTTGGACCCGAACTGTTTGATTTTTTCATACAATGCCAGTGATACCCTAAACTAATAAATAGAAGCAGTAAAGTGATTTTCCACACGAATGCCGGTCAAACAGAAATTTGCAAAGTTGACTGATTTGTCACACTAAAATCCAATATTCATGAATTTTTTTACCTACCTTAAACACATCCCAAAAGCTTCATATTTCACATGGCAGTTCTTTGCCACATAGTGCATGAGTAAAATAAGTATCATGGTCCAAAAACCACTGGTTAATAATATATTGTACTCTGAAATTTAGAATTTCACAAAATAACCCATTTTCAAGCCACAAAATGGCCATGTGGCGTAGGTGATATGGAAGAAACAAATACCCAGCATGAAAGAACTTGGGAAGAGCTTTAAAATGATGTATAGAAATATGTGTGTATTTGAGTTCTTCATACTGAATATCCACACTCAAGTTGAGTAGATTTCAATATGACCAAAATTTTTAAAAATATACGGCTGAGTATTTTATCACATATTACATATTGTACTTGTTATATTAATCATTCTCAATGAGTTCTACTTGTTCTGGATGACAATTTTAGAAATAAATTAAGTAAATTGTCAACAAATCAATGTTCTCATAAGGTTTCATTGGGCCTAAATTATAAAAGATAAATTCATTGTTTAGCAGAGATCATGATGAAAGGCATGTGACAATCGTATTCATCTCATGTAAATGAGACTTTATCCATTGGCTACTGCGATTACCAAGGTATATATGTAGCAGCAAGAAATACCACATGATACTTTACTACAGGGAAAGTTTGTCACATTTATTTACTCATTTTTTTATCATATTTCGAATGGATTACACTTCATCCCAGAATTTTTCAGGTGGCTTAAAAATAGTTCGCTCGAAGTGCTATCATGCACAGTTGCACACCAAAACATCTTGATAGGAAAACCAAAACCTGGCATTTATGTTGTTAAGATGGTGAATTGTAACTTGGTAATTTGATTGACATCTCATGGCATTGTGTGGATGTATTCTGAAGTCAAAAGGTTCAGACATCAATGTTGGGTGCCTGTTGACCGTATATATAGCAACTGTTGAAATCAGTGACTGATCATGAGCTGCCGGCAAAAAAAAAACAATTTTAGCAAATTAAAAACAGTTTCATATGTATTTATTTATTTTATTTATTTATTTATTAAATACATTTACAATGGGTGGCACTGTTCAGTAACAACTGTTTTTCAAAGTGGCCCATTTCAACATCATACAAAAAATAAAATAATTAATTACAGAGAGATAAAATTAATTACAGAGAGATTAAATATAGAATTATGTACAAGATAAAATAGTAAAATATCAAATTATAGCACCATTACATATTTACGAACATGACTCTTAAAAGTATCTATACAACTGAGGTCTTGGATAGTGTGAGGTAGAGAATTCCATAAAGTAGCACCTGTGTTCATAAGTGTTTTTGTTACAGTATCATTTTTGACTAGAGGTAAATAAACATTATTAAAATTTGACGACCTGGTTTGCCTCAGTTGAACTTCACATTCCATAACAACATTGTTACATAAATAATGAGGGGCTAAACCGTGAATACATTTAAACATGAGAAGCAAAACAAAATAATTAAATCTTTGTTTGACAGACATCCAACCTAATCTTCTGACAAGCTCAATACCTCTAACATTAATATAATCAAACTGATTTGTAATTACTCTAGCCGCATAATTTTGTATTCTTTGAATCTTATTTAAATTACATGATGTCGTATTGCCCCAAATAGTTAAACAGTAATCTATAGTGGGCTGAATAGTTGAGTTGTAAATTTTTAACAATATATCAGTTGGAGTAGATTTTCTAATTCTTGCTAACAAACCAACCTTCTTAGAGAGCTTGCTACACACATCATTTACATGGTGATCCCAAGACAGAGATTTTTCAAGTGTAACACCTAAATATTTAGCTAAATTAACTTGTAAAACAGGAGCATTTTGTAAAGAAATGTTTAAACAATCATTATCATTTAATTGTAGATGTCTGTACTTCGAACCTATTAACATTGTATTGCATTTATCAACATTGAGTATTAAATTATTACCATCATACCAGTTACTAACATCATCAACACATCTTTGTAAGTTTGCAGAAACATCATTAACATTGTCACCTGTGCAGTAAATTAGACAGTCATCAGCATATAAATTACACGTTCCTAAATGTACATGTTGGCTAATATCATTGATAAATAACATGAATAAAACAGGACCTAAAACTGACCCTTGTGGTACACCAATATTTACATTATTTACATCTGAGATTTGATTACCACATTTAACAATTTGTTTTCTATCTGAAAGGTATGATTTGAAAAAATTACATTCTTTACCCTGGATACCATAATATGTTAACTTCTCTAATAAAACAGTATGATTAATCGTATCAAAACATTTTCTGATATCTAACAGACAAACACCTGTAAATATATTATCACCTATGTTCTCTAACCAATCATCAACAACTCTATGGAGGCATGTCTGAGTATTGTGATATTTTCTGTACGCTGACTGATCTATAGATATGAACTCATTCATTACCAAATATGACATTAACTGTACTTGTATAATTTTTTCAAAAATTTTAGCAACATGAGAAATTACGGAGATAGGCCTATAATTATTTTTGTCTTCTTTACAACCCTTATTCTTATATACAGGACTGACTTTGGCAAATTTCCAATCACATGGTACAGTCGACGTGTCAATAGCGGCATTAAACAAACTAGTTAAAATAGGTGCAATAACATCAGCACTAAGATGAAGTAACTTGGCATCCATACCTAATACATCAGTGTTACTAACATTTTTAAGCTTTTTGAGTTGCTTTAAGACATCACTGCAATTTACTCTCTTAAATTTGAAAATAACATCTGATTTTGGACCTTTCCATGGAATGGTTTGAACATTAGTCACATACTGTCCAGCAACATTTTCTCCCACAGATGAGAAATGTTTGTTAAATTCATTGACTGAAATGTCACTGGGAGGATCATTCTGCTTATTTCCGTTAGCGATCTTATTGATGATTTTCCACAGCTTACTGGGATTTCCACTATTTTCAGCGAGTTCATGCTCATAATAGCTTTTCTGAGCATGTTGGATTTTTGTAGTGACTTCGTTTCGGAGCCTTCGATACTGTGAGAAAAGTTCATTGTCCTTTTGTCTGACTGCTTGACGCTTGATGTAGTCACGTTTGTACATCAGTTTCACTATCTCATTGTCTATCCAAGGGTTATGACGATCCTTGAGTCTGCGAGAAGTTAGTGGTGCATGGTCATTAGAAATATTAATAAAATCATTTTTAAAAGCGTTCCATTTAGCATTTACATCACTGTCAATTAAAATTGAATTCATAACAGAATTTGAATCTTTTAGACCATCCATAAAACTTGACGAGCTAAATGTTTTAAAATTTCTAAAAGTAACAGTTTTATGCACACCGGTCCTTGGAGAGGGGAACTTGATCTCGGTGAAGATAAGGAAATGGTCACTAAGGGCCAGATCCACAACACTGGTCTTCACATGCTTTTCGGGACAGTTTGACAGAATTATGTCAATCAGAGAAGAGCTGCTGGTCGTAACCCTGGTAGGTGACTCAACAAGTTGCTTTATGTTGAACATGCTCTCCATCTGATATATGGGATTGTTGCAAAGGTTCTCATCAAACCTGTAGTCGATGTTAAAGTCACCCATGATGATCATGTCATTACTTGGTCCCACACACTCAACTTGATCCATTATTTTATCAAGGTATTCACTGCGAGATGAAGGAGGTCTATACGCAACACACAGATTGAAACAGTTCTTGTTTATGTTACATCTTATCCAGATACTTTCAACATCATCATTATCCGTACCGTCAATGACAGAGAATTTTACAGTGTCCTTGATAAATATGCAGATACCACCTCCTCTCCTATTCCTGTCTCTTCTCAAGACTTTGTAACCTGGGAGGGAGATTTCAGCATCACTGACGTCACTGCATAGCCAAGTTTCGTTGAGGCCAAGTATGTCCAATTGGTTGGTCAAAATAATATGATGCACTTCAGCAAGTTTAGGATATAAACTGCGGACATTTAAGCAGGCTAGTTTCAAGTTCAGATTTCCTATGCTTGCATCATTTGGAGGCAAAGTTGGCTTGTTGGAGGGGGCGGCACGCTCATCATGGCCTCTCCCCTAATGCTGTGACGCCCAACAGTGTCTGGCTTTGTGGCCATACTTCCCACAGGTATGACATTGCAGCTTGGACTCGTATTTACAGCTCTTTATCATATGGTTTCTCTCTCCACAGTTATGTGTTTCAACACAGTGTTGAATGTCTCCCATTGTTTGTTTCTATGTAATATGTTTGATAGCTTCCCCACTGCTGCCCTAAATATCCTATATTAAGTTGATAGTGTTTCAAATTGGGCACCTATTATTATTCAATTTTTATCATAGTGTGATGATTGAAGTACTGAGAAAAAGTTGCGAAAAATGTTCGCTTCATCCCAGTGGATAACTAGTTAAAAAGTTCAGATACTGTTATTTCACACAGCAACTTCTTACTATTAAATTTAGTACATGGCAGGAAGTGATATTTGTCTTATTGCATGACTACTGCAATCTATTTACACAATTTTTTTCTCAATTTGCAAATAAATAAAAAATTATCAAAGTTGAAAAAACACTAAACTTAGGTGCTCATCTTCAGAATGAAGGACTCAAATACACACGTATTTCTATATATCATTTTAAAGGTCATTTCAAGTTCTTTTATACCATGTAGTTGTCTTTTCTGTATCACCTACGCCACATGGCCGTTTTTTTGCTTGAAAATGTGTTGTTTTGTGAAATTCATAAATTAAGCAGACCGTATTTCAATAACTGCTGGTTTGGAACATTAATATTTAGTGTACGTATGCTCCATGTAGCAAAGTAATACCATAAAAAGTATGAAAGTTTTGGGACGTATTTAAAGTTACCAAAAAAAATCATGAAAATTGGATTTTAGTGTGATAAATCAGTCAACTTTCAAAATTTCTGTGGGACAAACAATTTTATGGAAAGCCATTTCTCTGCTTCTGTTTATAACTTTTGGGTATCGTATACATTGCAAAAAAATATCAAAAAGTTTATGGCAATATTGAAAGTTTGATAGCCAATTTAAAAATTAACAATTTTTGACATTTTTTTCATATTTTCACAATTCATTTGACCATAACTCTTAAAATATTTGAGCTATCGTCCTGCAATTTTTGATTTGCTCTTTCCTGATAATGTTCTCGAAACGTAGAAAGTTTGAATGGAATCTAAGACGGTCATGCTGGAGATTTTTGGAAATTTGGTTGA
This sequence comes from Platynereis dumerilii, assembly GCA_026936325.1. Classification (NCBI taxonomy): domain Eukaryota; kingdom Metazoa; phylum Annelida; class Polychaeta; order Phyllodocida; family Nereididae; genus Platynereis; species Platynereis dumerilii. The sequence continues at coordinate 46,396,865 of JAPTHN010000004.1, read as the reverse complement.
TTTGGTGTGGAATGACCCATCTAAGGTTCACCCTGATGGTTGATTCTTGCTTCTTTATTGCAGAAGGGTTTGAGAATTTGCGTTAGTGTGGCATCCTGAAAATCATTTATTGACCAACAGATTCAATAAAACTACTCAGGTGTCCAAATCCACGTGTTTGTGTTGAGACCCGGATAAGTGGGTTGAGTCAATAAGAATAGGGTCACTAAAGGACAAAGCCATGAAGAGAGAAGTGAAGCTAGAATTGAGTAACAGCTTGGATGACCTAGGCTGCTGGCTGCTGGCGAGGCATGTGATGAAATCAATCTAAAATTTAGCCCGAATTCAATTGAGTTTAAACCTTAAACCCAGTTTTACTACAATTCCTACATTTGACCAACTTCAGATTTTGTGCACCTTTGAATTGTAAAACATTCTGACCTGTTCTGCATTCTGTAGTGGTCATTAAAGCTGCTGGTCAATTTGGACCACTAGCAAATCTAACGAAGCTCAGTCACTGCATCCATGCTCCCTCTTCATAGTCTTCAATAGATCCTTTTTGGCATAAGTTTTCACAGACCTGTAAAGAATTGGGCTCCCTGCACAAACATTACATGTTAAGCCATTTATACAGTAGATGATTTTGAAGAACCGTCAAGTTGCTTTTACCACTTAGAACTGCTTCTTGGCTGTATCATTTATTTTCTAAATCTTCCAGTCATGAGTGATGCAGAAGGAAAGTCACAAAATATTAGCATGTATGTTGAATTTATAACTCTTGAGTCTTGTAGTCTAAAAGTATTCAGGAAAAGATCCTTACAAACTCCATGACGTGGTTTCGAATCAAACAAAATCTTTGATTGCATGGCAGAGAACTAACAAAATTACTTGTAATTCAGGATGGTTTCAAGTGAAATGCTTTACTGATTCAGCAGCAGAATATTGTGGTGATTTTGAGGATGCCACAAATGTGAAAACGGTGCTGCTTTCAAACCTTGTGTCAGCTTTGCCTTTTCACACAGAACAGTGACACACCTATGACAAAATCTTGAATTACAATATTATCAGATATCTTAAAATGAAGCAATTTATGTCAATGACATCCTTGGCTCTCTCATCCTGGTCGTTATCTGTTGGTAACTATGGTAGCGCAACAACAACAAAACAGCTGTGACATTTTTTGAGATGATGGATGGAGATGATATTTCTTTGTCAGATTATGCTATTGATCTATCAACACGTCGTTGTGTGAAGCTACCAGTGGTTGACGAGGTTGCGCAGGTTGAATGGTAGACTTATTCGGCTTGCTTTTATTCTCTAAGGAGTTTTGCTTTTGTGTAGTGTGCAGGTACTTGTATTTTGATCACTTTTGTAGACAGGACAAGCTACTTAACCAGTATACATTCAGTAATTGCCTACACATAAGAAATTACAAATTAACTGCTTTGTTTTTCTTGAAGTAAGAGTGGTTTAAGTGAAAAAGTTTTAAAATTTTTCCATTTTAATCACAAAGTATTTTGAATGATGAAACAGTCTACTCATGTCCGGTCTGCTGCAGAATAAACACTCGTCCTTCGGACTCGTGTTGTATTCTTCCGTGACCTGACATTCATGAGGTTCATTGTTGTGAACCACACTCCCATTAAGTTTTATCATAGAAACTCACTTAAACAATCTAAACATAATGTAAATAGGCCAGTTTTATTGTGTAAATTTTACACTGCATATAATAAGCTGCCCATGGGCCATGTGTCTTGATTCTCTTCGCGAAGGCTTAGCTGAAGTGCTTTGAACCATTCCTCACATGCTCAAAATATAAAAGCAACAGAAGCTCTTTGACTTGGTTATAAATCTGACGGCGAAAAAGGAATATGATAAGAGAGTGTTTCCATGTTCAACACCAGTGGCAGTGGAGAATCTGGGAATCACACAGGATATGGCTATAGGGTTCCAGTATAAACTGTTTGATGTCTGGAGCAGGGTCAATCACTTCAGAAAGTTTTCTCACACTTTGTACTGATAGAATACTAAAAGAGAAGATGAGCACATTCTTCAGATGCTGTGAACCGCATGGGATATTGACTCGATGAACGGCAAAACTACAGTTGGAGGGACCTTGGGGCTTGTTCCCCCTCGTATTGGGCCAGTGCCCAAAATGGCGGCCCCAACAATTGTGAATTAGCCCTACAATTAGTGTGGCAAGTCCCCCTCCAGAATTTAGTATGCCCCCATGTGCCTCTCCCTATTGGTGTCCCCCTTGTTATGCCACTATGGTACATAACTTGTTTTTCTATGGAAGCTGGAAAGATTATCTAAATATACAATGTAACATGCTTGAAAACACAGTACTTGAGTTACAGAAACAAACTTCGGTCTTTAGCTGGATAGGAACGAAAATTTGTTTTGTATGCACACAGTTGTGGGAAATGATCTCATATTCTAGTCTCTATAATATTTTAGGTATATACCTGGCAGATTTGTCAGGCATTATATCTGACAAGAGCATCAAGGACCATTTGAAATTCTTGAAGTCTTGCTATTAGGTCAGCGCTAAACATCAAACTGCATTGATCCTCCTTTTATGGGATGCAAATGCATTACAAAATAAAGGCAGATATTTAAGGTGCGTCTGAGACAAATGTCTTTTAATTTTCTTTTACATGTGCTATGTTCAAGGGTCACTTCCGGGTCAAAGTCTTTGCATATAGTGTGAAATCCAAGGCCAATGCATTTCAATTGGGATGGGGTTCAAATACTTATGAAGATTTTGTTTCAAATTTATTTGTTTGTACAGAAAGCATTAATACAGTCCATTGAATCCCACATATTTCAAATACCACTCTTTACAACAGGACATTTCTCAATTTAAAAAAAATGAGAATCCAAGCTACCCAAAGCGGTTTCGTTGAGGATGTCTAGCACTGACCACAAAACATTTGAGGACGGTGTTTGCTCAAATGAAATTGATAAATAAAATGTCCAAAATTTAAATAAACGCATGCAAGTTCATGTCCACAATACATCCTCTTGCATCTGATGGTTGATTCTTACCTCTTTATTGGATAGGATAGGATAGGATAGGACAGGATAGGATAGGATACAATAGGATAGGATAGGATAGGATAGGATAGGATATATCTTTATTGAGTCCCACCAGGGGTTAATTTAGGTACATATTGCACCAGGTTTTGGGAAAAGCACAAGGCACAATGTTTTGAGAATTTGAGTTAGTGAGGCTCATTTATTGACCACCAGATTCAATAAAACTCCTCAGATTCTAAATCAGCATGTTTGCATTGAGACCCGGATGAGTGGGTGGAGTCAATAGGAATTGGGTCACTCCAGGACAAAGCCACAGAAAGAGAAGTGACAGTGAAATTGGGTCATAGCTTGGGTGGCAGAGGCTGCTGGCGAGGCATGTTCAGGAATCAATCTGAACTTTGGGGCTGGATTCAATCGACAGACTTTAAGCCCTAAACCCTATCTCATCCCAATTCCTGTGTTTACCCACTTCAGATTTCGCACATCTTGAGGAAACTTCGGACTTGTTCTGAATTCTGTCGATTCTGCACATTTTGTCATCATCAGAGATGGATATCCTCACTATTCAGAGTCCATGTATCTTACGTATTTACCATTCAGACCGCTCTCCGGGTATGCATAATTGGCTATATATATCAATTCCAGTGGCGGATCCAGACAGGGTCATCTAGGGGGGGCCCGGGCGTGTTTCGGCATTCGCGGGCCCGCGTCGCTGCGTATTTTCTTCAAAATACTATTGTTAATCTCAGTGGTCTAGGGGGGGCCCGTGCCCCCTAGGCCCCCCCCTGTATCCGCCACTGAATTCCCTTGTGATGCTCCCTATGCATAGTAGTCATTCCTCAGTCTATGGCTGTGTATCACACAATTGAGTGTGTATACTTATTTATTCAGAAAGTTTTGTAAGCGTGTTTTGTCTTTGAAAACATTCGCACATGATCACAGCGCATCACAAGCATGCGAAAAACTAATGAACATTTTCTTCCTAACTTTACAGTGCTCGACTTTGTATACTTCTCTGAGTGAGAGCTCCTTGAAAGTTAGTGAAAAAGATAGTGACATTGTTTTTCCCTTGCATTAGTGATTATTATCATTTTCATATGTGTTTGTATAGGTTATTCACCACGGGAGAGGGAATATGTGATTTATCACCCGAGGGCTTTAGCCGGAGGTGTGATAAACAATTATTCCTGATCCCAGAGGTGTTGAATGGTATAATTCTGAAAACTTTGTTTTGCAGTTAAATTGTGACATCATCGGGTATCTGTGAATGTGATTGATCTAATCTTCAATCTGTGACACTCAGTTCAGAGTTTGACATCACAGTTAATGACAAAAGAATTTAAAACTGCCAGGCAATGTTACTGTATGTGTACAACCACAACAAACAACGCATGTCTAAGCTGAGTGTTGCACCTCACCAAAAGAGTTTCATTGTTTTCCAAACAAAATGTGTTGATGTTTTTCACAAGACACCAGTCATCACAATTTCAAACAACTTTTGTTGCCAGTAATTGCAACTCTCCTTTGCGGCTGAGTAGTCTGTTTGGTTCAGTTACAGTTCATTGAAGCATCGTTCAGCCAGGGCAAGCTGAACAAGTGAAACATACATCATCCATGTGTCAATGCACTTCGTCAGTTTCCTGAAATCTGTGCTTGTAATAAACGAAATTATTCAATTAAATCTCTGACATCACAGTTTTGGAATGAAGAAAATTGCAAACTTGAAAAAAAACGTAGCTATGAAAACGATAATAACATCTTGTATCGTACTACTTGAACTGCTTGAAGAATGCACGTGAGCTCATCCACTTAGACACATCAAAGGAGGATATTTGAGGAATTTAGGGATACAATCAGTTACATATGTGCTCAAAATCATTGATGAGTAAGCGAACCCATTATCAAAATTATATTAGTCTTGGATTTCATCTAATGGGAGGAATTTAACTAGAATATCAGCCTTGATGCTTGAATGTTGAATATATTTTCATTTTATCAGCTGAGGATCCTTGCTTCCAAAAAAAGCTGTTTGGAGATGATTGGCATTAGCCGATGCCATTGCAAAACATCAGTCATTTCACTTATTTGCTGGTAGCACCGTACATGTTTTAGGATCATTAAATTATGGGTAAGAACAGTTTGTCACGTCAGGCAGGGGACAGACGTTTGATCCGATATCTCACAAACCACAAGCCCCATAGGAGAAATACAACTACCTGTGTATATCTTAGCTCTTTTGTAATAAGAATATCGCGTTTTCACACTGTTTTGGTGCTCTTTTGTCTGATATTTGCCGATTTATGGAAATGGCTGTCGAATTTCACACAATGTTGACATTTGTGATGTTGCCAATTTGACACACAATGGGCACTGGGCAGTGATGTCACAAAAGTGTACTGCAGTGCCACCCCAGACTTAGCTCTAGTCAAGTTGGTATTAGCTGAACCTCCAATCTCATTGTGTTGATTTTTGTGGACTGTACAGACAAAGATACATTTCTGTCCCAATGCGAGACATGTGTATAAGGCACCAGAGTCAGATATTTTATCCCGTCTTTTATTTTGGTTATACAGATATCCTACCGAGGTATAGGTGTTATTTGAAGGTTGCATATTCTTCATGGAAGCCACCACGTAAGAAAGCTTTTGTAGGCCTTATATTGGATGAGTTTTAAATGCAGGTTTACACGTATTGAGAAAGCATTTGTGATAATTAGTTCTTCTGTTGTTGTGAAAGATACGTTATAAAGGTCAGAAAGGACATGCCCTATGGCCCTGCACAGTCTTGTCATTCTGATAGCTGTCTTGGAGCAATTCAGGAGGATTAAACGAATAATGGCATTTTGAGTTAAATCTGGCAAAGAACAAACTATTGCTAGAGAGCATTTTCATGTTTTTTCTTCTTTGTGGTAAAACACAGACAGGACCTGCATATAAAACAAAGCTTCCAAAAGTTTTCTATGGGAGAAAGCGATTTAAATCACATCTAGACAGTTTAATCTGTACATTGGCAAGGAAACAAAGATTGTAATGAAAAGAAATATTGAACAATTGTATCCTCGGTATATATCACATATTACCTCAAACACAGGATATAACTAGCACTTATTCTGCTTCAGTCAATCAAGTCTTACATTTCCAATCTCATCAATCATAATTTGCCAATCAATCTGGTGGTGATGACATATAGGCCTAAAATTAATCCTCAAATCCCTTTGCTTCAAATTACAGTTCTTTTGGTTTTATTAAGGCTACTAACTTAATGTGACACTGATCAATCTTGATAGATTTATAGTTAATCACATTCTGGTAATGGGTTATTTAGAAGATAATAAGATTCTTTATGAGAAAAATGACCTTGTGTTTTCCGGGGTTGAAGTCATCAACCGAGTGACTCGAAGGCAAGGTCACTGTGTTAGCTGCCTACCGTCTCTCAGTAGCATCAGTAGGGAAGACCAGTTAAGTTGTGCTGGGTTAAATTGTGCCACCCACTTTTGCAGTGAAATGATGAACTAGGAAAGAAGGCAATACCACCCATGTTTACACACTTGGCATAGTTATGGTGGGCATGCAGTTCTTTGCTCTGTTACATCATCTTACACTCAAGACTCATTCAGTGGTAGCAAACCTCCAGAACATTTGTTCAACCTCTGACAGATGTTGCCTGTCTTTATTTAATAGTTTTCGAAACTTCACCGAATGATGTTGAACATATAGTATATCTAGAGACTTTTTCTGTATAATCTTAAATAACTGATATCAACCAATCACCATCCTCATTCAAGCTCAAATATCAGGGATGCCATCAAATTATTTTTCAGAAATTACAGCCTTTTTGCACAAGACTCTTGCACATAATAATATAGCTCGGCAACCTGACCTGCACTGCTGAACGTGTCTCAGTTTCATCATTGCTGTCACAGTCTGGCCAGTAACAACTGCTTCTCCTTTCAGGTCAGATGCATATTGTTACACACTTATATTGAGCAAATGGTTTCCAATACAATCATGTTTTGACAACAACAAATTTAATTAATTAATCAATCTGTTCAACGTGACCATGTCTGCTTCAGAACAGCCAGGAATTAATACAACACTGTGCTTCATTTAATCCAATTTGGTCATATGTTTTCATCAAGAAGTGTCTGTTGTTCTCTTAAAAACCCACCAAGAAAAAAATCATCTTCTTAATCCAGCTTGAAATGACATTCTCTGAGGATACGTGACATGGCTTTTAAGCAAAACGTCATCATATTTTATGCAAACGCACTATTTTCCATTTGGTTGTTGGTTGAGGGTTGTGATTTTAGGTTCTAAAGCATAAATGAATATGCACAATTACACATCCTCAAGTTGAGTAACATTAATTTATTTATTTATTAATTCTGCTTCTTTTAATAAAGTGTTACATTTCCAAGCTCCATCAATCTTGAGGTGATGACATATAATTAGTAATCCTTAGATTCCTTTGCTTCAAATGAAAGTTCTTTTCACATCACTAACTAACTTAATGTGACGCTGATTAATCTTAATAAGTTTATAGTTAATTACATTCTGGTAATTACTTATTTGGTGGATAACAAGATTCTGTATCGGATGAATGACCTTGTGTTGTCCAGGGGAGGAAGTTATCAACCGAGTTAGTAGACAAGGACAGCATATGAGCTGGACACTCTCTTCCTTTTGCCAAACATGGTCCGCAAAAAGAAAGGATTCCAACTGCTGCCAAAAAATGAAGCTTACTGGCTTTCTAACTTTGAATGACAACTGAATGACTTTTGGGCATTTTTGAATCATCAAACAGAATAGTCAGTGTTGAACAACAACAAAAAACGTGGCACACTAATATGAGAAATGTAATAACACACTTTCCCACTTTTCATTCTCAAGAATATCTGCAAGAGCCGTTAGTAAACAGGGTTCTTCCTTGGTTAGGGCAGATTTTGACAATTACAAACAATATACATTGTTGCAGGTCTGTACTACCTCCATTGTTCTCTTGTGCTGGAGGTCTGGCAGACTGTCAGAAAAAAACAACCTCTCACAATGAATGATCCCATTTACAGTAATGGCCACTTCCTGGGTAAGTCAAGACGGCAGAATATCCTTGCAGCCATGCAGCCATTGTTAGATGTCCATTCACTTGATATACTGTCTCATGACTGTTCTTGGTTAGCTGAACCACTCTTGGCTTTTTCGTCCTCAGGCAGTGACCTAACTAGGCAGTCTCGAGCAGGGGGCACCTCGGGGGGGGGGGGGCACACAATTCTCTGGGGGGCACCCTCTATACTGTTTAAATTCTACACTGTATATAATAAGGCGCCTGTGGGCAATTGGGTATGTTTCTGTTTCTTTTCCAGAAGGCTTAGCTGAAGTGCTTTGAACCATTCATCTCACAAAATATGTAAAAGCAACATGGGCTCTTTTACTATTTCGATTGACGAAGCTGAATCATATAATGACAATTTATTAAGGGATAGAAAGATGTCATCATTCTGGAATGAAATCAAGTACCTAAGAAGGAGCAAAGTGAATTCTGACCTGAGTCCTAATGACTTTGCAACATTCTACCAGGGTATCATGTGTCAGACAGTGGCAACAGAACTGAGGAACAATTGACAGATTGGGCTAAAGTTGAGCACCACAAGACCAAGTGCAGAAATGAAGTTATACACCAGCACATCACAAGTTCTAGTATCAGTGATATCATTGTTAATCTACCAACAGGGAAGTCTCCTGGAATAGATGGAATTACCTCTGAAAATGTGTGAACTTTTGGCTTATCTTTACAGTATTGTATTATCTAAAAGCTGTGTTCCTTCTGTATTTACCACTGGTATTATCATCCCAATACTAAAGAAGTCTACATTAAATCCAAATATAACAAAACACTATAGGCCAGTTACACTAAGTTCTGTTCATACCAAGATTGTAGAGCTGTTAATTGTCCCAAGTGTAAAACTGTGTGATACCCAGTTTGGTTTTCGAGAGGGTAGAGGTACTAGTATGGCTTGCAACCTATTTACTGATGTTATAAGTTACTGTAAATCACAACAAAGCCCCCTGTTTGTGGCTAGTTTAGATGCAGAAAAATGTTTTGATACTGTTTGTCACAAATCTCTTTTTGTTAAACTGATAGATGTCCTTCCCGCTTACAAGTGGTTATTTCTGTATGAATGGTACAATAATTTGAATGCTGTTGTTAAATGGAATGGTAAGTTAAGTAGTAAATTTACTGTAACCAGAGGTACCAGACAAGGGAGTATTTTGTCACCATATCTTTTTAACATATTCATAGATGGGTTATTACTGGAATTGTCATCACTAAACACTGGTGTGCGAATTGGTAACATGATTTACAATTCCTTTGCTTATGCTGATGATGTGACTGTTATGAGTTCTTCTATCACTGGACTGCAACATATGTTAGACCTTTGTGTGAATTACAGTAAGAGATGGAGGTTTAATTATAACAAGGAGAAGTCAAAATGTATGATTATTGGACATAATCCATTTGTTGTTGAACCCTCATGGTTGATAAATGACAGTAAACTTGAGAATGTTAGCACCCTTGAAATATTGGGCTGTGTGTATAATAAAACAGGTACAAGTTCTGATCATGTAAACCATCGATTCAGTAAGTGCAGGAAATCATTTTATAGTTTGTCATCTGCAGGTATGTTGTATCCAGGGGCATCAACTGATGTTAAAGTACATTTGTATAAACATATATGTCAACCTTCTCTTGTTTATGGTTCAGATTGTGTTCATCTGAATTCAAATGACATTGATAAAATGGACTCTGTTCAAGGTAAACTTATGAAGCAATGTTTAGGTCTTAGCAAAAGGTCTCATAATACACAATTGTTAAAAGCGATGGGCTTGAATAGAGTTAGTGATATAGTTCACAGAAATTGCACCAATCTGCTTCACAGGATAGGGCAGGTAGAGAGCCCATGTAGAAATTTACTTTTGTATTATGTGTCACGTTTCTATTATGTAATGAAATTTTACCAGGTACATTATTTTCAAGAGTTTTAATGAGGGTGAATCAGTCATATCTTTATTATTAAATCCTCCTATAAGAAATAGCACTAATTCATTTGATGGTCATGTTGATTCTATAAAAATGTTACTTTTTCATGAAAATTTTGTAAAACCATATTCTGACGAACATTTTTTAGTGCATCTTTTAACAACAGCTATCTAAACTGTCACAATTATAATGTTTATTTCTAAAATGTACATACATTATCTCATTTTCAATGTGTATTATTTGTACTTTTCTCCCTTTGTGGAGGTGAAATGAAATAAATAAATAAATAAAATAAATGGCCTACTATGGACGAAAATCTTAAAATTGCAGAATATTAAACAGTCTCAACACATTGTCATTGTGAATTAGCCAGTTTGATTGTATAAATACTATACTGTACATATAATAAACTGCTTGTAGGCCATATGGGTATGTGTCTGATCAATTCCTGGAGGCTAATCTCACAAAATATATGAAAGCAACAGAGGCTCTTTGACTTGACTATATGTCTGATAGAGAAAAGAATAAGATAAGAGAATAAGATGTTTCCATGTTTGACACTAGAGACAGTAGAGAATCAGGGAATCACACAGGATATTGCCATAGGATTCTATAGTATGAAGGTTTTGATGTCAGAAGCGGGGTCAATAACTTTAAAAAGTTTTCTCACACTTCATACAGGTAGAATACAACAATAGAAGACGGAAACCTTCTTCAGATGCTGTAGACCACATGGGGCAATGAGATGAGTAGCGTAACTGCAGTTCGGGGGGGGGGGGGTACCATATGACAGTTGTGAGCATAAAATTTGTATGGCAAGTCCCCATCCATAATTTAGTATGAGCCCCCCCCCCCATGTGCCTCCCCCTGTTGGTGACCCGTTTGTTTTGCCAATGTAGTACATAACTTGTTTTTCTTTGGAAGCTGGAAAGATGGTATCAATAATTATTATAACATGCTTGAGAACACAGTGCTTGAGTTACAGAAACAAACTTCAGGCTTTAGCTGGATAGGAATGAAAAACAGTTGTGTATGCATCAAGTCGTGGGAAATTATCTTATATTCTAGTCTCTATACATTTGTGGCATATACATGGAAGATTTATCAGGCGTTATATCTGACAAAAGCATCAAGGACCATTTAGAATGGACGGAGCTATTAGGTCAGTGGTACATCCTCAAACAAACTGCATTGATCTTCAATCGATGAGATGCGAATGTATTACAACATAAAGGCTGATATTTAAGGTGTGTCTAAGACAAGTGTCTTGCAATTTTCTTTTACCTGTGCTGAGAATCACATATGGGTAAAAGTCTTCGCAATACAAGTGAAATTCAAAGCAAATGTAATTTCAATTGGGAGGGGTGGTTCACATACTACTACAGATTTTGATTCATATGTATTTGTTTATGGAGCAAGCATAAATATACAGCCCCTTGTATCCCACACATTTCAAATACCATTCTTTATAACAGGACATTTCTCAATCTCAAAAAATGAGAACCCAAGCTACCCAAAGCGGTTTCGTTGAGGATGTCTAGCACTGACCACAAAACATTTGAGGACGGTGTTTGCTCAAATGAAATTGATAAATAAAATGTCCAAAATTTAAATAAACGCATGCAAGTTCATGTCCACAATACATCCTCTTGCATCTGATGGTTGATTCTTACCTTTTTATTGGATAGGATCGGATAGGATAGGATATAACCAATGGTAATTTTGGTACATGTTGCACAATGTTTTGAGACTAGCACAAAGCACAAGGTTTTGAGAATTTCAGTTAGTGAGGCCCATTTATTGATCGCCGGATTCAATAAAACTCAGATTCTAAACCAACATGTTTGTGTTGAGACCCGGATGAGTGGGTGGAGTCAATGGGAATGGGCTCACTCCAGGACAAAACCACAGAATGAGAAGTGACAGTGGAATTGGGTCAAAGCTTGGATGTCACTGAGACTGCTGGCGAGGCATGTGAAGGAATCAATCTAAACTTTGGAGCTGGATTTAATCAATAGAGTTTAAACCTTAAACTCTATCTCATTGCAGCACCTATGTTTACCCAACTTCCGACGTTGCACATCTTGAGGAACCTTCTGACCTGTTCAGAATTCTGTCGATCCTGCACATTTTGTCATCAGAGAGATGGATATCCTCACTGTGCTGAGTCCATGTATCTTACGTGTTTACCATTCAGACTGCTCTCCGGGTATGCATAATTGGCTATATATATTAATTCCCTTGTGACGCTCCCTATGCATAGTAGTCATTCCTCAGTCTATGGCTGTGTATCACACAATTGAGTGTGTATACACATTTATTCAGAAAGTTTTGTAAGCGTGTTTTGTCTTCGAAAACATTCGCACATGATCAGAGCGCATCACAAGCATGTGAAAAACCAATGAACATTTTCTTCTTAACTTTACAGTGTCCGAGTTTGTATAATTCTCTGAGTGACAGCTCCTTGAAAGTTAGTGAAAAAGATAGTGACATTGTTTTGCCTTTGCATTAGTGATTAACATCTTCTATCAAACTACTTGAACTGCTTGAAGAATGCACGTGAGCTCATCCACTTAGACACATCAAAGGAGGATATTTGAGGAATTTAGGGATACAATCAGTTACATATGTGCTCAAAATCATTGATGAGTAAGCGAACCCATTATCAAAATTATATTAGTCTTGGATTTCATCTAATGGGAGGAATTTAACTAGAATATCAGCCTTGATGCTTGAATGTTGAATATATTTTTTTAATTATATCAGCTGAGGATCCATTCTTCCAGAAACAGCTGTTTCGAGATGATCTGCTTTGAACCGATGCCGTGGCAAAACATCACTCATTTCACTTATTATCAGGATGCACGTTTAGGATAATTAAATTATGGGTAAGTACAGTTTGTCATGTCAAGCAGAGTACAGACGTTTTGGCTGATATCTCACAAACCACAAGCCCCGCAGGAGAAATACACCTACCTATGTATATTTTAGATCTTTTATATTAAGAATATCACATTTTCACAATGTTTTGATGCCCTTTTGTCTGATATTTGCCAATTTATGGAAATGGCATAGGTGTTATTTGAAGGTTGCATATTCTTCATGGAAACTACTAAGTCAAAAAGTTTTTTTTGGCCTTACTTTGGATGAGTTTTAAAGCTGACAATTCAAGACATGCATTTTCCAATGCAGGTTTTTACGTATACGAAAAAGGCATTTGTGACAACTAGTTCTTCTGTTGTTCTGAAAGACAAGTTATAAAGGTTAGAAGAGACATGCCCTATGGCCCTGCACAGTATTGTCTTTCTGATAGCTGTCTTGGAGCAATTCAGGAGGATTAAACGAATAATGGCATTTTGAGTTAAATCTGGCAAAGAACAAACTATTGCTAGAGAGCATTTTCATGTTTCTTGTTCTTCGTGGTAAAACACAAACAGGACCTGCATATAAAACAAAGCTTCCAAAAGTTTTCTTGGAGAAAGCGAATTAAAACCACATCTTGACAGTTATTATGAAAAGAAATATTGAACAATTGTATCCTCGGTATATATCACATATTACCTCAAACACAGGATATAACTAGCACTTATTCTGCTTCAGTCAATCAAGTCTTACATTTCCAATCTCATCAATCATAATTTGCCAATCAATCTGGTGGTGATGACATATAGGCCTAAAATTAATCCTCAAATCCCTTTGCTTCAAATTACAGTTCTTTTGGTTTTATTAAGGCTACTAACTTAATGTGACACTGATCAATCTTGATAGATTTATAGTTAATCACATTCTGGTAATGGGTTATTTAGAAGATAATAAGATTCTCTATGAGAAAAATGACCCTGTGTTTTCCGGGGTTGCAGTCTTCAACCGAGTGACTCCAAGACAAGGTCACTGTGTTAGCTGCCTACTGTCTCCCAGTTGCATCAGTGGGGAAGACAAGGGTAAGTTGTGCCGGAGAAAGTTGTGCCACCCACTTTATGGGTGAAATGATGAACTGGGAAAAGAAGGCAATAGCACCCATGTTTACACACTTGGCATAGTTACGGTGGGCATGCAGTTCTTTGCTCTGTCATATCATCTTGTATTACCCTCAGGACTTCAGTGGTAGCAAACCATGCCAAACCTACAGAACATTGTTTGACCTCTGACAGATGTTGCCTGTCTTTATTTAGTACAGTACCACCCAAAATAAGTAAGCTGCCCAAGCAGGAAGGAAGAATCAGCCAGTACTTTGCCCTTGCACGCCTTTTGGCTACCTCTCAATCAATTCCTATCTTAACCTACTTGAAATCACCTTTTAAAATAACATTTAAACAACACCAATTTTAACTCCATCACACCCATTGTGTCTGTTTTCTTTGATATAACGTCCCTTTGCTAATTGTAATTACATTGGTAGCTGTCTTAATGGAGTTCTTAATATGGGCTAAGGTTGGTGAAAGAAGTCAAAGGTAGTTGTAAGGAGATTTTAAGAGAAGAGAGGAGGGCGAAATAGGTAAACAGAGGACTGCTGACAGAAAAGTTTCTTACTTTATTTTGGGTTGTACTGTAGTTTTTGAAACTTCACTAAATGATATTGAACATACAGTATACAAATGACTCATTCTGCATGATCTTAAATAACTGATATCAACCAATCAGCACTCTCAATAAAGCTCAGATATCAGGGACATGAGCAAGTTATTTTTGCAGAAATTCCAACCTTTCTGCACAAGACTCATGTACATAATAATATAGTTCGGCAACCTGACCTGAGCTGCTGAAGTGACTCAGTTTCATCATTACTGTCACAGTGTGGCCGGTATCAGCTGCTTCTCCTTTCAGACTAAAGGTCAAATGCATATTGTTACACACTAATATTGAACAAATCGTTTCCAATACCATCATGTTTCGACAGAAAAAAAATCAATTAATTAATCAATCTGTTCAATGAGATCATGTCTGCTTCAGAACAGCCAAGAATTAATACAACACCGTGCTTCATTTAATCCAATTTGATATGTTTTAATCATGAAGTGGCTGTTGTCCACTTAAAAACCCACCAAGAAGTAATTAATTGTCTTAATCCAGCTTGAAGTAACATTCTCTGAGGATATGTGACATGGCTTTTAAGCAAAACGTCTGATCATATTTTATCCAAACTCACTATTTTCCAATTGGTCATTAGTTGTGATATGAGGTTCTAAAGCAAAAATGAAAATGCACATCCTCAAGTCGAGTAAATATTAATTGATTTATTAAGTAATTCTGCTTCTCATAATGAAGTCTTACATTTCCAAGCCTTGTCAATCTTCATTTGCTGATCAATCTTGAGGTGATGACATATAAAACCTAATCCTGAGATCCCTTCGCTTCGGATGAAAGTTCTTTTCACATCCCTAACTTACTTAATATGAAACTGATCAATCTTGATAGGTTTATAGTTAATTACATTCTGGTAATGAGTTATTTGGTAGATAATAAGATTCTCTATCAGATAAACGACCTTGTGTTGTCCTGGGGTGGAAGTTATAAACTAAGTTAGTATACAAGGTCATTGCATGGGCTTGATACTATCTTCCTAGTGCCAAAGATCGTCCACAACGAGAAAGGATTCAAACTGTAACCAACAAATGAAGCTTACTGGATGTCTAAGTGTAAATAACAACGGATTGACCTGCAATCGTTGATTTTTATTTTTCTTTTAACTAACAACAGTGATTTACAAAAGCTGCATTTTTGCTTGGAGTATAAACTTTTGGACATTTTCAAATCCTCAAACAGAATAGTCAGTGTTGACCAACGCTCTATCAGTTTTTTGTGGATTTATAATGATCTGATCAGGGAAGGTTCCGAAAATATGCCATGAAATCACATTGCTCATACTGACATCACATGAGCACTGCGTCAATTCGAAAAAACATGGCACACCAATATGAGAATCTAATGACATACTTTCCCACTTTTCATTCTCAAGAATATCTGCAAGAGCCATTAACAAACAGGGTTCTGCCTTGGTTAGGGCAGATTTTGACAATTGCAAACAAATATACATTGTTGCAGGTCTGTGCTACCTTATTATTCTCTTGTGCTGGAGGTCTGGTAGACTGTCAGAGAGATAAAGAAAAAAAATCCTCTCACAATAAATGACTCCATTTACAGTAATGGCTGCTTCCTGGGTAAGTCAAGACGGCAGAATATCCTTGCGTCCAGCCATTGTTAGATGTCCATTCACTTGATATATTATGTCATGACTGTTCTTGGTTTACTCAAAAATTGTTAGTCTTTTTTCTTTCTCAGTGAGTGAGGGAAAAAGTGTTGTTTATTGCATTATGTTATAACCAAAGAGGTATCATGACATAGTGGATAGGGTTCTGGCCTGGTAACCGAGATGCTGCAGATTCAACTCCCAACCATGGCAAGGAGAAACTGAACAGATCCTGCGTAACTCTTTTCTTCACTTCACCCAGGCATGAATAGGTACTTGGCTAAAGGCAGTGATGATGATTTTAGAGTGACTTAGTATTGTGCACGGTGGAAATGGCTCCCTGGCTGTATACACCTCAGGGAGTTGAGAAAGCCTCATGCTTGAACAGGCCTGCCAAGGATATAAATACAAAGTTTGTTGCGACTCACTTTGTGGGTGTAATGGACTATAAAAATCCTACATTTGCATTTTCATAATAATATGTTGTTCAGTATACATACTGCAGGAAAGATAGCAATAAAACATACACTGAATTATTATAGCTATTTTTGAAAATTTACAGCTTGACAACATATAAGTTTGAATGTAGAGTATCCAATGTATGTTTCTATGAAAAAACAACAACTTATATTAACAAATGGGCATTTTCAGTTAAGCTCAGTGAAGAGGAATGCCACCAAAAAATGTATGTACAAATTACAGCCTTTTTGTGCAAGACTTATGGACATAATAATAAGGTTCAGAAACCTGACCTAAGCGGCTGCCTTTGTCTCAGTTTCATCATTACTGTCACAGTGTAGCCAGTATCAGCTGCTTCTCCTTTCAGACTAAAGGTCACATGCATATTGTTGCACAATAATATTGAACAAATTGTTTCCATGCTGAGATGATTTGATAAAACAAACGGTCAATCAATCAGTTTGTTAAATGTGACGATATCAGCTTCAAAACAGCCAAGAATGGATACGACACCGTGCTTCATTTAATCCAATTTAATCGTAGATTTTCAGACACAGCATGACAGGAAAATGTAATGTTTTTTAAAAATCATATTAATCCTATGTCCTATGTCTTGATGGCATTTGAATGAAAATTGTCTCTTTTGTCGTCATTTGAATCTTAACTGGTATATTTATAAAAAGACACTTTTTTCGTAATCAAACCCTGATGACTATACTCTCTCAAGGATACCCTAAACTCCCTTGTCGACAATCACTGTCCCCTTTTTACCCTTATCTTACTAGCACACACCATCCCCTCTCAACACCCTAATACATGTATGATCCAATATTTAACAAATAGCATTTCATACTCTTAAATGGTCTGATCAAATAAACAGTTAATCAATCAGTCAATTCATTTCTGCCTCAAACACTGCCAAGAGTTAATATGACAACATGTGTCATTTAATCCAACTTGGTCTGACATTTCCTAAAACACACTGCATTACAAGGAAATGTAATGTTTCTTTAAAAATCTAATTCATCTGGTGTCTGTTTCCCACTTCAAACCCACCAAGAAGTGATTCATCTTCTTAATCCATCTTGAAATAACATTCTCTGAGGGTACGTGACATGGCGCTTAAGCGAAGCGTCTGATCATGATTTATCCGAGCTCATCCTTGTGCCACTTGTTTGGTAATCTCCATAATTGTTTTTGCTCTTGTCTTTGAAAAATGTGTCAAAGCTGTCAATACACTGAAATAAATTAACAGGATTGATTTATTTGGGTGACATGTACAGTAAATTTATGTAATGTTTCTTGCGTTGTTGCAACTGGCCAAAAAACAGCTACTCTTATATTGTTTACCTTCTCTAAACTTATTGAAAACTTCATACCAATCTTAAACTATGAGCAGTTTAATATAAATCTTGTTATAAATACGTAATTATACACAAATCAAAGTTACTGTCATAAACATTGATACAAGACAATACAGATCAGTCTGTCACAATTTGAACCGCCAGCCATATTTGTAGAGAAAATATTTCTCATATTGAATAGGGATTTCGATTGTGCTCTACAGGCCGTGATAGTGGAACTCTCCTTTTTCCTGCTCTCCTGTGTTGACGAGCAGAATAAAACTATTTCCGGGAACAAGCTGCCATTTTGTACCATTGCTGAGTCAGTGAAGCTGGCATTCCAGGCCCCAGGGCACTTTTAATCCATTGAAAACATTACGGATTTGCATTGCCGAGTCTTAAATGGAATGTTTAGCATGGATTGCCATCATATTCCAGTACTGTCAGGCTGATTAGACTTTGTTACGGACCTTAGAAACCCTGGCTCCATTGTATATTCCCAGGCTGATGTTTCCGGAAATAGTTTTATTCTGCTCGTCAACACAGGAGAGCTGGAAAAAGGAGAGTTCCACTATCGCCCGCTATTTTACTTTTCCATCTTGCAGCATAAATTTGACTCACCCTTTGACTTGGCAAACACTGTCCAAGCACTTCTAATATGAGGTCGTTCTCGACGACAGCTGAATTGTAATCCTCAAATGAAATTCTTCCATCATGGTCTTTGTCCTAAAATCAAATATTCTAAAGATTGATAGATATGAAAACTTCAATGCATGTGGATTGATTCAAATCCTGCCTTTCAAGGGTATATAGGTCTGCACAATTAATTGCAAACTCATCATATATCGAGATGTAAATAATGCAATAAAAAGATTATTTGCAATTAATAGATTTGAATAATTTCAGTATTTTTGCTACAATAAGTCCATTAATTTCGTGAAATTACTATTTTTATGAATTTTAGATAAATTTTTTAGGTTAATCTCTGGTCTACGATTTTATTACATAATTTATCAACATTGCGATATGACACAAACTAATCGCATAACACATCTCAGCCTGTTATAGTTCTGCCCTACAAGAGTTGAACTCTTTGGCCAGGTTTACACCATTTCACCAACAAAGATTCAGGTTTGTCTGGTTTGAGGTTAAACCTAGTCTTCACTCAAGTGAAATGGAGTAACTAGTACAAATTTAGGAACTACCGTAAGACAAAGTCTAAGATTTAAACTCTTTTGGTAAAATTGGGCCTTGATGGCATTTGAATGAGTATCGTGCACTTGAAAATCTGTTCTATTTTGACTCTACAGAATGGTGATTGCGATATTGAAATTCTACGAAAGAAACTTTTGTAAGAATCAAAACTTGAAGACTCTACTCTTTAAACGACACACTTAACATCCTTGGTAACAGTGCCATGGGTGCAGGAACAGTGGGGGGGGAATTACCTCTGCTGCTCTTGGCCAGGAGGGGCGGGGGGCAAAGAAAAAATATTGGGCCATAATTTACAGTAAATTTAGGCGAAAATTTATAAATATATTTCAAAATTATTATTGCCGCTGCATTAAATTTTTGTTCCGCGAATTGGCCTTGCCCTTTCTAGACCAACTGCCCCTGCCACCCGCATTTCATTCAAGCATCCCTGGGTAGCACCACTCCTTTGGCAACCCCTACAAACACCTCAGCCATACCCTTATTTCATCAACAATCACTAACCCTTATCAACACCCTTATATCAACACTCACCAGCTAGATTTGTAACCTTAGCAACACCCATAATCCCTTTCAACAATGCTTGGCAACACTTACCATCTTCTTTACACAATGGTCTACAATGTCCTTGACTCCTTCATCAGGGTCTTCATCTGCTGGTTGCTATGGCAACGAACAACAAGAATCATAATTGAAAAAGAGGTTGTGGCAAGGATGAACGTATGGAATGTGATAGTGGATGAGATGATTGATGGGGTCCAATATTGTGTGTAATGTTTGACTGATTAGAATATACATTACCACACAATTATAATCTGAAGGCTGACTGGGTAGTCTACCTGGAATCAAGCCAAGGCTATTTACTTTTATCTTGTGGCAGTTAGCAATCCACTGCTCCAAAAATCGTCTTTTTTTTCATTAGAGTGATTGCATTTGAACACATCACAACCTCAGAAATAAGACAGAATAAGCCACAGGATTTGCTGGAAAGGTGTGAAAAACTATTAGTAAGCCAATCCTGTGGATTATATAATTGAGGAGATCGGTGTTGGGACTTGTTGATGCTTCGCAACAAGACCTGTCTACAAGTGGACTGCTCTTGCATTGCCACAGATCAGAACATAATTATGCTGTCTTGTGTTGCCACCTATAGTGACTAGTGTGCTATTCTGCGAGCTCCTGCGAGCGTCCACATACTTTCAACCAGAGGAACACACACAATTTTGTCTGGAAGACACCGGGGCTGTTTCTGAGTGTGCTGATGCCCTTGTCTACTTCCTTAGAGAATGTGATTGCCGAGTCTGACTCTGGTATACATCAATGTTGAATTGAAATTTTGTGAATGTGCAATGAAATTGGAACTATTTCTTGGGACAGCAATGATGTAGCATAGAAAAGCAACTTTTGTGCCAGGTGGCAGCAGCATGCAGTTCTCATTTTCACTAGACTGCAACAAGACACAAAAATTAATTTTCACGTCTGTCTCTCAGACCGAACCATTAAGCAGCTTAAAGAATGGCAATTTTGGTCAGCCTGATAAAATAATCATAATGGGCAGAGAATATTTTCACATTTATTATATTTAGAAATAGACACTTCACACAAAACAGAGCATATAAACAACACACAAAACAGAGCATATAAACAAAGCAAACATGTTTGTCAGTTGCAGAAAAGACAAACTGCAGAATCGCTGGTCTGATAGAAATGAAAACAATATCTAAAGCGCTATCTGCCAAGTCTACCTTAACAGTTATTTTGCATTTCTTAAATCCATCCACTGCAAAATTCTGTTGTTAAGGTAAGTACTAATTTTGATTGATATTATACTATTACACCACATGTAGCTAGTTCTCTGAAGAGTATATTGTACATTATCAACATTATCAACAGGCTTATTCATAAGCAAACTGGACACATTGTGAAACAAGGATGATGACACAGCATTTCAGCTCATTTACCATTGTCAGATAACAAGCCTTGTTTCATGAGTTGGTGCAATGTATTCAGCGTACTTTGCTAAACAGTATTAGAAAGTTAGTAAGAAAAAAGAATGACCGAGGGAATGGCAAATTTATTTTGCATTTGAGTTAAAAAGAAAAAAAAGAAAAAAAGATCATTGTTTTGACATAAAAATTTTTGGTTGTGTTTTGCATCAATGAAAAAATAAAAAATATTGTAGTTTTTGTTCCCAAAAATAAATATCCTAAACTTTTCTTATTCTGGCATTAATGAATCAGGATTTGTAAGTTCTTCTTTCCTTAAAGACAAATGTGTTTGGTTTACACATTGATGTATCTTCTTTCAGATAGTTGTCTTGGGCTATTCGGAAAATAATAGCATTTTGAGTTTAATCTGGACAAGTACAAAAATAAGCAAAGGACATTTTCATTTTTCTTCTACTTACAGGAAAAAAACAAAATTGAGAACTGCGTATAAACAAAGCTTAAAAAATTTGAACAGCAGCGAAAGGTAGATCACCTCACATAAAGTCTCGACATAAAGTAAAGCAAAAAATACAGCTTCGAGTATGAAAGAAATTGCGAAAGACGTGAAAGACTGTTTCCGTTGCTCTATTTGAAGCACTATCTCTCAAGTCAAACTAGGCATTTAGCGATTTATTTTTAACCATCAGCTACAAAATCTTAAAACCAATCTGACACAAAAAGGACTGTTTCCATTTAGCGCTGATTACAATATTTTTAAACTTGAATATGTCGGATAAACGGAAATGCATTTGTGTCAGATTTGGAGAGAGCTAGTAAATCGCTATTAACTATTTTCTGAAAGCAGAATATGCGCAATATTAACAGGCTTGGCAAACTGAATGCATTGTAAACCAAAGAGCGCGGCTTAAGTGTCCCATTTTCCGAAGGATTTTTGTTACCCGCATATCTTGTCTTTGGTGAATGCATTCGCTTTGCTATGCTAAACAGTGTTATACACCAGAATGCATCGATGACCTTCACGTATATAAATTACTTTCTTATTTTCTCTTTTTGATTTATGAAACTTTTAAAAATGGTCATCACTTAAATGACCCGGACCCCCACCCCTCCCAATGTTGGTGGGGACTTTTATTAGATTATGCATAAAAACAATTCAGTCTCCACTTAAAAGTCATCGATGCATTCAAAAGTTGCAATATGCGCTTTGCTGAAAAACAGAAAGTTAAGTGCATTGAGAGGTTTAGAAAAAAGATTATCACTTTAAAGTCTCACCGGTTCTACAGGTTTCTGACAAAAAAGAGCCAAGCAGCTTCATTATTAAGGAATTTTTCCACCACTATATGATCAAACATCTGTGTTTACAGCAAATGTACTCTTTATGGGGAAGAAAAGGACGATTGCAATGTGAATATTGCAATTCAATAACTATTTGTCCTTGATATTTATCCACTGACTGAGAACATGATGTCATTCTGAGGCTGGTTGGAGATCATCCTCGCATCTGTAAGTTAAGGATCACAAAACTAAACCGTGGTACTCATTAAGATACCAGGCGTGCTATCCATCTAGTAACAAACAATTATTAAGCCTGTACATGTTATTGATAATTGCAGTTTAGTTTACTTCTCTTTAACTGTGGATTGCCAAAATATAGTGATCCACAAACAGCCTCAGCATGTTCTCTGGCAAACAAAAAAAAATTGAAGGACACAGAGTTATTGAGTTGATAATAATTTCAGAAGGCTTAGATGTTGTGTTTTGCTGTCCGACAAACCAAAGGATTATGAATCTAATTTTTTTCCTACAATATGTTACGACATGTATTTCACATTATAGATAAAATCGTATATCACGTTATAGATAAAATCGTAACTAATCATAATATCATATGGCCTCTGTTCATGGTTCCATGCCAACAGTTTGATTGTGTGACCAGCGACAGATCCAGAAAATGTCAGACAATTGAAAATGTACTGAAAAAATCATAATTACAATTTTTTTTGCATTAAAATCTACAGGCCTAAGGGAGGGTCGAACCCCCTAAACCCCTTCTGGATCAGCTGCAGGAGACATCTTCATCCATGACAATTACAAAGTGTGCATTGCATAGAGAAATATTCTTATTCTTCCCCATGAAAAAGCAGAACAGCTGTAAGGATTGGATTAAACAAAATTAGTTTTGCCAATTCGCATTACAATTTTCGACAATTGAATTAATCTCAAATGCATTACAAGTATGAATTGCATTGTTCTGTGAAGTTTTCACACAATTACAGTTGATATATTCAAAATAGAGTTACCTTGACCATGCATGATTTGAGTAGACTGAACATCTCCTCTCTTGTAATGAAGCCATCTTGGTTCATATCATAAACATCAAAGCAATCTGCAAATGGAAAGATGGATGGCTGATTGGGGCTTTACGTCCTGTATTAATGCATTGGGTAGGCTTTTTAGGACAGGAGGATGACACAGCAATGAAGCAAAGGATGATTGAAACAGCCATCAAACATAAAAATCAAAGCAATCTGCAAATCGAATGAGGTTGATCTTATAGCCTGTAAACTCGATATGCAAAAATTTGTATTGCTTCACAAAGATTTTGGCACTGTCGGGTCATATTAACCAATGAAGTGTCATCTTCGCTACATTCAACACAAGAAACACAGTGGCTATTCGATTAGTCATGGCCAAGAGAAGGCCATTTGATTCGTCATAACTGATTTTAAAGGAAACATCATATGCATTATCCTTTCTCTTGCCTGTCACCAACAAGACTAAAGTGGGATTAGTCTCCTGAAATCAAAATGACATTGGAAGTATTTGCATGATCATGACAAATCATCAGTGTTATGACTCTCGTAGTGCTCTTTTCAAAGTGCAACAAATGCCAACAATCTAACCTGCATATCAAGTTTACATGCTGTAATATCTCATCAAAGCAATTTTGTGTGCAACATAATCCTTACACTTTTTCTTCTCGTCCATAGATCCCCTGAGGATGATGGATAGGCCTCTGACCCACTCGTGGTAGTTGACGTTATTGTCATTGTCCTTATCAAAAGCCTTGAAAACTGGAAATATATATATAATATGTTTATTGTCGTACGGAGTGCTCTGAATGAACTATTGCAGTTAAAAAAGAAAAGCTAACCAAACGTTTCTGCAGGCGCACTGTTTTAAAATTTAAATAACTGGTGGTCATGCTTCTTTCGAAAAAAGATAACTTGTATCTTCCATACATGTATTTTGGAAATATTGACATGATGAATGGAATAAAAAACAAAATTCTATGCAAAAAAAAACACCAAAAACTCTTCAGACTTTTTCATATTGTCAGGTAAAAATATACATATATCACAAAAGTATGAATAGCTCAACACTCAAGAGTCAACAATCTACAGTCTACAGTCTACAGGGCAAAATATTACGATACATTTTGAAAGTTCAAAAAAGGGTCCATGGAGGAGTCTTTTAATTGCATTGGAGAATTTCTGCCTTTACCCAAAGTCAACAGAATTATTAGAAGCCTAACACTGCCTGATATAAGAAAGTATCAAAATATCCTAATAATCATAAAATACTTACTTCTGTCTAAGATGATGTCATCAGTGATCTCAAAGTAGTTGGAGATGATGTGGCGAAAGGTCGACCTCTCAATTTGGATGCCTTTGTCTGGGCTCTGGTTTAGAACCTCCTTGTGGTAGAGGAAATCAAACATGTTGAGGAGGCATTCCACCTCTGCTTTGGTAACTGAAAAAGAAAGAGATAATATTGAGCTTAATATTAAATTTTGTTCCAATTTGTCCATGAATGAGAATTTTAATTTTGCATGAAATCTCCTAGAAGAAGTGATCAAATAAAACATACCATGTTCTCTGCCATACACATTATAGAAGGCATTTATAAAAGAGCAAAAACAAGAAAGGGTTTGGTCAGTAAATAGACGGTGGAGATGGCAATCAAGGCTTTTGATCTTTCGGGATGTCGTTTGGTTGGTTGTCATGTTATGAAGGTGACATTTTGCTCATCTCTCCTGTGCACCTAGAGTGAGTAATGAGAGGGGATCTGGGTATAAACAAACACCACGTAACATTCCAAGATATAAAATATTCATTGTAGAAGTCTTTGGGGTTCTTCCCAGACACTGTACATGTTCGTTGAAAAAGTTTGTCGAACAGATCATGGCTGAGCAGGAAGCCATCAGCTTGGTCTATCTTAAGGGTTTGTTGTCTTGTAGGCCTGTTGGCTGCCATGTTATGAAGGTGGCGTTTCACTGTTATCTCCCTTTAGCAGGCTGTCAGTAATGAAAGGGGATATCAGCATCAGCAAGAAAATCTAACACAAACACCGAAACATGCAAACCAAGAGGCGTCCTTCTTGTATTGGGTTGGTCTGAATGACTAGATAACAACAATGCCTATAGAGAAGGTCTTGGGTCAGTTCAATTGCAAAGATTAGATTGTTTTAAAATCAGTTATTAGACTACACTGTCCATCAGATTAGTCTTAGCTCACAGAACATTAGAGTTCCGTAACTAAGTAAAATTAAACAAGTATAGTGTTACTGAAGGTTGAAACCAAGAATTTGAGTGACCTGTTTGGTTGAGTCATATTGAGCGAATGAGATGGGGGTCTCTTTGTGTTGAGCCATATATTGATAATCTTACTGAGCTAGCTCTCTGTGTAGCTATATCTATATTTACGAAGTGATCTATCTTGGACCTTTCTTGGTATACATCGCTATCTCGATTTATCAGTCTATTCATCAGTCTATTCATCAGTCTATTCATCAGTCTATCCTTCCATCCATCCACCCATCTATCTATCTATCAGTCTATCAGTCTATCTATCTATCTATCAAGGCTCGATTGTGACTACATTGGATTTTTTTAGATTTAATTTTATGGTGTGGCTGCAATATCTCAGATATTAACTGGAAATATGTCAGAAAATCACAAAACTTATGTTGTCTACCGTTCTAGTAAAATAAAACTCATATTTCAAAAAAGAAAAATTTTGTGCATGTGAATATTTCTGAGGCTTTCTAATTCGAAACCGTTATAAATTTAGACTTTGTGTCTCACGTCTATGACTGTATTTTATTTCATTTTTTGACGCTTGTAGACAACTGTAACATAGGCTAAGCATTGTTCAAGTACAGTTGTGCTTGAAAGTTTCTGAACCCCTAATACTTCTTACCTTATTTGTGCCCATCTCTCCAACAAACACAGGAATAGCTTTTAAAATGGGTTAATTATAAAACTGAACACCATCTTTTATTTGTAAACATATATTCATAACAAATAATTACATTTAAATACGATTTTATGATGAAAGTCTGGAAAACTGTGTGTTCAAAAGTTTCTGAACCCTTCTGAAATGTATACAATCAACAATTTTTTTGGCCCTATTTTTCTGAAGTAAATGCTTCCAAACACTTCTTATGGCTATGGACTAACGATTGGCAGATTTTCCTTGGTATTTATGACCATTCTTCAAAAGAGTATTTTCTAAGCCCTCGTACACTGGTTGGTCGTCTGACGTGAACTACTTTGTCAAATCTGACCAAGGCATATCTGATGGTTTTTGATTTGGAAACTGTCCAGGCCATTCCAGAACCCTAAATTTGAGGGATTCTAACCAATTTTAAATGGATTTGCATGTATACTTTAGGTATTTGTTCTGCTGGAAGACCCACTTGCGGCCAAGCTTCAGGCTTATAAGTGAAAGCTGTACGTTTTCTAAGCGCATATCTTGATATTTCACAGAAATCCTTATGATATTAACAATAATTTATTCTCCTTTCCCATTTATAGCAAAAACAACCTCATTCCATGATGGAACCAACCATAGGCGTATCGGAGGGGGGGGCAGGGGGGGGCGATCGCCCCCCCAAAAGTTTGGGAAACAGTAAGATTCGGGCAAAAAGGCTAAAAAATTCGGGCAGATGATTAAATAAAAACTACTGAAAATCAATGATTTCCAGGCAATTTAATTTGAAATACATTATAAATTTAGATCGTGAAATTCGGGCAAATGTCGCTCGCCCCCCCAAAAATCGCGCTCGCCGTACGCCTATGGAGCCAACGTTATCTTTCATAGTTGGGAGGATTTTTTGTTCCTTGAAAGTAGCACCTTCATGACGCAATATAAAGCAATTTTGACTTTGGCCAATTGGTTTGATTTTTATTTAGTCTGTCCACATGCGCAGGACATTGTTCCAATAGTCATACAATTCATCAAAATGCTTTTTAGTGAAGTACAGTCAGGTTTTTTGTACTTTTTTGCCATAATCAAAACGGCTATGTCAGACATCCGAAAGGTGCTACTTTCAAGGAACATAACATCCTCCCAACTATGACAGATAATGGTGACTCCATCAGGAAATGAGGTTGTTTTGCTATAAATGGGACAGGAGAATAAATTATTGTTAATATCATAAGGATTTCTGTGAACTATCAAGATATGCGCTTAGAAAACGTACAGCTTTCACTTATAAGCCTGAAGCTTGGCCGCAAGTGGGTCTTCCAGCAGAACAATTACCTAAAGTATACAAGCAAATCCATTTAAAATTGGTTAGAATCCCTCAAATTTAGGGTTCTGGAATGGCCTGGACAGTTTCCAAATCAAAAACCATCAGATATGCCTTGGTCAGATTTGACAAAGTAGTTCACATCAGACGACCCAACAGTGTACGAGGGCTTAGAAAATACTCTTTGAAGAATGGTCAAAAATACCAAGGAAAATCTGCCAATCGTTAGTCCATAGCCATAAGAAGTGTTTGGAAGCATTTACTTCAGAAAAATAGGGCCAAAAAAATTGTTGATTGTATATGTTTCAGAAGGGTTCAGAAACTTTTGAACACACAGTTTTCCAGACTTTCATCATAAAATCGTATTTAAATGTAATTATTTGTTATGAATATATGTTTACACATAAAAGATGGTGTTCAGTTCTATAATTAACCCATTTTAAAAGCTATTCCTGTGTTTGTTGGAGAGATGCACACAAATAAGGTAAGAAGTGTCAGGGGTTCAGAAACTTTCAAGCACAACTGTACCTATTTTCTACCCTTTGAACAAGACGATATTTTGTAACTAAAATTCTAAATGACAAAGCAATTCAATTGGTTTTCTATCATTTTTATTGAAATGAATTGATTTCAAGTAAAGGCATGGAAGAGGAAGTTTGTTAATTGCAGTACAGTGTTAACTTAGTTTTCGCTATATTAATTACAAAAATAGGCGTGAAACCCCAAAAGGGCTAGTTGGCCTATTGAAACATTTATTACACAATAAACATGTAACTCAACAGCGAATCGTACCGTCAGAATAGTGAATTTAACAACAGATGTTGTACAATAATGTCAACTTAACATTTTCAGCTGGTGGATACAAACATGGATTCCTTAATATTATTATTAAACTGGTCAAATATATCAATGTTTTTTTTGTCAAATATATCAATGTTTTTTTGCATGGCAGAGAACTCCATACTTTTGGTTAAATGAACATAATTAAGAACTTAAACTTGTCAATCCTTGGAAAAGGCAAACACAAATTCGATGCACTTTGCATTGATAACAAGTGAATATTTCTTCTCAATTGAAACATATTTGTAAAACTTATATATTTAAACATGAAAATAAAGATGCGGATATCATTAATTTCAAAAACACAATTAACCTTGGACATTTCGAAGATAGTTTTAGTTGGAGTTAAATTATGTAATTTATAATTATTATTTTCTAAGATAAAGGCCGCTGAAATTGTAGGTTTCATGACAATGTTTAACTTGGTGTCTCATCGGTTCCTCATGTTGAAAATAATACCCAAAGCCATCACAAAGAAGGTCATGAACTGAAAAGATAAATAACAAAATATCATTTTTGGTGGTTTTAATCGCAAAGGCAGAAGGAGGAATACCTACTGCTGCAGAGTCTCCGCTAAAGAACACTCGGCTTCTGTGCAATCAAGTGACCCATCGCTTTACATTTTAGACAATATATAGCCACCTCAAATGACAATGCTTTTTAAATATTTATGCGATCGGTCTGGTATTATTCCCTCTGTTTGACTCAAGCTAAAAACATTTATCATTACAAATTCTCGGCTTTCTCTAAAATAAACTTTGTTATCACAGATCTCATATTAGTGTGCCATGTTCTTTTTAACTGCCACAGTGCTCATGTGATGTCAGTTTGAGCATATTGATGTCACGGTGGTATTTTCACAGTTTCAGCTGTGTTACTTGGGACCTTCCCTGATCAGATCATTATAAATCTACAAGAAACTGTTAGTAGTTCCCCTGTGGCCTAATGGTTAAGCATGCTTGTCCACTGGCTCTGAGGGCGTGGGTTCGAATCTCACCCCGGGAACTCACTTTAGTCTGAGCCCATGGGACATTAAATGGAGGCGGGTTGTATCCAGTGTTCTATGCTGGGGCAACTGAAAAACCCTGGGCATCCCTGAATTAATAGGGTATGTTCCAGACTCCCAGTCTTCTCATCTCATCATCATACGGCGATCGCCTGCCGCGATATAGCCCACTAAGGTGCTGCAGAGGCGTAAAACACAAACAAACACACAAACAACAAACTGTTAAATGTTGGTGAGCCCTGATCATTCTGTTTGATATTTGAAAACACCCAAAAGTTTCTAATCCCAGCTAACATAATCCAACTGAATAAACCATCATGCGCCATAATTA
Organism: Platynereis dumerilii; assembly: GCA_026936325.1. NCBI lineage: Eukaryota > Metazoa > Annelida > Polychaeta > Phyllodocida > Nereididae > Platynereis > Platynereis dumerilii. Next base: position 46,366,948 of record JAPTHN010000004.1, on the reverse strand, counting down.
TGACACTTGTGAAAACAGATCTATCAGTAGTAATTCACACTTAGCCAGTAAGCTTAATTTGTTATTAGCAGTTTGAATCATTACTTGAGCTGTGCTCACAGGGAGTGCCCAGATAGTGATGTCAGCATTGAGATACTGACATCATCTCTGCATATATTCACATGGGACATGGCACACTTATACGAGATCTGTAATAACTTAAATTTCATCCCAGAATTATTTTGTCGACAGCGCACTTGGCTGCAGCTGAAGAATTCTATCAGTTGTATGCACAGTTCAGAGGCCTCAAGACAGGATACATCCCCCATCCAATTGGGTAATGCCAACTTAAGAAAATTTTATTAGGGTTGTGAGGAGAAAAGCAGGGATATTGGGGGAAAACGCCAATGGTTCATAAGACCATTCCAGAGGAAAAGGAAGGGCAACACCAAGGTATAGTGAATTAGCTGATGGTTACCAGGTAGGGTTGCTTATATGACCAAAATTTTACTGGCATCCTCCTCAAAAGTTGTGTATGGTAGTTAGAAACACTTCTGTACCATTTTTTTGTGAATCAGATTTTTCTTTCCGGAGCCTACCCTCACATTTATATGATGACGTTTTTTAGGCGTTTTCGCTGTATTTTGGCCTGTGAAATATATGTATTTTCTTACATATTTAAATTTTCATCAATGTTTTCATCAATGTTTAACATAGAGCACCACCTGGGGGGTACTGACTACCATCTTCTTGTTTTATATGCACTTCCTGAGGTGGTTACAACTTTTTCTGTAGTGTTACTCTTGTCTTGAATCAAAATATTCAATATTTTGACTCTTTGAAGGCTTAATAACAAGTATTGTGTAACCAATGAACCAATCATAAATTATGTATCATAGCAGAAGTTCATTAGGTTGACTAAAATGATTCCAGCTGGAGATTTGACCAGTTATATAGTTGTTGATAACTGGATTCTAGCAGCTGCATCCTGGTACTTCTTCTAAATGAAGGACTCTTGCAGCACGATCATATCCACTCAATTTCTGTGATAACCAAACAATAAGACAGTATTCATTATTTTTCATGCAATCTCCAGTTGTTGCCAGTTGGTTTTAGCAAGAGTGGTAGGCTGCCTATTTGAATGACTGTGAGAGATATAAATGTACTATACAGGATGCTGGCCTGCTGGACCTCTTTGAGTGTTCTGGCTTGGCAGATAATTCGTGCCTTTGAGTAGCTAGTGGTATGATTTGTATGAAATATAATTTTAATAGTTATACCAAATAAATGATATGAATCATTATGATCATGGTTGTTGAATGATGAGTTTTGAACCTCCAGTCATGACGTTGGGGAAATGGCACTCTAGCTGACATATCATAGATCTGATTAAATTTAAAATCAGTTACTCTCAGACAATATAATGCAAATGAAGTTCTGAATCTTGCCATACATGATGATGCAGAATTAATGTTTTAACATAGATCTATGTGTTAAAAAACAACAGTTCAAATTCCAATTCATTAGTGAGGACTGCAGAATATTTTCAGATATGTACAGTTATTGCATCGGGAATTGTATTTGATTGAGATGATAGACTACACATAGTTCAGCGGGCACAATAATTCTTAATTTCCAAAGACACTTCAAATCTACATATAGCCCCAATTACACATTATAAGACTTCTTTTTTCTCAGTTGTTTCACATAGCCTATGCTAATTTGTTCCTGGCAGCTGTGAGATATCCCAACACTTCAAATTTCCTAAGTTTATTTCCGTACACATTACATGATAAAATAAATAAATGAGGGGTGGATATTAGATGAGGATGTTTACATTTAGAAGGTGATGGAGGAGACTACCAAATTGGCCCTGATGGACCGCTGTTCAGTAGCCACCTGAATGACTATGTTAGAAGTGAAGACTCTTGTGGAAACTGCTGAACACATAGACACAATAATAAGTAAGAAATCTTTAAATTTGAACAGTTTGAACACTGCCATTCAGCTGAAACTCTGTATTAAATTATTAAAAATTGCCAAGCTGTGAGTGAACATATATGTCAAAGAAATACATTGAACTTCCACCGACAGATATGAAACTGCTGAATCAAATTGTACTTTTAAAACCCTGCAAAAACAGTTTTAGCATTACACAGTGGAACTATTAATTTTGTTACCTACCATAAAAGTTAAACAAATATTTAAAAAGAGGTTTAATCTTTCTTTTTTATTTTTAATCCAATTCAGTGTGGGTACTGTTCTCTTCAATTTATAGTACAGGCTATCTTGACAATATAGATCTATGCTTTTAGGGGTTGGTTCCCAGATTATATGCTGGAATATGTATTATCCATCTAGCCATGTTGAACATTCCAATAATTTCACTGTTTCAATCCAATCTCTTCTAAGACATAGTGTATTTAATGCCTTGACCTTAGAAATGGGGGTATAGCCACTGAAATTATAACTTGGCAAAGTTCAGCAAAGTTCCAAGATATGGCATCAAACATGTTTTCATTAGTGTTAATCTTAAAACCAACATAGCTGCCAACTGAACACTTCCAAAGTGGTCTATAAGCATATGTTTATAAATTGTATATCTTATGTAATGAATTATGAAATTAATCCAACACTGTGAACAGGCAAATGTATCAAAATAACTGATAATGATAAAAAATACAAAGCACAAGCAAGATATTACTTCGCAGCTTGAATGGAGCAGATTTTGACCTGTTATTACTCAGTATTGGTGACTAGAATTGGCCCTGTTGACTTTCATTTCTAGTAATTACTTATGTAAGACTTCATTATTGATTAAAACAATCACTATGAACTAAATTTTGTTGTATATTTATCAGCAAGAATGAATATGAAAAAACGTCAAAAAGCGCAAAATAGCGAAAAATTGGGAAAAACATGTCCGAATAAATGTGAGGGTAGGCTCCGGATTTAAACATATTTTCAAAATTATTTTTTTCTAGACTCAATATTTATTATATTCCGCAACTTTTGGTGAGGATGCCAGACTTCCAACGATGAAATAGTTCTTATATAACCAACCCTAGAACTTGCCATCCAAGCTTAACGCTGAGGAAAAAGTTCAAGAAGTCCATTATGACGACTCTGAAGAAAAATAAGATGCTCCAAAGAGCCTAATTGGCATGTGGTCTCATAGACCAAATTAGAGTGTAAATAGATTAAGTAAAAGATTAAATAGTCTTTCTTAATTATGAGATAATTTAGAATTGTTCTGTTTCTTTGTCTGTTGGGACCTTCTCGCACTATTTTTTCTCTAAAGTATTGGACCATATTACTACAGAATTAACTTTGATTCTGAAATTATTGAAAAATGTGTTGTTTATTCATGTATTAGGTGTTCTGTCGAGGATAATTTGTTGACATTGGGTTGCGGTCGGTCCAGACTCACCTGTTAAGTTAGTAAAATCCTCGACAGTAGTACTGTATACATGAAGTAATTTTTGATTTTAATAAAAATTAGCATTTTGTGTCTAGCGGTCGGTCTAGACTCTGGTACGCAGGTGCTAACAAAAAAACATTTTAAAAAAAAGTGCCTTTCCTTTCCCAGTTATATATTTGTTCCATGGTTTTTACAGTTATACTGACAAGAACTCTGAATTTAGTTTTATTAAATTATTATTATTAACAGATAGCTGATCAATTTTTTGTCACATTATCAGTGACCATCACACCTCCCAAAATCATCCGGCGCATGCAAACGAAAACGGTTTACGACCTAACAAGTCTACAGGTCTACAGGTCGACTCTACAGGAAAGGAGGAGGTCACATGGGGGAAATGGGAGAAAGAGGGGGGATGCAGGGGAAAGTGGGGGAAGAGGGGGCAAGGGGAAATCAGGGGCAAAATTGGGAATAGCTTATACTGCAGGGATAAGAAAAGGGAGGTGAGGTGTATCCTGTCAGGAGGCCTGCTCAGCAACTGGTCCAAATGACAAAGGAAGTGACAAATTCAAAATTTGTAATTTTGTCAATGTTATCTAAGATGAGTTAAATTCCCTTTTTTGTGTTTGGAGGTACCAAGCTGAATATTGTGACTGACCAAGGAAGAATTTCCTCCTCCGGAGAAAATTTGAGGATAAATAAGATCACTTAAAATTGAGATCATGATTGGCACATTGTGTTCTTTGCTAAAAATGAGTTTTGTAGAATATTTGATTTACAACAATTATACGGTTATCAGATCAGAGAGAATGATGTAAAAAAACTTACCATTGAGTCATTTACATTATCACCTACAAAAGTAAAAAATGTACGATATCAATTTATAAGTGTTGAATCACATCATTAAAATACATCCTTGGAAAACATCAACATAAAACAGCAATGCTGCTCACCACTCCTTGATCCTGATGTGACGACGACTGGTCCTGCTGGTTCATTTGGGGCTTGTGTTGGTACTAGTGTTGGTATTAGTGTTGGTATTGGTGTTGGTATTGGTGTTGGTATTATTGTTGGGATTGCTGTTGGTATTGGTATATTTGGAACTGAAAAGCAAGCAGACGCCCGTGAGGTGAATGAACCAGTGTTGAATTGGTGATGTTTTAAGCTCATATTCTGTTCCGGCATCCTTGCAGGTATGGCTCTCTCTTCCTGGGACCCCTTCCATTACCAGACCGACATAGTCACTATATTTAACACTAAGGACATCATTGACTTCATTGACCCTATTGACTTTATGTAGACTCAAATGATTTTATACTCTCAATTGACTCTGTACAACGCTGAATCACAATCAAGAACAATGAACTCACCTCCAAACTGATTTGCGGGGGGATCAGGGCCACCTGGATAAATAAAAAACAGACATTTCAAGGCTGCAGAGAACTTTCTGATAGGTGCATGAGAAAATGCTGACGAAATTACAGTCCTCGTCATACTTAGGTGGAATCTCAAGTTCTTTTCTATGTTGTTGAACTGTGATGTCAGAGATGACACTACTCTAGACTTGCAATATATTTAAATTAACTTCAAGCTGTGATGGCATTTTAAACTGGGTCAGATTCCCCAGCTTCTAGCCAATGCAAATCTAACAAACTGAGCATCACAGTTTCAACTCAGTATCAGAGTGAAAATTGGGACTGGGAAAACCCATACAAGTTTGACATCACAGCCTCTCACCCAATGGGCTGCCAGAAAAAATATACATAACATATAAGCCATTTGTTTACAAACAAATTGTCAAAGCCTTCTGTTTATACCAACTTCCATCAAAGTTTAAAGTTGTAAGTTAGCAAGTTTGTAGATTAATCAAACAACTCTGTGGGGATTATAACAGTTGTCTACTGTGAATGCTCACAAAGCTGCCATTTGGTAGGATTGGACTGGTGATTGCTGTGATAAATCAATGGGATCACAAATGTAATGCTTCCTTCAATATATCAATGTTTGAACTGTGATGCATAGTTTACTGTCAGCCCATTGGCTATCAGGCTGTGATGATGTGGTTGCAGGGGCTACTCCTGATAAAATGCTTACTCTGACATTGTGTAGAAACTATGACGCTCCTGTCTCTGTTCGGGACTGTCAAGTGGCAGCAGAATGCTGACAGTCCCTGGAAAATCGAATTGGGTCAACAATAATTTGATCTGTTTTGGACAGATCACCAGATCAGGTCGAACAACAGCTGTCCATATTACTACGCCAAACTACTTTCACAAAGCATGGTTGCTGGCAAATATCCAGTCCACTGCTTTGAATGAAAATGTTTGGAAATCATGAGACAAAAAGAAAGTTTTGAAACTTTAGCATACACTTTGCCTGTGAAAGGGATGATTTTACTCATCAGAAGTTTGATGGTATTCAATCTACTTATGCCATTTAGTGCATGTTAAATTGTGGTCACAAAAGGGTCCAAAAAGAATGCATTCTCACTTATTCACATGTCCATACAAAGCCGATGTTTTTGCTTTGTGATATCAAAAATGCTCAATTGTATTTATTCTGTTACTTTATGGAGATTTATGAACAAGGACAACAATGTAATTCACAATTTCATAAAAGCTGTGTTACACTCAGCAAAATGTCTTGTCCATGCCCCAAGTGGCCCCCTCTATACTGGCAATATATGTGAACTACAATGTATACATCCTCCATGATAGAAAATAGTTCCAACTTATTTTGGTATTTACAAGCTGTTTGCTTAAAATTGAAGCCAACCAAAGTCAGATTAGACACTTGCAGAGTTTTTGGAAATAAACTAGACCATCACTAAATTTGGGAACTGTCCTGGTTTCTTCCACACTGTCCTGGTTTCTTCCACTGATCGAAATTCTGTTGACCGCTCACAGGAGCTCACAAATTTTGCACCCTAGGTGGCAGTAAATGGCGGTCAACTTGTAGACAGGTGACGCTCAGTTCAGGAGGATCAGCATTGGCTAGAAGCTGGGGAATATGACCCAGTTTGAAATGACATCACAGCTTGAAGTTAATTTACATATATTGCAATGCTGTATTAGAGTCATCTCTGACATCACAGTTGAACAGCATAGAAAAAAAACTTGAGATTCCACGTAAGTATGACGAGGACTGTAAAAACAGAGGCTGACGCTGGCAAATTATTAAAAGATCCTGAGTCAGTGACATCATTAGGCCAAATTTAATGTTCATTTTGAAACAGTTGTGGGACGCCATTTTGCCAAGAGCTATAAAGTAAACGAAGCGCATTAATAAAAGTACAACAAGCCTACTCATGGAATGAATATACTTATCCCATGTCAAGCTACACTTCTTTTTTGATACTAGCCAAATAAATTACTCCTTGTAATATTTGCAAAGAGGTGAAAAAATCACGGAAAATACAGTCCAAGCCTGTAATGACATACAAATATAAATTTTCTCAACCCATGTCTGGGTAATGTTTTCGCCCTGATACTCGGGCTTTGTCATGAAAAGTAATAGAAAAGTCTCTAGGTAGTCTTCAAGAAAAATATGACTAAATCAGGAAAAACATGACTTATCAGGGAAAATATGTAAAATTATGGCAAAAGTATTGAAATTAGAATGAAGATACTACACTTATCAACAGTGGAAAGATATAATATTCAAGATAAATGGAAAATGTTACATTTAGAGGATAAACACATGCTATTTGGGATAAAAAGATACACCATGGCTTGGGCCTATTTCCTTGATATTGTTACAGTGTAGGGGAGAATGGGGACCGACGGGCCACGGGATCGATGGGCCATCCTCTTCACTCCTCATCAAAAAAATTTTGAAACATCTAATTTTCATTTTTAGTATTGCTTGTCACATCTATAAACACCATATTGATTACTGATCGATAAGTTAAAGCATAAGCGTTTTGTGGGCAAAATGATATTTTCAACATCTAAAGTAATTTTGTACTGATTCAGAAAAAGTGTTATATCTCCAATTTGTGTAGACTTGAGGCAATATATTTTCTATGATGATTTTCCCTATATATTGGTAGGAATTTACACATTGAATTTTAGGAACAAGAACTATATTTCACAAAAAAAGGGGGTTTAACTATTCTGAATGCTTTTGGGGACCGATGGGCCACCCAACATGGGTACCAAAGGCCACTATCTCCTGAAATTGTCTATAGGTGGCGTATTCCCTATCAGCATGCCTCGGCTGTCCAACGTCGGCCCGAAGATGGTCCGTCGCTGCTGACATCGGACCGACGCTGGGCAGACGTTGGACGGCCGAAGCATGCTGACAGGGTTGGCATGGGACTGGATATTAAAGTCTGTTTTGTGTAAAATCTGGGCATATCTATAATTTTTCGATCTCTTATTATCCCATACACTCAGTTGGATCAACAAAAACATCTTGAATCCAAATTTCAAATTCTTCATCCACCCTTTGGCAAGTTATTGACATGGTCCATCGGACCCCATCGGATGGCCCATCGGTCCCCATGGTTGGGGACCGATGGGCCACCATCTTCCTTGACAGAAAATGTGCTTTCTCATCTTTCTTCCTAGGTTGATCTATGTGGATCTTATATCATTTTATAGAGAAATACATCGGCTAAAAGGGTGCACAGTATGAATCCTGTATCTGAAACAGATTTGCCTCCACGGCCAATAAGTTGTCAAGTGGCCCATCGGTCCCCACTCTCCCCTACCCTGGACCAGTATTTTCCCCCACTGCCATTGAGATCTCAAAAGATAATTAGCCTCTAGTGACAACATTAGAGCCACGTGAAAACCCTCAAATACTTACTGGTCGTTGTTGTTGTTGCACACTCAGTGGAAATGCCTGGAAGAAAAAAATAATACAATTTAGAATAAATTCAGCCATCTACATATGTTTATGACAGAGCATGCCATTAATGTAGTGTCCAATGAGTTTTATACTTTTTGACAAGGCGGTCTTTCCACATTAGATACAATGAAGGTGTGAGTGTAAATATTCCTATAGCCTCATCGGAATAAAAAATAATAATAATAATATATCTGTTGGTTGAGGGATCAATATCTGTTGTGCTTCTACATTGTAGATAATATATGACAAATATTTGATGCACTGAGCCAGTACCAGATTGTATGAACACTTTAAAACACAGGTTATATCCTCTAAGCGGGTTACTGGCAAAAGATTTTGTCATGTTGTAACATGAGTACAGTTAATTAAAACTAGTTATCTGACTCATATTCAGCATTGATAATAGCAGTAAAATGACTTAAGTACTTTAGAATAACTTGAGTTTAGGATTGATACAATCCGAGCTAATCTGGTACTAATACGAGAATCTGAAAAACCGTATTCTTCTTCTTCATAGAACTTCATACTGTTAGCTCATTGACTATCAGAATGTGATGTGCCACTTGCAGGGGCTATTTCTGACCTACTTTGCACTCTGACATTGAGTTGAAATTATGATTCTCAGTTAAGGTGGATTCTTATTGGCCAGAAGCTGGTGAACCTGACCAAGTATAAAATCAGATCGCAGTTTGTAGTTATTTTACATATTTAGCAATGCAAAAGAGGGATGCAAGCTGCGACACTGAGTTAACATGTGACATCACAGTTCATCAGCGTAAGAATTGAGATTCCATGTAAATATGACAAGGACCGTACATACAAAAAAAGAAACATATGAAATAACAGAAGATATCATAGCATACTTACAAATACTGAAAAGAAAAGCCAGGTAAAACACATCGAAAGCTGTGTTCTCCATTATGGTGTAACTTCGAGCTACTGAAATATTAAAAAAAAAAATGCCAACATAAGTTTGCAGCTAATCCCAGCATATCTTTTTCATCAATTCAAAGTTCTGCATCTCATCTGTTGCTAGGGCTATTTCTTATAATTCATCTGATTAGACCTACACTAATTAACGTTTTATTTTCCTTCAGAATTTGACATCTAATGTCTCATAGAAAATACTATAGAACTTGAAGTGCAATGTCTTTGAATTATTTGGCTGCATAATTTTTCTCTGGAACATACAATGTAGGATACCAGGGGCAGCATTGTAAACTGATATATATTAAAAATTCGGGGTGGGGAGGGGGAGGGGGGTTTTCCTAAGAAAAGAAAGATAATCGCAGTAAAGAACCGCCCACAAAATAAATTTCTATACCATTTTCTTTATTTTTAAGTTGTTTCTAGTCTAAATTGTTTTCACTTCTAAGTTGTTGTTTTTATTCTGTCGCTTTTTATTATTATTCATGTCTCTCTTCTACTCGGTAAAAAACCCTAAGGCTTGCATTCTCTGTATACATTTCAAACCGAATCCATGTAAACATTACCTGACTTGACTTTAATAAATCGTCTCTCCCACTCATATTCTTACAGTTCAAAGAATAGTTTTCCATTATCTTTTTATTCAAATTGTGACTTAGGGACTATATACAGACTCCTCCTTGCCACAAGTCAAAATGCACCAAAGAGGATGTATATGGCATTTAAAGTAATACAGTACATTGTTGCATTCCCTTACAATGAATTTTGCATTCCCTCGTGATTTTTCTAATTCTCAATTTTCCATGCTCACTCTCAATTATCTTGTTCCCTCGGTATCATCACTGTGATTCTATAACCAGGCAGATGTTCAGGACTGGTGTTAATGATAAAATGTAAATGCCAAAGCATGAAGACGGGACCGCCTGAACGCAAAAAATAAATTTTAAAGACTCTACAGTGCTGCCTGTAAATTAGTGAAGCTCATGAAATGGTGCCATTGCTAAACATCCTTAAGCATTCTCATCCGATGACAGGAAAACATATTGGGTCATAAAGGTCGATAAGTGAGGCATGTAGGATAACAAATATACAATAACATTTTTTTGGAGGGCATTATGGTGTATTAATCAGTTATGGCCAGAGGGCAGAAATCATTAACTTAATGTACGAGCCGCCAGGCGAGGGCATTAAATGATTTCTGCCCGAGGGCCATAACTGATTAATACCCCATAATGACCGAGAAATAAGATGTTATTATCATTATTATATACTTTTTACCTTCACAATTTCATAATACACTTTGAATTTTGATTTACCTTACACATGACGGCCGTCGCGTTTTGCCTTCTGGCGTCGTTACTTTTGAAGATAGAGCAAGTCTAAGCACATTTCGATAATCTGTGGTGCGCCACAATAGTCTAAGGCTTTTGAATTTTCCAAATCGGATCATTTTTCATGACAAATTGTATGCCTCAAGTCAACAAACCATGACGTCACGTCTGGTGACGTCACGAAGCGTAAAATACACCAGAGGGCACCACCTGCCCATGTGTTAATGAGATTATGGCCCCCATGTGTAAACCAGATTATGGCCCTCCATAAATTATGGCATATGACGGCCCTAAAAAATCCAGTTAACGGCCTACTTAATTCATGGCCAAGTATATAATAATGACGGATAATGTTCTTTGCTGTAGTCGGAGTTGAGTATGAGTCAAAGTCTTTGATAAGTAAGTGAACCACCCTTCCCTATTAAATAACATTGGGCCTGTATTTCACTTACTTATCAAAGACTTTGACCCATACTTAACTTTAACTACAGCAAAGAACATTGACTGCAATTGTTATCCTACATGTCTCACATATTGGCCTTTGTGACCCACTATGTACTCCTGCCATCGGATGAGAATCCATGCTTCCACAAGCAGTTTGGTTGAGAATGTTTAGCATTGATGCAATGGCACAATATCATGCGTTTCACTTACTTACAGGTGGCACTGTAAATTGTAATTACCTAATTATTTCTCGATATTCATTTTTTTATTCAGGTTTGTTCTTTTAAAAAGTTTGGAGAAAAAAATTGGGACAAAGAGAAATAGGGGGCACATGGAAAGGTAATTTTCCAAAAGAAAATGTTAAAAAAAAGTTTTGAGAGAAAATTTAACTTCTTTTTTTTTTGTTAGAAAATTTTCTTTTTCGAATTTCTTTTTTTTTCAAACAATTATATTTTTTGGAATTGGTTTTTTTTTTCAAACATCCTTTTTAGAATATTTTTTTTTGGAAATATTTCTCTTTTTCGAAATTTTTTTTGGAAAATCTTTTTTTCAAAAATTATTATTTTTAACATTTTTGGTAGTCACGCATTATGAGAAAAAAAGTGCCAGGATCATATCATGGGATGTCTGACTGAATAACTTCTTTTGATTGAACCATGGTTCACCCCTCGCATGTTTGCCATAAGGGACGAGACACCTCCCTCTGCTCGCTGAGGCGGTGGCTCTGTCCAGTCTTTTATCTTTTGAGACAGTGTCACGTAAATCAGAGTGATTTGTCCTGTAAATCACACCAGAAAATTAGTGGTGTCACTAGGGGGTGCTAGGGGGGTTGAGGCCCCCCCCCCCCCCAAATGGAGCATTCAGCCTCAACCCCCCCCCTCCCATAAAATTTTAGACAAAAAAAAAGAAATTTCCTTTGTTTACGATTCTGATCGTGATTGAATAACCAGGGCCTATTATAGTATGACAGTATGTTGTGCATTGCATTGCTTGATGTTATTTTTGCAGTTTATCTATTTATCATGCAATTTATGTGTGCACAGATCCGCAGACATTTAAATTTTCTGTATTCTGCGGTGGCTTGCGTTTCCACCCTTCAGGACTCTGGAAGAGTGTATAATTTCTTTCTGCAGTTCTGCAGTTCTGCAGTTCTGCAGAAAAAAACCGCAGAATTCTGCAGTTTCCAAAAAAAGTGCAGAATTCTGCAGTTCTGCAAAAAAACTGCAGAATTCTGCAGTTTCCAAAGGAATTGCAGAATTCTGCAAAAAAATTGCAGAATTCTGCAGTTCTGCAAAAAAAGTGCAGAATTCTGCAGTTCTGCAAAAAAAGTGCAGAATTCTGCAGTTCTGCAAAAAAAAAAGCAGAATTCTGCAGTTCTGCAAAAAAGCAGTACATTTAAATTTCTTCCTCCACCTGCATATTCTGCAATAAATTCTGCAGTTTGAGAGTGAAATTGAAGAATTCTGCAATAAATTCTGCAGTTTGGAAGGAAACTGCAGAATTCTGCAATTCTGCAATAAATTCTGCAGCTCCATGCAGTATTTGTGAACCTCTGGTATTTAATCCAGCTTATCAATTGCAATGCATCTGCAAAGTTCTGACTTCTTCGACAAGGGTCTTGCCACTACCCAGGACACGTCGGTTGGGGGGGGGAGGAGTAGCTGTTCGGGGGTCAGGTGGGAGGTCTAGGGTTTTGATGCTCGTCTGTCCCTGCAGCCTCTCTGAAAAGTTTCTGCAGCAGAATCTGTAGTTCTGTAGGAATTCTGCAGCCTGGGAGGTTTTATGCAATTCTGCAGGTAGGAAGCTGCATATTCTGCAGTTTCAAATAAACCTGCAGAATTCTGCAATTCTGCAATAAATTCTGCAGTTTGGGAGGAAACCGCAGAATTCTGCAATTCTGCAATAAATTCTGCAGTTTGGGAGTGAAATTGCAGAATTCTGCAATTCTGCAATAAATTCTGCAGTTTGGCAGGAAACTGCAGAATTCTGCAATTCTGCAATAAATTCTGCAGAACCAATTTATTGCAGAATTCATGCAGTATTTGTGAACCTCTGGTACAAGGGACTTGTCATTACCCAGGAAACGTTGGTTTGGGGGGGGGGGGTAGCAGTTCTGGGGTCGAGTTGGGGGGGGGCTGCTTCAAAATAAACCTTTATGCCTCTATGGACGTTTTGACACTCTGCTCGGCCAATTCTCAACCAAATTTCACTCTGAAAAAAGTGGTGGATACCCTGCAACCAGGTCTATTTACTACAGTTGTCAGTCTTTGTCCGTTGTTGTTTCTTTTTGCCGTACGGCACTTTTTTCGGCAATCGGTCAGCTCGCAAAATGCATTTTTGCGAGCGACCGATCGCCGAAAAACGTGTCGTACAGAAAAAAGAAACAACAACAGACAAACACTTTCAACTTCAGTCAATAGACCTGGTTGCAGGGTACCCACTACTTTTTTCAGAGTGAAATTTGATTGAGAATTGGCCAAGCAGAGTGGTAGAACGATGACTAATCCACAAGAAAACAAAACATGCAAGTGCTGCTCCCCACAAGAGTGGCGACCTGGGAGAATGGACACCAAAAGAAGAAGAAGAAGAAGAAGTCCATAGCAGTTCACTTTGAACTCCAGCTTTTCACAGAAGAGGTATCTCTTCTGTGAGCTGTTGTTGTGTTGAAATTTTATTGCAGAATTGCAGAATTCTGCAAGTTCACTCCCAAACTGCAGAATTTATTGCAGAATTGCAGAATTCTGCAGTTTCCTCCAAAACTGCAGAATTTATTGCAGAATTGCAGAATTCTGCAATTTCCTTCCAAACTGCAGAATTCTGCAGTTTCACTCCCAAACTGCAGAATTTATTGCAGAATTGCAGAATTCTGCAATTTCCTTCCAAACTGCAGAATTTATTGCAGAATTGCAGGAAGAAATTTAAATGTACTGGGACTCTGACATTGCTTCTAAACAATGGGTTTCAGCTCCCAACCCACCTCCAAACTTCAATTTTTGGTGAAACCACTAACTGACAAAATAATGGATTTCCAACAAAGAAGAGATGTAATCAGAATTTTAAGGCCACACTCATCAGCAAGCAAGCAAAAATCATCTGATTATATTTTGTTTTTATGTTGCTATTATATCTAATCAACAATAATGACAGTATCGAATTGTACTTACCGAAATCCAAGTGGAGAGCTGCACTGTTCTGCACTGGAAATGTGACACACCCAGTTTTGGAGACTTATGCTAAATTGAAGATCGCAGCAGACTTTTGTCCCCTTTCAGGTAGATTCGAAAGAGTTTCCTAAAAATAGTTTCATATGATCCCTATATGGAGCAATATAATATGAAAAAACATTTGTGGCCAAAAAATTATTGTAGGTCATGTACAAGGTGGTTATATTTTCACTTTGCCATCCAATAACCATGCATCCTATGTTGTTCATGGAGGCATGTAATTAAAGAGGGCACTTTTTGTTTAAAAAAGCTGATAACACTTTCACATAGAAACATGCGCAGTTTGTATAACTTTTCTTGTATAACTTTTCTAAGTACCTGAAATAAAAACTTTGCTTGAGAAAATTCCAGGGCTTTGAAGTCAGAGTCGGAAGTCGTTGAGTCAGAGGTTTTTGGGTGGGGTTGGAGTCGGAATCAAACTTGATTTTCAGTTGGAGTCAGAGTCAGAGTCTGAGTTGAAAATTTATTTTGTGACTCCTGACTGCTTAAAAATAGTTGATGTAATTTACAAAAACATCATCTTACTACCCGACACCGAAGCCCTGGAAAATTCCACCATATTTTCTGTGTTAAAAGTATAACCTTTAATATATGCCCAACCCCCATCATAAGGAACCAGTCTTAATCAAAATTCCATCAAAATATGACTTTATCCAAAGTTTTTTATGCAAAAATGTGCACTCCTCTATTTTCGCCTATTTGTAGCAGTTCCTGTGCAACTAACCAGAGGGCTAACTGTATCGTGCAACCTCTGGTGGTTCCTGACTGCATACCTATACCAACAAGCTTCTGGCAAGATCTCAAAATTATTTCAATTGTTAATCGCTCATGATCTCATCATTACGCCTGCCCACCGGGCACCTAATGCAATCAATAGGGTAACTTGATTATCACGGAAGGTGCTGAAAAACAAAACTATGTGACACGAATTCTTCATGCTTTTTCATTTGTTATGAAAAATAGTAAGGAACCATATAATGAAAGAAATGAAATAAAAACAGAGGCCTATACCACTCTGGAACTTGTTTCCAAATTATAACCACTTGGTATTGAGATTTGTTTTTTTGTACTAGATGCCATGGCCATAATACCAATAGAATGTTTTGAAGATAATACAAACTCTAGGTTGTTAAGAATTTACCTCATAAAGTTCAGATATGGTTATCAAGTCGCATAGTCTTCCAGGTTAGAACAATGTATTAAGAACCATGACTATAATAATAATTGTAATATTTCTTTGTTCCCAGTGGTCAATAAATTGAAATTGAAATCAAAATTGTTGTCTTGGGCTGAGTATAAATAAACACATTCCAAGATATAAAATACTCATTGGTGAAATATTTTTGCTTAGCAGATAATGACTGAGCAGGAAGCCATCAGCTTGACCTATCGTTAAGTTTGCTCATCTGGCTTTGGCCACACTGTTATCTCTCTTGCACAGTCTATGAATAATGAATGGGGATGTTGGTAAAAGTAAATGCAGAGAAACATTCCAAGAATAGAATATTGCAAAAGGTTTAAGGGTGTTATCACCTGGTTGGCTGTGAATATCACTGTTTACAGTCAAAATATCAGGGCCTATGATATTGTAAAAAATACCACCCTTCAAGGGCGATATTTTTTAACAATGGTTATGACATCACCAAAATTTCAGCTGCCTGATGATGTCACAAACCAAACAAGGGCCAGAATAATAGAAAATATTCCCTCTTTATAACTGAAAATTTGAGGTAAAACCAGGTGATAAAAACAAAACAACCACACGTCAGGGCACTTTGTACAATATCACTCGCTGTTGTGTGAATTAACATCACTCTCGCCCTGCGGGCTCGAGTGATATTAATTCACACAACAGCTTGTGATATTGTTACTCAGTGACCCTGACTTGGGTTGTTTTGTTATATTACCCGTACATGTACATTGAAAGAGTTTGCCTAACAGATCATGGGTGAGCAGGAGGCCTAATTTGTCTAATATTTAGGGTTGGTTGTCTTGTCTTGCTTTGGCTGCCATGTTATGAAGGTGGTATTTCGCTGTTATCTCTCTTAAGCAGGCTGTCAACAATGAAAGGGGATATCAACATCTACAGGGAAATCTAATACAAATACTGAAGCATGCCAACCCAGAGGTGTTCTAGTATTGGGTAGGTCTGAAAGACTACAGTGGACCCTGCGTTATAAGACCCCCTGTTGTAAGACCGCCTTGCCTTATGTGACCGCCTTCCTCCTGCACTAAGTAGTATTTTTAGTGCATTTCGCACCCCTACGAGAGACCGCACCCTCACGAGAGACCGCTTCATGAGCGCAGAAGGGGCGGTCTTATAACGCAGGGAACACTGTATAGACAGCAACAAGGAAGAAACAGGGGCGGATCCAGGATTTTTCGAAAGGGGGGGCCAGAGGGGCGGCAATACTCACAACATTGGAGTCTCAACAATTTTTTTTTCCAAATAGCAATTTATGAAGGATTTATCTAAAAAAGGAGGGCATGCACTCTTGTGACCCCCTGGATCCGCCTATGAGAAAGCGAGCCAAGGGATGTCTAGGGTTGGTCCAATTCCGAAGTAACTAGAATGAATGTGACATCAGGCATGACCTGCATTGTATGTCATTTACTTGAACTTGAAAACCTTTGCTTTCTCATGCACTAACAGAGTATTTTCAACTAAACTACCTTTCTATTTATAAAAATAAAATAGTCTAACATTCAAGTGTTTTTCAGTCCCAAATGTTATCTTACTTTACTCCAGTATAATTATCACAATGCTAATTATACTATCAAAATCTTTACCTGTTTCTACAAATCTCAATAATTATGCTCCGCATGACATAACAACCAGGTTATGCTGAGCCTTTATTCAGTGAACTCTCAACAACAATGTATATAGGTCTACAAGTGAACTGCTCTTGCGTTGCCACTTCTT
Organism: Platynereis dumerilii; assembly: GCA_026936325.1. Lineage (NCBI taxonomy): Eukaryota > Metazoa > Annelida > Polychaeta > Phyllodocida > Nereididae > Platynereis > Platynereis dumerilii. The sequence goes on along the minus strand of JAPTHN010000004.1, from coordinate 46,349,845 downwards.
TTTCCAGCCATGGCAGATCAGAACATATGCTATCTTGTGATGCCACCTAGTGATTAGTGTGCTATTCCGCGAGCTCCTGCGAGCATCCACATCATTTCAATCAGAGGAACACACACAATTTTGTCTGGAAGACACCGGGGCTGTTTCTGAGTGTGCTGATGGCCTTGTCTACTTCCTTAGAGAATGTGATCGCCTGGTCTGACTCTGGTAGACATCAATGTTGAATAGAAAATTTGTGAATATGCAATGAAATTGGAACTATTTCTTGGGACAGCAATGCTGTAGCATATAAAATCAATTTTTGTGACAGGTGGCAGCAGCATCCAGTTGTCATTTTCACCAGACTGGTATTTTTGCCTACTAATCAGTCATAATGCTATGACAATAATTACTTATTTCAAGTTACCACAGAAGGCATCTTAAATTTAGCATGCCACCTAGTGGCAAACAATGTCACAGGGAATGTCGCGATCAGCTACAGTCAAGCACCACAATGCAGGCTCGAAACCTGTGGTGAGCCTTCCAAAATGATACAGCTCAGAGCAACCACAGCGCCCATGCGCAAAGACAAGAGGAACATTGCCCAAGGTTCCCATGACAAAGCATTGTCCAGTGTTAGTGCATGACGGCAGTATGATGATGAGTGAAGAGAAAACTGTGAGTGTGTGATACATACCCTTTTTTTAAATTCAGGGATAACCAGGGTCTTTCAGATGCCCCAGCGCAAACACTGTACAGTATACAACTGGGGGGGGTGGGAGTTTTGCTGGAACTTCCCGTCAAAAATTGATACCCCCCCCTTGAGTTTCATGCAGATTTTTAGTACCCCACCCTTAGGTTTCACGCGTATTTTTTGGTACCCCCCCCCTCGACATACAAAGCAATACACATAGGCCTATATATACTGTTATACCAGATCACGCATACAGATTCGCGTCATTTCGCAGACTTTTGCACGTAAAAAAGTCCAAATAAAATTAGTTTATGCGTGTTTTTCAACATTTTTTCTTTTTTAAAATTTCTTACCCCCTTGGAAGTGTTGTCAAAATTAATACCCCCCCCCTTGAAACATGCGTGAAAAGTTAGTACCCCCTCGGCCAAAACTCCCACCCCCCCAGTCATAAATTCTGAAAGGTCCCTTACATCAAGTAACGTACCTGAAAAAACTCACTTAGACACTAACTTCATTAGGTATACCGTATAGGTCTGCTATCATTCAGAATACATAGATCAGCAATATTTGCAATTTGACTAAATGCAGCTGCAATGCTTTGTCAATACTTCTGCTACCTCAAACACTTTTAATGGAATTAAGTAACATAATAGTACTATGCTACTTACAGTGTGTCTTCCTAGCCAGAGAGGCAGCTAGTAGCATTCTCTCCTTCTTCTGTGATATGGTGGCCATCTTCTTCTGAATCTACTAGTTCTCCAAGAAGCTGCTTTGTTTATTCCTAAATGGGTCGTTGCTAAGGGCAATGAGAGCATTCTCGCTGTAGCCGGGATGTTGATGTTGTGATGCAGATATTGAAGGATCAACTTGTTTTGACTGCCATGATTGATTTTATTGATTTTATGCTGGAGCATCACTTTAGCACCTCACCTGGTCCTCCAGCTACTCTGTATGACTTAAATGATTATCATATAATCAGTAATTACAATTCTTAATGAAAATTTTATGTTGATTCCGAATATAGGGGTGGCAGATATTTCTAGGGGAATGGGGGTCAAGATGGGCAACATAGCACTCTACACACAGAGTCTTAATTTTTGAGTGCAGCTTGACAAAAGAAACTTCGGTCAGTCTGCCAACATTGCTAAGTGGACCTATGATGACCTCAATGTGCAAGATTAAACAATGGATAGAAAACTTTTATTAGAGCTCTTTGCAGATTGGCAGTCCACAGGAAAAATTGATTTTCTTATTCAAATTGCAAACTGGCTTTGCCTTGTCATTGACAGTTCCATTGGTCTCCTAATCTTCTTATTTGATTAATTACCTTAAGTCATTTGATAGTTTGTTTATTGTCACCTACATGTATGCTGCCAGATATGACAAGCACTGAATCAACTGATTAACCACAACAGACACAAACAAAACATTTTTAAGCCAGTGACATCACACGACCAAGTTGAAAGTTAATTGCGAAACTGTTTGGGCCGCTAATCCACAAACAGCTATAATTACAAGCGTTAGTACTCCCCTTTAACCATTATCTACTGGTCCTACAACATTTTGAGAAATTAGAAAAAAATATTTTGTCCTGCTCACTATTTTTTCGCCACGTTCCACCACTTTTCATCTTTTTTTCCTTTTTCGTGATTAAGCTGCTTGACTCAATTCATGAGATCTTCTCCAAAATTGGATCAGAAATTAATTACAATTCAAGTTAAATGAGAACTGAAGAGTACTCAAATATTTTGTTTTCCTTTTTTCTTTATCAATTCCATCACGTGATGAGCAATTTGAAGATTTATTTCCTGGACAAAATTCTCGTAAATATTTAGTTAGCACAGTTGGGCTTCAGATTTCAATTTCTAGTTCCTGTACCCAGATATACATATTTTCTTCTAAAATGATTTCACCTGTCCTGTGTTATGCGTCTGTGTGTGGGCTTCGAATTGGTACCAAATAAGTGTCACCGAAGTGAATATGAACCGAGCAAATGATGATAGAAGCGTGTTTTTTAGCCTATTTTTCCAGACAAAAAGCCAATTTTGGGTAATGGTGTGACACAAAAGTAAAAAAAGTGTTCTTGTTTTCACCCAAATCGATTTTATATGCATTATCAGTAATAGCTGGATGAAGCAGTGATGTAGTCGAGGTCGGGACATCTGAGGCCTAGACCGAGACCGAGGCATGAACCTCCGAGGCCAAGGCGAGGCCGAGGCCATCAAAATATGGCCTCGAGGACGAGGCCAGTAACGAGGCCACCATCACTCAACCAAAGACTACCGAGACCGAGGCAAGGCCAAGAATTTGGCATCCGAGACCGAGCCAAGGCCGAGGCCATCAAAATAAGGCCCTGAGGCCGGCCTCGAGGACGAGGCCGGCCTCGAGGACGAGGCCGGCCTCGAGACCTCCAACACTTGGATGAAGCATAACAGTAGTTACAAAATTAAAGTGAAATTTGTATTAGTTGTTGCCTTTTTCAACAAATTGGCCCAACATTTTGAGGAAAGCTTTACAAAGAGCAAAATGTTGATAATTAAACATTGGAACATACTCCAACTACTGAAATATTGTGTTGATTATCACTACAAGTAATACAAGAACGATTGCTTTGCACCTTACAAGAAAACCATAAAAATAAAAATATGATCAATATTTTCCATTGCGTTACGCTTGAGACTAAGTCCCATTTAAGAAATCTTTGTATTTTACCACCAGAAACCAGCTGTGGACTTGGATTACTTGATTGTTTCTCAAAACTACACAGATTTTGCAATCTTACAAGCCAAAGCAGATTTAAAATGGAGCACTTACCATATCAGATATTCTGTCCATCTCTGAACTTAGAATTTGAAGATAAGTAAAACTGAATACTGAAGACTAAGTAGCCTATAGACACAGAAAATTAAGTACAAAATAGTAAATGAAAAGAAGTTAATTTTTCCCTGGGTTATGAAACCAGAAAATCGTTTTGAAAATTTCCCCGATTACTCCCGACTTAATATTCATTCATATTTTAATCACCTTTATACAAAAAAATTAAGTAGAAGATCGCAATTAAGATATGCAACTTTGAAATGGTACTCTTAATTTTATTGAATTTGATAGAATTTGCAGAAATCTGTAACAGTCCTTTGAACCAAGTTAAATATGCGTGTTAGGTCGGGTGTGTCAAGTAGTTATATAAATATATCTTTTTGTTCCACTGGGTATTGGAGTGGATCTTGGTTCTTTTTTTAATGACTCTGGTGGGTGTAATATATACTATCTATGTTCAAAAAGTTCAAGAATTTTTTAAGACAACCAGGCTTCTTTTTTAGTAAATGCAAGCCAAATAACATTTTTTTGCTTGTTATGTGTGTGACTTCACTGTCTGCTCACAGACTGGAAACAAACAGCCCAGCTAGAGAGTCTGCCAGAAATCGGATGACCTCCAGCTCACACATTTATCAATATTCAAGTAGGTCAGGTCATGTCCAGGCAGAGGGACCTCATCACTTGTGCTCATACACACAGCTGAGCTGCCAGCAAGATATAAATAAACAAATCGTAATCAACAATGTTAAACGATCAATGAGTGCACATGCACTGCCAATGAGTACCATAAAATTCTGAAGTTTTCAAATCCTTTAACAGCTTTTTCCAGCATGATTTAATGATAGTTTATGTTTTTCTCCAAAGAACTAATTGAAACAACAAACAGACAACAATGAAACTCTAAAGCATTCATTCAATTGCTTTGAGAGACCAGAAACAGTTAATTATGTCTGTCACACCAGAGGAGAGTTAAGGCCACACGTAATTGATTCTTAGCTTCGCGGACCCGCCGACACAATAGATTTACTACCCATGGAAAAAAAAAAAAAAAATTTTTGACATTATAAAAACTTTTTTTTTACCTTTTTTTTTTGTCCTACCGACCGACCCTAGAAAAAGTGCCTTGAGAGGATCCGAGAAGCTAAAGATCAATTATGTTTGGCTTAATTGTTTTGTTACAACTTCACAAATAATGTATGTTGTGGCCAGACCAAGCTTTTGCTGCCAAACAGGGACTGCTCACAATTCCCTGGGTAAAATATTAAATGACTCAGCCAAAAAAAAAATACCACAACAAGTACTTTGCATCAATAGCATCATTCTAACAATAAATTGGCCGATTAAAAGTTATTTAATATTCAATTCTAGACGTAGTTCAACAGACAACGTTTTTACTACATTTCACTTATAGTTGCTGCATCTGAAATCTCTTTTTTGGCACTTGTGTGCTCAATTGTAGTTTCTGTTATGGATTCAAGAGGGCACCACATACACAATTTTGTGAACCTGTTGGGATCTAATTTTTGAGTGCTGTTTTGCCATATCTTGTTCAACACAGTGCATGCATCTCATATGATCACAATTTTTTCTGAGTCTCTTGGAGCTGAATGGTAAAATATCTCAAAACCAGAATGCAAGACAGTAAACTCTTTTTCAGGGACCAATTTTGACAACAACAAAAAACTAATTAACTCTCGCCATGCTCTTATTACAAACACTCTATAATTTTTTTTTTCAAAGGAATGTCAAAACTGTCTCAGTGAACGTTTTCATATATTGAAGCACAAGATCAGCTGGGTCACCCGGTAGCTGCGCATATAAGCTTGACTGACTCTTTTTGTGAAAATATGCATAGCGTACAATCTTCCTCTTTTAAAATGTTTCTGAAGAATGCTGATAAGAATATGAATGAATAGTATCTGTCATTCTCAAAAGCGTTTTCTAGTTGCGTAAGTACATTAAAACCAGGAAAAAGTAATTTCTTTGACATTCAGTTTTTGCATAATTGAACTTACTTAGGAGAATGTGTATGGTTGGAGGGTTGGTCTAGTGCTAGCATGCTACATGTAGGCTGCCAGTCTAGCTGGGTCCAGGGTTCAAGCCAGCTCTTGCGGGGGTCACCTGGGCCTGTGTTTGACGGCTGTTTCAATCATCCTTCACCTCCCTGGTGTGTCCTCTCCTGTCCTAATTAGTCACCTACCTCCATCCATAAATGCAATTCTATTTTATTTTCCTGGTAGGTCATGACAAACCAATGCCAAGTACCAAAAACTTCGTTTTGTGATATTTCTTTGACGAAGGCAAAAAAAAGCCAGAGATTTCATAAAAAATGTTTGCCCCTCAAGTAAGTCTATGACGTTTGTCTTCTAAGTAATTCATTTTGAGTCACAAATTTTGTCAACTGTCTGCTGTGTGTTCTATAGTTTTGCTGCAGTCAGGGGCGTATCTAGAAATGGCCTGGGGGGGCCATTACATGGGGTGAATATGCGGCTCTCCGCTGTGTTTCCTATCTCCTCCATGTTAAATTTTGGCCTAAACATGCCAGTGACTACAGTTAATTCACGCTTTATACGCACTCTGCATCCATGTTCATGTATCTAAGAATTTCGTCGCAATTTATAATTTTTTTTAAATCATGATTCTTGAATCTTGAGAGTGCAATGATACAATTTTGGTGCTGGAGGAGCATCACAGAAATTGAGCTTATCTCGACCACAACTTTCACTTCTGACAATATGGCTTATTAGCTACTATATGGTGATTTGCAGTTTTTGATGTTATTCTGCCAAAAGACAACAACGCCTTCATCACTTTTGAATAATAAAAAGTGATATCCATTCAGTGCTTTCTTCAAGTTCAACGCCGTGACATCTAACTGAAAAAATTGAAATAAAAGCAATGGTGGTCATCTTTTTTATTAAGACATCTGAACTCTCAACATCAATTCAGTTGAAAAGAGTGTCTTCGAATTGTCGAACCAATGACAATGTGAACTTTCTTACTCTTACTCATAGGTTCCTCAGATTGAAAATTGCCACCGAAACGATAGCAAAGAAGGTCATGAACTGAAAAGAAAAAAATATTACAATTTTAAAAACCGACATTTTATTTTGGCAGTAAAGTTTTAGCCAATAAAACAATCCATAATTAAGTCTGTGGTTTAATTTTTGGCTTATCAAGGTGAGTACACCATGACCAAGCATGATGTGGACTAAATTTATGTCCCGTAATCACCAAGCTTTATCATGCAGGCACTTACATTGATGCAAAATTGCAGCTGCTTTCCAGTACATTTAGGGCTATTTTTACACTTCTGTTGTGACATCATCAGCATTGTGGCCTCTATGACATTTAGTCAGGTTCCTTGTGTTTTTTCGTTGGCTGTTTGTGGGGATTTTTTGATCTATATATTTTTTGAAAGCTTATGAACTAAGGATTCAGAAAAAAAAATTTGCAATTTTTTTTCGACACCGTTATGAGAGCCAACTTGGATATTTTCCAAGATGGCCACCAAAACCCATTTTGGCCCTTATCGTTGGTATTAATAGGTCTAGAATGATGATCTTTTGGTCAAAATATATTTTTTCAAGTACAAGGAATCCATTTAAATAGGTTTTGTGACAATATAGTCAATATAAAATGCTTTTAAGCCCATTTTTATCGATATGACAGCCTAATTTTACCATATTTTACCCATCTTCCACAACCAGTAGCAGCTGGAAAAGGATATTTAGGTGTATGCTCATGTTTTCCAGTACAAAGTATACAAATATTGACTAATTTCGAGGGCATCAGTCAAATCTATTTCCCTCGAGGTTGTGTAAGTGAAAACTATTTCACGAGGCCGAAGAAATAGATTTGACTACTGCTCAGATAAGCAGACACAAACATTGCACTATTACTATTTTTGATGATTTTTTTTTGTGTTTTGTGGACTATTGCAGGGCAATTATTTTACTAAAGTCTTTATTAATGCACTCATTTGAATTTTTTTCCTGCACTAATGCAGGGCATAGGTTTAAACATTTTGGAACAAAAAAATTTTGGAACAAAAATTGGAAAAAGAAAATTTGGGGAAAAATGATAATTTTTTTGGAAAAATTTCGGAAAAAAAATGTTTGGAAAAAGAAAATGTTGGAAAAAAAAAAGAAATTGGAGGGCAATAGTCCTGGTCTATATTACACAAATACTGACTGGTGATGAGGGCAATAGTTCAATCTGTTTGACCCGAGGGAGTGATAGTCACCTCAAGAGTCAATAAATGTTTTATAACAACTCCTCCCAGGTGCATGAGTGCATGAACGAAAAAAAAAAAAAATTTTCAGAAAAATTTCCTTTTTTTTGACTTTTTTATTTCATACCTGAATCCAGCAAAAAAAATGTTTTTTTCCCCATGACAATAATATTTTATTAATTTTTTTTTTTGGAATTTTTTTTTTTTGAAAATTTTTTCTTTTTGGATTTTTTATTTTTCATTTACGAAGTACTGTTATGTTGACTTGGCAACAGTTCCAATCAGAGAAGATCTTACACCAGTGAGGTGTTAAAAGTCATGTAGCCAGACCTCTGCCACAGGTGGGGCAATGGGTGGGGCAGTACATTTTGAGGGGGGGAAGATACATGACCAATTTTATCGACATTAATCGACAAGTTTTTTATAAAATTCACGACTCCCACAATGGTCACTTTCATCATCACTAAACATGTCAAATTAAACATGAAGTGCATGAAATTTAATTGTACTGCGCAGGAAATCATTAAAAAAAACAACCTCCAACCCCCTTGAGACTACAGTGTCGCCTGTAAGTAAGTGAAACGCATGACAATGTGCCATTGCATCAAAGCTAAACATCACTAGCCAAACTGCTTGTCGAGGAACGAATTCTCATCGGATGAAAGGGAAACAAAGTGGGTCATAAAGGCCGATGTGTGAGGCAAGTGGGATAAAAATAGCAGCCCATTTTCTTCGCTGTAGTCGGAGTTAGGTATGGGTCAAAGTCTTTGATAAGTGAGTGAACCGGGTGACAGTAATGTCGTCAAAGGTCCAACTCGCCAGTTGGTGAAGTCGTCCCATGCTTGGTGAGGTCGTCAAAGGAACCTGGTAAGGTCGTCAAAGACCATAGTGAACTCGTCAAAGACTGGTCAAAACTAGCCAGATCATCAAAAATGCTAGTAAGGTCGTCAAGCCACCTGGTATATTCGTCAAAGGAACACGTTTTGATAGCTATTTTTATAAGATAAAGGCTTTGCATGGGAGACAGACATACAGATAGAATACATGGAATTCAATAAATGTGTGCGTCAAGCAATCTTTTGTAGGCCTAACTACTTTTTCATGCTGTACTGTTTATGGTGGAATTTAAAAAAAAGAGTAGGCTACACTTTTGGATTGTGAATAAAGATTCTGAAATTATTTACATTTTCTGCACATTTGAAATTTGCCGAACTCGCTTGTTAGTTGTTAGGGCTCCAAATATGTGGAGTTTATTTGTAAACAGCCATTTAATAATATATATGACTTAAAAATTAATGTAAAATTTGTAAACTGTTACTCTTCTGTCCAATTAGTTGCCTTAAATTCTGATATTGCTGTTATGTCTTCTCGTGTATGATTTATGCTGATATATCAATTTTATGAACTGAATGGTTTATCGGCATTGAAAAGTTTAAATTATGGCATTTCCAAGTCTCTGTATGTTTTGAAATTAAGTTCAGAAACAGCAATGGCAGTAAATCAAAGTTTAACGTAATATTGTATTTGCTGTTGTTTTAATATCTGAATATATTCACCCAACAGTCTTTTTGCAATTGCAATTATCAGATCTGTTTTAGCCAATGGTGTGTTGCTATTTTGAATTTTGTGCCTTTGAATTTAATTGCAATTGTCCAATAGACAGTTATTTGCCAAGACTAAAACATGCTAGAATTACTGAAATATATTTATATATATTAAAAAATACATGGATTGTAAGTTTTGCAATACTTCACATAGTGCCATGCATCTTTCAATAAATTAAGTGACATGCATCTTTCAATTAATTAAGTGATATGTCGTGATAATTTTATGACACACAAATATGACGACTTCTTCATGATCTTTGACGACTTCACTAAGTAATATGGCTAGTTTTGACCAGTTTATTAAAATCTTTGACGAGTCCACTATCTCTTTTGACGAGTCTACCAGCCTTTGACGAGTCTACCAGCTCCTTTGATGAGTCTACTACCTCTTTTGACCATTTTACTTTTTTTTTACGACCTCACTAACTGGCGAGTTTACCTATTGACGACAATACCAACATTCAGTGAACCACCCTTCCCTATGTTTTAACATTGGGCCTGCGTTTCATTTACTTATCAAAGACTTTGACCCATACCTAACTCCAACTGCAGCAAAGAAAATTGTCTGCTTTTTTTATCCCACATGCCTGACATATCGGCCTTTATGACCCAAAATGTTTTCCTCTCATCGGATTAAAATTCATCCTTCCAGAAGCGTTTTGGTTAAGGATGTTTAACATTGATGCAATGGCACAATAGCATGCGTTTCACTTACTTACAGCTGGCAATGTAAATGGTGGCCCCCTTACATTAAATGTCTATCAAAAGGGCTACTAAAATTAACACAAAAAATTGTATGAAGAAAGATTATGAACTTACCATTGAGCCATTAAGATGAACAGATTGAACACCTGAAAATTACCAATAAATAAATCATAAAATTACAATGAAATGACATTGTCAGCTAAAAAATCATATAAACAAGAACATTGTTGTTTGGACTCACCACTGGCTGGTGGGTTTACTGGGGGGTTTACTGAAAAATATTAGAAAAATGAGTTATTATATGTATACAAAATTTTAGACAAATGAATTGTATAGATTGTAGGATCTACTCTAGCAATTGTGCAGCGTATCATTTATGTACGTAAATTCTACGTGCGAAACTCACAAAAAAGAGCCGATCCGTAGTATGCACCGGGATGGGCATGAGTACATCCAAATGTACTTGAGTACAAGTACAAGTACTTGACAAGTCTTCAGTATAAGTACAAGTACAGCAAAATACAAATGTAGGCCTACTCGAGAACGTACGAGTACATTCTACGATTACAAGTACAAGTACTGAGTACTTTTTGAAAATCGACCAAAAAACCAATGTAAATCAAAATAAATTATCAATCTACAAAAATGCGATTTAACATGTAAAGTATTCAGTGAACAGCAGCATTACCACAACCCTGTTGTAAATTATCAGCAAAAAACGACATAAAACATTATAATTAAATTGCTTGACAGAATATTATTGTTGAATCAAACATTCATCATTTTCGCAAATTATGCACATTAAATATATTTATGATTGTGCCATTCCCCAAATAAACTTAGAAAATAGACTTGTCAAAATTCAATTAACAACCTTTTACAAAATTGTCCACAACCTCATAGATGTTAGTGCCTCTGATTATCTGATACCACAAAATAGAAATACGAGGTCAAATCATTAATACCAACTACCATCTTCCAAAACCAACACTTACAAATTCAGCTTTTTCCCTCGCACCATCCGCTCCTGGAACAACCTACCAGCTAGCCTTGCTGAGAGCCCCACCTTACCATCATTCAAACAGGGGCTCAGCAAACTTAAAAACATACCCTAATAAACTTCTTCTCTTTTTTTTTCTCATTACTATTTTTTCATTATTTTATTTTGTCACCTTACTCTATTCTCTCACTGTATTCTTTTTCTTATCTCACCAGCACTCAAGCGAGCTCCAGGGAGGCAGTCTGGTGAAACTGAGAACTGCATGCTGCTGCCACCTGGCACAAAAGTTGATTTCCTATGCTACAGCATTGCTGTCCCAAGAAATAGTTCCAATTTCATTGCACATTCACAAAATTTCTATTCAACATCGATGTATACCAGAGTCAGACTTGGCAATCACATTCTCTAAGGAAGTAGACAAGGCCATCAACACACTCAGAAACAGCCCCGGTGTCTTCCAGACAAAATTGTGTGTCTTCCTGTGGTTGAAAGTTGGTGGACCGCTCGCAGGAGCTCGCGGAATAGCACACTAGTCACTAAATGGCAACACAAGACAGCATATGTTCTGATCTGTGGCAATGCAAGAACAGTCCACTTGTAGACAGCCAGGGAGGCATAATGGTCAAGCATGACCGCGCCCCCAATACAACATAAACTTAGACCTCAACCATTTTGAATGCTAAAGTTCTGCAATTCAAACAACACTGCTCAATGTCTCAAATGCAATTTTTGCTGGCCATTATTCACAGAATGGACAGTGGACAATTGCAGCTATTGTTTGAATAACAATTGAGCAACCAATAGCATAGAATTGACTCTTGAATACAGTTCATATATATTCGACATCTTAAAATTTATTATAAATCTTGATAAGTGATACTCTCTTCTGCAAACAAGAACTTTTTTTACTCCAACTTTGATTGCCTTTAAATAGCCCACACTGGTGCTGATGGGGGCGTAAAACACAAACTCACTCAAATACTCCAACTTTGATGATAAATTTTCCTACATAAACAATACTAAGTTTTAGTTCTGACATCAAATTAATATTATGTACTCAGAATACCTGAAGTATCCTTTGTGTTAAAAGTAACTTCATGATTCATCTGTATAATCTAATCCTGATCAGAACCGTGTTCATTGGATGATGTACTCATGATGTACTCATAAATAGGAGTACTTTTCCAATGTAATCGAGTACAAGTACAAGTGGCCTACGGTACTCGTAAAGCCACAAGTACTGAGTACATGCGAGTACTTGGATTTATGTACTCGAGTACACGAGTACTTAGGTACTCGTGCCGAACCCTGGTACGTACAGGTGTACGTTTTCGTACGAATTTTGTACGAATTCATGCAACTTTCACACTTGCATTGGCCTATCTAAAAAAAAATTCAGCAAACAAATCAAGTTAAAGCCCAAAAACCAACTTAACACGTTTGAAATCAATTACAAAATTTACATATATTTTACATACGTAAATTTTTGTACGTATTTCATACATGAAAACAACCAATTGACAAACGAATTACGCAAGAAAGAGCTTTGTATGTTTTATGTACACAGCACAATTGGCCATGTAGAGTTGTGTGGGGCATGCAGCCCTCCTTAATTTCGAGGTGCTATTTGACCTACTCTTTATGGTTGATTATTTGAATGCTTATCACTTGATTTTATGCTTATAACTAGTGAAACAGGTGTCAACAAATTTGAATATATAGGAGTTATAGCCGTTTTTGTTATAAAATGCAAATAGCAATCTTGCCCCACCCATTGGGTAAGAAGCCCCCCTATTATAAAACTGTGCAGAAGAACTTATTTTTTGAATAATTTTACTTACCGACGCCTCCGCTAACACTGGTAATGCCTGAAAATATAAGGATTTACCAAAACTATAAAAAAAAACAAGTGTCCATGTGTACCAGATAACACGGTCCGTTAATGAATCTTAATTTAGGGACCATTCAGAATTTATTGCTGAGAGAGGTTTGGAGTTTTGCTCGAGGGAGGACTAACTGCACGTGTTTCAGGAGGGAGGGTATCTGCTAAGGGGTGTGTATGAAATTTGAACAGAATAAAATCATAAAACATGTTCACATATCCACAAAAGTTCGCAAATCTGGGTGGGCAATTGCCCAAGCCCCAAGGTGTGCAAAATGTGCATACAACAATAATAATTATGTGTATGTATTGCTTTGTAAATCTTGGGGGAGAACATACACTGATGCGGTAAAAATCCATAATATTATGAAACCTGAGGGGTGGGGGAGGGTATCAATTTTAAAGGCGAATTCTGACACTCCCAACCCCTCCCTTGATAAATTCTGAAAGGTCCCTAAGCATCATAAACATGTTGTAAAAAATCCGATTTTTTAACATGGCACAAATATGTGTAAGATTTATTTTTTTAATAAAAGAAAGAAACTGTCATAAAACTTACAAGCAGTAACCAGCAGAGCCAGAAGAAATATGCTGAAAGTTTTACCGTCCATTTTCGTTTAGCCTCAGGTTTTGTCTGAAATATCCATTTATAAAACATATTTATACTGAGCTTAGAATATTCTCTATGAATTTTTTTTAAACCTTTTCAGCGTGCATGGCAAGTGCGATGAGCAGATTTATAATCTCGATTGGGCGCTGTGTCAAGTCATGCTACGAGCGGCTTTCAGAAAATTAAGACCAATTCTTTGGCAGACCTTTCTCTATAAAGCGTATTAATGAAATTTTTACAAAGCTATTTCCAGATATTTCACTATCTATTTTGTCTTAATAACTTTTTAGTTGCCATGGAAATGGAAACCTAGTGCACCCAGCACAGCTTATTTTTTAAACCAAATCCAACAATGCAGCATAGTAAATAATCTGTCTACAAGTTGACTGCTAGTTGCTGCCACCTAGAGTCAGGCATGGTAAATCCGTCCAGGAGGGTAATTCCGTCCACCCCCTGATATAGGCAAACAATTACATTTATTACAGTTGTGTGAGTTTTAAATGGAAGATAAACTTGTTTATCAACTAATTTTGCCGAATTTATGGTGTTAACAGCATTTTAATGATATTTCAGATCCATTTAAAAACAGAAGACAAAATACAATGAAATCCTGTGACGTCATCACAGCCATTTTGTGAATTACTTGTAGGGATCTTGCTGGCCTATTCCCATCGACGAAAAATACATTAAAGATTAAAAAATTGTTGAATGAGAAGAAGAACCTTTTTATTCTTGTAGGATTTGTTAAATAACTTCATTGGAACACCTGGAAAGGTGATAAAATGGAAATAAAAGTGGACGGAATTACCGTCATTATTTCAAAAACAGGATTGACTGGGTGATTGTAAGTCCGTCCACCTAATTCAAATGGGATTTAAAAGTACTGTTATGACTTTAAATATCTATAAATGGCATAACACTGTTTAAATAAATTAGATCGAGCAATAGTCTAGGTGAGGTGTGACAAGAGCATTGATCGCTGTTTTACAGGTTTCCTTGTCCAATGACTTCCTGATTTTTGAAATGCTTCTAATATTGAAATAGGCATTCCGACACATTTTGTTGACTTGTTTTTCATTGAGGATGTATACATTGTAGCTCGCATATAATGCCAGTATAGAGGGGGCCACTTGTGGCATAGACAAGACATTTTGTTGAGCGTTACACAGCTTTTATGAAATTGCAAATTATATTGTTGTCCTAGTTAATAAATCTCCATAAAGTAACAGAATAAATACAAATGAGCATTTTTGATATCACAAAGCAAAAACATTGGCTTTGTGTGGACACGTGAATAAGTGAGAGAGCATTCTTTTTGGACACTTTTCTGACCACAATTTAACATGCACTAAATGGCATAAGTAGATTGAACACCATCAAACTTCTGATGAGTAAAATCATCCCTTTCACAGGCAAAGTTTATGCTAAAGTTTCAAAACTTTCTGTTTGTCTCATGATTTCCAAACAGTTTCATTCAAAGCAGTGGACTGGATCATTGCCAGCAACCATGCTTTGTGAAAGTAGTTTGGCGTAGTAATAGGGACAGCTGTTGTGCAACCTGACCTTGTGATCTGTCAAAAACAGATCAAATTATTGTTGACCCAATTCAATTTTCAAGGGACTGTCAGCATTCTGTCAATATCATCACCGAAGACCACATCATTGTACTGCAGATGGTGTACGCTGCTCATTTGCACACTGTCAGCTATAGCTATGCTTGTTAGTATTTCACAGACTTGAAATATCACCAAGCACACATACAGTACAACCCAAAATAAAGTACGATTACCCCAGCAGGAAGGAAGAATCAGCCACTACTTTACCCTTTCACACCTTTTGACTACCTCTGAATCACTTCCTACGTTTACCTACTTGAAACTACCTTTTAAAATTACATTAAAATCACATTTAAACAACACCAATTTATACTCAATCACCCCCATTGTGTTTGATTTACTTGATATTTTGCACCTCTGCTAATTGCAGTTACATTGGTAGCTGTTTAAATAGAGTTCTTAATGTGGGCTAAGGTTGTAGTAGTAAGGATTCAAAGGGAGTTGTAAGGAGATTTGGGGTGGAGAGGAGAAAAGAGGGCAAAATAGGTAAACAGAGGACTTCTGACAGAAAATTTTCTTACTTTATTTTAGGTTGTACTGTAGAGGTATATATTTTTCACTATTTGGCATGTACACGAATTTGTAAACCTGCAAATATACACAAATTTACCATTCGTGTAAGTGTGAAATATTGCTATTCACGAATTTGTGTATGTGTAATTATGAACATTACATCCTTAAACTTGGCTAAAACGTTTTTACACCTTCACTAATTCGTGAACATGCCAAATAATGAAAAATATATACAAGTACTGTACCATAAACGACATCTATTTTCGACACGACAGTTGTATTCGACACTCACTAAACTGCCTGGCATGTGATCCAATCAGTCCAGCAAGTTGTTGACATTGTGGCCAGCACTACGCTCTAAAAAAATTCAGACAAAATTGGTTTTTTAGATTCAAAATGGTTTTTTGAAAAACCAAATTTCAATGCAAAAAACCAACATGGATTTTTTTTAAAAATCCATGTTGGTTTTGCATTGAAACTTGGTTTTTCAAAAAACCATTTTGAATCTAAAAAACCAATTTTGTCCCAACATTTTTTTGAGCGTACAACGAATTATACTGCAGCTGGAGCACCTGTCAAATAAACTTGACAGCCCACATGGTACATGCCGAATTCAAATGTCGTGTCAAAATCAGAAGTCGTCCATGGTACTATTCCACCCCTCACATGGAGCTGTCCAACTTTGCACCGGCATTGTTGCAGTGTTATTGGCCAGTTTGGCGAAGACATAATTGTGAGGCAGTGATGAAGTTGTCTGTGGCATGAGGAATGCCATTGGCTAGTTTGACCTATGGCATCTTAGCTTGTAAGCAAAGGAGTCTTGAGCTATGACATCATTGGTCAAAATTTCAAGACAAGAAAGACACAAAAGATTTCTTGATTCCATTCAAAGAAGTTTTTTCATTTACCAATCTATAACAAATTAAATTTACTAATTATAACACATTAACAAATTAACCCAACTATCCCAATATTTCATTATTTGCATATCAAGTTAGGGCAAACTTTTTTAATTTTTAGCTTCTCAGATCGACCAACCCAACATATTTTCTGCCTACTGAAAAAAAAATTACCACAACCAGAATTTTTATCAAATTGACATTATACCTTTTTTTTCGTCCAACCGACTGACCCAAGAAAAAGTGCCTTGAGAAGATCCAAGAAGCTAAAGATCAATTATGTCTGGCCTTATGAATGAAATTACTCTCAAGCAGCTGTCAATCAGGATACATGTGTCAATTTTGATTTTTCAAATTTAAAAGATATAGTGACCAAAATGTGCAAATTGAATGTCTTTTTAAAACATTTCCAACTGAACTATGTCAATTAAGATGCTATCAATTGACCTAGTCACAGGGAACAGCGCATTGCCAAAATGATTGAAGACTTCTTTTTTTTTTAACTTGAAAAATTGAAGGAGCAAGGAATAGAGTTATCTCAATTTTGAGAACCAATTTGAATTCCCCAAATCCTAATGCATAGCTTAGGCACTATTGCTTTGAATTTGCATGAAAAATGAAATGACACACCTTAAAGTGCCAATATATTCTTATTGCATTTTCTTTATAAATAATGGTACTCACCGAATTCCAAGTTGAGTACTGCGCTGTTCTGTCGTTTCTGGACTGAGCTAGCCTTGTCAAGTTATTTATAAATCAGGGAGTCAGCTATACAGTGGCATATTTAGAAACAGTACAAAAATCAACAGGAGTACAAGGGAGAGACCATTTATTATTGGGGGGGGGGCTTTGACTTTTTTTTAATAAATAATTACTTGCGCAGTTTCGGTGAAATAAATAAATTCCTTTTGGGCAGTCTTAAAATCAATAAATTCTGCTGGGGGTAGGGGAGACTGGGATGAGTTGTGCCATGGGGTAAGTTGTGCCGCCCACTTTTGGGGTGAAATGAAGAACTGGGAAAGATGGCAATGCTACACATATATACCCATTACCCACTTGGTCAACATCATTGGGCACCAACAAAAAAACTACCAAATATAATGGTATGAAAAGCTATGTGTACCCTCACAAATTCAATTTTGCTGGTGAAAACTTGTAGGGGAGAGTGGGGACCGATGGGCCGCTTGACAAATTATTGGCCGTGGAGGCAAATCTGTTTCAGATACAGGATTCATACTGTTCACCCTTTTAGCCGATGTAATTCTCTATAAAATGATATAAGATTCACATAGATCAACTTAGGGAGAAAGATGAGAAAGCAAATTTTCTGTCAAGTAAGATGGTGGCCCATCGGTCCCCAACCATGGGGACCGATGGGCCATCCCATGGGGTCCGATGGACCATGTCAATAACTTGCCAAAGGGTGGATGAAGAATTTGAAATTTGGATTCAAAATGTTTTTGCTGATCCAACTGAGTTTATAGGATAATAAGAAATCGAAAAATTATAGATATGCCCAGATTTTACACAAAACAGACTTTAATATCCAGTCCCATGCCAATACGCCACCTATTGAAAATTTCAGGAAATAGTGGCCTTTAGTACCCATGTTGGGTGGCCCATCGGTCCCCAAAAGCATTCAGGATAGTTAAACCCCCCTTTTTTTGTGAAATATGGTTCTTGTTCCCAAAATTCAATGTGTAAATTGCCACCAATATATTGGGAAAATCGTCATAGAAAATATATTGCCTCGAGTCTACACAAATTGGAGATATAACACTTTTTCTGAATCAGTACAAAATTACTTTAGATGTTGAAAATATCATTTTGCCCACTAAAGGCTTATGCTTTAACTTATCGATCAGTCATCAATATGGTGTTTATAGATGTGATAAGCAATTCTAAAAATGCAAATAAGATGTTTCAAAACGTTTTTGATATTGAGTTAAGGGGATGGCCCTTCGGTCCCCATGGCCCGTCGGTCCCCATTCTCCCCTAGTGCCCAGGACTGACATTCTTGTTTCTCAGTCATTTGGTATTTGCAATAAGATGATGTCCCTGTTGTAGGATTGAGTCAGGAGGTTTATCTAGACATTTTTGTTGTTAGATTTCATCTCAAATTGTACATTTATTTTTGAAAACCAGGTTTATCCAGACAATCAATTTGGGGTAAGTTGCGCCGTTTTGATTCGGATGAGTTGTGCCAATGGTATGACATAGGATTAGATTTTTTACTCATATTTTTTTTGTCTCCATTTGATGCAAGGCCTAAACATGTTGTGAAATAACTCACACTGAAAGGAACATGTGTTAAAAGTACAGGGTGGTCAAAAAAAAACTTTACAGTTAATATTTCATTTTCCAGGCTGCCATGATTGAGTCAGTGCCTGGGTACTTATTGTGTATACAAGCCAAGTATGTTAAATCTTTGGAGATTGGTTAATAATCAAAACGGTTCATTACTTTTTTGATAGCAGACAAAATGGAAGCTGGGAGTGCTCCTGCATTTTCACTACTCTGGGTTGTTCATGGCCCAGCAGCAATTTTGAAGCTACTGAGCTTCACAGGAAAAAATAAAAACAACATAAAATGAAATTGAGAAGACAGAGGCACAATTCAGCACAAACCAGAAGGTGCTAGAGCAAGTTCAGACTTCACTATGGCCATTATAAGATTTTAAAACAAAGCCGTCAGAAGGTGGATGATCAGGGTGTTGAAATCACATGAAAAGTACATATTAACATCTTGAAAGAGCATCTAAAGCCCTGGATAGATAAGACATACAGTGCCACAGATAATTTGATCTTCAAACAAGATGGGGCATCAGCCACATTCCCTTGGAAAGCCCAGAACTGGATCAAGGTTTGCTCTATCAAGTTTCTCAGCGGGACAATATGGCCCCTGTTATCACAAGATCAATGTGATTATTCTGGACGGGCAAACTTAGAGGCAGATCCCTGCTAGACACCACAGACCTTAGTTGCCCAATAAAGGCATCCATTACGTTTGTATGGGAAAAACGGACACAAAGTTACATTTTTGACACCTCTGCATCATTTAGGCCCACTGCAGAAAAGTCATCAGTCCAAAAGAACCTCCGAATGAATAAATTGTCTCTAGAAGAGTTATTCTTTGCTATACAAGTTGTTTTTGCATTGAAAAATAAGCATTTGTTACAATGAGCGTCATCCAAAAAATTATTCGTAAGTGTAAAGTTTTTTTTTGACCACCCTGTATTATACCACCCTCTAAACAATAAATAATTCTTGTTTTTGCAGCATTTTTAATTTTTGCATAAAATAGCACTTAAATGTTTGATTAGTTTCATGTGACATGTCAGACATAAGTTAAAAACAAAATACAAATAATCTATCTGAAGAAGCAGGTGAAATACAAGGATTTTTTGGAATAAATTAGGCGGAACAACTTAACCCGTCATACGGCACAACTAATAAACAGAAAGTTATGCCACTTGACCTACTTTTTTCAAACGCCTACCATTATCTTCCCAATGGTGGGACTGCCCCGAAACTTTGGTCAATTCTGGCCAATGTATTATATTTTGATGTCAAATTTTCAGATTAGGCCTACATTATTAAGCTTTGGTTTTTCAGAAAATCAGCCCGAAGCAAAAAATGGCACATCTTACCCCAGTCTCCCCCATTTCTTTTAAAACAAGGTTGATTTTGGATTTGGAATGACTATTCGGACATTGTGCGCTTGAAATAAATAATCACTGCCGCGGCTATCGGGATATCAATACTTTTCTGCCAAGGAAAACTCCAAGCCCCCCCCCCCCGGATATTGAATGGTCATTCCCTAACGGAAAAAGCTATGGTGTTTTGCTCGTTTGAAGTGTGCACGTTACGCCTCCCCGCTTAGGACAATACATTCAAGATATGTCTGCACAGCGAGCCTGAACCAAATTTGGGGTTTAAAAAATGCCCCAGCATAACGATAGGCACTGTTACGTAGCTGAAACTGGAAACTTTTTTGAGATAATGAACTTTTTCACTTTCTGATTGATCACACCCCATTTTTAACATCACAAGTCATGTGGAAAGTCTGTTAAATGAGCACCTCCCTTGCAAAACCAGTTTCAATGATAGAAAATATCATTCAAAAGACATAATAATCCTTTTTTTTTTTTTTTTTTTTAAATGCTGTTGCATTTAATGCAAAAAGAAGGTGTGACAAACTCATGCATGCATAATTTCCAAATAAACTGTAAATTTTTCATCAGAATTGCAAACATTTGCATACTCAACTATCCCAGGCATTAGCAGGTAGTTTTATGAAACGTATGTGTGCACATATTTGACAGAGCTTTTGTACTGAAATATCCTTATTCTATCAATTAGGGAGAGTAAGGAGAAAACACTCCACTCTATTTTGATTTTATGAAACAGACAACAATGTTAGCTGAAT
This sequence comes from Platynereis dumerilii, assembly GCA_026936325.1. NCBI lineage: Eukaryota > Metazoa > Annelida > Polychaeta > Phyllodocida > Nereididae > Platynereis > Platynereis dumerilii. The sequence goes on along the minus strand of JAPTHN010000004.1, from coordinate 46,328,861 downwards.
AATCTAATATTACTTGACCTGTATAATACTGTTTGACTACAATCCAATTGAATAATAATAGGTTTTTGAGTAGAAGAACATCCATTGTCTCCTGTCATTAACTTCAACTTAGTAGGCTACAGGAATAAAATAACAAATTGACAAAACATAAGTGTTATGAATACCTAACACACTGTATATTAAATGTCCATTTGAGGTTCAAAACCTGCACAATGCCTGACATCCAATTTATTCACCCTATTTGATAATTCTGCGATTTTATTCATAAAATCAATGTGAAACAAATTGATAAAACTAAGATACCAATGTCCATAAAACCAATTGTGCACTTCTTCTTTCTTTTTTTAAAAATAACAAACTGTCAAAGGCAAGCACACAGGCAGACATCTAAGTATTTATAACCAGGCATATCATGAAGAATAGCCATATCTTTTTATAACGCTAATTTTCAATTTTATTAAACAACAACTATTATAGGCAAATAATTTGTTTTTCGTCAATAATGAAGAAATTTTGGCATTTCGGTGGTAAAGATTAAGGTAAAGACAGCAAATAATTATCAAGGGCTAGTGACACAATTCTTATAAATACACAAAAAGTTTATCACACACAACATCAATATGAGACTTTTCCCAATAAAGACGAAATTCTGTCTAATTTCAAAATATCATATAAAACACACAAAAATATTGTTTTGAAGTTTGCTCATGTGAATTTGTAACTCGCATCCCAGTTAGATGGAATATCAACCAAACAAAGGAATGTGACAAACCAGAAATTGAATAATTGCAATATCTCAAAAAGTTTTCAACAGATTTTTTTTGTTTTTTTTTACATCTGCTTATTTGTCTCTTCTTCAGCTTCGTAATGGTGTCTATCGTTATGCTGGGGCATTTTTTAAACCCCAAATTTGGTTCGGGCTCGCTGCACAGATATTGCAATTTTTATATTTCTGGTTTGTTACATTTAGCACTTTGTTGGATGATGGCTCTTTCAAATAGTCCATATAAGAGCACAAAGTTAGAAATTTACAATCAAAATCTCATAGTTAAAATCACAAATTTAAGAGCAATTGTCCTTTTGATTTCATTTGGTCCTATACAGAAGGAGCATTGGCACTGTGGACATGTCCATAGATTTATAAAAGTCTTGAAAGTGTTCACATCGATACTGCTTCGGACTTCACTGGAGACGGAATTCCACAAAATCCCTCCGAAATGAGAGAAGGAGTGTAGTTCAAAGTTTGTTGTTCTGTTCGTCCTTAAGCGAACTGCGTTTCTTGATCTAAGCTTATTAAAGGCCTTATAGACTTCTGTGGCAATTGTTCGTAATCGTCTTAATTCCAGGGAGGGCAATTTTTGCTCGATCCAGAAGTTCCTCATAAGAGGCTTCATAGTCAGACAACACAAATTCTAAAGCCCTGAATTGTATCTTTTCGATCTTCCTTGTATTTTGTAACCCACATTGATGCCATACTGCGGGGCAATAGTTTAAATTTGACATGACAAAAGATTTGTATAATAGTAATTAACTTTTGTATCCAGGGTGTATGCCACTCTCTAAAGACAGAGACAGTTTAACTGTCTTGTAGCTTTCCTGACAATGAGAGCAATGTGATCGTTAAAATTTAATTTATAGTCCAGTAAAACTCCTAAGAGGGTAAGTGGTGACTCAGTTTGTATGACTGTATTTTCACTAACGGAAATATCAATGTCCTTATTGTCCGATATGATGCACTGGAATTTACCAGGATTGACTTCCATCTGGTTTATGGAGCACAAATCGAGTATTTCTTTGGCACTTAGTTGCATCTGCTCCTTTACGCTGTCCAGAGATTTGGCTTTTAGTAAAACCGTATTGTCATCAGCGTAATTAAAAAGCTGTCCATGTTTGAGATCATAAAAAAAGTCATTAATGAAAAGGTTGAAAATCGTGGGTCCCATCAAAGAGCCCTGGGGCACACCTTTCATTATAGAGTTCCACTCACTGACGGATTGATTAATCTTAACACGTTGGTGTCGGTCAGTAAGGTAGTCCGCAATTAATGTCACAGCACTTGTCTCCATCCCATAGGCATGGAGTTTGGCGACTGTTAGTGCATGTGATAGGCAGTTGAATGCCTTGGACAAGTCTACTAGAAGAAGGCCGGGTATCTCCATTGCCTCCTTTGCCTCCCGCCATTTCTTGCAGATGCCAAGGAGTGCATGATGGCAGCTGTACTTTGGTCGAAATGCAGACAGGTAGTCATGGTAGTTTTCAGGCAACCATGTTTCTCCCATCTGTTGCAGCATCAGTTTTCTCAAGGATCTTCGATGAGCTGGCCAGGATACTGACTGGGCGGTGGTTTTTCTTTTCTAGCGCATTATCCTTCTTAAAAATGGGAATAACCTCTGCATTCTTTGCATTTGATGGAAATGTTCCTTAGGCTACACATTTATTGAAAAGTCTTGCAAAATTTGGGGCAAGAATTTCATGGGTTGGGGCTAATATTTTAGCCAGTAGTTTATCAAAGCCTATATACTAGTCTAGCAGAATTGAAATACAATACAGGTCGAAATTTCCGCATCAGATTCGTTGCGGCAATTCTAGGCCTGTTTAGACTATAAAAATTGGCCTGTCAAGCTTTGAAAATATGCCCTACCCTTTGTATATGGTCTTCAGCATTGTATCCAACAAAATCCGTCTTTCATTTCCATTTTAACCTTCGAAAATCCATGAATTTCAGATCGTGGGTCCCAAGAACATCCTCTTAAAATGGTGGCTTGTTGATTAAAATGACCCAGCTTTAGGGCATTCTGGGATTTAATATAATCATTATATGCAATAATTGTTTTAAGCAGCAAAGCTGACAAACAACAAAACATGCAAACTTCAAACAACATATTTGGAACCAATACATAAAAGAACAGCCAACTGCAAATGCAGTAAAACTGAAACTTGTGCATACAGGCCTATAGTATGATCATAATCTATCCATCCATTAATCTATCAATTTGTCAATTATCAATTTATCAGTCAATCAAATTTATCAATCAATAAATTAACCAATTTATCTATCTATCTATCTATCTATCTATCTATCTATCTATCTATCTATCTATCTATCTGTCTATCAACCTGTCTATCAGTCTGTCTATCAGTCTGTCTATCAGTCTGTCTATCAGTCTGTCTATCAGTCTGTCTATCTGTCCAGCTGTCTATCTGTCTATCTATCTATCTATCTATCTATCTATCTATCTATCTATCTATCCATCTATCTATCTATCTATCTGTCTATCAACCTGTCTTGTCTATCAGTCTGTCTATCAGTCAGTCTATCTATCTATCCATCTATCTATCTATTACTATTACTATCCATCTATCCATCTATCCATCTTTTACTTTTTTGTTTTTCTTTTTTAGAATTAAGCCACCTTCTCAGTGGGTCATTAATTATACCTGTTACAATAATTACACTGCTAAACTTTAAGAAAATGCGATCTGAGATGAGTATTTGTGGTCCAAGTCAGTCACTTCAAAAGCATGAATGCTTGGATGCATGCCCGCCCATGACATTAAAGTGCAAAATGATTGACAGTGGATTACATGGACTTGGATTAACCAAAAGTTGAAAGCTGTTTATCTTAATCAGCTAGATACTGTGAAACAGTGGCGTAGCCAGGGGGGGCAAGGTGGGGCAATTGCCCCACCTGTGGCTACTCTTGCCCCCCCTCTTGCCCCCCCTCTGGCTCTGGAGTAAAAAAAAAATTATCCTGAAATGTCCAGTGCATGACCTAGTTTTACTATTCTGCTTAGTGTTTCAAACGCCGACCCAATTATTTAGTGGGCCAAGCGACTGGTGGAGCCGAAAAAAAATGCAAGGCCTCGAAATACCATCTGGACTCTCCTGAACTTAACTTTTCGAATTTATTCAACCATACAGTGAGGCCTTCCATGAACTATAGCCTACAAGCTCTGTAAAATTGCAGTGACGATCCCAGTGTCCAATGCTTCTTTTGAGTGAAGATTCTCTGCCTTGAAGAGGATGAAAACTTTTTTGATAAATTTAATGGCAGATGGAGGCTCTCAAACTTAGCAGTCATCCATATTGAACGACAAATGTCAAATTCATTTCATTTGGATGAGCTTTTAGACATATTTGCAAACAGTCACGGCAACAGAAGGAACATGCTTCTTTAACTCATATCAGAGACTGATGTTGCTACATTCAAATTCAGAAATAATTCTATGTGAAATTTTGTGTTTATTTTGTTATCACAAAGCTCTGTTCTAATTAAGGATCAAGACAATTTTTCATTATTCTATATATATGACACTCATTACATTCCCATATATATAATTAGAAATCGGTTATAGACCTAGTCTAATGAAAAATTTTATTTTTCTGTTCTGGTGTGATTGCATTGCTTAGTATAGCTGATGATTGCGATGTGATGAGAATTAAAATTTTTTTTGTTTCTCATTCAAAACTGAAAGAAGATTTTCATTGGGATAACTGAGTTCCTGTTTGATATAAATGTCACTTTTCTAATGCTTTTCTACATCAAGGATCCAATCATTCTAGATTCAATATTTAGTGGCATTCAGTTATGCAAATTTATGTGAGATAATAAGAAATACCTTGACATTTTGCAACAAAATATCTAATGCATTGAAAATGATATGCAAATACAACATATAATTAAATTTCATGCCCTTCATGTTCAATTTAACATGTTTAGTGATGATGAAAATTACCATTTTGGGAGAAGTGAATTTTATCTTTAAAAAAGTCGATAAATGTCGATAAAATTGGGCATGTATCTTGCCCCCCTCAAAAAGTACTGCCCCACCCATTGCCCCACCTGTGGCAGAGGTCTGGCTACACCACTGCTGTGAAAAGCCACCACATACAATTAACAACTTTGAGATTTTAAAATACTTAACAATGACAAACATTCAACCACCCAGAACAGGTCACTAACAGTTTTTAATCCTCTTAAAACATAGATTAGACAATCATTAAAGAAGTTGACATGCAATATTGGTTAAGAAAAGTCAATGTCTCCAAGAAATTTGGATGCAATTCTTTAAAACGGATTTACCAAGCATTGACAATGCATGGGAATGATAAAGGAATGTCTACACAACGTGCCTTGAAGGCCCAGAAGTGGAGGTATTTAATTGATTTCATATTAACAGTGTCTGAAGTTGTTGTTTTGATAATTTCGAAGACATTTCTCCCTCATGTGCAATGGGCAACTCCTTGACTCTATACCCAAGTCCCTTGGCATAGAGTCAAGTATTTGACTAATCAAAGCCTGTAGCCTTTTTTGTGTCGAGAGTCTTTAACGCTACTACAGCCTCGCTTTCTGTTCTGCGAGTAAAAGTGAAAGATGGAGCTTGTGCATTTGATTTAATTTTCTGGATACTCGGATGTTCAGAGTAGTAATTTATCGCTGCACTTGTAAAGTCCTTCGTATTTTCGTAGTTCTCGAACGTGGGGCAGCTTTTATCTTCTCCAATATGGCTGGCAACATTAGAGAAGAAATTATTCATACTGCTTGCTACTTCCTTTGCGTCTGTTAGGAGGTTCTCTCCTTCCATTATCATCAGATTGCTGTCACATTTATATTTTGATGAAAGGAATGGCTTGATTGTGAAATAAAAATGTCTATTTTTGGGTCCCCCCTGGCATCGTTCAAGGAAATATTCCTTGATGGACTGCCGTCTGATCTTGGTCGTCTTGTTCCATTGGGCCTTATACTTGTCCCAATCTCTTGTAAGCCTGGTTCTGTTGAATCTGTTCTTCAGCCTTGTTTTGTTCATGATGCTCTTACGGAGGGCAGTGTTCATAAACGCAGGGGTTGTGGAGCGAACCTTAGCCATTTTCATGGGCGCATGATCTTTAAGGACGTCCTCAATCAGGTAGTTTTGGGCCCACAAAAAATCCCCTGGATTGTCAAATACATCGCAAACTGAGAAAGGCACTCTGCTCAGATCACGTTTGAAGTCATCTTACTATATAATATGATAATGCCAAAGCATAGTGAGACCGCATGTACACTGTGATCTACCAGAAAATCACATGTAAGAAAATGTATAGTTTTAATTGTGTAAGATAATTTATACTAATTTTTAATGGGAAAGATATAAGGTTTACCTAACAAATGTTTCCCTTTTTTTTCTTCAGAATAATTAGGCCTACTTTCTTATTTGAATGAAAAATTGGTAAAACCTTCTTTCACATGTTTTTCAATGAATCAAAATATAGGGGCCTCAATTAAATCGTCTCACTAATACTATGACAACCATCCTCACCTCTCAGGTTAGACTGCGTGAGTCTACCCTGACCACATGGGTAGTGTTTCAGTGAAGTAATCATTAAAAGATTAACAATATTCCGGTGGGGGGGGTCTATCGGGCTATCGCGCCGCGGAATGCATAATTCGCGCCATGAACGCGACTGCGCGCTGATAGAATTAACATGTAAAAATATATAAATTTTGGTCTGGTGGGGGGGATGTATCCCCCCCCCCTGCGTCCGTCCCTGGTGAAAGACATAATTCACAGTTTGACATTGTTGAAAACAACTGAATGAATGATTGACTGTTGTCACTGTTGTCTTGTTTATTGTTTAAAGTACTTTCTTTGTGGAAAAAGTCGGAAAAAAGCTGTAAAAAGATACCTTAAATCATATTCATAAAACTCCGTCATTTTATAGTGCTTGTTGGCAGGGTAAACTTAACACTTGTGTAAACGAACCCTGTCATGGCAGGATGACGATATCTGTGTTAATTTTCATTTTTCAAGAGGGTGAGTTTTGTGTAGGCCTACATTGAGCAATTCAGAGATCAGGCCAGTCCAGGCTCTGCTTCTTCCCAGAAATGCAAGGGACTGCAGTTCTGGGTCAAAGACACTTCCCCTTCTGAACTGGATCAGCTTATTCCTTTGTTTTGACATGACAGAGCAGCTCTGCCAATAAAAGTTCACACATGTTTACTTAGGAAACGTAGTTTTAGAATGAATCATAATGACATGCCTGCCTGCTCCTGCCATTAATGTTTTAAAAAATTCCGTTTAGTTGTCAAAAAGCTGCTTTTATGTCCATTACCTGATTGCCATTGCAGTACTCAGGAATGTGATTATGAGGTCATACGATTGTAGCAGTGAGTCAGTGACGTCACAAATTCACCGGCAATGATATATTTGGGGATGTTCAGTCAATGCAAGCATCAAGCATGCACACTCTTCCTCGTGACGCTGCAAGTTCACTGAAGCACTGGTGGTTTATTTATAGCCTGATAAAAAGTAACGTGACATCCTCTCTTTCAAAGTTTGTTGTGACGTCATCACCATTGTGTCTCATTTAGTAATGACGTCACATAAACGACCACACTTTTTTTTGTTTGGCGCATGCAAAAGATTTGCTCAGTATATCCCTGGGTGAGTACGTGTAGCTCTGTCTCCTACCATTTGAAGACCTCTGGTCACTACGCTTCGCGCAGTGACCTGGCGGTCTCCATAATTCTTAATCTTGACGCTATTTCTTTCACCTTTAGGATTGAGGAATCTGGGTGGCCCACGACCGCCAAATTCGCACAGGGTACTTACATTGTCACGAAGGGGAGACAGAGCTACTTTTGGTGGTTCAAGGGGCCCTAAATTTGTTGTTTCCACACTTTTCCATCAGTTTCAATCAGCAGTCCTGCCTACAGTGAGCGTCATGGAGACGCTCTGTTATGGGTGATGACGTCATGGTCATGTGATCACTGAAGTAGCGTCGTGGCCCCCAAGTGGAGAAAACAATAATAGTGTTTTGGCTAATAAAACCTATTTTAGTTGCAATTTTGTCTCCCAAACTACTATATGTGTAGGAATTACTTATAATACACTGACTTATTCTATTTATATTAATGTATTCAAGTTTATTTCTTGCTTTCTGTGCCTTTTAATGAATTAACACCAGAGGGAGCTGTTGTGTTGGAAAATAAATTAACAGAAGCTGTGTGGCAGCATAAGAGTGTATAGATCTGTTTTTGCCTTCTTGGATTAAAATTGTATAGTTCTTTCAGCAATTACAATTATTTGCTTTCCCTTTATGCATCTATGTTTTTGAACTAATCATTTTCAATATTTTTTAGTTCTGCTCCCTGAGTTTTCATGAACATATATATAGACCTATATAAGAGAGCATGAGCCCTGATGGGCTTTTCTGGTTTTCAATAAAAGTCTTAAATGAGCAGTAAGTTATTGTCCGTGGGGGTGGTCTGCCTACGAAAAGTTTAGTTGTGGCCAAGATCAAGGAGTGGCCGTCACTACAGGGAATCTCCATGGCATGACCATCACAAAAACGATTTTTGTTTGTAGTCAAGGCAACGTCTAGTAAAGTAGGGATCTACCATTTCCATGCATATATGTGGGATCCCAAATAAGATTACTCAGGCTGTGGTCGAAATAGGCCATGTTATTTAGGGGGTCTCTCAGTTGGAAGACCCAAAGGGTTGAAGTCCTTGTACCTGGCAGTCCGCGGGCCGCCAGCGGGCCGCCAGAGGTGTCCTGAAGCCGAATTTTTTCAGATGCTCTAAAAATGAACTCTGGGCTTTTTAAAGGTATGTTTTATCTCAGAAAATGAGTTGTGAAAACCCTATTGGTAATGTATATAAATTACAAGAGGTTTTTGTTTGCTGATTAGGCTTTACTTGATGCTTCATGCTCACTTCTCAGCACACTTTCAGTATTTGGGAGGGGGGGGGGGTTTGAGGACCCCCTCTGGGTCCTTCTGAAAAATGTATTTGAGGGGGATCCCATGAGCATTTGGGGGGGTCAAACCCCCCCTGACCCCCCTTATTTCGACCACTGTGCTCGGGGAGAAAAGGTCCATCATATCCTGCAATTGTTTACACTTCTCAGTATCTAAGAGGTCGAAGTTCAAGTCTCCCATGACAAGGACATTATCGTAAAAAGGTGTCATTTTCTCACAGAGAGTATCCATGTGACAGGTGAAATTCAAATCCGTGACTTTTGGTGGCTTGTAAGTAAAAAGGACACACCATTTAGTTTTGTTTAAAGTAATTTCCACTGGTATGTGTTCAATTGGGCCTTCGGGATAAACCAGTCTACGACACGGAATATCTGATCGAACATAAACCATTAGACCTCCTCCATGTGATGTCCTGTCATGTCTCAGTGGTGGATGGTAACCATTTATCATCAATTGTCCATTATGGAAAGTGTCATCTATTTTTGTCTCGACAAGACATAAGCAAACCGGATTTAATTTGTCAAAAATAGGCTTGATCTCCTCCAACTTGTAATGCAAGTTATTTATGTTGAAGTATGCAAAGATCCCATTTTTCGCATATTTGGCTCTATAAGCGGAGCATATTTCTATTCCAACTGTTCATCACATTCATCGATATCACTGTCATTGTTGTTATCCTTGGCCGACCCTTGAGTATCTGGGGAGTCGTCATTTCTGACGAGATTTGAAAGGAAGGAGTCACTACAATTAATCGGTGAGGGTGGCGGTGTAAAAGTATAGTGACGTCATGGCAACTGTTAGTAAGTGATGTCAGAGGGCGGACGTTGTCAAGGCAAGACAGGCTGGTGACGTCATCACTGCAGGATACAGAAAATATCTATATCCCGCAATTGCGAGTGAACACCATGAGAAAACCATTGAGTTCATCCTTGTGAACTCAATGAAATAAATTATCTGACGTTGTTATGCAAACAATGGGTAGTGATTGTTTATGTCATGATGTCACAATGGGCAGCTGGTGACGTCACAACAAACTGCTGCTCCAAACTTGGAGGAATTTGAAGTTATCAGACTAAGATTCAGTTAAAAACCACTGATAAAATCATTGCGGGATATAAATAAAACCCCATAACAGTGTAGTTCACAGCTATGAACATCATTCGTGTCAGGTCTGCCTTCTGAATAACACTCGTCCTTCAGACTCGTGTTAATTCAGAGCAGACCTGACACTCATGATGTTCATAGCTGTGAACTACACTGTCATGGGGTTTTATTATAGTACAGGCCAAGGAGCCTGAGAGATACAGGATATATATCTGTAGCAGGGTTGGGCACGAGTACATGCAAATGTACTCGAGTACGAGTACAAGTACTTGCCACATCTACGAGTACGAGTACGAGTACGAGTACAGCTTTTTCTGAATGTACTTGAGTACGAGTACGAGTACTTTCAAATGTACTCGAGTACGAGTACGAGTACATTTATGCATTTTCAAAACATTATTTGTGCAATATTTAAAGAAATAAAAGTTTTATTGAGATGAAACAATTAAGCAACAACAAATATTGTCAGTGAAGGCTGCTACTTATGTTCCTTTGTTAATCAAAAGTGAACTGTGTCAATTAAAATGGCCTATTGAAGATATGTGCTGGGCTGCCAATCGCTGGGTCCAGGGTTCGAATACAGCAGTTTCAGTAATCCTTCGCTCATTGCATAAATATATGATGCAAAGGCCCAATCATCGATCCATCAATCCTTTGAAGCTATTTGGATTGAGATCTATCTATCTAGACATCTGATTGGCATTCAAATGCAAAATGAACAATAACGTGCAAGCACTTTAAGAGTTGCTTGAAGATAGAATATATCTATCTATCTATCTATCTATCTATCTATCTATCTATCTATCTATCTATCTATCTATCTATCTATCTATCTATCTATCTATCTATCTATCTATCTATCTATCAATGTCTCTCTCTATCTGTCTAACTATCTCTCTATGTTTCTCCCTCCCTTCCTTCCTCCCTCTCTTTCTTCCTCCCTTCTGAATATGTGAAAACTGGATCTGGCTGGCATTGAGGCTGCTGCTGTCTATCATTGTAGAAAGACATTTGAAATTCGCGCAAGATAAAATTATGTTGAGACTGTATGCTAAGTAAGTATTAATGTAAGTATTAATGTAATAGGTCCCATCCTTCCTCCCACATTAGAGTTTCGCTTGCAAGTACGCAATTCTAAAAACTAAGTGACTACAGAGTAGAATTACGAAAGAAATTATTAAATTTTGCGGGTATTTTGAAATGAATATTCAAGATGGCCATAATCATGCTATCTGCAAGTGTTACTTTCATTTCAATATCTTTTCTTAGTGCCAAAAATTCATTAAAAACACATATATATCAAAGCTTGGCAAGGCAGATTTACTGAAAACTAAATACAATATAAATTTATTGCAAGCATAGAAATGGTTATTTCGTTCAGCTAAGAACATTTTTCGTTAGATAAAATCATAATATAGTGCTAGAAAATTAGAAGAGACTATGCCCTGGTAGCCTTCAAAAGAAATTTTGATTTAAAGATTATATCATTGTGACAATTTGTGTTTAATACACAATGTTTGTATGCACACTTAGCAATTTAATAAATAAACGAAAATAAACTAATGTCAACATGCCATGTATGATTTAACAAATGGAAATCATAAATGTGATCAATCTAAAATCATTAATTCCTTAAAATCACATTATTTAGGATTAAGAAAGCCTGTGCACTAAATGCTGTTTTCCGATTTCCGTAAAAGCGTCGATTTAACCAAAAAAGAGTTAAAACGAAAACGGCTCTAATTATGGTTAAAATAAGGCTAGAAACATAATTTAAAAACGTAGATATATCATTTGGAAGTTGCCGAATATGATGGCCTATGTAAAAATGCTTTATCTTTAATAATTAGGCCAGTATTAGCCTGTAAATTATGATGTTTTGATTTGCGCTAAAAGGTGTGAAAAAAGCAAATGGCGGCCATGTGGTCAAATGAAAATGAAATGGTGTATCCTTTGAGTGCTTCAAATATGTTTTACTGAATGAATAATTATGAACGAATGAATATCTATTTAAGACATCATACATGGAAAAAAGGCATTGTAGTTATATACAGATGACAAAAAATGTGTTAGATATTCCACAATTTTGGCGAATTCTAAAGCTTATTTGTTATAAATGTGTGTAACTCACTAACTCTGTAAGTCTAAAATTACAAAAGATTGCTCACTTCATCATTTCCATTTTTTCAAACTACGGGTATTCCAATAACACAAGATGTAACTTAAGCTGTGAAAAAATTTAAAAAAACATCTTTGAAGGCTTTCTGAAAATGGAACTATGACATTTTAATAAAATATATTTTTGTAATGTTAGACATTTGTTTTTGTTCAATTTTCCTCTTTTGAAGCTTCAATTGTACTCATGATGTACTCACTACGAGTACGAGTACTTTAGCAATGTACTCAAGTACGAGTACGAGTACTGTACTCATGATTTGGCACGAGTACTGAGTACATGCGAGTACTTGGAAAAATGTACTCGAGTACACGAGTACACGAGTACTTGTGTACTCGTGCCCAACCCTGATCTGTAGTGTTCTCAGCCAATCAGAATCAAACGTTGGCCTTGGTTGTCGGATAAAGCCTCATGTCCGTTCTATGTATTTCTATGATTACAGCCCTTTGATCATGTCTCTGCCAAGGTTGGGGGGGGGGGACTTTTGTCGGAAGCCTTTCTGGGACATGTATGAGGTGCAAAGTGGATAAAGTGCTTGTCTGGCAATGCCTGGTAACTGAGACGTTGCAAATTTGATCCCTAATTCTTTGCTCAACTCCACCCAGGTGTAAATGGGTACTTGTCTATAGGACGTGATGGCGATTGTAAAGTGACTTAGCATTGTTTGCGCTGGAAACAGCTGCCTGGCTGTATACTCGCCGGGGAGTTGAGAAAGGCTCATGCTTGAACAGGCTTGCCAAAAATGTTATTGCAAAGTTGAGACTTTGTCTGTGTTAAGGACTATAAAATCAATATGTTTATATTTACATATCATCAAAAATTATTTAGTGACCTTAGCTAGTGCAGAAAATATTTCGTTTCTTTGTCACTGCTTTGCATTTTCTCGTCAAAATTATCATCATTTCTTGGTTACTGACAACAATCAGGGCTTGTCAATTAAACAGTAATGTTCAAGTTGAAGCCTTGAGCCAGGGGCCATGTCATTCCGCTTGAAGTAGATGCATGGGTGGCAGAGTGTTTAGGTGCCTGCATGCTCGGGCTGAAGTATTTGCCTGAATGGGTTCGAACCCCCGGTTAAGGAACCCAAAATTTTCACTGGATATTCATTAGCAAAAATCTCAGCTGGATGTCCTTCTGATGAAACATTAAATTTGTGTCACATTGTATCAGCGTCTGCGTTCCAAGTAAAAGATACCTCACATGCAACTTATAGGCCTATGTGGCATGTTGATTGTTGAGGTCTCCCACTCTCTCTACCAATCTCGTAAATCAACTAGGCTTAGAGGGCTGCACTTACCATTTCTATCTATCTATCTATCTCAGGGGAGGATCCGGAAAAATTCCGGTGGGGGGGTCTATCGGGCTATCGCGTCGTGGAATGCATAATTCGCGACATATCGCGACTGAGCGCGGATAAAATTAACATGAAAAAATACATAAATTTTGGTCTTGTGGGGGGTGATGCAACCCCCCATCCCCCCCCTGTGTCCGTCCCTGATCTATCTATCTATCTATCTATCTATCTGTCTTTCTGTCTTTCTATCTATCTATCTATCTATCTATCTATCTATCTATCTATCTATCTATCTATCTATCTATGAAGAAGTAGGTGTGGCTGATTTACTTCTTTTTTTTTTTCAGTTGGCTGGATTTTACACTGCCCATTTTCAACGGACCCAATTTCACCCTCTGCAAGTCCCACCTTGGTTCTTATCTTTTGTTTTCAATGACCTGTTTACAACAGACATAACAAATTTTGTTTACATAATGGGAAAATTTCGCTCTCTGAACTTTTAATTTGAACAAAAATGAAACTGAATACTAAAGCCCACGTAGCCTTTACAGGAAAAATAAGCACAAAACAGTAAATGACAAGAAATTTTTCCCTAGTTCTACGTTCTTATGACACCAAAAAAACAGTTTTATCAGCTATCCAGGGAGTGTCCTTATCCACCAAAATATTAAGTGGAAGATCGCAAGGTATGCAAATTTGAAATAGTGCTCTTCATTTCACTGATGTTTTGCATAATTCTTCTTGAAGCAATCCTTTGAACCAAGTTAAGTATGTCATGTGTGACCCAGGTAGTTATATAAATATATCATTTTTGTTTTGTCTGCTCTTGTTTTTAGTAAAATGTGAGCCGAAAACAGGTTTTCTTTTTGCTTCTTCATATGAATCAGACATCAAATTCTGTAGCTTATTAATTTGGAGACACGTCCTTGACACCGAATATACACACTGCCTCATAAATATGGAATAAAGACAGATATTTTAAAAAAGTGAGTGGAAATTTAGATGTAAAAAAGTGACTTGAAAATTTAACAACACCATTTCATGATGGGAACTACAAACAGTTTTTCCAGATAAATATGAGTCCATTCAATATCACAAAGTGAACATTTTATGAATTTGGCGAAAATCCTGACAACTGGGGTCAATAATGGAAATACTGAAAAAACAACAAATATTTCAAATTTTTAAAGGGTTGATGTCGCATGAAATGCTGTTGTTACATCAAAATAAATGAGAGTAGAAGAATAATTAGGGTCAAAATTAATTAGTAACATAATCCATATTGGGAAAATACCCTCTATAGTACAAGAGCATATGATGCATATATTGATCTGGCTCACTAAGCTTGTTAATTTTTGGCACCATATATCAAATCGAAGCTTAGGATGTGTGGATTCAGAAAAAATATGGTGCCATTTTTTTCTAGTCCGACTCCCAGAGGGGAAAAATCCAAGATGGCATCCAAGATGGCCGCCAATCATGTTCTCTTCATATCTCGGCTTCTCTTTATGGTATATTAAAATTTAAAAGTTGATAATTGTGTTTTGGGGGTCATGGAATTCAATAAATACCATGCCAAGCGTGCACCTTTTTTGCTTCAAAAACTGAATATCAAGTAAAATTGTATCAAAATAGACGAAAATTCCAGAAATCTGACTTATCTCACCTGCCATATTAATTTTCTTTCTTGCTGTCTGATAGGCTAAGTGAAATATTGCACAATTACTTTCTTTGTTACAGATTGGCCTCCAGCCAGGAAAACACAAATGGATTTCTAAATAATTGCAAACAACTATGTCGAAACAAAGACATGTCTATGATGCTAAGAATGTGACCCATAAATATAACAGGATTCGTCTTAACCACTGCTTGGCCATTCATCACAGATCATTTCAAACAAATTTTATGAGATATGGTGTCTGTTCTAAAAATTCAATATTCTATAAAGGAGTCTTTCTGTATCTCATCTGCATGTTTCAATGCAGAGCATGTCATTTTTCAATTGTGTAGTGTACCTTCTTATTCAATGCCAACACTTCCATGGCCTTAGCTAGCTACTAGTCATGTAGCTCACTTAAAATTCTTCCCAGCTTGTACCATAGGTACATTATTTCAAAGCTGTTCACAAGAGGCCAAACATGAGCCTGACATCTCCTATTTTTGTCAGTTCTTAGTTAAAGTATGTAAGTTCCACCGTAGTATCCGACAGTCAGTGACTTCCCCGCACTAATTACACTAGTCAATTATTCTGGAGCTTATTCAGCTGGGTGGGTCACTTTCATGCTGTATACCACACTGAGCCAAGTATGCTGTACTTGAGCCAAAATATCCCAGCTACCTGCAATAAGTATAGGGAAAAATAATATGTTGATTTAATTCAGTTCAATAACGAGAGCAGAAAAATTTCTTCAGAATGTCCTATGCGTGGTGGGAGTTGTACGTATGACTACATGTCAGGGATGAGAGATAAAGGCAGAGGAATAGGAGGGGGGAGTGAAGGTCAGGGATTCAGAAACAAGAGGCATGCATGGATGATGCATGGAGTGATGGATGGATGAGTGGGGCTTTACATCCTGTAATTTTGCACTTGGTAGGCTAATTATGACAGGAGGAGGACACGGCAATGAGGTGAATGATGATTGAACAGCTGTCTAACATAGGCCCAGGTGACCCGGCAAGAGCTGGATTCGAACCCTCGACCCAGTGATTGGCAGTACAGCATGCTGCCACTAGACCAACCCTCCCCCTGATGCATGGAGTGAAGAGACAGGGAAGGGCAGGGATTGAGGTGGTTAGGAGACATGATAGTGAGGAGACAAGAGCATTAGGGAGAATAGACTCCAGAAGGATGCATTATTAAGCTAGGGAGGAGCAGAGACCTAAAGTTTGTCTCACAACATGTAAACTGGTGTTAGGTCTGATTGCTCTGCATGTACAGGTCACACAGTAGAAATATACTTACTCAGGGGTAGAATAGCTATTCTAAATTTGATGACAATCATTTAAAGCAGGTTCATTCTCATTTACATCTGGGATTGACTTTGCAAAATGACCTTTCTTGGAGCAAACACATCTCGAGCATCGCGGCTAAAGCAAACAAATACCTTGGTCTTCTTAAACGTTTCAAGTACTCTGCATCTAGGAAGTCTCTTGCACGTTGTTATTTGTCTTTCAATAGGTTCATTCTTGAATATGGTGACATATTTTTGACAGCTGCACCAATGAACAATCTGACCAACATGAGGGGGTGCAACTTGAAGCAGCCAGAATTGCAACTGGTACGAAAAGATATACTTCTCATGACAAGCTTTATCGGAAGTTAGGCTGTGTTCTTTTATCCTCAAGAAGGCAGGGACGGAAACTTTTCAAAATGTACCAGATATTTTACAATCACTGCCCACATTACTTGACAGCTATCTCAGACAACCTGAAACCTGCTCACAACTATAGCACTAAAGGGCCATTTAACCTTCAGGTGAATTTTCCAATTATGCGCAAAGAAATATATCGTAAATCTTTTATTCCAAGTAGCATATCACTGTGGAATTCCCTACAGGTCCAAATAAGGGCATCCAGTAGTCTCGCTTCCTTTAAGAAGATTTTCACCTCCATGCAAAGTCTGAATGGCCCATCACTGTTGCCTGTTGAACTGTCGCGCAAAGAGGAAGTTGTCATATGTCAATTGAGGTTACAATTTGGTGATCTCTGTGCTCATTTGTTTAACAAAGGTTGCATTGACTCTCCCCGATGTAGATGTCAACATGACTCTGAGACCTCCCACCACTATCTGCTTGAGTGCCCTATTCATATTGCTCCAAGGCAAAAATTAATAAATGATATTAGCAGTTTAACTTCTTTAGAACCAACAGTGAATGTACTTTTATTTGGAGACAAGTCTCTGCAACTGGATGTCTTCCTTAGCATTATTAAATGCACTGCTGGTTTTATTACTGCTTCAAGCAGATTCTAATTATTTGATTCTAATTATTGTGATCTGGTACCATACACTGCCTGGTGTGGCTACCCATGGTACTGTAGGCAGCAAGAGCGGCTAACGGTGCTGTGGTATGGCCACATCATTGCATGTGTAGAACAATTTTAGTGAAGTATCATGCTTGTGTGAGGGATGACCTAAGCCGGTAGCTGTGTGTCTTATTTTCAAGATTTACTACTTTCACCTGAATATGTAATTGAGCCTATTTCTCATTAGTAAATGAATAAATATGTTTAAACCAATACCTTTTTTGTAATTTGTCCATCACATTTTTGTGAAGTTTCGGTGCTGTCTTTGTGAGAATTTTGACAACGACCGTCCATGCCAGAATTGAGACGGTCTGTACAGTGTATAGGGTAGGAGGTAAGAGCTGTGTAAGCCGAGACAGGAGGTAGAAAGGGACTGTAAGATATAATAAGAGGCTGGATGCACAGTGCTAAAAGGCATATACCAGAAAGAAGCGAGAGGGAGAAGAAAAGAGGGGTGAGCTATCAGGATGAGGTAGAATCGGTGAATCAGAGATAATGAGAATGCAGAGTGGGAGGAGGCAGAGGGAGGAGACAAGAGCAGTCTAGAATAATTTGCAGAAGAGCATTTGGGAAGCAAAGGGAGATCCAGAGGCTGAAGGGAGGATACAAGACCCATACAGGATGAGGCAAGAGCTGAGGACTTCCATGAGATAGAATCAGAAAAAGAAGAATGGCAAACTGGGAGTCATAAGCTTGACAGGAAGGGTAAACTTATCCGGCAAGAGGGAAGGAAGATCTATCAGGGTAGGGTTTGAAAGGGAAGGTCAAAGGTAATGGATGCAGAATGGGAGTCGGCATTAGCCAGGAGGAAGACCGAGGAAGAAGTAAAAGGAGGAGGCAGGAGGAGAGAGAAGGACATTGAAGGATGAGGCAGACGGAGCAGGGAAGGCCTGCTATTGGGGTGAAGGCAAGAGCTGGAGTGAAGGCAAAGATAGAGTCAGAATCAGAGAAAGGCATAAGAGGGACGATGCAGAGGAAGGAGCCTGTGTAAGGAGAAGGAGAAAAGACTTATCAGGGTGGGGGGAAAGAGCAAGGGAGGAGGCAGAAAGCCCTGAAACAGACAGTCAAAGATAAGAGGGTGGAGGCCGTGAGAGGAGGCATAAGCTTGGCAGAAGCCAGAGGTAAGAGGAAGAACTTATCAGGTACAGGTGTAGCCAGGCCTCTGCCACAGATGGGGCAATGGGTTGGGCAGTACTTTTTGAGGGGGGGGCAAGATACATGACCAATTTTATCGACAATTATCGACATTTTTGGATAAAATTCACATGACTCCCAAAAACAATGGTCATTTCGGTCATCACTAAACATGAAGTGCATGAAATTTAATTATAAGTTGTATTTGCATATAATTTAAATGCACTTAAATTTGCTTTACTGAATGTCACTAAATATTGAATCTAGATGATTGGATCCTTAAAAGGCGAAAAACTCATTGAAAACATCAGAAAATTAAATTTTTATCGAACAGGAATTCAGTTATCACAATGAAAGTCTTCTTTCTTTCAGTCTTGAGTAAGAAACAGAAAAGTTATAATTCTCATGATATAACAATCATCATCCCAGCAATGTAATCACACTAGAACAGAAAAATTGCTTTTTCATCAGACTAGGCCTATAAGCTATTTGTCAATACAATTATATATATCGGAATGTTATTAGTGTCATATAGAACCAAAAAAACTGTCTTCATTAGAACAGAGCTATGTAATGACAATAAAAACACTAAATTTCACATAGAATTATTGCTGAATGGAATGTAGCAACATCAGTCTCTGATATGAGTTGAAGATGCATTATCCTTCTGTTGTTGTGACTGTTTGCAAATATGTCTACAAACTCATCCAGATAAAATGAATTTGACGTTTGTCATTCAATATGGATGAGTCCTGTGTTTGAGAGCCTCTTTATCTGCTTTTGATTTTCTCACAAAGGTTTTTATCCTCTTCATGGCAGAGAAGCTTCGCTCACAAGAAGCACTGGACACTGGGACTGATCGTCACTGCGATTTTACAGAGCTTGTAGGCCCATAGCTCATGGAAGCCCTCTCTGTATGGTTGAATAAATTTGACAAATTCGGGAGGGTACAGATGATGAACATTTCGAGGCCCTCATTTGTTTTTGCCTCCACTAGTCGCTTGGCCCCCTAAATAATTAGGTCGGCATTTGAAAAACTATTTGGAAGAGGGCATCCTGAGCAGAATAGTAAAAATTGGTAATCCACTGGACATTTCAGGCTAATTTTATTCTTTTTACTCCAGAGCCAGGGGGGGTAAGAGGGGGGGGCAAGAGTAGCCACAGGTGGGGCAATTGCCCCACCTTGCCCCCCCCCCCTGGCTACGCCACTGATCAGGTAGGAGGGAAGAGTTTTATCAGGGAGGGGTTAGAAAGGGAAAGTCAAAGGTAATGGAGGTAGAATGGAAGTGGCATAAGGAGGGAAGGCTTGGCCATTGAGGAGAAGGCAATGGCTAGGCAGGAGTCAAACATTGAGTCAGATAAGAGGGAGGAGTGAGAGTAGGAGGGGAAGGATGTATGCAGATGGGGAACCAGAGTTGACTACGACTTGAATTGCATTATGCTGGTATACCCCAGATCAGCCACGAAGCTCTTCCTCTTTTCTTGTGGAGGGACACATTAAATTTTATTGTTTGTGTTTGACGTATGATGATGAGATGACAAGCCAGCGAGTCAGGCACATACCATGGGGACCGATTGGAAATCACCTTAACTCCACATCAAAAACGTTTCAAAACATCTAATTCGCATTTTTAGTATTGCTTATGACATCTATGAATACCATATTGATGACTAATCGATTAGTTCTAGCACAAGCATAAAGTGGGTAAAATTCGATTTTAAACATCTAAAATAATTTTTTACTCATTCAGAAAAAGTTTAATATCTCAAATCTGTGTACACTCGAGGCAATGAATTTCCTATGACTACTTCCCCTATATATTGGTGGCAATTTACACATGATTTTTAGGAACAAGAACCATATTTCACCAAAAAAGGGGGGTTCAACTATACTGAAAGCTTTTGGGGACCAATGGGCCACCCAACATGGGGACCCATTGGCCATTATTTCTTGAGATTTTCTGTAGGTGACGTAATGGCATGGGGCTGGATATTAATGTTTATTAGGAGAAATAAGCACAATAGAATTTTAGTTTGCATCTTTAAATGTTAAGTTTCGACTTGAAGGAATGCCCTCAAATTTAGAGTGATGGATTTGCCGTAAAAAGGCTTGACCATTTCATTTTAATTTCTAGGGGGAGGGGTTCGGAGTTTTCCTCTTAGGGAAATTATTTTTTTCACATTAATACATGTAGCAGTTGTAATTATTTATTTCAAATGCACGAAGCCCCAAATATTCATTCCTAAATAGAGCAACACCTTGTTCAGAAAAACCCCCACCAGAATAAATGTATTTCAAGTCTACCAAAAGAGAGTTTATCTCACCAAAATTAAGTGCTCAAGGAATATTTATATAAAGAAAACTCCAACCTGCTAGACATTAATTCAATTGTGAGCGTATAAATTTTTATCAAAATATAACCAGATGAAGGGTTATTATGGAAATTTATTGTTTTGATTTCCGATTTCTCCTGCAGGTCGCATACAAGTACAGTGATCAATCAATAGTTTTACTTTTCCCCTAAAAATCTAAATGGTTAACAGAATTGGTTAATTGATGGGGGAAAATTAAATACATGTATACAAATTTTTTGATGTTCATCAACAAATTTGAGATATTCAGCAAGATTTTGATGATCGCTTCTGTGTCGACCAAATATCAAATAAATGTTTTCTACTTAGTAGCCATTGAACCTATCGTCTTGGAGTTCTCTAATGCAGTTTGTTATACATCTTTCCATGTACTGCTAAAATATCATCGCAATTGATTAATTAAACTGCAAAAAAGTAACCTGTGACATTTGTGAAAAATTTTTTTTTTTCAAAGCGTAAAATCTCGGCATATATCTATATATTTTCGATCTCTTATTATCCTATACACTCAGATGGATCAACAAAAACATATTGGAACCAACTTTCAAATTCTTCGTCCACCCTTTGGCAAGTTATTAACGCGGTCCATCGGACCCCATGGGATGGCCAATCGGTCCCCATGGTTGGGGACCGATGGGCCACAATCTCTCTTAACAGAAAATATGTTTTCTCATCTTTCTCTCTGGGTTAATATTTGTGAATCTTATATCATTTTATAGGGAATTACACTAGCTAAAAGGGTGCACAGCATGAATCCTGTACCTGAAGCAGATTTGCCTCCATGGTCGATAATTTGTAAAGCGGCCCATCGGTCCCCACTCTCCCCTACACACGTTATTGAGATTATCTTATTATTCTTATGAATGCTGTGACAACACCACATATGCTTATAAATGTCATATATTGATGAAGCTTCACAATGTTGTGGCGACATCATTCCTACTTCACAATTCAATATATATAATTATGCCTCTTACAGTGACAGCCCGCCCCCGCCCACCTGTTTGAGATGGCCTAGTTAAGCCACTGAGTTGACCTACAATTACATTAAATTCATAGGCGTAGGAGGCAGGGGGGCTGCAGCCCCCAAAAGTTTTGGGAAGTTGATTTTTCATGGAGGTTCGGGCAGAAAATTTTGAGAGTTTTTATTTTTTGGGGCAATTTGGGCAATATTTTTCTGGCAGCCCCCCCAGAATTAATTGACCTCCTACGCCTATGATTAAATCTATGTTTAAAAATTGCATAAAACCTTTTCAAAAGAGCTTACATTTGTCAAATTTGAACTTCTTAGCAAATGGGTTAAATTCTATCTCGCAGTATCTTTTATTCATATTATAAAGTGAATTTGCTTTGCTTGAAATGATGAAGTAAAGTAAAGTAAAATATTATTTTTAAAAAGTTAGTGATGACAGTAAAAACTAGGGATGCCATTAATGCGAGTATCGGCAAAAACTTTTCCAATGTACTGAAGTATCGATATCTTTTCACAAACATTGAGAAATGGCAAAATTCCAACTTTATCAGCGAATTTTGAGCTGAAAATCACAAAAATTCTGAATTTCTGTCACTCCTGCGCCACATAGGATCTCGGGTATCGTCCAAGGATCGAGATTTCAGATGAGAACTGGAATGACGCTGTTTGGAAGTCAATAAAGTGACTTCTACTGGATTTCCTGCAATATTTCACAATAAATACGCCAACTGGTATATAAATAATATATTCAATACTTGCTGCTCTGTATTGATACGTTATCGACACTGACAGACTCTCCGATGCATCGATTACAGCTGTATCGATGACAGTATAGTAAAAATAAGCATCACAAGCTGTGAAGCTTTTGACCAACAAGTTAATATTATAACTAAATTAAGTATATATATGTATATTATAGTATATGAAATAAGCTATATACACTATACAGATTTCGTGAGTTAAGATACTTAGGCTTAAAATGAATTTCATAGGCATATTATACATGTTTCACAATCACAAACACTATGAAAATTGCTTTTATTCCATTTGGTTTTTGATATACATGTATTATGTATCTCCCTACAGTAACAGCTACAGTTGATTTCAAAATTACTAGCCCCCCTCGGGTATCCCCTTTAATTCCATTTTTCTCCATAATGATATGTTTTCACTGACCAACCATATTTTCACTTAATATTTTCACTTATTATATGTATGTCTATGTAATTTAGAACTATAACCAAAAGTTAATTCCTTCAAAAATGTCTAAACTCATCAAATCCCGACTTTCAAGAAAACCACCTTTCCCTGCTAAAATTGAGTCTTATAAGCACACAAAGATAGTTTTAAAAGATTTTGGCAAAGTGTACACTTAGCAAAGGACCTCTGAAAAATAACGTGCAAGCACTTTAACAGCTGCTTGTAGATAGACTTAGTATCTATCTATCTATCTATCTATCTATCTATCTATCTATCTATCTATCTCTATATATCCTCCCCCCCCCTCCCTTCCTCCCCCATCCCTTTTTTCCTTCCCATATTTTCCTTCCTATACTTTCCTTCCTTTTTCCTTCCTTTTTCCTTCCTTTTTCCTTCCTTTTTTCCTTCCTTTTTCCTACTTTTTTCCTTCCTTTTTTCCTTCCTTTTTTCCTTCCTTTTTTCCTTCCTTTTTTCCTTCCTTCATGCATTCCTTCATTCTTTCTTTTGAATCTGGAAAGACTGGATGTGGCTGCAGCTGTTGCTGCTGCTTTCACTGCAGCTGATCATTTGAAACTCCCGCCAAAAAGGAACATTTTAGTTTCGTAAATAAAAATTTTAATGTCACATAAGTTTACCAAAAGTTGATGGAAGCAAGATAAAATTATATTGAGACTGTATGCTAAGTTTCAAGGCGATAGAGGAAAAAATAGTGCGACTTCCTATATGGTCAGAGTCTTAATGAAAATTCCTCCTGTAATACAGGCTGCAAGCAGCTGTAAAAAGTGGATTTGGACCTTCTTCGTGGACTGCCAGTCAGCTCTAGCCAGGGCTAATTCAATATGCATTGCGTAGGGCTGGGTGGCCCCCCTCCCTCTCAAGCCCACAGTCAGGAGTGACCACTGGCCATGCAGTCATGCATGGCAATTATACCTGTGTTTTTTTTTGTCTCTGTGTTCATTGACTGTAAACTGCTGCCATCTCTTGCATTTGATTAATTGCCATCTTGTTTACTTTTTGCCCAGCCTGACGTGGCCCCTTCCAAATAGTTCACAAGGGGTCGCTTTTAATTGTCCCATCTCTAGGGCCAAAGATAGAGAATGAATATTTGCTTTATTGGACTTTTGGTGTCATTAATGTGCGAGTGACTGTGTCAATGCGAATAAAAAATAAGGTTTGATTTATAGATCAAATAAAAAAAGTGCTTGACTGTGGCCCTTTAAATAGAGCTTCCAACTTTCCTTAGACACAGGATTTACTGTCCATTCTTCCTTGGAGTTCATTGATGGCCCCTAAACTTGGTAGGCTCCTGGTAAACACCATGGCCATATTTGGGTCATTCTCAAATTTCGGGACAATTTGTGTCACTCTAGCTCACTGACATTAATTTGAATGCGATTAACATCTGAAGCATCACTCTGCATCTGTTATTCATATTTCTATTTAGAACCACTGCATTTGGAACAAAAAGTCATTCATTAGACCTTTTTTTGGTGCATTATGTCCAGGAATCCGTGCAAAATCAATGGTTTTTCCCTGTCGCTGGACCTGACATGACAAAATCAAGTGTTCATTTTCCTCCTAATGTACCATTATATTCAAAGCTTATTTGCACGATATAACCTTGAATTTATAGTTCACATTCAATTTTTTTTTTTGGGTCTTATTTCATTGATTAAATTGATACAATAGACAATTTTTTTGTCCACTCCGTTACTTGCCGTAGCTCGAGTCGTTATTGTTTTTTATGAGCTATTTTCACTGAATATCATTAGACGCATGTGCGCCATTGTGCCACTGCCTTGCAGACTTCATGACACATGTATTCAATAAATTGAAAATGTATTTGGTCTCAGCAAAATGTCCACTCCATTTCCTTCATTTCCAAGCTTACCATTGATAGTTTTAAAGAGTGATTTCATGTATATATTGCTGAGGGTGACAGCTATTAATAGTCTGCAATTATTTTGTCTGATCTTCAAAATAAAAAGCAGCATTGAGCGAAAATCAAATATCATTCCACTCTGTTACCGTCCACTCCGTTGCCAGATCATTAACAAGAAATCGACATTTGGACCAAAAAACTACTGATATGAGATAAAGTATTTCTGAAAATAATAGTAACATCAATATTTTATTGTTTTTCCTTTTGTTGTTGTTCCTACAGTTGGTTTTTTACATCAAAATTCCACTCCGTTACCACATTGTCCCCTCCGTTACAGGAAATTTTGCTATACCCTTTGTCTCGAAATTTGAGAATGACCCATAAAAAAAATTTGAAAAGTCTGCTTCCTGGACTGAATCAAAGGCTTGCCTGGCCTATTACAGTCCTCGTCATATTTCTTTTCTGTGGAAGTGTGATGTCAGACATGACTCTTTTCGCTAGCATTGCAATGTAAAATAACTGACCATCACAGTTTCAACACAATGTTATAGTGAAAATTGGATGTGGGAAGACCCATGCAAGTTCCACATCTCAGCTTGTTAGCAAATGGCCTGCCAGAATGTCAAACTAGATTTCATATCGCAAAGCGGAATGAAAGGAGGTGGCCATGCAACTTGGATGGCACTTCTTGTCTTTATCAGTTTATGCACCATCCTGCGGCTGCGAGGGTGTTTATACTCATGAGTCATGAATGCAGCAAAAACATCCTGGACAAGAAATGGTGCCTACAATAGCCAATATTTTTCAAATATATTAAGTGACATTTATAACGCATTTTGTGTCATAATTGATATTCTGCTTTCAGTGTCAAATGAGCTATCTGTGCATAACAAATTAATACTTGAAAGTTGCCGTGTTGCTCTAGAAATTTGGAAAAAGTGAGAGACTTTGAGAGTTGTTCACTCTTGAGGGAGGGGGGGGGGATTAGATTCAGATTAGCATCTTGATGGCTCTCTCTCCTTTTGTAGTCACACTTCGATTATTTCCTCATAAACATGAGAGTACATATAACACAGAGAATATAATTGAATAATTAAAGTCCAACTACAATACATAACTTCTGCAATGTAAGTGCTAATTCAGCAATTGGCACTTCAGCAATTTTCTGGTTGTAATTGGCATCAGAGTATATAATTGGCTAAATTAAGTGTCACAAACCAAAGGGCAGTTATTGAACAGATAACATTTGAAGTTCAATGAATTTTCATTTCAGGGTGCTGTAATTAAAAGACTACAGAGAGTGTCATTCATTGATGATGGGTTAAATGCAATCAACAATGACACCTTCAATTGGATGACATTCTAGATGACAGTCCACATTTACTGTGCATTATTTTCCTTAGTAGGCCTAATTGTATTGGTCAAGAAAGCTAACAGTAAAAAAATATATTCCTTTTTGAATGCTGTTTCAACTTGCCACATTGTCAAAGTCAAAAAAATAAAATATTACTGTGGATGAGCCATTTCAGCAACAAGGATGAAGGTTGGGTTTCCTCTGAGAATTTGAATAAAGTAACTTGTTGGCATATTGCTAAATAAACATGCAAAAAATAGAATTATAGCACATTTGACACTGAAAGCGAAAATATCAATTATGACACAAAATGCGTTATAAATGTCACTTAATATATATATTATTATACTCCACTCTTATTTGTATATTTTCTGTTTTCTTCTTTTGAAGGTTAATAAAATACAATACAATACAATACAATATACTGGCCCAGGTGTGGCTAATCAAAGCTACATTGCAAAGTGCAATCAGCTTTGACACCTGCCAGATTCACTCCATGCACTATTTCCTCAATAGCAATTAAGGGAACTGAGGGTGAACAAAGCTTCAGAACCTCCAGAATTGCAATTTAACATTTTTTTCAAAGCAAGAGGGGAAATGTAAACCCATTCATAACTCTTCCCTCTGTTTAAAACAACGCTAATGACGCCACTGCGCATGCGTAAATGCTCGTCTGCTATTTCCGTTTCCCTCCTGCAGCGCGAAATACAAACATTTTAGTGGATCTCCCGTTTGGGTCCTCGGAAAAACAAGAAAATTTCCAAGCATGATTTCTCAAGTTAGCCAGCAGGGATGACATCGTGAGTACCCACATGGGATGCCTAATAACATAAATGACCAATGCCGACACATTTCAATGATTAAATGGGCCCAGAAAAGGCAAAAACTGCCCCAAAGATTTGATGTAAAAAAACGATCATTTTGACAACTCGTACGATTACAAGGTGGAGGTGGCCACCTCCACAATTACTGTTGTATTCATGAGTGATTGGCTCAAATCAAAGTCTTTTTAGGAAAGTGATAAAAAAAAGTATCTTTTAAAATTAAAATTATTCAGTTGACAATTGGAAACATATTTTATCAAATTTCTGCCTTTCGGCTTTGAACTTTTCCTGATGCAACAAATTTTGTGCTGAATAATCATATATTTTGCCAGGCAAAGTCGGGGGAACTCACACTTACATTTTCCTATAACCGTGATAACTAGTCTTTAATTCAAATATTGGAAAAGGACTTTTTGAAATGTACAATTTTTTTCTTTTGGAGGGGGGGTTAAGATATATTTAATTGGCTAACGCAAGATGGTCCTAAAGCAACATCAGCATGACATCATTCCCTGCGACAAAGAAGAAAAATGAAATGATACATAGTTACTGGATGGATAATAATTATCCTATTTCTCAGCCCAGTCCATATCAATTCATGGTTAAACAGTCTTTCACTGACACACTGTAAAATTTGAAATTTTGAGTTAGCTCAAATGATTGAGTGAGATGGTTGCACAATTTGTTTGAGCCATGATAGCTTGTTGTTTTGAGTTATGATAATCTTTATGCTGTTATAACTTACAAACAACAAGCTATCTTGGCTCAAAAGAATTGTTCAACCATCTCACTCAATCAATTAAGCTAACTCAAAATTCAAATTTTACAGTGCAAGGAGTTACAAATCAGTCAAATTTTGAAGCTTTGCTTCCCTATTCTACTATTAGATAAACAGTGTATCTAAAACATCATCCAAAAGTGTTAATATTTTAGTTTTGCATTAAACATCTCCAAAACGTATTTGCTTGTGTATAATATGCTTATGTAAAACCTGCATCTGTTGTAAACTATGTTGAGTGGGCCACCAGTTTTTGTGCCTGACCATGCAGGCATATCTTGAATTGATTGTCCTAAGCTGGGAGGTGCAATGTGCGCATGGCAAATAAGTGGAACACCATAGCTTTTTCTGTTGGGGATGACCATTCAATATCTGGGGGGGGGGGCTTGGAGTTTTCCCTGGCAGAAAATTATTTATTTCCCGATAGGTGCAGCAGTATTTATTTCAAGCGCACAAAGTCCCCTGAATATTCATTCAAAAATCAAGCAACACCTTCTTTTAAAAGAAGTACCCTTTACTCTAAAAAAAACTGGCTTTTTAAATGGAAAATGGTTTTTTGGAACACCAAATTTCCATGCAAAAACCAATATGGATTTTTCAAAAAACCATTTTGGATTTTAAAAAACCAGTTTTGTCCCAAAATTTTTTCGAGTGTTCGCAGAAATTATTGATTCAAGACTGCCCAAACAGAATTTATTTATTTGGTCAAAACTGAGCAAGCAATTATTTATTTTTAAAAAAGTCAAAGCCCCCCCCCCCCCGAATATCAAATGGTCTCTCTCTTGTACTCACATTAATTTTTGTGTCTGGGGGTAGGCCTAGTGCTGCACCTCTAAATACGCCACTGTCACTGACTTGCTGATTTATAAATAATTTGACAACGCCAGACCAGTCAAAAGGCGACAGCACAGCGCAGCACTCCACTTGGAATTGGGTAAGTACCACTATTGATAAAGAAAATCTGATGAAAAACACAATGAGGATTTATGAACACCAAGGCGTGTCATTTCAGCATTTTGTGCAAATTCAAAAAGGGACCAGAGCCTAAACTATGCATTAGGGGAATTCAAATCTGTTTTCAAAATGGATATAAGACTTATTCCTTGCTACAGTGAATCGAAACACTTCTTTGAATGGTTTATAGAAAAAGGTCTGGCAAGAAATTGGTCTTAATTTTCTGAACGCCGCTCATAGCATGATTTGACACAGTGCCCAATCGAGATTATAAATCTGCTCAACGCACTTGCCATGCATGCTCAAAAGGTTTGCAATTTTTATAATGCAAACAATTCTTAGAGAATATTCTAAGTACAGTATAAATATGTTTTATAAATCTATATTTCAGACAAGACCTGAGGCTAAACTAAAATGGACAGTAAAACTTTCAGCATATTTCTTCTGGCTCTGCTGGTTACTGCTTGTAAGTTCTATGACAGTTTCTTTTTTTTTATTTAAAAAAAAAAGAAATCTTACCCATATTTTTGCCATGTTAAAAATAATTGATATTTTGCAACATATTTATGATGCTTAGGGACCTTTCAGTATGACTGGAGGGGGTGGGAGTTTTGCCAGAATTTGCAGTTAGAATTGTTACCCATCAGGTTTCATGTGGATTTTTACCCCATCAGGGTATATTCTCCCCCAAGATATACAAAGCAATACACACACATTATTGTTATACATGTATATATGCACAGTTTCAAACCTTGGGCAATTCCGCACAAAAATTTGTGCATATGTGCGCGTGCTTTATAAATTTTATTCTTCTGTTCAAATTTCATGTACAACACCTGAACATATTGTAAAAAAATGAGTAGCCTACCCTCTTTCCTGAAACACATGTGAAAAGTTAGTCCCACTCGAGCAAAACACCCATCCTCTCCCAGCAATAAATTCTCATCGGTCCCTCAGTGAATATTCATTTATAACAGGCTGCAATCTGGAACACCACACATGGACAGTGGACACTGTTTTAATTGTTGACACATAACAGATTACATCAGTGGTTAATTTTAGCAAATTGTAATGTTAATAATAACTAATGCAAATTTTGCCTTGTGCATCAATAATATACACCACAACGTATGAAAATTATTTAGCCCATAAGCGGACATGGCATAATTTAATTATAACTTGTATCTACGTGAATATCTGCTTTGTCTGCAAATTTCGATTTGGCTACTTTTTAATGATTTTCATAGCAGAGTTTTGGTAAATCCTTATATTTTCAGGCATTACCAGTGTCAGCGGAACCGGCAGTAAGTAAAATTGTTTGTCACAAATAAGTTCTGCTACACAGTTATTATAATAGGGGTGGGGTAAGAAGGCCATTTGCAATTTTTTACAAAAAAACAACAATAACTCTTATATTCAGATTGGCAGACACTTGTTTCACTAGTTAAAAGTAGAGTAAAGTTATTCCTTCCTGACTGCATAAGCATTCAAATAATCGACCATAAAGAGTACGTCAAATAACACCTCACTCTAAACATTTGGTTGTCACTGTGACTAGTTTATGACTACTTTAGGGTAGTAATGGTTGCACAAATTGGGTAGTGACTTCCTGGAAAATCATTTTGACAATTCTATCATAATCAAAATGACTACGTTGACTATGTAAGTGTCCGAAAGGTAGTCAATTTGATCACCATCTGGTAGCTTTGATTACCAGAGTGGTACAGCTTACTAATCCAATATTTGTCACATTGACAACCCATTAGCAATTTTGACCCAAGGAGTTGTCGGTTTAGGCTCCAGGAATTACCACTCTAGAGTTGTCATCTTGACCACCCTGTGTTTAGAGTGCTTGAAGTGAAGGGGGGCTGCATGCCCAACGCTACTCTATTAGTAGAGTCTAGTGATCCCTTCCTGACTGCATAACAACCATAAAGAGTAGGTCAAACAGCACCTCGAAGTAATTAAGGGGGGGCTGCATGCACACTACTCTAGATCCTACAATCTACACAATTTCTGTGTCTAATTTTGTATGCATATAATAATTAACCCATGTTTCTAATACATTTTCAGCAGTCCCAGTAAACCCACCTGCCAGTGGTGAGTCTCAACAACAATGTTCTTATAAGTTATATTTGATTTTTTAGCTTACAATGTCATTTCATTGTCATTTTAAGATAAATTTATTGGTGATTCTCAAGATTGATTTATTTGTAATTTTCAGGTGTTCAATCCGTTCATCTCAATGGCTCAATAGTAAGTTCATAATCTTTCTTTATACTTTTATGTGGTAGTTTTAGTGAAGTTTTTCAGGATAAGGGAACTTAGCTGGCTACTAAGAACTTATGTCCATTAAGGCTTAGTGGAGGTCATTAAAAGTGGGTAGTCGAACCATTTTATGCAAATTTTTTTTATAATCTTATTGAATATGTGTGCAAACATATGTTTCGCTTGAGCAAACCTGCAGTGTGATTATCATGTAATGCATTGCAAAAATCATAACATAAGCATTTAAGGGGACATTTTTAGTAGCTAGCTAAGTTCCTTTATCCTGAAAAACTTCACTAGACCTTTTGATGGACATTAAATGTAAGGGGGCCACCATTTAGTCTCGAGCGGGGAGTTAAAGTTGTTGTTTTTTTATGATTTCTTGCTCAGTTTTGGTGAAATGAACAAATTCTTTTTGGGCAGTCTTGAAATTGCTTGCGCTATCTGGAAATAAATAATTTCCCACTGAGGAACCTTCAAGCAAGGGGAGGATACTTTAGCGCTGCTTTATTATGTGATATTTGCTGTCATTGAAAAAATGTTATAAAAATAAAAAGTTTATAAGAACAGGCCACATGTACATGAGGCAATGGCAGAGTCATACTTCTGCCATTTTCTTATACGTGTGTATCAAAAATGAATCTAAAAGAAAGAAAAAAAAAAGTCCAGACATTTTATTCTGGCAGTAAGGTTTTGGCTATAAATTAAAAACAAGCCTGTTATGTAGAGTACGAACAAATGACATTTCATGGAGTTGTATTTTAGTCCTCACGTTTATTGACGCAGACAAGTTCTGATTTACTGGTAATCTATAAACAAATATAAAACACAAGTATTAGGCATTTGCCACATTTACCAAATAAATAGGAAATAACATTAAAACAGTGTATGGACAGTTGCAATGACATATCTGCCATAAAGTTATTATATATTACATAAGTCAAGATTCATGGCAATTACACTGTGCAAATAAACAACCAATTAAATGAGCAACTTTTACATATCTACATAAATATCTGCAATTTGACAACTGAGAATCACAGTATAACAAAAAGTACAATTTAGTGAATAAATGAAAAATAAATAATTTACTTACAATAATGTGAGGCTTCTTGGCAATTGTAGCTCTACATAAAAAGGTATCATGTGTGCAATTTGATGTCATCTCTTTTTAAAAAATGTCATATTCAAGCTTTACAAGCAGCAAGGAAGTATTTCACACAATGCCAACGCCTAGCCATGACAAACAATAGCTGTGACTATGTCAAACAATGGCACACAACAAGTATTGTCTCAATTGGAAAGTTTGGAAACATGAAACATTGAAAACATACACAACACCATTAAATTTAATTAGTGAAATAGCAGAGAGAGAAAAAGAGAGATAAGAAAAAAATTAGATTCATATAGAATCTAACATACCTGCTATTAAATTATAAGTCAAAAATATTTGTCCTCTCCTGTTCCTGACACATTGACCAAACAGGTTCATAAATATTTAGACATACGATTATGACAATAAGATCACTAACTTCAACAGCCATGAAGTGCCTTGAAAAGATTGTTAAGACTAGATTGTTAAACGATACAGACTGTCATCAAGATCAGCTTCAATTTGCCTGTACAAAGAATAGACGTGTATCGGATCAAACAATTTCAATTGTAAATGATATTATCAAATTCCTTGATACTCCATGTAAATAGGGGACAGCCAATTTGCTAAAATACTCTTCATAGATTTCAGTTTAGCATTCAACACTATTCAAATTCATGTGTTAATGGAAAGGCTGTTTAGTAGGAATTTAAATTCTAACATGATTATGTATACACAGCTTTCTAAATCAAAGATCTCCGTACATTAAGTTCAAAGGCGTTTTTTTTTTTTTTTCAGACTTAGTAAAATCTTGTATGGGTGCCCCACAAGGGTGTGTTTTGTCCCCGCTTTTGTTCACCTTGTGTACCAGCAATTATAGATCTGAATCACAAAATTGTAAACTGTATAAATAAGCAGACAACACAGCATTGATTGGTCTTTGTAGAAATGATGACATCTCGTAAACGTTGAAGTTTAAAGATGTGTCCACTGGTGTGAACGTAATTTCTTGAATTTAAATGTACAAAAAACTAAAGAACTTGTGATCGATTTTCGAAGATCTGAAAATATACATGACAATCTTGTGATAAATGATGAGGTGGTTGATATCTTGGTACGGTAATTGACAATAAGAAAATGTTAATGTCATTTATAAAACGGCAAATTCCAGACTATATTTTCAGAGGAAACTTTGCCATTTAAAAGTTTATGCAACAATAATGAATCTTCTTACTAATATTAAAATAACAGTGTCCGGGATTTATCTCAGTTTCTACTCAATGCTTTGCCTTCTAACTTTCCCCATGTCTTCCTCATACCCATAGGATGCCACCGCCACATTTTCATCCAAATTGCGTTCCTCTAAATGTCCTAATTAATGATAATTAGTTTTAAGCTAATTCATACACAATACACAAGAGGCACCTGCAGTCGCTCCCTTCCTTTAGATTTCTGGGGCCCTTCTGCAACAGAGTCATTCCTTTTTAAAAGCTCTAACTATTTCTACACATACTAAGTCTTCATACCAACAAGTGATAATCCCATACATAGGCCTATAAAGGTACACTGCCCCGCTTTAAAGTATTTTCACTGGCACGAATTACTAGTTTATTTTATACATCTGTAATTGAATCCGTGTTTATCTTGGTATTGCCATTTGGTTTGGCAATTGTACTGTAGCATCAAAAAAGAAATTGTACAGGATTATTAAACGTGCTAACAAACTTGGTCAATGTAAGCAAAACTCTGGAATATTTGAAAAGATTTTATGTTACTCAAAGAACTAAGGTTATAGGATCAGATGTGAACCATTCTTTATATTATATGTATTGCCTCCTAAGATCCGGCATAAGATTAAGAGCAAATCAAACCGCAACCAGAATAGTCAGATACACATAGAAACAAGCAATGGTGCAAAAAATCAGGTCACAGGTGGAAAAAATGATTTTTTGAAACTAGCCTTGTGCGCCACCTTCTGGATAGTAGTAGATAAAAAAAACGAATTTGGGTAGCAGGACAACGTTTTTTTGGGATTTCTATGCTGGCCTGCATCTGGGAATCCACATTTTGCTTGTAACCGGACACCTCAAGAGAAAACTCCACCTTCTGTTACTACCAATATCCAATATTGTGCCCAATAGGCCTATTGGGCATGGATATTACGCCTTTTGGCAAAATATAGGGACTTTTGGCAAATTTTGGGGTCTTTGGGCAAACTATAGGGCCTTTGGGCATTACGACTCCTTTTGGCATGACTTTCCCAAAGTCATCACATCCTTCAAAATATCCACGAGGCCTTTGGGCAAAAAATAGGTCCTTTGGGCAAAAAATAGGTTCTTTGGGCACATGCCTAAATCACTCATTATCGCTCACTCCCGACAATATTGGATTTTGGCAAAAATCTTATACTTTGGATACGTGCCCAAGTCGCTCGCAATAACTCTTTTATACTATTATGGATTTTGACAAATATCCAACTTTGGATAGTAGTGAACTGACCAATGAGATTACGCCCTAATATCTTGACCAATGAGAATCCGGCCAAATATCCTAGCCAGTCAACCCTAATATCCACTGTGACAGAGCCATGATTGGCCAGTGGATATTAAGCTGAATTCTCATTGGACACACAGAGAATTCAATGAGCTTCCAATCTAATATCCAACAGCCAATGAAAATTGAGCCTAATATCAAATAGGCTAATAGTCAAATAGGCTCTTTGGTCAAAGTCAAAAAACTAAGCCAAAATCCATGACAGTCTTTTGTGGATATTTGTGGATATTTGTGAGTGATTATAGATGCTTTGGGCATACACACCTTCTCCAGCTGTTCTCACATGAGCATAATCAAGTTACTCTATGTGTTTCCATTCCCTGCCCTGCTCTTAAATCTTGATTAAGGATTCCATAATGTTATGATCCCCTTTGGCGTGATGATTTTTTTTCACACAGTAAAGCCATGTACCTCAGTGGCTGAGTGCATTGTATGCTGGCCTTGTAATTTTGAGGTCCAGGGTTCGATTCTGCTGCATGGCAGTACTTGAAAGATAAATTTAGGTACAGTCAGGGAGCCATCTGGTGTTAGACATGCCCAAAAGTGGCCAAGCAAATGGAACTCAGTTAGCATTGAAACTCCCACCTCATTGTTCTATGTGAGATATAATATGTCCTTTGTTCCTAGTATCCGATATTTTAATAACCAGTAATTTGCATCATTATTATTATTATCATACTATTATTGTTTCATGTACTTATTTGATTTTTGGTTTTGTTTTTATCGTTTGCACATATTGTCAAAACAAATTTCATGCAGGGCAAGTTGACCCAACTTCAGCCTCTCACCTAACTTCAGCCCCCCCTGCAGAAAACTCCTTGTAATTAAATTTTGATGAGGCCAAGGTGCCAGTAGGGGAGAGTGGGGCATAACCACCTCCCTAACACAAAATGTCTCACAGAATGATAATGACCAACACAATTAAGAACTCCAATTGGCAATATGACACACTCCTAGAGTACTTTCATATCCCCTACCAACAGCATCAAATGACTCTACCTTATAGCACAGGAATACGAAATAGTTTTTGGTACAAGGTGGGTGGTTATGCCCCATGCTCGGGGCATAACCACCCACCCCAAGGGGCATAACCCCTCCCCCAAGGTACCAGCAACAAAAATAACTAGACGATTTCCATATCTGGTGGAAGGATACTATGTCCCTTTCTGATGAAAATGCAGGTGCTCTTGACTTGGAAAGTAACAAACCATATCTGTGTCCTCACTTTTGCTATGGTAGTGACTTCTCAGATATTTCTCTCTGGGACGCTCCCACCAATACCAATCTTTTGGTTTTTCAAGACAGCCCAAATGACATAATCTATGCTAACCCTTCCCAAGTTCCTCACACATTTACAGTACATTTTTGAAAACCCCCCTCCTGTTTCTGTCACCCCCCTACTGTATTTTTTCCAGGAGTGGGTGGTTATGCCCCATATTGGGGTAAAACAGCCACTACCCCTATTATCACTCATGACATGATTTAATGAAAGTTAAATCCATTTTAAAAATTAGTCAGAATATGAACCAAGACAATGCCTATTACCGATACCTTACATCTCCTTTATGTAGAATGCCATCATAAATACTCTCACATGTAAAAATAAGATGAAGCCGCTTAAAAAAGCTAAAAAACTAAACAAACTGACCTGGTCAGTATGGTTCTGCCTTTTGCTCGCAACCTCTTCTTTTAAAAATGTGTCTTTCACAAGTAAAATCACCTGCACTAACAATATTTTCACTTTGTGGAACCAATCACCTTGAACCAATGGGTGGGTGGTTATGCCCCTGGGGGTGGTTATGCCCCACTTTCCCCTATGTGGGTTTAAAGTTATTGTCAATGTGTTTAGAATAAATTATCAAAAAGTTATGACCATCATAACAATTAATCAGGAATTTTACATGTTTTTTTGGTGGACCGCATTTTGCTTGTTTTGCGACGCGAATACAACGCGAAACGAAAAAAAGTTTGATATACCGTTAAATCTGTCAGTTGGCTGTACCAAATCACTAAAGCAGGAGCAGCCCAAAAAAAGTTTCATCACAAGGAAAAATTAGTAATCTTCCATAAATTAAGGTTTTTTCAATATTTTCTACTTGATCATTCAATGAATTAGGTGATTTATAAGACATGTCAATCTTACCTAACTTCAGCCCCCATGGTCCTAACTTTAGCCTCCATATGACCTAACTTCAGCCCCCAGGTTTTCCAAACTCCAGCCAAAACCACTCACATGAGAAGCTTGTTTATTCATCCCTGAATATCTATCTATCTAAAAATTTAATTTTTAAATCATTTTTACATCTGACATACTGGAATAGACCAGTTGTCTGAACTGGAGTTTAAAATAAATTTTTATCCTCTTTCCGTGAAAACGATGACTTCTTTCCAAGCTTTTTTGAAATACATTTTTGGAGCATTGATTTTTTTCAGACTGTCATGTTTAATATACAGGTAAGTAATTAAGGCCAAATTTAATCATTCTGCTGTTTTTTATGACAGAATAGGATCAATTGGTTGGAGATAGGTGCGGGGCTAAAGTTAGGTACACCCTAGGCTGAAGTTACATGTAGGTACAACACGGCTGAAGTTAGGTATTGAGGTACATTTCCCACTATTGTCTTTTGAACACCTTTGCACCGCCTTATAAAGCATGTGGTTGTTTTTTTACAATATAGTCGTAAAGAGGAATGAAGGCTGGGATTAGGTCCACAGCTACAGGTTATTCCCATGAATAGCCAGCCAATGACAAGCGATCAAAACCAAAGTAGGCTGAAGTTAGGTCAACTTGCCCTAATACATGACAATAAATTCTTATCGCATCGTATCGTATCATATGGGATACTGGCATGTTGTAGCCCTGGTTTTGAGGTAGTGTCATTGGAATAACATTGCTGTCCACACAGCTGAAGACTACTGCTTCTATTGCTGCAGTTGTGACATCACCATTGTTTCAGTGATGTCATATATAGTCAACAATGCTGATGATGTCACAACAGAAGTCTAAAAATAGCCCTAAATGTGGTGGTTCATTTGTAGATGGGAAAAAATTATTTTGTGAATTTCACATCGCACGCCCTCTGATTTGCTGAGGTTAGTTATAAAACTGATGAAGGTGAAATTTTAAGGAAATCCAATAAGAGGAAGGGGTCTCCCAAAGACCTTAAAGTTTCAATGTTTTTTGAATTTTTGACCATTTTCGCTAATCCGCGGTTCTCTATAACTTCGTCAGCATTAGTCATACAGCATTCTAATTGCCATGGTTGGAAAGCACTCAAAAAGGCCTTCATTTTGCATTCCAACATTAATGGTCTAGGACGATATCTTGCCTCCCGTTGGCTCTTTGGCCTGCACATTTTAGAAATGAAAGTGTTGAAGAATGTCTCATCCTGCAAAAATAAGCTTTTGAATTGATTTCACTGACCAGAATTTGAAATTGACACACCCTACGGGAAAAATGACCAAGACATATATATTTGAAATTAAGTGTTGGCGCCAAGCTAAAAATGGGAAATATCAATGCTTAGGAGTTGGTTGAGGTTTGGAGCATGGAGAAGCTACGCAATAGCAAGGTGAATGGGGGTTTGGTTGTCCATGCAAGAATTTTTGCAGCCTCCTGTGGTCTCCCTCTTCAAGGTCTCAGCTGCTGACTCAGGCATTACAATCATTTTGAGAAAAAAGCTTGTCAGTGCACCTATTGAATTTATATACAAGGTTAGCAACTCTTGGTTTGAGAATCCATGCTCTTGCTTGAGACAGCATTACAGCAGGGATTCTCAAACCAGGAATCTTGAGGGAGTTGCCAACCTTGTATGTATTGTATACAGGATACGTTTAGCAATGTGAGCTTTTTGTAAGAAATTATAATGCCTGTGGCTGCTGACTTGTTTCATCAATCAAAAAGTCTCCCCATTCAGTTCTCACTATTGAGGTTTGTCATTGCATTACTTAGAAATGTGTATTATTGTTGCACAATTTTGAATAGTGTTGTGTTTAAGGATACAGTTGTCAAGTAAATAAAACACGTATGCGCAAAAGCATCAAATCATCATCAGCAGCAGTCACTGTCAGTCTTCACTACTGCTGAGTATGCCTCAGAGGATAGCTCATCTTAAAGTCAGCTATCTTTATGAAGATCATCACTAGGGGATTGGCGAAAATGGTCGAAAATTTAAAAACCATTGAAACTTAAAAGCCTTTGGGAGACCACTTTGAGTTGTTGGATTTTCATTGAATTAAAACTGCATTGTTTTGTGCCATTTCTCACAAAATAGGAGGGTACGTGAATTGATATTGACAAAAAAAGTTTTTTGAACCACCCTTAATTGCTTGGTCATGGTGTACTCACCTTGATAATCAAAAAATTAAACCACAGACTTAATCATGGATTGTTTTATTGGCTAAAACTTACTGCCAATATAAAATGTCTGTTTAATTGTTATTTTTTTTCATTTCAGTTCATGACCTTTGCTATCGTTTCGGTAGCTATTTTCAATCTGAGGAAACTATGAGTAAGAAAGTTAACATGGTCATGGGTTCAACAATTCATAGATTCTCTTTTCAACTGAATTTATGTTGAGAGTTCAGATATCTTAATAAAATGAATGACAATCATTGCTTTTATTCCAATTTTTCGAGTTAGAAGAGAAAGGGCTGAATGGATATCACTTTTTTCATTCATATCAAAAACGAAGAAGGCGTTGTCGTCTTTGTGGAGTATGACATCAAAAACTGGAAATCGTCAAAACCAAAGAAGCTCCTCCTGCACCAAAATGAATCTTTGCACTCTCTCGATTCAAGATAGCTTCATAAAAAAATAATTATATACGAAGACATTTCTAAATACATGAACACAAGATGCACTGTTCATATAAAGAGTGCTGTAGATACTATGGAAAACACAGAAGACAGTTGACAAAATATTTGACTCATGATAAATTCTCGCGTTATAAATTACTGAGCTAACAAAGGGCATAGACTTACTCGAACGGCAAAAAAACAAATAAGAAATTTCTTATTTGTTTTTTTGCCGTACTTTATATGCCTTTGGCAAAAAAATATTCCAAAATGAATTTGTACCCAACAGGGCTTGTTTGGCCCTTGGCATTTGTTTTTCATGACCTACTAAGATAATTTAAAAAAAATTTTATTGGTGGATGGAGGAATTGGACTTCACGTCCTGTATTTGTGCACTTCCCAGTGGGCACACGACGTAAACCCCGACGTTGCTAATTGGTGGAGGGCTGGTCTGTTGGTCACGTAGATATGTATGGTGGGGATTATGTCGCCCTGACGTGAACACGACGTCGGGGTTTTTTTACAACATTGCCACAACGTCGCAAGCTAACGTCGAACTCCTGACATTGCCTCACAATGTTGTAAAACGTCGCCACAACGTTGCATGCTAACGTCATATCTTTGACGTTGCTTCCCAACGTTGTGACAACATAATTTCAACCATACAATTCTACGTCATTTGACGAAAAGTATGACGTCGTTGCAACGTTGCTGCAACGTCGATGTGCCCATGGGGTTGGTAGGCTAATTGGAACAGGAGGAGGACATGGCAATGAGGTGAAGGATAATGAAACAGCCTTCCAACATCGGCCAAGGTGACCCTGCAAGAGCTGCACTTGAGCGCTGGACCCAGAGATTGGCAGCCTATAGCATACTGGAACTAGACCAACCCTCCAAATACATACATTCTCACAGGTTAAGTTCGATTAGGCAAAAACTGAATATCATACAAATTCTTCTTTTTTTTCCAGTTTTAATGTACTTGTGCAACTAGAAAACGCTTTTGAAAATGAAAAAAGTAATTCAAAATTTCATTCATATTTTTATCAGCATTCTTAAGAAATATTAAGAGTGAGATTGTACGATACGCAACTTTTAACAAAAAAAGTCAGTCAAGCTTTAAATAACAGCCACCCGGTGACCCAGCTGATCTTGTGTTTCAATATCTGAAAACATTTACTGAGAAGGTTTTGCCATTCCTACGAAAAAAAAAAAAAAAATTACAGCATTCGTGACAAGAACACTGAGAAGAGCTGTAGACAATTTGTTTCGTTTTCTTTGTCAAAATTGGTCCCTGAAAAATAGTTACTCTTTTGCACTCTGTTTTTGAGATATAGAAAAAAGTGCTCACATGAGATGCATGCACTGTTTTCATGGTCCCACAGCCATATGTATGGAATTCACAGGTACATTGGCACACTCCACTGAACTGAACACAGAATTTCTTGCCAACTCACATTGAAACTTTGGAGGCTGTTAGTCAAATATCAAAGTTTTTTCAAGGTTACACTTTGCATAGGTTTTGTCCACAGTGACTTTATCCGCAGTTCTAAATGGTTTTCTATAGCTGACAGTAATTTTATTTTATATGAAGTGACTTTTTCTGAAACATGCGCTTTCTCCTAGCCAATGTTTTGATCAAACAGGAAGTCATGTACAGCATACATGTACAGTGCTGCCATGTTAATTGTTGCATCATGTTTGTTTCACAACACCTTGCAAAACATTGCCCAGGCTTTCTGTTGAAAGAGATTTAGGTTTATACAGACACAAGCTGCCTAATGAGCAAACCAATTTCACATTGGTGGTGTCACATTTGAGGCATGGCTTGGCATGATGTCTGTTACAGTCCTCGTCATTTTCACATGGAATCTCAAGTTCCTTTTTATGCTGTTGAAGTTTTGATGTCAGAGATGACTCTGTTATTGCAATACATAATAAAAATAACTATACAAGCTGTGATGCCATTTTAAACTGGGTCAGATTCTTCGGCTTGTGGCCAATGTGGATCCATTAAAACTGAGCAAGAACAGTGTCAGAGTAAGAATCCACATATATATGACGAGGACTGTAACATACAGTTGAAGTTTATCTGGGATAGCCCCTGCAACCACATCATCCCAGCTTGCGACTTTGCAATTTTAAACTTCAACGGACCTTGCAATAAACAAAAGGCTTTCACAATCTTTTAAACGAAATTTAACACATGGATAAAAATACATGGATTATT
The DNA here is from genome assembly GCA_026936325.1 of Platynereis dumerilii. Classification (NCBI taxonomy): domain Eukaryota; kingdom Metazoa; phylum Annelida; class Polychaeta; order Phyllodocida; family Nereididae; genus Platynereis; species Platynereis dumerilii. The sequence continues at coordinate 46,287,108 of JAPTHN010000004.1, read as the reverse complement.
TGCGGCATAGTTCTTCTGGCGGCCCATTGGCTAATCTGACCCAGTTTAAAATTTAGCTTCACTAACTTGTAGTTATTTATTGCAATACAAGAGAATAGAGTCACCTCTGACGTCACACTTCAACAGCATAAAATAGAACTTGAGATTCCACATAAATATGACGAGACTGTAACATTAATAATCGAAGTTTAAGAGTACTTACAGTCAGCTGCTAGTGGACATCAACAACCTCACACGTGCACAATTGCGACACAACAGGCCCTCTCCATTGCACTGAAAGTTACTGTCAATTTTGTCATTGTGTAACTTTTGACCTCATTGACACTCAGTTGGTGCATAACTTGTTTTGAGAGCATTGAAAGAATAATTATGACCTCACAAACTGCTTTTGATTCATTGAGAATAACGTGGTATAGATAGGGATATGACCTCACAAGGAACATTTCAGGCCAATTCTGTTAGCACCTGACATTAATATTTTGTCGACTGTAACAGTTAATAGCTTCATCTTACATCAGAATTACATTAAATATTAAATATTTGAGTGTTCATATGAGTATCAACCATATTAATGTCTCAGTAGTGCATTTAAATCATCACTCATATGGATCCTAATTTCTCTTTGACACCACGGGAGAGGGAATATTTATCAAGGTTAAAACCCTGAGGTATGATAAACACATATTCCTGATCCAATGGTGAATTTCAAGCTTCTAACCATACATAGACTGTGAGTAAAGTGGGCGAGCACTGAAACCAGGCAGCAAGCAACATTTCTAGACATAAAACTGATTTTCACTCTCATAATAAAGTTTTATTGCAACAAAGATTGCATGTTATATGCTCGTTAATTTATGTATTTTTTAGGCCTATTGTGTTTATGCAACCAGGAACGCATTAAAACTGCACTCATTGTTGAAAAATAAACTTTCCTTTTTTTTTTGGTCCTTGGTACCAAGGGCCATTGTCGTCATCAACACTTCCTGTCAGCAGCAAAAGTTGATGTGGTCCAAAAACCATTTCACACAACACTCTAAAAAATTTTGGGACAAAACTGGTTTTTTAAATGCAAATGGTTTTTTGAAAACTAAACCTCCATGCAAAAACCAATATGGATTTTACAAAAAACCATTTTGGATTTTAAAAAGCCAGTTTTGTCCCGAAATTTTTTAGAGTGAACAAAGTGCAACCCCAAATGATGTGTCCTAGTGATCAATTTGCTACTTATGCATCCCTTCCTGTAATCTGGTGCCTTTCGGTGCTTGACTCTAATTCAACATGTTTCTTTTGGATTGCTGCCCAACCTTCGTCAAAAACTGGTCTTGAATATTTGGTAAAAAATGCATCCACCCTCTGTGAGCACACTGAACACTATACTGCTGCTAGTCCGACAAGGACTGCCCAACAACACTCCGGCTGTCTTGAGTAAGATAGAATTTTTCGATCTATACTGCTGCCACCTCGTGTATACTTAATGCATCTTTTAGCACCTGCCAGGCTGAGTTAATTGCAAAGCAGGCAAGATTTCAAACTTATGTATCTATTATTGTACAATCTTGGCAGAAAAATGACCAAGGACCCTGTGCATGGATTGCATGCTATTTTTAATCAGTTGCACGAGATTGAATTTATTGAAAGAAAGAGTACTCTATTTGAAACCAAAAACAACCACAATGTCAAAAGCTAGATAGGTGAGGTGTGACACAGTATAGAAGCTGTATCACCTTTATGTCCTAACATTTCCAGGGCATATCATCTTGGTCATTGTCAAGCATATTTTTACGTTTCTGGAAGTATTGATATGTGATGCAGCACTTACTGGGGCTATTCCAGGATCATTTTCACTCTGACATTGTGTTGAAACTGAGATGCACAGTTCAGGTGGACTCACATCGGCTAGAAGCTATGGAATCCCACCAAGCATAAACTTGTATGTCAGCTTATAGCTATTTTGCAAATATTGCAAGGCTAGAATTTCCAAGAGCATGAGATAATCTCTGCACTACATACAATTGTGTGAAGAGTTATAAAACATTTGTTCAAGTTCAAGGTCTAGTAACTTTATTGTCCTTTCCATACACTGTAAAATTGAAATTTTGAGTAAGCTTAAATGATTGAAGTGAGATGGTTGAACAATTCTTTTCAGCCAACACAGCTTCTTGTTTTAAGTTAGAGTCGGATGTAAAAGCCTTAATAGGCTTGTGTTTCTGTTAATGTAACACCGACGATAAATAAAATTTCTTTGACTTTGACAATGGAAATATTATCCTAACTCAAAACAATTAACAAGATGTGTTGGCTCACACAAAATTTAATTGTGCAACCATCTCACCCTTGAATTCATTTGAGCTGACTCAAAATTTAAAATTTTACAGTGTATATAGACACGTGTTCAAGGGTGTTGCATTCTTACCAATTTTATGACATGTCTGCAGTTACCAGAAGCTCAGCCTTTAGTACAAGTTTAATGCCATGTTTTTTTCTTTGTCAAGAATATTTCATAATGAACTGCCAGACATGGCATTTCATTTTACCTTTTTACAATAAATTTGCGAGAACAATTTCATAAATTTAGCATCAATAGGTCCACATCATACTTCTTACAGGTGATGCAACTTCTATAGCTAGCTACAAACTGGCATTTAATCCCCATTGAGGGCTATTAGAGCCCTTTAATCATGCCTCAGAAGGAGGCTTTTGTCTGCTGGTCTGTCTGATACAGTGTACCTTGCATAAAGCTATAATGCTTCTGAAGGTGTTTGATTCGCCTCAAAGTGCTTTTGGTTGAAGATTTTAGTGATGGTCGTGAGCAGCTCATTGTTGACAGCGCTGGGGGAAAAGGGGCACGTGTACATGGACAGCAGTTTTAATCATCCTCCTCCTCATTGTTGTCTCCTTCTTCAGTCTTCATTAGCCTGCCAAGAGCATTGATATAGACCGCGAAATCCCATCCTTCCATCTGACAGTAAGAGCCTTTTTTGCTTTTTAAATTTTAACCACTCTTTGAATCAGAATTGACAATTTTCTCACCCTTTCACATAAACGTCTTGCCTGATAGTGATTTATAGTTACAATCTTTTTAGTAAACTTTTAGACAAACTCTTTGTTCGGGAACCTCCGAACTCACTCATGTCCCTTATGTCCATATTACTGCAACCTGTTTTTAGATTTACTCTGGCTTTTTCGTAAGCAAACTGTTGCCATGACTATTTGTTTCCATATTCATTCACACTTCTATGAAAATCCTCCAGAGCCTTTTCATTAGAAAATGTTTTGTGTCGTTGCTAAGGTAAGGATGCCAATAAGGAGATGAGGCCTGTTACATCTGTGCTATGTACTGACAATGACATCCTTCTCACTATTCTAGCAAGGCAGCTACAGTGACACCTACCCATCATGAAAAATACATCACTTACAACATATATATATTCTGTCCCTGTACTTATAGTTGAGACAGAATCACAGACAGAAACACCCTTGTGTTATACAAAAATTACATAATTCAGCTGCAGGGGTGCTGGGATGAAATTAATGAAATGTCAATCAAGAAAGGGCAAATTTAACTCGAGCAACGAAAAATTTAGTGTAGACCATAGAGTGTAGAGGCAATATTAAAATTAAGATTTTTGCCCAAATTCACTGTAAATGAAGGCCTGCCGCCTAGTAATATATATTTTTTTTGAGATGAAAAGGGCAACCTTACCCCCGCCCCTCCTGGCAAAGGGCAGGAGGGGCAATTGCGCCCCTCCCCTTCCAGCACCCTTGGTCAAGTGCATCTATGCAGAATAATATTTCAAATTAACAGAAATATATGAAATTATGAAACATTACAATAGGAGAGTGGGCCACTGTGAGATGGCAGGCATAGTGAGACAGAGCCAGCAGCTGTAGTGTAGCGTCAAAGTTGTATTTTTCGCAGAACTACCCTTTATTACATTGTACAAAAACTACATAAGTGAAAAATATCCGGAAGAGTTTGCCTGAGCAGGGCGAATGTAATTTCAAAATTTTTGGTTTTGCAAACACATGGATTATGTAATGTATATTTGTTCTGGCAGCCCATTGGCTGAGAGGCTGCGATGTCAAACCTGCATGGGTTTTCCCAGACCCAATTTTCACTCTGACACTGAGTTGGAACTGTAATGCTCAGTTTCGTGGATCCACATTGGCTAGAAGCTGGGGAATCTGACCCAGTTTAAAATGACATCATAGCTTGTAGTTAATTTACATATATTGCAATGCTTAAATGTAATATAGAGTCGTCTCTGACATCACAGTTCAACAGAATAGAAAAGAACTTGAGATTCCACCTAAATATGACAAGGACTGTAATGAAAAAAAAAAGGTTGTTCAATACATCTCAAATGAAAATAAAAGGTTTATCCCGAGGGTAAAATCCATAGCCACCACCCCCCCCCCCAACTATCGTCTGGTCGTCCCCATATCGTCTATACTTAATATGGTGTTCATACATTTTCCCCTTTCTACCTTTTGAATGAAATTATATACCTACCATCGGCAACTTTTTGATTAGACAGCGCATCAAAATTCTATATGTACACTGGGGGCTCTCGAGTGCATTTGACAAGAGCCCCACCTGGAGTATAATTCTTCGTAGGTTTTGGCCAATATGTCAACAACTTTTTGCTGAGATTGAAACAGTTGTTACGCCATTTATCAAGTGTCTAATTCAACTGTCATGTTGAAATCGATAGTGGTCTATGGTAAATAAAAAAGCTAGATTTACTTGATTTTCAGTAAAGGAAAGAAATTAAAGTTTATTAGACATATTTATTTACAAATCAGAGTCTCAAGTTCTAAGAAAATGTTACATTTTTACATGAATTTTATTTTCCATGACAATGTTGAACGATCTCCCTCATTGTTTCCACAAGTTGAAAATAGCCACCATAACCATAGAGAGGAAGGTCAGGAACTGAAAAGAAATGTAAGAATATATGAGTTTTAGCCAGTGATGGAAATGGGGGGGGGGGAGCTCGGGGGAGCAGAGCTCCCTTGATAAAAAACCGGGGGAGCTGTGCCTTGCTACAGCTCCCCCAATGATCAGTGATGATACGACAATTATTGCGCTGCCTGCCCACTAGGTGGCATGGCAGTGCCTCCATTTCGTAAGGGAGATTTTTTGCACACACTGAAATGTTAACATTTAGGCCTAATTTTATGTAACAGCTACTGGGCACCTGCCACTACTTTCACAGCCCTTCTTCACTGCATGTTACGTTACTGTCATAAAGTTTGTCCCCGGATCTTTAAACTAACATTTAGTGGCTTTATTGTGACATTTTGAAAGTATTTCCCTAGGAGTATTTCTTCCACAGTTCTACACACACTGCTCTCCCAGCATGGCTATGGCTGCATTAGCCTGGTCTTCTGGCCTGTATGCATTCACATAGCAGGTCACCAGACTATGGCTAATCATATCAAAAATCTAATGGACAATATTTCATTTGGCATGTTATTTACTATTAGCTGACAATTATAAGATAGCCTAAAGAAAAACATACCTTAATTCCTGTTCACATATCAAGTATTCCCTTAGAAGTGAAAAAAGCAGGTCAGCATATACTTTATACTTCAAGAATGTCCATTGATCACATGGAACTAGGTCACACCAACATGTGTTACAAACATGTCACACCTTGTACCAGTCCTGTTTGATGTTAACTGTAAAAGTTAGCTGTTATCAACAACTTGTTTATACTAAATTTGTCCTAAAAGCATCCTGGTGCCAGCTAGATCCAGTGTTTACAAATTCGATAGAAAGAATGCAATAAGGAATGAAGAAAAGAAGGAATGAAGGAAGGAATGAACAAAGGAATGAACAAATGAATGAAGGGAGGAATGTAGTGGGGGAAGGAAGGGAAGGCCTCGAGATAGATAGACAGATAGATAGACAGCTAAACACATAGATAGATAGATAGATAGATAGATAGATAGATAGATAGATAGATAAACAGACAGATAGATAGATAGATAGATAGACAGATAGATAGATAGATAGATAGATAGATAGATAGATAGATAGATAGATAGATAGATGCAAGAAACTCTTAAAAGTGCTTGCACGTTTTTTTAAAGGAATAGCAGTGTTACCAATCGTAAATGAGAGAGCAATAACAAGCTGGTAAATTACTCCTGGGCAGAAAGACAGGAGAGTAACATCAAAGACAGGTGGATAGTTTGGGTCAGTGGGATGGCCAGGAAATGTGTATTTAGCCAAGACAGCATTGATCCTGTGAGCCAAGATTTGACTGAAATATTACACGGAGGGATATACACTAGCTACGGATACATGTGTGATTCACCCTTAAGACTCAGTCCGGGCAGCGCATCATTCACCGGTTTCCGGTTATGACATTTCTAGTTGTGTCACTTTTTCAACCCTCAGGTATTTTTAGGCAAAATGACACTCTGGAGGCAAAATTTATTCTCTTATAAAATTTTGGCTTGCTAGCCAAGAGCTCCCCCAACGAAAATTTTCAATTTCCATCCTTGTTTTAGCAGGGTTGTATTACCATAGGCTGGGGTAGACGGGGTATTTGTCCCAGGCGATGCATGACTTTAAGGAGGCCAAAACAGTGACCAGAAAAAATGAAATGCAAGTGGATTTCATGATTATGAGGCAGAATAGTTGGAGAAATATTATTCAATGAGAATATCGTTTTCCAGTTTTAGATAGATGCTCTAAACTTAAAGATATATCTGTAGTACAATAGTAGCCTACATGCATGTATTTTTGACTCTATTGAAATAAGGACATTTTGTCTGATGCATGGGCTATGATAAAAATCCCAATACATGTTTTTTTTCATTTAAACATAAAATTATGGTCCCGGGGGCCAATTTTATGTTCCTTGCTCTTCCAGGGCCCCGCAATGGATAAATAGAGCCCTGTTTTTCAGTTATCTTATTGACAGAGGGAGAAGGAATTAAAACATACTGATACTGCACAACGGCATATATGCAAATGAAGCGCATACACATACTCCAAAAAAACATGGAGCATGTCATGCCATGGGGTTTCTTAACCAAATTTTCAGGAGGTTTTCAAAAGATAGATAGATGTTTTATTTATTGATGCATTATCTATTATACATGCTACTTTCATTAGACAGTCAAAATATAACAACATCATAATTTAAGTTGCCCTGAATGATAAAACCCTTGACTTAACATTGGTGGTTTCATACGCAGTGTTATACAACTTTTGATATGTTATATTTTTGACTAATTTGTTGAAATCTGTGTCACTTAGGAAAGTTGGCAATTCTTCCATTAATTTGGTCAAAATGGCGTGCTAACTTTACCCCGGATTGCCAACTTTACCCTGTTCTATGGTACCCGAAATAAATCTAGGGGCCATTTAGTACATTTGGAGGCCATTAGAAGCAGAAGATATAATCCGACATCAAAAAAAATTTACACACCAGGCAGTATGACCAGGATACACAAGAAAATGTGAAATTCAAACAAACTTTAGGTGAAAACCACATCTGTCATTTAGGGTAAGTTGGGTAACTTTAAGGACAACTTTAGACTCAAAGTTACAATGTAACTATGTGAAAGCTGACCCACTTGAAAATGAAATACTACAAATAGTTATCTAATTCAAATATATAAGAATGAAAATGAGGAAGGCAATGGAAAGTGGCAAATACAGGAGGGGGGGCCTAGGAGGCCCGTGCCCCCCTCCCCCTAGACCACCAAGATTAATAATAGCATTTGGATAAAAAATTGCAATTGCACGGGCTCGCGAATGCCGAAACACGTCTGGGCCCCTAGACAATCGTGTCTGGATCCGCCACTGATGGATACGGGATGTGATGATGCTTTGCACTGGGGCGATTGGAAAAAAGTGGCTACTCACCTTTATCATATAATTCCGAGACTCTCGAGCACAAAATCAGGAACTTGGCGATTACAGCTTATAATGTATGTATGTATGTATGTATGTATGTAATTTTATTATGGTACCAGAGGAAGCAATATATGCTTATATTGTTTTGGATTTTTTAATTGAAATCAACTCTTGTCGGAGGGGGACATGCATTCTTGCATGATGTGCTTCTATTAAATAAAAAAGATGACACAAATTTTGAAAAATCTTCTTACCATTGATCCGTTGAGATTAACACCTGAAAGATATAACATGGGAATCGTTAATTACTGCAAATTAAATTTAAACAAATATCTCAGAAATATTCATGATAAAACTGTCCCAATAACTAATTAACCAGCTGTAATGCCACTCACCACTGCTCGGCTGTGGGGCAGTTGGTGCTGAAAAGGAAAAAAATTACACATGTTCAGTGGTTTATTTGTACCTGGTTGTTGCTTTGAAGTTTGATTAGTGAATTTAATCAGTAGCGTATTTGGGGTTGGCATTGGGCCATGCCCCTCCCCGCCCAAAATTAACATTGAAGAAATAGGAAATGCCGCGGAGCGCCCCGTATTCACCCCATGTAATGCCCCCCCTCTCAGGCCATTTATAGATACGCCCTGAACTTAATTCTTAACTTGTTTTCCTTAATTCTCGTGTTTTACCTGCGACAACTTCCGCAAGAGTCTTCAGCTAAACACAATCCTACAGGTGGCTACTGAACAGCGGCCATTAGGGCCAATCTAGTAGTCTCCTCCATCATTTAGAAATTCATCCTCATGCCATATATATATATATATATTCTATGTGCATTATAATTGATGAAAATAAACCAGTCTTGAATCTTGTGACAACATTTTCAGTTCTATCTCTCAAAGTGAGAGAAACTTTGACGAAAAGCTTGTTACATGTCGTAAAGCATTCATCAAAGATGAATGGATGGATGGATCATTTGGGCTTTATACACAGTTGGTGGGCTTATTACCACATGCAGGAGGAGGACATTGCAATGAGGCAAAGGATGATTGAAACAGCTATCAAACAAACACGTAGGCCCAGGTGACCGCACAACAGCTGGATTCGAACCCTGGACCCAGAGATTGGCTACCTGGCGTAGTTCCCACTAGAACAACCCTACTCCCTCCCCCAGAGAATTCAACAAAAAATCTTCCTGTGGATTATCGAGCTTGGAAAACCGAGGGAATTTGTCGAAGATGGTGAAAATTTAATGTGCAAATAAAACCATCATAGTGTATGCACCCTTCACTTAGGCCTTAAGCCATGACATAAAAACAATATTTCTCATACACCAGTTCACGTATTTTGAATTCTTTAAGTTAAGAGATGATTCTGAAATAAACAGTTCAACAAAAATAAGTCCCCCTTTGGATAAACTTGAATATCACAAAGATTCCTTCGCTGATATTTATGACAGTTGGTTAAATTATAGCCCCATATATCGACTTTATAAGTGTGTATTTATAGCTCAGTGGCATTATTCCTCACTGAGCCAGCAGCCTTCGAGTGAGCCTACCCTTGTTTTCAAAAATCCGTGGCTTTTCCAATGGATATGAACAATTTCACCGTGCGAGGGAGCCACCAGCTTGATAAACCTCATCATGTTTCTGGATAAAATTTGTTTCTCAATCGTGTTTAGAAGATAACTAAGGACTTCTTTTGTAACAGTTTTACAGTTTAGGTTCCTTGGATGCAATAACAAGTAATTTGAGTGGAGTTTAAACACCTTTTGGTAAATTTTTTTTTGGAAAAACCAAAACTTAGGATTTTTGAAAAGAGGGGTATGTGCACTCGGGGTCTTCTGGCACAGACAAAAATTTAGCAATAAAGCTACAAATACACACGCAGACTGTTAATATGCAGGCCTACAAACTGGCCAATTTTCACAGAAATCAGAGAAGAAGTCTTTGAGATATTCATGTTTTTGTAAAGGGGGACTTATTTTTGTTGAACTGTTTATAAAGACAGACAAAATGTAGCTTGAGACTATACAAAGTTCTATCTTGGAATTTAAGTCATCTGTAGATCTATCCATTTTTTTGCCAAGGGTACGTCAACCCAACCAAGACAATCTTAAACTTGGCCCCTGGGAGAGTCAGGTAAGTGGGGAGGGGGGGGAATAAGCATTCCACTGTGCTTCAAACCCTGTTGGTAAATTGACCTATATTAAAACAAGCATTCCGCCGTGCTTCAAATCATGTGGGCAATTTGACCTACATTAAAACAAGCATTCCACTCTGCTTCAAACCGTGTGGGCAATTTGACCTACATTAAAACAAGCATTCCACTCTGCTTCAAACCATGTGGGCAATTTGACATACATTAAAACAAGCATTCCACTGTGCTTCAAACCATGTGGGCAATTTGACCTACATTAAAACAAGCATTCCACTGTGCTTCAAACCATGTGGGCAATTTGACCTATATTGACGTCAGTGATATGATGACAATACACCTTAGGTATAGGATTATACAAATAAGTTTGTAAGCCTACTTACCACCAGTTGCACACACACTAGAGATGCCTGAAAAAAAAGAAATTAGTTCTGTAAAGCATTACAAAAATCATAAAGATCCATCCGCCAAACTTTTGCAATAGGTACGTAGGGGAGAGTGGGGACCGACGGGCCGCTTGACAAATTAATGGCCGTGGAGGCAAATCTGTTTCAGATACAGGATTCATACTGTGCACCCTTTTAGCCGATGTAATTCTCTATAAAATAATATAAGCTCCACATAGATCAACCTAGGAATAAAGATGAGAAAGCAAATTTTCTGTCAAGTAAGATGGTGGCCCATCGGTCCCCAACCATGGGGACCGACGGGCCATCCCATGGGGTCCGATGGACCATGTCAATAACTTGCCAAAGGGTGGATGAAGAATTTGAAATTTGGATTCAAGATGTTTTTGTTGATCCAACTGAGTGTACAGGATAATAAGAGATCGAAAAATTATAGATATGTCAAAATTTTACACAAAACAGACTTTAATATCCAGTCCCATGCCAATACGCCACCTATAGACAATTTCAGGAAATAGTGGCCTTTGGTACCCATGATGGGTGGCCCATCGGTCCCCAAAAGCATTCAGAATAGTTAAACCCCCTTTTTTTGTGAAATATGGGTCTTGTTCCTAAAATTCAATGTGTAAATTGCAACCAATATATAGGGAAAATCGTCATAGAAAATATATTGCCTCAAGTCTACACAAATTGGAGATATAACACTTTTTCTGAATCAGTACAAAATTACTTTAGATGTTGAAAATATCATTTTGCCCACAAAACGCTTATGCTTTAACTTATCGATCAGTCCTCAATATGGTGTTTATAGATGTGATAAGCAATACTAAAAATGCAAATAAGATGTTTCAAAACGTTTTTGACGTGGAGTTAAGAGGATGGCCCTTCGGTCCCCATGGTCCGTCGGTCCCCATTCTCCCCTATACACGGAACGAGAAAATGCTACATGTACTTTTTGCATTTCAAATATGTGACCAGCTTCACCAAGACAAGTTCAAATATAAATTTTACAGGGAACCAGCAAATTGCTAAAATTACTGTTTTGGTGTTTGATAAAGTTTGTGAAAAAAAAGTTCTGTGTGAATATTTTTCAGATGAAATCATTTTAAATCGTGTAGAAAAATCATTTAACTCATCTATAAATGGTGTGGCATCTTTTACTCATTCAGATCTTTCCCAGCACATTCTTTAAATTATAAAGTTGGGAAACAAACGTCATTAAATCGGGGTTAGCATCATCGTAAAAATGTAGATCAATGAGAATTTGTGGAACGGAAGCAGTTGCTGGATTGAGGATAACAAAATATGAATGAGGTACATTTGCCGACTTTAAAAATAACGTATACAAACAAAATTTGAAAATATAATAGGATACTTACAAATACTGAACAGAACAACCAGGAAAAAAACACTGAAAGATTTGTTCTCCATCTTGGCTTAACTTCGGGTTTCTGAAATATTTATACAAGGAAAAATTCATGCATCGAGTATGTAAAAATGTGGAATAGTCGTGCTAGACAAATATATCAGATTTCTCATTGTTATAGCTGTTTTCATAATTCTTTACATTCGATGTCTTATTTTTGTTGAACATCCATTCTATACGCTCTCAACAAAAAGGTTCTATATGGAACCTTTATGGATTATCTTTACCAGCTTATAGATAAGGAACCCCAAAAAATTAATTACTAAACTTTTAAAAAGGATCCAAACTATTAGAAAAATTGTAGAGTGTATGACAAATGTAACCTATATACATTAAGCTAAATCTTACAATCTACGTGGCAAAGAGTTGAGTGAGCAATCTTACTTTTCTGCAATAATCGTGAAAATATGTACACTTATTGTAAAAATAATTGCAGTAATTGTGAAAAATGTGGGAAAATCGCCAAAAAAATTTAAGAAAATCATAGAAATTTGAAAAATCTAAACTTGTACATTTCTTCTAAAAGAATTTCACATTTTAATGAAATTATTGCATAAATATTTGTATAATAATTATTGGGGGGAATAATAGGGTATTTGGCAGACTCCAAGTCTCACATCACTCATATCATCCATCATTCGGCGGTCGCCATGCATGTGGAGAGCATTGACCCTCTAGAGCATTAAGAAGATCTGAACATAGAGGAACCTGTGTTCAGTAACAATACTTGATATTTGATAATTAGAATAATCATAAAAATGTGTGCAATAATCCTAAAAATGTCTACCATAATTGTAGACATTTTTACAATAATTGTGCATTCCAATAATCACACAAATTTTTACGATTAGTATTAGATACTCCTTTAATTGGCATCTATAAATATCACAATTGATGAATACGTATGTCATTTATAATGGGATAAAGTAAGATAAAAGTCCAATAATATTCATTGCATGCATTATTAACACTATATACATAACATTAATTATATGCATGTAATAAATAGTCCTTAAAAATTAGCCCCACATCCAAATATCCTAGTCCCCCTTCCCATCACTTAAGAAATCCCTTATTATATATTTGTTTAAATGTTTGTATGATCTTAATTTTATTGTCACATGACTCACATAAGCATAGAACATAATTTAATGAATTAAGAATTTATTATCTTTCAAATAGTAGATATCACAGATCATCCATCTCATTTAATTTCATTTCACTCTGGGTGTCCAACTTACAAACTGCAGAGTTTCTATGGGCACCCTTCAACATCTCATGTGCTATAGAATGAGAATGTCCAATATACTAAAATGAAATATTGATGTTGAAAATAAATTACTATTATTATAAATAGCTAAAATTCAAATATGAGTAATACTGTCTAGATCTATAAAAGAGTACCAAAGACAAGATCGAAAGAAATACAAATACAAACTAGGTTCCAACTACCCAAATAGTAAGTAAAAATGTAATTGATTAAGGCCAGCACAGCATACAGAGCAGATAACAGATATATAGATTAATTTAAAATGCTTGATATTTCATATTCCAAACATTATTTACAACAGGCATGAAATATCACACACTGTTGCCTTGACATTGCTATTCCAAAAAAAATCTAAATAGTTCATTGAAGCTTAAAATTAATTCCTCTCTTAAAGGGTTAATTGTATGCTTATTATTATTTTTTCATGATAATCATGATTGTGTACTATGACCATGTGGATGTAATAACATCAGCCTAAAGTAAAATTATCCCAAGAGTATTTAGTAGGGCAGGTTCCTTACTTTTAATTTTTGATTTAAACTTGTTAGTACCATTCAAAGAACGGAAATTGATAAGTTTAGCAGCTGTTGAGAAATATTGCAGATTGCGATTATTGCATAAATTTCTAGGATTTTGAAAACAATTTTGAGATAATCTTAGAAATTCTGAGATTATCTTATAAAGAATTTACGATTATCGCAGAAAATGTTTGCAATGTAGATTGTATGATTGATACCAGCACTCTAAAAAATGTCGAGACAAAATTGTTTTTTTAGATTCAAAATGGTTTTTTGAAAAACCAACTTTCAATGCAAAACCAACATGGATTTTTTTAAAAATCCATGTTGGTTTTTTGCATTGAAATTTGGTTTTTCAAAAAACCATTTTGAATCTAAAAAACCAATTTTGTCTGAATTTTTTTAGAGTGAGGGGAGCTCCAGCCTCACTGGCTCCTTTTTTCGTGTTGCTACACAATCATCCTAAACTTATTATATTTTGTGTCTGATTTTAGCTATATAATCAACAGTTGCACTTACTGAATTGCACGTCGACCGATGTCCTCTTCTCTCACCTATGCACTGAGATGATACGCCATCCGTTGGTGAGTTTTATATGATGAGCTGTGGATCACAAACTTTGGTCCCCTTTAATTCACAGAAATGTTAATAGCCCACAAAAAAGTTCTTTTAAGCTCATAGAAAATTTTTGAAACTCAAGGCTGAACCTGTTGAAGCTCTTTTTTTTTTCCTTGAACTTGATGTTATTTTCCACAGAATACCGATAGAGCTCTCTCATTACAGTTTTCCCTTACCGCCGCTAGTCTTGTTTTGTTTATAAATCAGAAATTCAGAATGAGGACATTTTAATTTACTATCAAACCAAGGTGACTGCTTGCGTGTTTCAGATCTTACAAAATGAACAAACTATTTAGTAAATAGAAGAATTAACAAAGTTCATAGATGCTTCCCAAAAATCACTGGCTGTGTTACTAGGGCTTTTCCATAAGTTCTGTCCAACTAGTCATAACCTTTGCTAGATTTGATGTAGAAAAATGATATTTGGGTCAGATAATATCGACGTAATTTGCAAATAACTCCCAAAAAATCAGATCATAAAATTAAAAATAAATGCTTAATCTGTTTCCTTGGAAACCAGATATCATGAAATGCGACCCAGACTTTGTAGTGCTCACTTAAAACGAAATGAACACTTGCTTGCATTATCTGTGTCTTGAAATACTGAATTGAAATATATTCGTAATTTTTTTCCTGAAATATAACATGTTACTATATTGTTCATCATGATACAGATCAAGACATCTCCTGGAAACCAAGTTAAAAATGCTGATTGTGAAATGATTGATACTTTTTTTGCTTTCTATGACTGGGATGATGTGTGCGCTAAATGTACTCGTATATAATATTATATTATACCAAAAACGTATCAGCCAAATTAAAATTTTCGCAACTCACAACATCGGACCAGTCGTATTTTCAGAAATAACTTCAAATACGATTCCAAGTAATGCATGCGGTATCCAGCGTAGATCTTATAAGTATATACACCTATCCTTAAAAAAGGTTAAGGCTCAACATTTGAATTGTTAGTGACTATCACACGAGAAGAAGGACAGGCGTGAAAATCAGATATTCCTGATTTTTCAATGATTTTGATAAATCATCGATGAAATTCAGTTTTACCAAGATAGGAGCTTGGGGTGGTCTTTTGTGAATTCCTTAGCCCCACGAACATAATAATGAATATACCATGAATAGAAGCAGAGAGACGGATAAATCATGATTGGATATATGGTGCCAAAAAATTAACAAGTGAAGTGAGCCAGACTACATATGCTCCTGTACTACTAGGACCAATGGAATTTTGATGCCATACCTCTATAATGACCGACGCGCTACTGCTTACCATCAGGCCACTTTTCGCATGTTGTTAAACCTATTATGGTTTTGCATCCAGGGCTGACGTCATGACACCGACTCCTCTTTTTGTCATTAGTTTCATGCAAGTTTACTCAATGTGTTTGCCAGATTTATCTATTAAAAGTATTTTAAGAAATTTTGAGTTACTCATGGTATTAGTCTTTAAAAATTTTACACCGTTCACATTGTCTTATGTCCTTTCACATTATTTTCTGTATCAGAGTCAAACCTAAGTTTGACTTCGATGCCACCCAAAAACCTCTGACTCCATGACTCCTTTAGAACTATGATTCTGACTCCCTTGTTTGCATTTTATTTTAGTTCTATTAATTCAATAGTGGTACTTATTTAATTCCAATATGTGATGGATGGATAATCGGGGCTTTACGTCCGGTAATTGTATGCACTTGGTAGGTTAGGTAGAACAGGAGGAGCTAATATGAGACGAAGGATGATTGAAACAGCCATCAAACATGGGTCCTGGTGAACCAACAAGAGTTGGATTCGAACTCTGGACCCAGGGATTGGCAGCCTAGCACGCCACTACGAGACCTCCTCCTCCTGTTCTACTTTTAAAAACCTACCAAGTGCATACAATTTAATACATACTTGGTACAGAAAAACTAGGCATCCTGCTGTATGCAGATGATGTAGTTCTGCTAGCAGACTCAGAATACGACCTACATGTGATTTTAAATAAAGTCTCAGAATGGGGAAGAAAATGGCGTATTAAATTTAATAGCTTGTAATCAAAAGTCGTACATTATCAACCAAAAAAGTTGACCAAAACGTCAGAAAAATTTCCTACTTAATGGTGAAATGATCGAAACTGTTCCAAAATACAAATACCTCAGCATTGTCCTTGATCAACACCTTGATTATAATGTGACTGCTGAAACATTAGCAGGAGCTGGAAGCGGAGCATTAGGTGCAATTCTGGCAAAACATAAGCATTTAAATGGTTTAGGCTATAATCCGTTCACCATGTTATATCATGCTTGTGTTAGCACAGTTCTCGATTATGCCAGTGGTATCTGGGGAGCTAAAGTGTTTGAAAAACTTGACCATGTGCAAAACAGAGCAATAAGGGCTTTCTTGGGTGTTCATAACTTTGCACCCAATTTAGCAATTCAGGGTGACATGGACTGGACCCATAGCAGTGCCAGACGTAAGGTAAACATGATTAGGACCTGGAATAACCTTATGAATATGAACTCCAATCATTTAACGAAAAAGGTTTTCCACTGGGACATGAATCAGCCCACAAAAGCTTGGGCTGCAGAAGTCAAGGAGATTCTGACTGAACTGAATATGTCAATTGTTTTCACGATACACTTCCATGTCCACTTGAACGTGTATGGGTTCTCTTGCACGAAGCTGAATGCTGTGAATGGAAAAATGCTTTAGCTGACTTTCCAAAATTGAGAACCTATATTACGTTTAAGGACAACTTTTGTATCGAACCGTATGCATCCATTAGCATGAACAGAAAATATAGAAGTGTACTTGCACAACTAAGACTGGGTATACTGCCACTGGAAATTGAAACTGGTTGCTGGAAGGGCCTTGAGATTGATTAACGCACATGCAAATTATGTAATGATAGCTCGGTGAATGATGAAGCACATTTTCTTTTTAACTGTCCTTTCTACGAAAATGAGAGAAACCAGTATTTCATTCATGGTATTGAGGTCCAGGACTTTCAGTCCCTCACTGCAGAATCTAAATTCAATGTAATAATGAAAAAATGTAATATTTTAAAAACAGTGAAATTTATCAGGAATATATATATATGACAAAAGAAAGCAAGAACTAATTGGTAAAATCAGATCGAATTTGAAAACTGGATGAATTATATAATTAACCTTCATTTATTTCCTTGTTAAAATGTTTCTATTTACTTTGATTATTTTTATTTTTATTTTTTCAGTGCAATTCTGTTTGTTTTATAAGATAAGTACTTGACATGTAAGCCCAAGTGGGCTGGGTGTGTTTAGATGTAAATATCTCTGAAGCAAAAATGATAATTGTATGTATACACACATGTCAATAAAAAAATACCATACCATACCATACTAGACCAACCCTCCCCTGCTGAATTCCTAGTAAATTGCTGATATGTTCTGTTGTCCTTGAATTTAGATACACCCTTCTTTGTGGAGTAATGATAAAATTAATCATGGCTCACAAACTTTGGTCCTCTTTAAAATTCATAGAAAAGTTCAAAGGCAGTGCAAAAATGTTAATGAAATGTCTCGGAATCGTACCTGTTCGAACTTTGGAATGTTATGCAAATGATCCAGATTGTCCTCAATACGGGGCAACCATATTTGGCAGAATGTTAGGCTGGGCAAAAAGGGTGAAGGATGGGCAAATTTAAATACGTATTTTTTTAGTTATGTACATTATATCGTAAACTTCGGTCTCATTTCCCATTCAAAGAAAGATTAATGGCCTTAACAAAAGTTCTTGTGAAATTCTTATGAGGTCATGCGTCATGAACTGACAATCGAAAGGGTGAAGCTGTTACAAGAATTTTCAAAACTAAATGTTTAACACAACTTTTCTTTCTATTATTTGTTAAACAATTGTTTCAACATGTTTTATACCACTGGAAAGCAAATTATTCTGTAGTTTACAGAACTGTTGTCAGTTTCAAAAAGCCTATATCCTTTAAAAATTGTTCAGTAGAAAGTGGAAGCATGTCAGGAAGTCTCAGGGGTGGAGCCAGAGTTGGATTGGCGGAGTCGGATTGGCAATATAGTGAAATGAAGAAATCGGCCCGTCTGCACCATCCTAATCATATTTTATTTTGCATGACTGTTATTTTAGTTCATATGCACCATTCAGATATCATATTTTGAGAATTGTGTGCACTTCAAATATAGAATTAAGCAAATTTCACTTTAAAGTTTAGGATCAATCAAGATGGAGCACTTTGCAAAATGTTGTATTTGATGAACCTAAAACACTTAAATACACACCTTGGAGCAAAACCCTGACTCGCTGTCATTCAGATGAGATGTGAATTGGTACCCCCTTGTATCACAGTCTTTGATGGGCAAGTTAAAGATCCCTCACATGGGGTAGATGGGTAACATAGTGCAGACTCACATCCTTTCTTCTTTATCATCTATCATGCCTTTGGAATGGCAAGAACAAGCCTTAGAGGACTACACATATGAAATCTATCATCTATCTCTCTACACTGTAAAATTTGAATTTGGGTCAGCTTAAATGATTGAGTGAGATGGTAGCACAATTCCTTTGAGCCAGTCTGCTCACAGACTCTGAACGAACAGCACAGCTGGAGAGTCTGCCAGAAATCGGATGACCTCCAGCTGACACATTTATTAATATTCGAGTAGGTCAGGTCATGTCTAGGTAGAGGGACCTCATCACTTGTGCTCATACGCACAGCTGAGCTGCCAGCAACATATAAACAAAGCGCAATCAACAATTTTAAACTGTCAATGAGTGCACATGCACTGCCAATGAGCACCATAAAATTATGAAGTTTTCAAATCCTTTAACAGCTATTGCCAGCATGATTTAAATTATAGTTTAGGGCGTTCTCCAACGAAACTAATTGAAACAACAAACGGACGACAATGAAACACTAAAGCATTCATTCAATTGCTTTGAGAGATCAGTTAATTATGTCTGTCACACCAAAGAAGAGTTAATCTTTTTGTTACAACTTCACAAATAATGTATGTTGTGGTCAGGGCAAGCTTAACAAGCTTATACTGAGAAGTGAGGGTGCTCGTACGTGGCTGTCTGGCTGGCTGCCAAACAGGGACTACTCACATCTTGCTTGGTAGAAAAAGCATGGTTCCGTGAAAAAAGAAGTTCCACAATGGGTACCACTTTGCAGCAAAAGTATGTTTCAAAGCATGAACTGGCTGATTAAAAATTATTCAATAGTCAGCTTTAGGCCCAATTCAACATACAAATTCATTACTCCACAACACTACAGAAAACCAACAGTTGCTGAATCTGAAATCTGTTAGAGCTCACTGACAGTGTCAGATCGATTGTAGATTCTGTTCTGGATTCCAGAGGGCAGCACAGACACTTTTGTGAACCTGTTGAGCTCTAAGTTTAGAGTGCCTTTGAGCTATCGTAGCTTGTTGTTTAAAGTTATAACAACGAAAAGATTATCATAACTCAAAACATCAAGCTATGTAAGCTCAAACAATTTGTGCAACCATCTCACTCAAATCATTTCAGCTAACTCGACATTTCAGATTTCACAGTGTAGGCCTATCTCACCATCTTACGAATGCTATTTCGTAACCAATTTGATCCACTGACTTGCTGTTGTCCTAAAGGGTACATTGGTCAAATTTGTGAAAAGTTAATTTATATTAAGGACAATGCATGTCCAGAATTTGTCGATGTTAAAGGGAATGAAGTTTTTCATGGTCACACAACCCTTTGAATGAGAATCCAGTTTTAATCACATTTAAATGGGTGTCAAGTTCAGAGTCTATTGACCTGAGGCTCAAGACAGGGGATTATAGCCAGCAATCAGTGCAAAACAATACAACAAGATTAAAATTTTGTCACCTGTTTCTTGAAAGAGCCTCATGAACACTGTCAAAGTAGAAGATATCAGAGCTGAGCCATGGACTTATTGCCAAAGATATCTCAATTGAGACATTTTCAGGTCTATTTATCAACATGGAATTATCTATTTACTGAACCTTACTTGCAAGGGATATACCTGGAGAGGGCAAAATAAACGTATTGCCCTGTAGACGACAATATGCAAGGTAAGAGATCAAAATTCTCCTAAAACCATGTCAACACAGAAAATTTTTGCCAACTTACCTGGCAACTTTGAAGCCATTTAATTCAGTATCAAAGAAGTCTGAATGTGTACTTTAGCATAGATATTACCAACAATGATTACATAGAGAGTTCTGCATGGTGTTATGTTGCTGACAACAATTAGATTCATAGTAATTTGACTTTTTTTCAAACATGTGCTTTTCACAAGACATTGTTATGATCAAACAGGAAGTGGAACAACAGTGCCACCTTACCTACACATGTTTTTTTTTTGTCTTCTCACTCGGAAACACAAGAAATCGGTGAGATTTAAGAATGTTTCAAGGAAAAAATGGTATATTTTTGCAATGTGATTTCATATAGGCAAATTTGATATATGTGCTATGTATTGACATGTGTGCTTGAGCAACTTCTTCGGAACCTTTTGCAACAAACCTCATGGTAATCTGTTTAGTAATAAGGAAGTTACAGGTGTTTTGTAGAAAAGTCTCAATTTCGAGAAAATCCCTGTCAAAAAACCTAAAATCTTAATTTTTCAATGGACATGAGAGGTACAAAAATGTCTATATCTCGGAAAGTATACAGGATAATGAAGTCCTGTTTGAAGCACTGTGTAGTGCTATGTCTTTGTGATGAAATATCACAAAACTAAAAAATGGGATATTTTTGACCCATAGCCCAAAATGGACAAGTTCATGATACGTTCATTTCAATGCAATGTACATGACCTGTGTCATGGATGGCCAAAGACAACACTCTAAAAAATGTCGGGACAATAAAAAAAATCCATGTTGGTTTTTTGCATTGAAATTTGGTTTTTCAAAAAACCATTTTGAATCTAAAAAACCAATTTTGTCTGAAATTTTTTAGAGTGAACTGAATATAAGAGGGGGCGACCAATAAATTTTGCAGGGGTATAGGCGTACGGGAGGGGGGCAGGGGGGGCGGTCTTCCTGCATGGTCAATTTTTGTCCGATTGACAAAATTTAAATTGTTACTTCAACGCTATATGATGGTTTTTTTATGGTCTTCCAATACACTTACATTTTAATATTCATAATTTCAAAATCTGTCGTTTTTCATAAAACTTGTTAATCCCCAGTATTTTCCCGGTTTCATGCAGAAATATTATATTCTCTTGAATTTTCTTATAACACGATCAAAATTACTGCAATATTCTGCAGAATTCTGCAATTCTGAAATTTTCTGTATGAATCGGAGATCCGATGCAAAAGAGAAGGGAGAAAACCTCAGTAACAAAAGCAACGAACAAAATGGAATTGTTGTATACTGTGTTTACCATATATAAGTAATATCTACTTCAAGCTCTATTTTATGCAGGCAATAAAGTAAATTGATGCGATATATTGGATTTATTGGTAGTCACCTAAGTGACACATTCTCCAGCTAACCAACACTATCACAGTGACAAATGCTCCCATAAATCTCAAACCATAATCTGACTAGGTGTCTTGGTATTATCGGATTTGGCAGGAGATCTGGCTCCTGCAACATTAGTGATTCCGCAAATCTAGCATAATTCCAATTGTCGGATGATAGATAGTCTCTTCCCCTCTTGCACGGTCAAGCAATGGGAAAGTAATAAGTATATGTGATCATTTGCATAAAAGATAAAGGTAAAAGTCTAAACGAAACTGGAATGAATCAGAAATAGTTTATTATAAGAACATGATGAATTAAACAAATGGTATGCAGAAGAACCTTCAGCTCTCGACCCCTCAAATTTCATTGCGGTGTCACAGAAATGACACCCAGAGAAATGATAATAAATGCCATTAAACGTTAATAATGGTGTGCTCTGTGGCCATATTTGCAATTACTTAGGCAGTGCAGAAATAACAGTAATTGTCAAAAATACACACACTGCAAAAAATTCCCGTTAAATTTTACAGTTAAATTAACTGGCAACTTTGTTCCAGGTCTAAGAACTGTAAAAGTACTAATAAACCTGAATAGGACAATGAACCGTAAAATGCAGATTGTACATTGAACTGTAATTTTGCAGATTCAACAAAGTGATATTACGGTATAATGTACATATATAAAACAGTTTATTTAAAGTATATTTTACAGTTATATCAACTGTCAATCATAGAATGTAAAGAATGAAAGGAGCAGTATAATCTACTGTAAGAATACGGATAGTATGTGTTATTCTTACTTATTGCACAAGTGTGAAACAACAGACTCAGCATGTGATTTAACTGTCGCATAGCTGTAGGGATGTACCGAAGCTGGAATCAGCTGAGAGAGTGAGAGAGCCACTGACTCCAGGCTCGGCCTTGCTCATCTCTTGCTTGACAGCAGGGAAGTAAGTCCATCAATTATACCCAGCAATAAATTTGCACACGTTTGCTCACAAACCATAAAATTGATGGATATTTTCCAAGCGAACCAGGTGTCAAGTTTATCGAAGTATGTTGCTTTGATGCAGACTGCGCCTGGGTTATTTTGGTTTTAATAGTGTCATTCTTTAGATAACATCATAAGACTCACACATATGTCAATGTCATATATAAATATAACAACTTTTGCATAATGACAGCATCTTTAAGATCATATGAATGAGGATGTTCCCTTACCTTCAGATAAGTTATAAATTAAGTTTGATTAACAGCTGTGAAAAGCATATGTTATAGATGGCACCACATGTTCCGTGGTTGAAGTCCATGCAATCTCTTGTTTATAGTTCCTAATCTGACGAGGTGTATTGATTGTTTGGCCAATTCAAATGTTTTGTCTGCATATTACAAGTTGCCAGTAAATTAACGGTTTAAGTAATTGTTCATTAACGTGAACTGAATGTTAAATGACATGTTGCAGTAAATTTATCTTGGAGCCATTTTGTAACTGACAAAGAACTGTAAATTCACAGACAAAGTCTGTTTTAAAAAAGTACTGATAAAATAACAATAAATTTACGGTTCTTTTAGCCAGAAAAACACGGCCATTTCTTACAGTGCATAAATATCTCTATACTTCCCAATATGATACTTCAACAACCTTGATAACTCATATCCAGTTAAGGCTTATCAGTGATGTCATCGAAGACCGTATCTTCGGCTTTGATATAACTTTGTCACCGACAGATAGACAGATAGACATAACCTATTCTCCCCATGAGAGCCGGTGAACTTTTTACGTCTGCGGGGCAGCTTAAGATGGCTTCTAGGGAAAATTGGCCTGACTTGGCTACATCAGCAAGATCATAGGTCTGCGGGGCAAGATCATATCCACCTGCCAAGTTGCAAAAACCATCGGCGAGGCTGCAAAAACTGTCGGCGAGGCTGCAAAATCAGTTGACGAGGCTGCAAAAACTGTCAGCGAGACTGCAAAGACCATCGGCAATGCTTCAAAAACCGTTGGCGAGGCAGGGGAAGGCCCTATATCCCGCCATTCATGTTTTTCACTCGAAAAATGCCAGCCGGACATTCAAAAATTTAGAAAAACTCAGCCTTGAAAAAAAAAAAGTTTCAACATGCTGAATCTTTCTTCATAGGCGTACGGGACGGCTGTCTCGCGGGGGGGCTGTGACTATTTTGCCCTGAAATTTTAACGTGGCGCGAATGTGACCAGGGCAGTGGATCTGCCCAGATATTGGGTCAGGATTTGCCCTGATGAGCCATTTGCCCTGATGCCATGGGGGGCTGCAGCCCCCCCCCCAACCCCCAGCGAAATACGCCTATGTCTTTCTTGATTTCCAACTTGGAGTTCCCCCATTTCTAGGAAAGCCATGAAGTGTCATCATGATACATTTAACATGGGAAAAAAATCGAGGCTGTTTGGTTAGCCATGATCAATAGAATTGATGTGTCATAACTGATTTCAGAGTAAAAATCAGATGAATAATCCTTTCGTTTGCCTTGTCACTGAATAATGGAATTAGTCTCATTCAATCAAATTAATATTGAAAGTATTGGTATAATAATGACAAATCATCAACTATTGGTATGATGTCCCACAAAATGCCATTTTCACATGCAGTGCAACAGTCCACTGTTTTTGCATATCAAATTTACAGACTGTAAGCTTCATGTTGTTTGCAGTCAGTTTGAGTAATAATAAACACAGGCTGCGGAGCAGCAAACCTTCCGCGAATAACACATTCAGAAGATTACAATTACACCATAAAATGGATGTTTTTACCAAATTGCATATTGGTAAGCAAGAGTGGTCAAGTCATGGCCTTCAATAATTTCAATTTGCCCACTGCCCTGCCATCTGCCTATCTGCTTGCCAGAGTTTGTAAAAAGAGGAAGAGGTCTTAATTATTAGGCTAATTTATGCATATGGTACAGTTTCATGCAAAGTATAGGTTTAATATGAGCTGTCAGTTGGAAACCAAAAAATATAATGCTGTTATAGTTTTCTCAATTTTTGCCAATGATTCAAAAAGTGCTACATACACATCAAAAGGCTCTGCTACATTGTATAGGTGATATGTGTGGAACATTTCGTTGCTGTATATGCAATAGTGGGGAACTTTTGGCTCCCATGCGAAAAAAAAGTATTTAAATATTGTTTCTCAATGTTACACAAAAAGTATAGACTATCTATCAGTCAGACCATGAAAAGGCACACCTAGACCATGTAAGCCATATGTGTACTAAACTTAATCCATTTACAATTGTACATGCAATTGTGACTGAGTCCTGGGCCAGAAACAAAGAATAATTGTTTTGGCTTTCAATATTTCAAAAAGTATATAATATTTTCCATCAGACCTTTCAAAAGGCACTACTAGACCATATAAGGCATGTATGTACCAAACTTTATCCATGTACATGCAATAGTGACCGAGTCCTAGCCCGAAAAAATAAAAAATATTTTTTGTAATTTTTTCAAAACATATAGAATGTCTATCAATGAGACCATCAAAAGGCACAACCAGACCATATAGGCCACATCTGTATCAAAAATCATCCATTCACAAGCAATAGTGACTGAGCCTTGGCCTGGAAATGAAGAAAAATAAATTTTTTTTATTATTAGAAAAAGTATGAAATATCTATCAATCAGACCATCAAAAGGCACAGCTAGACCATCTTGGCTAGATATGTGTACCAATTTCATCCATGCACATGCAACAGGGGCCGAGTACTGGCCCGGAAACGATCTATCCGCCCGCCGCCCACCCGCCCTGCGGACGGACAACATTTTGCCCTAGTGATAACAGTACCTTCTGCGAACAAGTTCGCTGCAGGTAAAAAGTTCAGAGTAAATTTTTGAAAGCAGCCATTGGTGTTAAGTCAAGAAGCAGGTCTTCTCCTTTGTTATATGCACTTAAGATTTGTGATTTATTGACCTATTTTTAAATTCAAAAGTCGTCCCTGCATAAAAACTTGTTTATAACTTCGTCTCGCACCAGAACTCTGTTCAAAACATTTTTAACCTGCGCCTTACAAGGCAGGTTACCAACCTAGTCAGTCTAATTTAACATCTGTTTTAAAAATATGCCCCAAATATAATGTGTCTCGAGTAAAATTACTCTGTGATAAATCATGTAAATCCAAAAGTAAAACTTTAATGAAAATGAGACCTGAATGTGGCACACCTGATGGTGTGAGATACTGTCTTTTTTTCTTGTTCCAAAGATAAGGTGATGTTACATGAAAACATCATTTTGAGCTGCTACTGACTGTGCATGATATGTACTAATTGTGTTTAAAATGTTTTTATGTTGTGTTGTTTTTAATTAGATTAGATTGTGATATGTGTTTTTATAATTGAATAATTGGTATATATTTCTCTCTATTGGAGGCTTAATAAATTCTAATTCAATTCAAAAAATAAAATCTTTCATTGTTATCACTGCGTTTGTTTTCAGGAGCCTTTTGTTTTGCTTGTTCTCAATGTTGTTTTCCGCTGAATGACCAACAGAGCTTATAAATAAACATTTGAGTTTTAAAATTATTGACAAAGAGAGAGTGGGTGTCGTAAACATATTATGGGTCATTCTCAAATTTCGGGACAATTTGTGTCACTCTGGCTCCCTGACGCTAATTTGAATGCGATTAATATCTGAAGCATCACTCTACATCTGTTATTCATATTTCTATTTAGGACCACTGCATTTGGAACAAAAAGTCATTCATTAGACCTTTTTTATGTGCATTATGTCCAGTAATCTGTGCAAAATCAATGGTTTTTCCCTGTCACTGGACCTGACATGACAAAATCAAGTGTTCATTTCCCTCCTAATGTACCATTATATTCAAAGTTTCTTTGCACGATTCATGAGAATATAACCTTGAATCTATATCTAGTTCACAGTCAATTTTTGTTGTTGTCTTATTTCATTGATTAAATTGATACAATAGACGTGTCACTAATTTATGTCAATTTTTTTGTCCACTCCGTTACTTGCCATAGCTCGGTTCGTTATTGTTTCTCATGAGCTATTTTCACTGAATATCATCAGACGCATGTGTGCCATAGTACCACTGCCTTGCAGAGTTCATAAAACATGTATTCAATAAATTAAAACATAAAGTAGGTCGGGGCAAGAAGCCCGGGTTAGGTGAGAGGCTCCCCCAGGCTTATATCTAAACTTACATTTTTGGTGCGTTTCCTTATTGATAAGATTGAAGCTACAGGCTTTTTAGGTGATGTCACAAATTTTCAGGGCAAACAGCACCAAACCATAGTAGAAATTAAAGAAAGAAAAAAATGTGCATGGTTTTTTTAACTTTGACTAATTCTTTGAAAGGGGTTGTCAGAAATAACTTTGGAAATTTTTTAAAGTATAATGGATATCTGCATTGCTTCACTTTATGACTATCACATCGATATGATTTGGATCATGTTTTTTGTATTTTAGTTCAAAATATAGAGGTCAAATTAAAATATGTGGGTTTGGGGCGAGAGGCCCAACATGATATGGGGCATGAGGCCCCCTTCACTGGGGGGTCGAAGCTGCTTCAGGAACCATTAATAATGCGTACTTTACCTTAAGACTTGATAGAATAGTTAATTAAAATAGAAAAAAATTGGGCCCAAAATTGCAACAGGGCAAAAAATATTAAAAAATAAAAGTATGAACAGAAAAATTCTGAAATTTATAAAAAGTGAATGGAATGCCTTAAAAAGGATAGAAAAACCCTAAGAAATAAATTTTAGGTTGAATGTGCTCGCAAAAAAAAATGGCCATAGGATTATAATAGGGGGGCTTCTTGCCCGATGGGTGAGGTAAGAAGGCAATTTTAATTTTTTTGCAAAAATGGCCATAACTCCTTTATTAAAATTGGTAGACATTTGTTTCACTAGTTATTAGTAGAGTCAAGTGATCCCTTCCTGACAGCATAAGCATTTAAATAATTGCCCATAAAAAATAGGTCAAATCGCACCTCGAAGTTAAGGGGGGCTGCATGCCCCGCTCTACTCTAATATTCATGGAAAATGTTTTTGGTCTCACCAAAATATCCACTCTGTTTCCTTCATTTCCAAGCTTACCAATGATAGTTTTAAAGAGCGATTTCATGTATATATTGCTGAGGGTGACAGCTTTTAATAGTCTGCAATTATTTTATCTAATCTCCAAAATTAAAAGCAGTATTGAGCGAAAAGCAAAAAATCATTCCACTCCGTTACCGTCCACTCCGTCACCAGATCATGAGCAAGAAATCGACATTTGGACCAAAAAATCCACTGATATGAGACAGAGAACTTCTGAAAGTAATAGTTACATCAAACTTTTATTGTTTTTCCTTTTGTTGTTGTTCCTACAGTTGGTTTTTTACATCAAAATTCCACTCGGTTACCACATGTTTACATCTGCATTCTATTTGTATGAATGTTTAATCCGTCATTCGTGGCAATTATGTGGTATTGCAACCGTATGATTCATGAATGATGGTAACGCTGGGATTCTGGTACATACCCTGTTAATTCAGGGATGTCTTTTAGTTGCCCAAGGATAGAACGCTGGGTACAACCTGATTCCATTTAACATCCAGTGGGCTAGGACAAAGTCAGGGGCTATTTATAGTACATAAAGGTTCTTTGAGAGTTTGACCCTGCCTGGGTTCGAACCCATGGAAATACAGACCTCACCAAGGGAGCCTGACGCTCTACCAACTGAGCTACACATATTTACCTCAAGTGCGAGTTCTTTTGCCTCAGCACAGACACTGATACAAGGGGCCACCAGTTTTACATCAAGTTGGCATGGGCGGACATCAAGATGGCATGGGCAGACTGGCCTATGTGGCAAAGTGGCAAATGCCACGGCCCACCCACTCAAGGGGCCCATGCAAGATGCCAAAAAAAAAATATTATTTTTAAACGCAAGGTTCATGATTATGTCTTTCAACTACACTAACTGAAAAGGACAGAACCCTCTCATGTGGAGGCCCCCAACATATTATTTACAATTTGCCAAATTAGGCAAGTAGTATTTTAATTTTTAATTGGAGCAAAACGCTGACGGCATGACGTAGGGGCCCATTGACTGATTTTGCCATTGGGCCCGAAATGCCGCCAGTCTGTCCCTGCAAGTTGGGATGTTTGAAAAGGCCTTCAGTGACACAAGATCCAGGGCTGGCACTAAATCTGTCCCGCCTAATTTATCAAACATAATGGGACCATGCTTGCTACAAAAGATGCAATATTACTTGAAAGGTGACATGGATGCTAATAGACAAACTTCAGTTCAACACTTCTCCAGAAGAGACATGATTAAAGGGCCTGGTAGCACTCGAAGCTAATGAAATGTCTTTGTATATCAGTTTCATAACCAGCTAACAATGCATCACAAATTGCTGCTCAATTGTTTTGTCATCTCCTAAACAAAAAACAGTTCCAACAAAACAATTGACACAAAATATCTTTGATGATGTACCATGACCATAAAAACGTACAAAGTTCACATTTTGCTTGTAGCTAATACTCCTGATTTGACACTGAGCAACAAAAGGAGTCTTGATCAGGAAATTCAAATGCATTGAACATCTCCACAACAAGATTAAAACCTATAAAATCAATATCCAGCAAACCAACTTTTCAAAAATTAAGAAAGGAAATTGCTTCATAGCTTTCAAATAAATATAGCTATCAACTTGACATGAGTAATCTTAGATTAAACCAAACTCCAAATCCAATTAGAATTGTAATTACATCATTAGTTGACTCCTAAACTTTCTAGTTTAACTGCATGCTACAGCTTTACAGATAACTTTCAAGATGAGTTTGGTAAGCTGCCTGAGAAGCAATTACCTATACTGCCCTACTAGATTTTTCCAACTTTGAACCAAACTTGCTACAACCCACTGTAAAGTCTTTAAAAAAATTTCAGACAGGCCTTTTCCATGTAAACCGACACAGAAAAATATTTTATTGAGGTAAAAAAAAAAAGGAGTCAGAAAAAATTCTCACTGCAAATCACGGAGCAAACAAAACTTAAACATTTTTTTTTTTGTCTAGTAGTTCTTTTGCGTTAGGGTGGGAAAATAACATTGATGAATGACAATTGATGAAAAGGGCTTTAACACAAGAGGGTCATATCTAGTAATAAAGGCAGATGAGGCAGGATTTCCAGCCAAGGATTCTTGAGCACAGCCTGTTTGTAGTGGATTGTTTCAACTGGAGCATATCAAGTGTATTGTGAAGGCTGACAGAGAAAGTGGGCAGCAGTTGCTTCAGCTGACTGGTTTACACTAAAAATAGTTATTTGGAATGTAATGAACAATGTATCAAGAGATGCTTGGTTACACTGCAAGAGGTATGATTGTGAGATGGGCGTGGGAGTCCTTGAACCTCCACGGGCAACAACCTTCAGCAGCGTAAACCGGAACCATAATCACCCAGCCATCCTGCTGATCTTTTAACTCGACATGTACATGAATACAAGGGCCACCAATTTAACATCTCATACGACAGACATCAAGTTGGGATGTTTGAAAAGGCTTTCAGTGACATAAAATCCAGGGCGGGCACTAAATGTGCTCTGCCTAATTCATCAAACATAATGGGAACATGCTTGTTACAAGAGATGCAATATTGCTTGAAAGGTGATGGGGATGCTAATAGACAAACTATAGCTCAATAAGAGACACAATTAAAGGGCCCTGGTAGCACTTTGAACTGATGTAATGTCTATGTACATATCAGTTTCATATTACTGACTAACAATGCATCACAAATTGCTGCTCAATTTTTTTACCAATTCCAAAACAGAGAAGTTCTGGCAATACAAAAGATCTGAAGTTTCTATGATGCTGTAACAAAGATAAACAAAGTATAATAAAAGGTGTCACATGTTGTTTTTAGTTTCTTGTAAGTTGATATTGAGCAGCAACCTGAGAAAAGGGGCGATTCTCATTTTTTCAGCAGCACAGCTGTTCTTACCCCAAGAATTTCATGCAATCTCGTTAGCACTCTGTAGGTCACTCTCTTTCACCAAT
The DNA here is from genome assembly GCA_026936325.1 of Platynereis dumerilii. Taxonomy (NCBI): domain Eukaryota; kingdom Metazoa; phylum Annelida; class Polychaeta; order Phyllodocida; family Nereididae; genus Platynereis; species Platynereis dumerilii. Next base: position 46,256,316 of record JAPTHN010000004.1, on the reverse strand, counting down.
CTCATTCAAATTTACTCTACATTCTCTGTAGGTTTTTAACTTTCGACCAGTCACTTTTGGTGCCCTTCGGTGATGGAAAAAATTATAAAGAAACTAAAATGGACTGGCTTCCATGGGTCAAAGGTCAACCATGCCTTCTTCTTCTTCTTTTCCTTAGTATATCCATGACCGGTGTGCCTGTGTTGGAACCATGTACTGTCTGTGCTGCTTAAAGTGCTTGCACGTTATTTTTTCGTGTTCTTCTTGATCAGGCCAAATCAAGTGCATTGAGCAAAACTGAACCTTGCAACATGATTAAAAGCTTTTAAAATCGATATCCAGCAAAACTACTTTTGGAAAATTAGGGAAGGAGATTGCTTCAGAGCTTTCAAATAAACTTATATCTATGTTGATGTATCAAATGGACATAAATAAACAGCAATTAAACCAAACTACCCTTCCAATTAGAAATTGAAATTACACCAGTAGTTACTCCTACAGTTCAACTACATGCTTTAGCTTTAAAATAACTTTCTAGATGAGTTCGGTAAGCACGCCTGAAAAGCTATTTCCTATAGGTACCGCCAGAATAGATTTTTTTCAACTTTGAGCCAACCCACTATAAAGTCCTAAAACTATTTTCAGACAGGAATGCTCTAGGTAAAGTCACACAGAAAAACGTTTTGTTTAGAAGTAGAATAATAAATTCCCAGTGCAGATATCAGAGCAAAGTTTGATAAAACTTGCAATATTGCTTTTTATCTGGTATATTGCAGTTTAAAGTTTGAAAAAAATGTGTTAGGGTTAGAAAATAACATTAACTAATATTAATTGATCACAAGGACATTAACCAAATATATTGCGCATGCGGGTTATGTTATGTGTTTATGTAACTTATTGCTTCAAAGAAATTGATAAATTATTGTATATTCAGACATTTTGTTTAAAATGCTTCAAAAGACAGTGTCATGTGCACTTGGAAAAACTTGAAGGTGGATTAAGAAGATGAACACGTGTCAAATTATTTCTTGCTTTTGTCAAAATGGACACAGGATGAAGGATGAGTTCGGATGAAATATAACTGGAAACAATGTCGCCATGTCATGCATTGTTTTAACACATTTTGAGATTTATTAGGAATACAAGCAGCATTTGGAATAAACTTTTGAAGGTTTAATATAAACCGTTGATTGGTGAGATGAGAGAAAGTGTGGGAGTCATTGAACCCATACAGACAAAGACCTTCATCAGAGCATACATGAACTGTAACCACTCAGGCATCCAGGGAATCTTTTAACTTGGGGTGAATATACTGATAAGAAGGGCCACCAATTTAACATCTCATAAGATAGACATCTATAGTATTGGACATTTTGAAAGCCTTTCAGTGACACAAGATCCACGGCTGTCACTTAAAAATGCTCTGCCTAATTTATCAAACTTAATGTGTTCATACTTGTTGCAAGAGATGCTATAGAGAATTAGAGATGCTATTACTTGAAAGGTGACAGGGTTTCTAATAGACAAACATTGGCGCCAGAAGAGACATGATTAAAGGGCCTAACGAAATGTCTTTGTACATCGGCTTCATAAAGTTCTGGCCGACAATATTTCACAAATTGTCGCTCAATTATTTTGTCAACTCCTAAACAAAAAAAATGTTCCAACAAAATAACAGAACCAAAGTTTCTATGATGGTGTCCCAGAACCACACGAAGCAGTAAAAAGTTTCGCCTTTCGCTCGTAGCCAATACGTCAGGTTTTGACACTGAGCAGTGATATGAGTCTAGCGGCAGTTCAAATTTTTTTCTTGTTGTTCTCGATCAGGCCAAATTTAAATACTTTGAAAAAAAGGAGTATAAATTACCCTCACAACAACTAAACATTTCAACCTTTAAAAATAACTATATCCAGCAAAACAACTTTTACAAATTTAGGAAAGAAATTGCTTCGTAGCTTTCAAATAAATGTAGCAATCGAGTAGTATCAACAATGCATAAAAAATCCAGAATTATCTAGGCCACTGTCAGATCACACTGTAAAGTCACACAAAAAAATTATTGCATCATTAAAAGAAATAAGAGTAAGATGTAATTCTAGGTGCGGATCATGAAGCAAACATACTTTACTATTGATTTTTATCTGATACTTCAAACTTCGAATAAATGTGTAAGAGATGGAGAATAATATTGACTGTTTAACATATCATTACTGCTATTATACCACAAAGTCATTGATTACGTTTCAAATACCTGAATACTTGACTAAATATGTTCCTTGAAGTTTGTATTAACTCAGTGACTATCTAATTTCATGGTATAAAATAAGCGTGCAACAATCCCAAAATGTGCAATGATCAATATGAAATGTGCAGTGATCAATCTAAATTTCTGCAGTGATCAAATTCAACTTTTTTGCTAAATTATGGTGAACTGTAGAATTCCTACAATATACTGATACTTTTGTCTGCCTGATGATGGTCAATTGGTCATCTTTTGTATTGGAAATGTTTGATGCTTGATGTCACAATGCCGGCCCTTAAAAAACCGATTAGTTATCCATATTAATGGCGATAGTTTAGGCAAGACAATACGCGCAGTGATCAAATTTTCTTCTTTTATACCCTGAATTGCATGTGCATAATGAATCAATAAATGAACTATCTATCTATACACTGTAAACCCAGCTGCCGGCAGTCACCGTTAAAACAACAGTACATGCCGAAAAAACAATGGCTTTCTGCAGTAAAGTGGCACTTTGGGCATTCATTATGGTAGTTGTCGTTAAAGTAACGCAGTAGCTTTACAGTGTATCTGTTGCCTTGACCTCTTGAGCATCAGGTCAACAGTCGCTAACCAAGGTAATTGTGAAGCTTACTGAACAATTAGGACATCATAGCATCTATGGTGTGATAAATTGAATGAAAAGAATTGAGTCGTACCAATAAGTAAACCTGCAAAAGATATTGAGTGAATGGCGAGGCTGACATTTATAACAAATCGTGTTTGATGCTGGACTGTTCAGGAAATGAATGAATGCATTTTGAATTTCTCTGTAACTTAAACAATTGATTTAAAGTATTTTAAATTCTGCTTTAAATTTGTAATAAATTTTTTCTTGACGAACAAAAATAAATGTAATATCTGTAGCATTTTCATAGCTAGGTACTACAATTTTGGGCCTATCAAAGCAGAACTGTTCCCTACTTCCATGCTTCAATGTTCCTATGTTTGTCTTAGATTTTCTTGCAGATGTTCATATCCCCTTTTACTATCGACAGACTGCTAAAGAGAGATAACAGCAAAATGCCACCTTAAGAAAATGGCAGCCAAAGCAAGACAAAGCTACCAACCCTAAAGATAGAAGAAACCGATGGCCTTTTGCTCAGCCATGATCTGTTAGGCAAACTCTTTCAATGCATATTTGCTCATGTACTGGTAACACCCACAAGGCTTCCATAATTAGTATTTTGTGTGTTGGAATGGTTTGCCAGTATTTTAGACCAAGGTCTCCTTTCATTACTCACAGGCTGGGCAAAAGAGATAAGAGTGGATGCCACTTTCATGACATTGCAACCTGAGCACAGGAGAGATAACAGGAAATGCTCCCTTCAAAACATGGCAACCAACGCAAAGGTCCTTGGAAGACTATAAGAGGCTTGATTGCCATCTCAACCCACTATTTACTGGCCAGACTCAGAACCCCTTTCTTCAGATCGGAATAGCTGTAACAGTCTATGGAAATGTGTTTTCTTTAGTGCGGTTCCCCAGGCTGCTTTCCGTCATCTTGGGGAAAGATGAAAAAGAGTATAAGGATAACACATGCACATTGATACACTGTATGTACTATTTTAAGCAGCCAGATTTCCACTTTGTCATTTTATCTTCTGAAGGACTTACATGAATCATGTTAATTTTGCCGTGGAAATAGGAGCAATTGTACTATTTGTCAATGTGTTATGTGCTCTGGAAGTCAGAGAGTGATAAACGCATTGTCGGCATCCTCTGCCAAAGGAAACAATAATAATTTATATATAATAATTTTCCAGTGAGAAAATAGGAAATGAACTTTGCTAACAAAATGAGAATCTAAGTGGCAGGAAATGGCCTCAAGAGAACATTCCACCTTTTTCTGCTGTTCTAAAATCTGCATAATCAAGTTACTTCATATGCCTCCAATCCTGTCTTGCTCTTAAATCTCGATTAAAGATTCCACACTGTTATGATGCACATTGGTGTGAAGATTTTTTCCCAATGCAATTGCAATGCTATGTGTCTTGGTGCCTGAGTAGTTTGATACTTTTGATGCTATCTCTGTTACTTTGAGGTCCAGGGTTCGATTGCACTGCATGGAAATACTAGATTGCTACATTTAGATACTGACAGCCTGTGATAGGGGGCCATCTGGTGATAGACATGCTGCAAATTGGCCAAGCAATTTGAACTCAGGCTTGAAACTCCTGCTGCATCTTTCTGTGTGTTGCCAGTAGTAGAACAACAATTGGGCATGATTTAGAGATTGGCAGCAACAGTGGTCAAGGTAATTCAATTATTTATTCAACAGCAATTATTTCCAACCTTTCAGAATAATGTAATGGAATTCATACTTGTTATTCATTTAGAATTAATTCTGATAGCAATTCAATCCAAATGAATTGTTGGCATATTGGCAAAACTAATGTATTCTTATTTCAATCGCTAAACAGAGTTAATATGTTAATTGAGTTTGTTTAATTCCAAGCAAAATAACAATGTTTCTATTCCTTATCAGAAAAATATAAAGCAGAAGAAATCTTCAAAATTAATGCAAATGCTCCTCATCTTATAAATTTACTTAGAATAAAATAATTTCTATTTTCCCGCAATGTAGGAGTCGCAAAGCCATGAACGTATATTGATGTATTATTTAGACACCAATTTGGAGGGTTCTAACATGCATTTTTATCTGTTAGATCCCGACCGTAGGGATTTGAAATTTTGAGCGAGTTTAAATGATTAAGTGAGATGGTTGCACATTCCTTTGAGCTAACATAGCTTGTTGTTTTAAGCTAAGATAATCTGTCTGTTGCCATAATTTAAGACAACAAGCTCTGTCAGCTCAAAGGAATTGTGCCACCATCTCACTCAATCATTTAAAAAGAAGCTGGTTCAAAATTCAAATATTACAGTGTATCAACCTGTGTCTAGCAAGATTCATGTAGGAAATATTTTCTCACAATTAATCATTCCGTTTGATTCAGGGTATAAAATAAGTGTGCAATGATCCCAAAATGTGCAGTGATCAATCTGAAAAGTGCAGTGATCAATCCAAATATGTGCAGTGATCAAATTTACCCTTTTTGTGCTAAATTATGGTGGACTGTAGAATGCCCAAAATATACTTAGCATTTTAACCAATTTCATACTTTTTTCTGCCTGATGATGGTCAATGGGTCATCTTTTGGAAATTTGTAGTGCTTGATATAACAATGCCAGCCATTAAGAACACCGATTGGTAATCCATATTAATGGCAATAGTTCACGCAAGACAATACGCGCAGTGATCAAATTTTCTTATTTTACACCCTGGTTTGATTCATTTACAGTGTATTGACAGCTTCAACAATTTTTTCTTTTGACGAAAATAAAACAATTATGGCGCTTTCAGGACGACAAGTGGAACAAATGTGAATTTCAATGAAATATGATCTGCCATTTTGTTTAGAGCACCACGTCATGTGTTTTTGAAAAAATGTCATTTGAAGGTGGATTAAGAAGATGAACAGTATCATATTGCTTCCTTGTTGGCAGTTGAAATGGACAAGGGATGAACTCCGATGAAGGATGAGTTCTAATGAAATATTACTGGAGATAACATCACCACGTCATGCAATGTCAGAAAACTGGTCAAGATCCTTGGATGTAGGAGGCAGGGGGGAGTGTGGGAAAAATGCATTGAATAACATGTACCTTTATAAGGCTATTGATATACATTCATTCATAGTTTGCAACTTCCACTTTGCAGGAAAATAGAAATTATTTTACATATTATAAGTCAATAAGATGAGGGGCATTTGCAGATTTCTGTTTTATATTTTTCTGATAAGAAATTGACACAATGTTACTTTGCTTGGAATTAAATTAACCAATTAATTGGGTTTAAATATTGAAATAAGAATACATTGGTTTTGCCAATATGCCAACAATTCATTTGGATTGAATTACTATTAGAATTAATTCTAAATGAATAACAAGTGTGAATTCCATTATTCTGAAAGGTTTGCAATAATTGCTGTTGAATAAATAATTGAGTTACCTTGACCTTTGTTGCTGTCAATCTCTAAATCATGCCCAATTCTTGTTTCTACTACTGGCAACACACAGAAAGATGCAGTGGAAGTTTCAAGCCCAGCTGTGTTCAATTTGCATTGCCACTTTGCAGCATGTCTATCACCTGATGGCCCTCTGTCATGTCAGTATCTACATGTAGCAGTCACGACTGTCACATATTGTCATGCAGTGCAAACGAACCCTGTAAAGCTGAATCCCATACAAAATTATGGCAATGCATGGAGTTTTGGGAAGAACATTTTGTTAATTTAGGTGTTTTATGGAAATTTGGGCAATATTCTTTTGGAAAGTCTCTCTCCCATATTTATTGACCTCCAACACTATGTGACAAGACCAATTACAAATAGAACTAGAATTGTATCCAATTACTTTGAACATACTTCACCCTCCTTCAAGGTCTAGATTTTACTTGAAATTTATGACTGAGAAATCCAAGAATTAATAAAATAAAACAGCTTAAAAATTACATTATTTATTGACACACTTAAATCTCATTAACGCTCTTCGTGTTGAATTCCTTTACATAAAATAAGACAAATACAAGACAAATATACAATGAGCAGTGAGAACACAAAAACTTAAAATCATGAATAAATTCAAAGAAAACTTGATTATTACTCATTGATCAATAAATCTCAAAAAACATACTGATCACAATTTTTTTTTAAATGATGAGACAATTATACATGAACTCCAAATTTTTGCGTCATTAAAGATAAAAAAAGATCTGTACAAATTCTATCATACATGTACATTGTACAAGTCCCTGCGTAGAACACCCTCAGACGAACGTCTATCCTATGGTATATGCAATGCAGCAACGGCTTCCGCTTGCAATATAAGAGAATGATGCGGAAGAAGGGGTGTTCGTCGCAGGGGGTATAATTCACAAAAGACATCATTCTACAAATTGACATGGATTACAAAAGTCTTTGGAAGAAAGAAGCACATATCAGGACGATGAAGCAACTGAACAGTTGATGAAGAGAATTAAAGGATGCAGATGATGTGATGTATCCCTTGTCTGGCTGAGGGTCGTCCGTTTCTGTAAAGATAAAATATACAATAGTGGGTACATTAATTGTTAGTAGACAGGTAGGTAGGTATCACCCATGAGGCAATGTAAACACAAAGAACTTCGCTATAATAGTCGACATGCAGCTCGTCGGTTGTTCACATAGAAATGTATGGTAGAAATTATGTTGCCACAACGGGAACACAAAATTGAGGTTTTTTTCTCAACATTGTGATATTTTGCCATAACATTGCATGTTATTGTCATATCTTTGTTGTTGCTTCACAACTAGGCCTATTCTACATACTTTTATAAACATTGAAGAGTAGATGTGACGCCCTGCATGGGACTGATTATTCTGTCCCATCTTGAAAAATTCAGTCCCACACCCACCTGCACCTGTTAGCTTTGCTGAAGACACCCTTTTTTAGTGAGTGCCCCCCACCCCGCAGGGCAGAAATAACATCCTGTCCCGCAATCTCCATAAGTATTATCCGGTGTGGCCACTCATGGGAAAATGGGACCGATTCTGTTTTTTACCAATTACCAAATAATGAACTTCCAGTGTCAATAATTCCATTCCTTTACATGGGTGTCTTCTGGACAGTTTAGGCTGATTAAGGAATAAAGAAAAAGATTCTTACCAACAAGTTCTATAGCTAAGTCAGTTGTCCCCATGGTGTTTCTAGCCCTGCAAGTGTAGGTCCCAAAATCATCGGCCTCGACTGGACTGAAAACCAGCTCATATGTCAAGCGGTTGTAAGCGCCTTGGACCACTCGTGTGTAGATTCTGCAAGAACGAAATAATTCATTTTTAAAAACTGGTTTATTAGAATGAATGGCTGTAGCTAATTCATTCATCATTCATTAATATCATGATAATTATTGTTCCTCCATGTTTGAGCAACCGCTGGCTTTGAGGCTATGGGTTCGAATCCCAACCCGGAACTCAATTTAATCCAAGCCCATGGGACATTACAGCCAAACCCTTTGAGGCACTGTGAAAATGGCACTTCGTGTGTCATCATGCTGATGATTTGTCATGATCAAACCCAATACTTTCAATGTTAATTTGATAGAAGGAGACTTATCCCACTTGTTGGTGACAGCCAAACGAAAGGATTAAGCATCTGATTTTCACTCTAAAATCCGTTGTGAGAAGTCAAATGGCTTTCTCTTGATCATGACTAATCAAACAGCCTCTATGTTTCCCATGTTGAAAGTAGAGAAGATGACACTTCATCGGCTATCATGAGTCATGAAGTGCCATTTTCACAGTGCCACAGTCCACTTTAATTCTATATCAAAGTGTTTGGCTGTAATGGCAACTACCGTAAAAGTAATGCAGATGGTTCGCAATTTCCGTAAAAATGAGTAGAATAGTTTTAGGTTCTACAACTGTACATGTTTATTTGGCTGAATCATTGGTTTTCCAGCAGCAATCTTTGTGACATTAAAATTGACAGTTATAGTATATGTTTACTCCCATATTTCTTACAATGTATTATATCCGCTGCATATAGAACAATGCAATAAGCCACTACTGGCCGTTATTTCTTTTTCTATCTATTATTTCTTTTACTGCAACCTGAGAAAGAAAAGGACCAAGACCAAGAGTGATTCTATAATTCCAGATGATTGTGGACCAGTCACAACACAATATATCGAGTTTATGTGGACATTTCATAATAGTTGGCCATAGATTTATTCTTTTTACCAGAATTTCCCACATGGAAGCCAGTAAATGGAGTAACTGATTGTGTCAGATTTATACGTGTCTCTTATATTTATTTTTCAGACAATCTGTCAGGCAATGAGACTATTGGATAAAAAGGGGAAAAAAACATTGTACAATCTGGTTTCACAGCCGAAATTGTTCCTATTCTTTCCTACCAGCCAAAAATCCCAAAATGAAGTATTTTCATCATCTCAGATAGTGCCTTAGTTATAAAAATTATCTGTTTCGAAGCAGGTGTCCAGTTGGCTGGCAGACCGTCGGCTAGGATTTTCCCAGTTGGCAAAGTTGTAAACTGGGAGTCAATTTTTGGTGTTCAACCGATGAAATTTGCAGTCAGGTAATGAGAACGCAGTTGAGGTGACGCTTGGGCTGGCTGGCAACCCAGCTGGCAGCATAGCACATATTTTCTCCCGGTCGCATAAAAAAATGAATCTAAATGTCATGAAAGATGTGCAACCAAGACCTTACAGTGATATAGGCATTATAATAACACTCTGTCATGAGGTGCCCCTGATGATTGGTACACTATGCGTAAGAACTAGCATTATAGTGGAATGAACTGCACCACTACAGTCAATGAAAGCTGTATATGATGTTAACCAGTGTCTGTATCACAGTATTACAGCCTCCTCTCTTGCTGTCGTCATCTCAGGCAAGGAAGAGAATGTCCAGCTCAAACAACACTGTCCTTGGCTACTAACTTAGTTGATAACTTCAACCCCTGGAGACAAGGTCATTCATCTGATAGAGAATCATGTTATCCACCAAATAACTCATTACCAGAATGTAATTAAGAGGCTCTGCCTGTAAAAACCTGCAGAGGGTGGCCGGGGACCCGTCAGACTTTGCAAAATGTCATATACCGGGGGTTAGCTTATAGTCTCAGGAGGCTCAAAAGCATATTTTAAGGTTCAGAAAATTATTGGTATCCATAGCAACAGCCCCAATATTGACCAAGGTCAGACCCCCCTTTTTTACAGCTGTTTCAAAAAGTGCAATTTTGCCAATCTTGATTTTATACATTTTTGTTGGCTCTGCCAAGATTTCTTACCAGTTGGATCAAGGTCTGTCAGTCATTTTTGGTCAATATAGGTCAATAGAATTTTCACAGACTATTACTGGGGTGCAGGCAAGGTATTGTGTTCTCACTACAGCGCCCCCTAGTGGCCATGTTTTCTCTATTATCTCATACCTCGAAAAGTCTCAACTTCAAGGCAAATTTATTTCTATATCCAACGAGACCCAGGTAAGTGGTGCATGTTGGGTTTTACCCCAATAGCTGTATTTCACAAAACTGCCATAAAACTCGTGGGCACTCATTCCATTTTCAGTGGCGCCCCCTATGTATTTTGTGAAAATTTCAATTTTTTTGAAAATTCCATGTATTTTAGCATGCTATATCTACAGAATGGAAAGAAATAAAATTCTGAAAGTTTTTGGAGAAAAAGGTCAAAACAGCTGCAGCCCAGGGGCGATGCAAAATATTCCATGGGGTCAAAGGTTATAGAGTGATTAAAGCCCCCTGGTGGCCGTTTTTCACATTTTTGCAGAATTAATGAAATTTACGCCAAAGACAAATACTTTGATGGAAGGAGTGTGCTTTGATTAAGTTGCTTCAACCATGTAAAATTGAAATATAATGTCATGCCTAATTATGCAAATTAACAACTGCATCCATATATGGAAGTAGCACTACATTGTATCAACCCCTGGTGGCTCTATTTTCAAATATGTTTTTGGTGGATATATGCATATCACACAGATTTAGCAGGCTATCTCTCCAAAACTAAAGCATCAAGACGTTTGAAATTCATGATGGTAACAAGGCAAGACATCCTTAGAAAATATATTCATGAAAACATTCCATGGGGCAAAGATCACTGCACTCTTATGCCCCCTGGTGGCTATTTTAAACACATTTTTGAGTTAATATGCCTGTCACAAAAGTTTATTTCACTGTGCACTAACGAGGGGGGTACCCTCGCCATCAGGGCAGCCATTACACCTCTCACTTCGTGATTTCAAAGTGAAATTACAAAAAATGTAAGGGGTATGAGGTCTTTAAATTATTAAGATAGGTTAAATGGCTTGTGGAATGAATCAGTGCCAAGTGCCAGACCCCAAAATGCAAGATGAAGTAAGATATTTATGAAATTCGAATTCACTCGAGGTGAGGGTACCACAAAAAACGAAAAATGGCAATGAGGGTACCAGCATTTTGGCGAGGGTACCAACATAACATGGCGAGGGTACCAACCTAAAATGGCGAGGGTACCAACCTAAATGGCGAGGGTACCAGCCCGGAAGTGGCGAGGGTACTGCAGGTTTTAGGCGAGGGTCACTTCCGGTTGGCGAGGGTAACCACCAAAACAGGGATTGGCGAGGGTAATGCAAGATATTGGCTGAGCAATCTGAGTCTTGAAAAAGAAGCAATGAATCAGCTTATCAATAAATAACATCATGTACTGACACATGATTGCACTTCTGAAGTAATTATACCAATCAGGAACGTCAATAAAGGAGAATCTTAAAATTAATTAACCCCTAACGAGAAAACAGTTGCACAATGATTGGCTTACCCATTTGACCCAACTGTGGAAGTTAGTGCAATGTGTATTTAACATATTTTGGTATATATAGATCTACAAATAAAAACAAATGGGTAGAGAGTAAGAAAAAGCCAATGAATCAGCTGATTAATTTGCTCTTTGTTGTGGAAGATCACAGCATGTGCTGACACATGATCAAAATTCAGAAGTTAGCAATCAGGGATTCCAATCAAGAACATGATCACATGCCCTATCAATATAGGAAAATATTCAATTAATTGACCCACTTTCACTCTCAAGTAAGGTAAAAACGGCCCACTACACTGTATTGTCCCACAGTTGAAGTCTCTATTTGTGGCTTTAACTAAACATGAATTTGTATATAAAAACGAAGTTAGTTAGATTGCTTCGCAGTCAGGCCCACATAAAGCTTTGAAAGAGTAAGAAGTTCACCATTGCTAAAAATGTTATTAAACCTCCCAACTCTAAAATCTGACTGGCACATTCATTAAACTGAGAGTCAAACTTTTTCTTATAATCCTTTTAAAATTAGGATGGAGCATAATCACAAGTTTAGTATCACAGTTTATGTTTCTGTATGTTTGCTTAGATGGTGGACGAGTTGCGCACAGACAGAGAGGACATGAGGAGAGTTATGCCTACAGTTTTCAAATCCAAAAAAGTTGCTACAGTTTTCAAATCCAAGAAAGTTTTTCCAAGTGCCATTCTCCCCAGTAATACCATCCGCAGTGAAACTTTCTAAATGTTATTTTGGCTTTTTCATGTATTTGGGTCTATTTTGCATGTTTTTTTATGCGCTGACAATAACATTCAAGATTGTCATAAGCTTTTCATATGGAGATTCACCATATATTTATGGTTATGGATCATCAGTCGGTGGTGCAAAAAGCCCCATTTTATAGTCTCCCAGGTCAATGCATCATACAACAGCGAAGTACCCTGAAAACATGTAATGATCTCAATAAAGTTTATTCAATCAATCAATTATTTAGCTTATTGTCCATCTGAGAAAGTGAAGAATTGAACATAATAACGGGTCAAGTGTTGGCCTATAAAATTGTGATGACCAAACAGAGATGAGCTGATGCGTGGTTGGCCTACATTGTAAATCATAATAGGATCTGCCTCAATATTATTAATGTAAGTAAAATTGAGAGAAACATGACTGATAAACTGAATGAAAATTAAACAGTCAGATTAAGTTATCATCTATCTTCATGTATCTATCTATCTATCTATCTATCTATCTATCTATCTATCTATCTATCTATCTATCTATCTATCTATCTATCTATCTATCTATCTATCTATATTTTTTTCTTATCTGTCTTTCTTATCTATCTTATCTATTTAGTAACATCATTATTGCCGTTTATGTCACCCTTAAACAATGGCTTACATTGCAGCAGATTCACATAGTATGAGTTGCTATGGATAGTTTTATCACTGTCTACGTAGCATTTTGAGCCAGTCTGATTGGATCTTGTACAATAACACGTCCTCCAAATCACTGTGTTAAACGCAGACAACCATGAAAAATGAACAATTTGGCTTCAGTGATCTGATTGGTTAAGACCTAACAGAACGTCACACAGCTGATATATCAAACGTAGCAAGTGCTTGTTTAGCATTGATTCCTCACAGCCAAGTGTGAATGACAAGAATCGCATGGTAATTAAATCACCTGTAACTAACACCACCAAACATGTCACAGGACTCGATATATGGTTTTATGGTATTCAAATTAGTTTTATGCTATGTAGGGGACAGTGCCCCAAAACGCACCCCCTAAGGGAGATCTTGAATATCAGGATGATGTTTACTAAAAATGAATCAGTTAGCTACTAGATTGTGTAGTAAGACATTCTCTATCAAAATATGCCTAGGATAAAAAGTATTACACATTATTTATCTTTTTACAGGATGAAATAGTTTTGGGGTGTGCCTCTTAGGTTACATTGTATGTTTCTTGATTTGCGTTGTTTTTCCAAAACCATCGATGGGGCTTTTTGGAAAATATTCTCTAAAATTTGATTTAAAAAAAAAAAAAAAAAAGACATGTTGTAGTCTCCACACCATCACCACCACCACCACCATTATTGTCGGTAGAGTGGCTCAAAATCATGGAAATGCTATAAGAAATGGAGCCATTTTCACCCGGTCCTTGTTTCTGGGCACCTATGCTTAGCAGTATTACAAAATTTGATGAAATAATTATAATATAACCAAAATATTTGACTTATCATATGGTTTGGAACTCCGCAAATATGTTGTTAGCTGCAAAACACTGGGGTGCACCTCTTAGGAAGAGGTGCGTTATAGGGCACTTTCCCCTAATTCAGTCCCTCAACCAATCAGATCAACTACATTTGCTACGATTTTCTGCCATATTATAGAAACTCATACTAATTGAAGTTGCTGTGACAGCAAAAAAGAAATATTTATAGACCAGTCATTTCAGGTGGTACCCTCACCATGACAATTATTGGAAATGGTGTTACACTCGAGAGGCTTTAGTGGTTACCCTCGCCCTTACGATGTATTTCAAATCCAAAATCTGATAATTCTGTGATCTATCGCACGTGGATTGCTTGCCCAATGGTTAGCTTAACATTAAAACTACATGCTTGATAAATATAGGTTTTGGATTTGACGAAATAATCTCAGGATGACAGAAAATTACTTTGAATCGAGTGTTGTAATGGCTGCCCTGATGGCGAGGGTACCCCTCTCGTTAGTGCACAGTGTATTTGTCCACTTCTCCCAAAAGTAAAGTGTAAGGTGGTTCATATTCACGGTGGTAACAAGGCAGGACACCCTCAGCAAATATATTCATGAAAATATTCCATGGGGTCAAAGGTCATCACACCCTACTGCCCCCTGGTGGCTCTCTTCTATATATTTTTCGGTGAATACATGCATGTAAAAGATGTTCAGCAGGCCATGCCTCCAAAATGAAACCATAAAGGTGGTTCATATTCATGATGGTAGCAAGGCAGGACATCCTCAGCCAATATATTCATGAATACATTCCATGGGGTCAAAGGTCACCACACCATGCTGCCCCCTGGTGGCTCTCTTCTATGTATTTTTCGGTGAATAAATGCATGTAAAAGATGTTCAGCAGGCCATATCTCCAAAATGAAACCATAAAGGTGGCTCATATTCATGATGGTATTAAGGCAGGACATCCTCAGCCAATATATTCATGAATACATTCCATGGGGTCAAAGGTCACCACACCATGCTGCCCCCTGGTGGTTCTCTTCTATATATTTCTCGGTGAATAAATGCATGTAAAAGATGTTCAGCAGGCCATATCTCCAAAATGAAGCCATAAAGGTGGTTCATATCCATGATGGTAGCAAGGCAGGACATCCTCAGCCAATATATTCATGAATACATTCCATGGGGTCAAGGTCACCACACCTTTCTGCCCCCTGGTGGCCCTCGTCTACATATTTTTCGGTGAATGCGTGCATGTTAAAGATGTTCAGCAGGCCATGCCTCAAAAATCAAACCCTAAAGATGGTTCATATTCATGATGGTTGCAAGGCAGAATATCTACAGCAAATGTATTCATGAAAACATTCCATGGGGTCAAAGTCACTGCAATTAACTGCCCCTGGTGGCTATTTTACACACATTTTTCAGTGAATATATGCCTGTCACATAAGTTCAGCAGGTAATATTTCAAAAAGTAAAGCAGTAAGGTGGTTCAGATTCATGGTGGTAACAAGGCACGACAAATTTATTCACACAAAGATTCCATGGGGTCAAAGTCACTGCGCATTATTGTCCCCCTAGGGGCTGTTTTCAATCCATTTTTCATTGAATGTGTGCATGACACAAACGTTTAGTAGACCATACCACCAAACTTAAGCATTAAAGTTGTTCATATTCATGATGGTAACAGGGTAGGACAGCCACAGCAAATTTATTCACAAAAATATTCCAAGGGGTCAAGGGTCACTGCACATTATTGACCCCTGGTTGATCTTTTGTCTACATTTATCAGGGATTATCATAATGCCTATCGCAAGAGTTTACGGCAAGGTTCAAGATTTGAGTAAGATTTTTGTAGCATTTTGGTCCAAAATTTTATTTTTGAATTTCGGTATGAAAAATAGCCTATCTTATGTAAAATTTCTCCTTGAATCATAATCTGAAATCAGAAATACAAAAT
Source organism: Platynereis dumerilii (assembly GCA_026936325.1). Taxonomy (NCBI): domain Eukaryota; kingdom Metazoa; phylum Annelida; class Polychaeta; order Phyllodocida; family Nereididae; genus Platynereis; species Platynereis dumerilii. The sequence goes on along the minus strand of JAPTHN010000004.1, from coordinate 46,240,499 downwards.
CTTTCACCCTTCTCATTCTGCAGATGTTTTTATAACTTGGCAATCGGAACCTGGCATTTTTAGCTAGCCATAGGCGTAGCTATTGGAATGGGTGATGAGTGTATGGGATTCTGTAACCATAAATCATGTAAACACTGTAAACAAAAAACAATACACATTTGAACCAAGAACTGGCTAGGTGGCTTAAAATACATTTCTAATGGATGCTTTAATAAGAAATTCAAAATAACGGGTACAATTAAATCAAGTAACACAAAAGAAATCAATGTATCAAAAACAATGTTTTCATGATTTCAGTTCAGAAGTAAACATAGCTTATTTCAATGGAGGCAGGTGTATGTTTACTTTTGAATTTTATAACCCATACATGTATTATATGGTACCCAACCAAAATCAGGAAAACATGTTGTTGCTTATATTGACTAAAACGTTCATGTCATGAATCCATTTTTGAGCAACTTGACTTTATAGTAAACATAATGTTGAATCATTTGCAAACATCCATTTTAAATACATCTTATATAAATTCCTATGGGAAATCGCAAAGTAGTTTACATGTATGACCTCAACCGTACATTGGTGGGTGCAAGGGATCCCGAAACTGGCAGCATCTGTCTCTGTCTCCAGAATGCTAAGTAAACTATCGGGAACAAGCCGTCAGCAGAATTACCTGCAGAGTCAGCCCCTGCACCAGTTTTGATGACTGAAAAATGTAGACAAAAAATCAACCAGGGGTCAATAATGTAAAGTGACCCTTGACCCCATGGAATGTTTTCATGAATACATTTACTGACCTGCCCTGTTCCCACCATGAATATAAACCACCTCACTGCCAAAGTTTTGGAGGAACAGCCTGCTGAACTTTTGCGACAAACATCTATTCCCTGAAAAATGTATAGAAAAGAGCCACCAGGGGGCAGCAATGTGCAGTTACCTTTGAACCCTTGGAAAATTTTTGTGAATAAATTTGCTGTGGCTGTCCTACCCTGTTACCATCATGAATATGAACAACCTTAATGCATAAGTTTGGTGGTATGGTCTACTAAACGTTTGTGTCATGCACAAATTCACTGAAAAATGGGTTGAAAACAGCCCCTAGGGGGACAATAATGTGCAGTGACTTTGACACCATCGAATCTTTGTGTGAATAAATTTGCTGCGGCTGTCCTGCCTTGATACCACCATGAATGTGAACCTCTTTACTGCTTTACTTTTGGAGATATGGCCTGCTGAACTTATGTGACAGGCATATAATATATTCACTGAAAAATGTTTTTAAAATAGCTGCCAGGGGGCAGTTAATTACAGTGACTTTGACCCATGGATAGAAAGTTTTCATGAATATATTTGCTGAGGATGTCCTGCCTTGCTACCACCATGAATATATATGAACCATCTTTATGGTTTAATTCTTTAGGTATGGCCTGCTGAACTTCTCTTGCATATTCACTGAAAAATTTCTAGAAGAGAATCATCGGAGGGCAGTAAAGTGCAATGACCTTTGACCCCATGGAATGTTTTATGACAATATTTGCTGCGGTTGTCCTGCCTTGTTACCACCATGAATATGATCCACTTTACTGCTTCTCCTTTTGGAGGTATGGCCTGCTGAACTTATGTGACAGGCATATATTCAATGAAAAATGTGTGCGGGGGCAGTTAATTGCAGTGACTTGGACCCCATGGAATGCTTTCATAATACATTTGCTGTAGATGTCCTGCCCTGCTACCATTATGAATATGAACCACCTTTATGGTTTCATTTTGGAGATATGGCCTGCTGAACATCTTTTACATGCATGCATTCACCGAAAAATATATAGAAGAGGGCCACCAGGGGGCAGTAGGGTGTGGTGACCTTTGACCCCATGGAATGTATTCATGAATATATTGGCTGAGGATGTCCTGCCTTGCTACCACCATGAATATGAGCCACCTTTATGGTTTCATTTTGGAGATATGGCCTGCTGAACATCTTTTACATGCATGCATTCACCGAAAAATATATAGAAGAGGGCCACCAGGGGGCAGTAGGGTGTGGTGACCTTTGACCCCATGGAATGTATTCATGAATATATTGGCTGAGGATGTCCTGCCTTGCTACCACCATGAATATGAGCCACCTTTATGGTTTCATTTTGGAGATATGGCCTGCTGAACATCTTTTACATGCATTTATTCACCGAAAAATATATAGAAGAGAGCCACCAGGGGGCAGCATGGTGTGATGACCTTTGACCCCATGGAATGTATTCATGAATATATTGGCTGAGGATGTCCTGCCTTGCTACCATCATGAATATGAACCACCTTTATGGTTTCATTTTGGAGGCATGGCCTGCTGAACATATTTTACATGCATGCATTCACCGAAAAATATATAGAAGAGGGCCACCTTGTCTTGTCTTGTCTTATAGAGCAGATTCCTCCTATCTTCTCAGGAGCACCCCTGTAATCACAGGGTCAGTTTTAAAAATATTATATATATATTAATCCATTATGAGACTAGTCCTAGCACTATGCAACCCGTGGCAATACTCGTTGAGCACTCTGTTGGTTTCTGACTCTTCATCCTTCTCGGGTCAGTTCAATATGAAGTAGGTGAAGGCCGCGGGGAAGGCGATTCCTGTGTCAGGTGACTCAGTAGGTAGCTTCTTTTGGAGATGCGACATTCTCTTCTTTCTAATCCGTTCCAGGTGTTTGCAGTTCATCAGGAAGTGTGTAGTATCTTCTGTATCTTCTCCACACAGCGGGCAGTCAGCCTCATTTTTCTTGGTGAATTATGATACTCTATCTTGAAGCTTGTAGGTCCTAGTCAGGAGCTTTGCTCTTACCATAGCCTTGGGGACTTCTTTGGAGCTGTAGGTACGTGATAGCCAGACTGGGTGTGGCTTCAGTATCTTGTAGTTCCGTGCGTCTATATATTTCATAGAAGATTTTGTTGTGGCCCCTTCCATTATCTTCTTGATCCAGAATCCTTTCACTGCAGTCTCTATATATTCTTTCCAGGTTTTCTTACGCCACGGCTGGCCTCTGGTGGAGTTCAGGGTGATGTTATACTTGGAGCAGAGCTGTAGTACTTGCTGGAACCAGCTGAACTTGTTATCCAGGGCAAGTTGTCTAGATGATAGCTCCTTCAGGGTGTGATTATCTTCAGCGTTGCAGATTGACCCGTAGAGAGAGAGAATTCTGATGTCAAGCTCTGCTTCCAGTGGAGTTTCTCCTATCAGCATGTAGATGGCTTCAGTTGCTGTGTTCCTGGGCAGTCCTTGGACTTGTCTTAGTAGATTCCGGTGATAAGTTGTTATCTGTTCTCGTTGCTTACTTGAGAGGACCATCGCTTCTAGGCCATAGAGCAATCTGGGGGTGACGTACGTTTTGATAATATGTGAAGAGACCTGGGGACTAAGCCCGTTTTCTCCATGAAGCCCCGCTCCCATTAATGCGTACACTGTCCTTCTGGCGATGTTGATCCTATCTTCTACATTTGGTGTTGTCCTGTCCTTGATCCAAACTATACCCAGATGAGTGAAGCCTTCGGTGGTTGACATCTTTTCTGTACCCATGATCCATTCCGTCCCTCCTTCAGTTTCTGCGACATTTAGGAAGGGCGTGACGGTGCTCTTACCAGGGTGGAGTTTATATTGGTGAAGCTCAGCGTAGTCGTGGCAAGTGTTGATCATGGCCTGCATCTCGTCCTTGTTGTCAGCAAGTAAGAGTATGTCATCTGCGCAGGTTGGACTTCCAATATACGTGCCTCCAACTTTGATTCCATTCCCACTTCTCTCCATGATTCTCAGCAGATCGTTTACGTACGTCTTGTATAGGGTTGTCGACATGATCGCTCCCAGTCGAACTCCTTTTTGGACTCCAAAATCTTCGCTGAATTTTCCTTTCCACCTGACACATTCCTTTATGTCACAGTACAGACTGTCAATGAGCAACCAGTGATTCCCGCGTATTCCTGTGATGTGGACCTTCTGCTTCAACTTGGAGTGGCTTACTACATCAAAGGCCTTTTGGGCATCTAAGGTAGTTATGAACAGTTTCTTCTTGTCCTTTTTAGCTGAGGCGATGGCTTCATTCAGACAGAGTGTTGCCATTGAAGGGGCTAGTCCTCTGGTGAATCCGAATTGGAGACTGTTTGCCTTTTTCGTGAAAGTGACGTCCGTTGTTTCTTGGAGCAGATGCTCGACCACCTTCCCGATTAAAGCGGTGATAGTGATTCCTCTGTAGTTCGCACAACTCTGTAGATCTTTACCCTTCTTCGGGACTGGGATTTTGTACCCAGACTTGCATTCCGTCGGCGCCCTTCCTTCATAGAAAATCTTGTTGATGATGGTTGTTAGTGCCGAGATGGCTTCCGTTGTGGCCAGTATCAGGTGTTCAGCTGTTATGCTTCTCTTATCCGCAGCCTTATTTCTGTTGAGGTTTTTGACAACCTTTTCTACTTCCGTAGTTGTGAAGTGTGTGAAATGTGCTGTATCCCTCATTCTTGAGTTATGCTCTCGGATTACTTCTGTAGTGGATTTGTCACTGGTAGCTTCCGGGTAGTTCGCCTGGGTTGACAGTTCTTCGAAATATTCGGCCCAGATATTCACCTGTGCGTCGCTGTCACTGATGAGCTTCTCGCCTTGTCTGAGCATAGTGTCTACTTCAGTCCTCCCTCTGTTTGCCTTGATGAGTTTGTGAAAGACCCTGGAATCTGTGCTGGAGGCAGTCATGACGTCCGTGAGGAATTTCTGTCTCTTCGCAGCCGCTTCTTGTCGCTGGATCGATCTGAGGAGTTTTACAGAGTCCGTTTTCCTTTGGGCCAGAGGGTGTGGGTAATCCGGTCTCTCGACCAGGGGGCAGTAGGGTGTGGTGACCTTTGACCCCATGGAATGTATTCATGAATATATTGGCAGAGGATGTCCTGCCTTGCTACTACCATGAATATGAACCACCTTTATGGTTTCATTTTGGAGATATGGCCTGCTGAACATCTTTTACATGCATGCATTCACCGAAAAATATATAGAAGAGGGCCACCAGGGGGCAGTAGGGTGTGGTGACCTTTGACCCCATGGAATGTATTCATGAATATATTGGCTGAGGATGTCCTGCCTTGCTACCACCATGAATATGAACCACCTTTATGGTTTCATTTTGGAGGTATGGCCTGCTGAACATCTTTTACATGCATTTATTCACCAAAAAATATATAGAAGAGAGCCACCAGGGGGCAGTAGGGTGTGGTGACCTTTGACCCCATGGAATGTATTCATGAATATATTTGCTGAGGATGTCCTGCCTTGCTACCATTCTGAATATGAACCACCTTTATGGTTTCATTTTGGAGATAAGGCCTGCTGAACATCTTTTACTTGCATTTATTCACCGAAAAATATATAGAAGAGAGCCACCAGGGGGCAGCATGGTGTGGTGACCTTTGACCCCATGGAATGTATTCATGAATATATTGGCTGAGGATGTCCTGCCTTGCTACCATCATGAATATGAACCACCTTTATGGTTTCATTTTGGAGGCATGGCCTGCTGAACATCTTTTACATGCATGCATTCACCGAAAAATATATAGAAGAGAGCCACCAGGGGGCAGTAGGGTGTGGTGACCTTTGACCCCTTGGAATGTATTCATGAATATATTGGCTGAGGGTGTCCTGCCTTGTTACCACCATGAATATGAACCACCTTACTGCTTTACTTTTGGGAGGTGTGGACAAATAAACTTTTGTGACAGGCATATTAACTCAAAAATGTGTTTAAAATAGCCACCAGGGGGCAGCAGAGTGCAGTGATATTTGCCCCATGGAATGTTTTCATGAATATATTTTCTGAGGATGTCTTGCCTTGTTACCATCATGAATTTCAAACATCTTGATGCTTTAGTTTTGGAGAGATAGCCTGCTAAATCTGAGTGAGATGCATATATCCACCAAAAACATATTTGAAAATAGAGCCACCAGGGGTTGATACAATGTAGTGCTACTTCCATATATGGATGCAGTTGTTAATTTGCATAATTGGGCATGACATTATATTTCAATTTTACATGGTTGAAGCAACTTAATCAAAGCACATTCCTTCCATCAAAGTATTTGTCTTTGGCGTAAATTTCATTAAAACTGCAAAAATGTGAAAAAATGGCCACCAGGGGGCTTTAATCACTCTATAACCTTTGACCCCATGGAATATTTTGCATCGCCCCTGGGCTGCAGCTGTTTTGACCTTTTTCTCCAAAAACTTTCAGAATTTCATTTCTTTCCATTCTGTAGATATAGCATGCTAAAATACATGGAATTTTCAAAAAAATTGAAATTTTCACAAAATACATAGGGGGCGCCACTGAAAATGGAATGAGTGCCCACGAGTTTTATGGCAGTTTTGTGAAATACAGCTATTGGGGTAAAACCCAACATGCACCACTTACCTGGGTCTCGTTGGATATAGAAATAAATTTGCCTTGAAGTTGAGAGACTTTTCGAGGTATGAGATGATAGAGAAAACATGGCCACTAGGGGGCGCTGTAGTGAGAACACAATACCTTGCCTGCACCCCAGTAATAGTCTGTGAAAATTCTATTGACCTATATTGACCAAAAATGACTGACAGACCTTGATCCAACTGGTAAGAAATCTTGGCAGAGCCAACAAAAATGTATAAAATCAAGATTTGCAAAATTGCACTTTTTGAAACAGCTGTAAAAAAGAGGGGTCTGACCTTGGTCAATATTGGGGCTGTTGCTATGGATACCAATAATTTTCTGAACCTTAAAATATGCTTTTGAGCCTCCTGAGACTATAAGCTAACCCCCGGTATATGACATTTTGCAAAGTCTGACGGGTCCCCGGCCACCATCTTCTGATTTTGCAGGTTTTTACAGGCAGAGCCTCTTAACTATAAACTTATTAAGATTAATCAGCGTCACATTAAGTTAGTTAGTAGCTTTAATAAAACCAAAAGAATTGTCATTTGAAGCTAAGGGATTTGAGGATTACGATTTATATGTCATCATCACAAGATTGATGACCAAATGAAGATTGATGAGGCTTGAAAATGTAAGACTTTATTACCAGAAGCAGAATAATTACCGTTACGTTAAATGTTACTTGCAGATTTTCATTGATGTTGGCTTGATGGCATTGAGTGACATCGCAACACAAAGTAAGATTGAAAACATAAATTTATATCTATCAAGTGCTGTTGTTCTACCTTTCTTTGAATGTCTGAAGCCACGGTTTTGCTGATGGGCAGTTTATGTTCCACTTACATCACATAAGGCGGGTACTTACTTTTACAGATCCTTCAAAACAAACAACGACATGTTTTTACAGTCTGCCATTTTCATGTAGAAAAAATGAGGACCAGTTCACTGTGAAAATGTACTTTGTGACTCATGATAGCCGATGAAGTGTCATCTTGTCTACTTTCAACATGGGAAACATAGAGGCTGTTTGATTATTCATGATCAAGAGAAGGCCATATGAATTGTCATAACTGATTATAGAGTGAAAATCAGATGCATAATCCTTTCATTTGGGTGTCAACAACAAGCGGGATAAGTCTCCCTAAATCAAATTAACATTTAAAGTATTGGGCATGATCATAACAAATCATAAGAATGATGACACATGAAGTGATATTTTCACAGTGCAACAGTGTACTCTTTCTATATCAAAGTGACAGATTGTAAATAATTTTTCCATATAGAATTTTCTTGTTGACAGTTGGAAAATACCCACCTTGAGTCATCAATTGGGACGGCAGAACTTCCCCTGATCCACATCAGCTGAGTGGCGTCATATTCATAGTTTGGTCTCGGATTGGAGTCAACCAAACATCCGAGTGTCCGTTTATATCCTACGGCTTGGCTGAAGCCATTGATGTCCTCTGCGACAAGTTTCGGCGAATCTGGATTCAAAAAATGAAAATGGTATTGATCTATTATATTCCATTGATGGTAAAGAAGTTTCTATCCCCTAGCTAATTGTCTATGCAGTGGTCCCTGCATTGTAAGGTCCCCCCTTCTGCAGTCATGAAGCGGTTTCTCATGGGGGTGCGGTCTCTTGTTGGGATGCAAAATACACTAAAAATACTAGTTGCAGTGGGAGGAAGGCGGTCACTTTTAAGGTAAGTTGGTTTCACAACAGGGGGTTTACAATGCAGGTACCACTGTACTACAAATGATTCAGATTTTGAATTTGGCCTATAAGAGCAAAAACATTGCATGACCATCGACCACATCTCTTACTTCAACATTCACAACAACAAAATATTAGTTGTAAATTACATTTAGGCCTAATTATAATAAATTTTGCCATTCGCACATTACAAAAGTATCATGGTTGCTAATTACAGCGAAACACTTTGATATAGAATTAAAGTGGACTGTGGCACTGTGAAAATGGCACTTCGTGTGTCATCATGCTAATGATTTGTCATGATCTAACCCAATACTTTCAATGTTAATTTGATTGAAGGAGACTTATCCCACTTGTTGGTGACAGCCAAACGAAAGGATTACGCATCTGATTTTCACTCTAAAATTTGTTATGAGAAGTCAAATGGCTTACTTTTGATCATGACTAATCAAACAGCCTCTATGTTTCCCATGTTGAAAGTAGAGAAGATGAAACTTCATCGGCTATCATGAGTCACGAAGTGCCATTTTCACAGTGCCACTGTAAACTTTAATTCTATATCAAAGTGTTTTGCTGTAATGCAAAGAAACTTACACTGCACACTGAGTATGATATCACGATTATCCTCTCCCACTTCGTTAATTGCATCGCAGAAGTACCGCCCTTGATGACTATGTTCTAGTTCTTCTATATTTAATGTGGGGTTCTGAAATTCAACAAGGAAGTAATAACTACAAATGCACCTTTCTCTGACAAACATTAGATTATTATCACCAGTCATAGGGAAAGATATTTGGCTATTAAATTAAATTTTTGATACTGACACTAAAAAAATGTTATGACACGGTGTGACCCCGGGGGTGTGACCACAATGCCTCCTCTTGTTCATGACTCATCAAGCATCTTCTATGAATTTATTTATTTAAATTATCCATAGAAATTATCGTAACTCCTATGTAGGCCTTATTTATGGCACATCATTGGGTATCGTGACTCACTAATTGCAAATTTCTAGGTGAAACATTCTTTGAGCGTTTTCACCACTTCACAGCTTTCCCCATAACAATGAAACCGCTGTAATGTTGTTCGGAAATAGGATGGCTATGGTGATGAGGTCTTTTCAGAAGCCTGACAAATCAGTGAAATGGATAGATGGTAAAATGACGTCACCAGGGACCATGAGGATAGACAGAAGACATTATGACCTCACAAGGGACAGCCAAAAAGAGGCTGGGGAACCCCAGAAGTGACATGATGATGTCTTTGTATGCAAATCAGATGGGATGGCATCCCTGAAGTGATATCCTTTGGGGTAGGTGAGAGCTTATGGAGTGCCCTGAGATGACCTAAAATCGAAAGAGAATGACACCAGATCGGATATCTCTAGGAGAACGAAAAACAAATAACTGAAGCCGTGTCTATGGCCTAAGTTGCAGAAAATTCAGAAAAAAGCATGGCCATGGAAAAAGGGCACAGGGAAGGGGCAAGGTAATTTCCACTTCGGCTTGTTCGATTTCGCTGGGGTTTTGCTCTGGTTACAGTTGGGTTTTGCTCACAGACCTATGGAAATGGAGGGGCATAACAAAAGGCCACCATGGTATGTTGATGTGATGTTTTCCATGATCTCCACATTATCCTACTTTAAACCAATGGAATTAATAGAAACATGCATGGTATCAATCATGTCATCACAGTGCCAACTAAAAAAATGGACACATTGCAAAAAGACTTTTAAAACAGGTCAGGTATTCGTATCATCATCATATTTTTAGTACAGACTATACAACAGGAATAAGATTAAATAATTCTTCTTTATCATAGACAGAAATACTATAGCACTCAAAAACACTTACAATTCTTATAACTCCACCACCTGGCAATAAAGCGTCTCCTTCTCGCCTCCAATAAATTGTTGGCTGTGGCCGCCCAGAAGCGTTGCAGGTCAAAGATAACTGCTCTCCCTCATCCCCAGAGGAGTCTGTGCTGGTCAAGCTCTCTAAGATTAGAGGGGGTGCTGAAATATATTAAGTAAAGATATATTAAAACCAGCTCCCAGTGCTCTTACGGCAGTTATACTGTAAAAACAGCGATAATTGCTTCAAAACAACCGTTTTCTGATGGAAAATGGCAATTTTTTGTGTTCTATACATGCAGTAGCTGCCATTAGAGAGATAACACATGCTGCAGGTTTTATATGATACTATATATATATATAGTTCATTCGGGTACATGCCACTAAATGAATGTTAATTAATTGATAACTTTTGATATGTATATGTATCGCATGGTATCACTTGTCGTATCGAGAGCTATGTACATGTATGACCCAAAGCCAAAGGTCACATATATATCAGCATTCGGCAATTAAAAAAATAGAGGGAGGAGGGCTGAAACTAGATGTGCATGTGTTTTATTATGGTTTTCTTATGTTAAGATTTCATACTCCCTCCCTTGTAGATAGACTGCCCATGATAGTATCTACCCCTTTGCCTGTCATGTGCACAAGGGTATCGGGCATGTGAGACCTGCACAAGGGTGTTTGTCACTAAGACCTGCTGGAGGGTATCTCGCCTGTGACCTACTTTTGGTGATTGACCTTAATTTCATCACCTCAGAAAGACACCAAAAGTTTATCATCGCAAGATAAAATGCTATTGAGACTGTACCCGCGCAAAATTTCAATGATAGAGATGAAATAGCGTGATCAAGGCAGTTGTCATAAGTTTCAGAGCCTTCCTCCCACAATAGAGATGCCGCTTGCAAGCAAGTAAGCATCTCTAAAACACTAGTATCCCCGCCCCCTTGAAACACATGCGATGCGAGAAGTCAGTATGCCCTCAAGCAAAATGCCCATCCCCTAATTGTAAATTCTGAAAGGTCCATAAGAAAAATATAAATACGAAACCTGTAACAAGGACAGTCCTGTTGGCGAAGACTCTAGTCTCTCGGGTCAATTCAATGTAACATGTGTAGTTTCCTTCATCCGTGATCTCAAGAGCTTTGATTCTTAGTTTTCTTGAATTTGTTGATTGCTTTTCTATGCTCCATTTGTTAATATCCTGAAATTAGTTATGAGAAACAACTTAATTTAGTACAGAAAGGCTGACACAAACCCAGTAGTGGATCCAGGGGGGGGGGGGGTTAGGGGGTTCAAACCCCCCACCCCCCCCCCCTTTGGCCTGCACATATTAATGTAAAAAAAAATCAAGATATTTTCGATACATTTTCATTTGTAACCCCCCCCCCCTTCCGACATTTTCTGGATCCGCCCCTGATTTAACATTCTGCAATATTTTTCTAGGGGTACACATAAAAATACTCATCAAAACTTCTCCAATTATAGATCTTCCATTGCTTTAGCCGAGAAACAGCGAATGCTCTTCAATTTTCTGCCAACACAAATTCTGTTAGGAAAGCTCAGGAAATTTCATCAATTACCAATCTGACCGTCCATTCATACAGATTTGCCTACATATCCATAATCTAATCAGTCCAATCTAATTAACCGTCTCTGACAGAGATGCAACAAAACGGATAGCCATATACTGCCATATATACGGTCCCCCACCCCCGCATAATATAGTGACATATTTAAAAAAGAGTCCTATAATCCTATCCAGCTTTTTTTTTTTGGTGAAAAGTTGGGCAGCTCATAGGCCTGTCTAAGTTATTCAGGCTGAGGCTTTGTTGGCGTAATTAATTTAAGCTTTATCACATTATTTTTTGTCAGATTGAGAAAGTATTGTTGCATAAGTTCTTCCATTTTTTTTATTGTGGATGCTGATGACATTTCGACTTGTAAACCTCACTATGTCATCCTGTCTTGAGCAGAAAATTTTTGTCCGATGTTTTTATATAAAGGATATTTAGAAGAAACGAGATATAGCACTGACCTCCGAGTCCATGTCTGTTGCTATTGGGATTGTCAAGGCCTCTTCAAAATTCTCTTTGAAAGTTGTTCGCTGCCAGCGGATCTGGATAATTGAAAAAGAAATGTAATCACATGCGTTTACAATCGATACTATCACATCCTTACAGAAGATTTTAGATTCAGTGACATTATCGGAGAATATCCCTGCAGAAGAGTAAAAGGTCTCAGTTGGTCGCCTCCGCAAGTGATAATTTCGAAGTCATACACAAAACTTTTCTTTATGCTGTAGCAGTGTTGGAGTTTTCGAGACCGGCCTCATCCTAGAGGCCAGCCCTGGAGCTATATTTTGATGGCCTCGGCCTTTGCTGAGTTGGCTTGGTCTCGGATGCCAAATCCTTGGCCTTGCCTCGGTCTCAGGTGTCTTTGGGTCAGTGAAGGAAGCCTCAGGACTGGCCTCGACCTCGAGGCCGATCTCTAGGCTACATTTGATGGCCTCGGCCTTGGAGGCTCATGCCTCAGTCTCGGTCTCGGACTCGGATGTCCAGGTCTCGACTAAATCACTGTAGGTCTGTGTTTTTTTTTTGGTTACATTGTCAAAGTAACTAGTTGATGATCAATGCATCAGATAAGGTCTTATTCTCTGCATTTTTGCCTCTACACCCAGTAATTACTTTTTCAGTGTAACAAGCAATATCAAAAAGGCACATACTTTGTAGAGATCATCCTTGGCGTTTTCCACAAGACAAGTGATCGTGACATCTTCAGCTATCGTTCCCCTGACTCTTGATCCATCCGATATGGGATCCGTCGATTGTATTGTGACCACCGGGTCCATAACAAATTGACTGTTACATACTGTAAATAAGAGTAGTCATAATGAAAGCAAAGGTTCAAGAACCTTATATTAGGTGAAAGTAATTGTAGATAATTTAATAAATTACGACTTTGATTTTTTAATTCTATACAAAAAAAATTAAACACCAGCATGAGTGTTCTTTATTGGACAAACCAAATCTGCCAAGTGCTGCCTTATGCTGTTGTCATCAATTTGTGTGAACTGTACTCCCCCACATTTGAAACATTTGAAACTTTTGGAATCTACCAATCAGCATTAAGAGTTAATTTATAACAATTCGAACATTTAAAACTTTTGGAACTCTTCAAACAGCCAATAGGATGCAAACAAAATGTGAACCTAATTGGAACCAACCTATTAGTACACGGCCTTATGTCATTTAGCGGTATTTTTTGAAAAGCCTAACAATCTTGTACTTTTTGGAAACCTGAGGAGTTGTAGTAACATTTTTTGCTGGATGCCAATTTTTCCCATGGCAACCAAAACAGGAATTTGTTACCATGGCAACCAAGGTCAGTTTTTCTGAAAATTTAAGAATTTTCATATTTTATTAAAACCATGGCCCAGAACCACAATCTAAGTATCAGGATTAATAAATGCACAAAATCTGATATTTTTGGTCAAGTGACCTTTGACATTCAGGGTCGATGTCATGGTAACAAATGCGACCAAAGGTCAAAATTCAAGGTTTTTTAATCTCAGCTGAACTTTACGGACCTCGAATTGCCTAAGTTACCAGCAATTTCAACAATCATTGGAGTCATTAGTGGAACCAGTATGTGTACTGTTTCTATACATATGCACATTACAGTGGTGGCCATGGAAACCAGGTTAGACGCAAAACTTCAAAGTCATGTCTGCTCAGTCACGTCTAAATTGACTAATTGGGCAACTTTGATGTCACCAATGTACTATTCTATCACACCTGGGGTTGAGATGTTTTTTAAGTTTTGCATTTATTTAAGTTACTGAAATATTTTTTTGGCCTAAAGTTGGAATTGTCTCCTCCTGCTTCTTGTCTGTGGTTTCCATGGCAACCGTTTTTATATGTTGTGTTATTTTGGTAAAAATCTCCAAATTTCACCTTAAATGTGTTTAAGAAACTGTCTGTTTTGTATGAAAAAATATTCTAGGATAAAAAGGGGTATATGTGATCACATGACCTCATCAATTAGAGATCCAGGTGATCTTGAAAGTGAGGCTCAAAGGTAAGAAATGTGTTATTACATTGACGTCAAAGTAAAAACATGACAAGTTATTGTCAGTAGGTCACCATCATTAGTTTGGTTGCAATGGCTGTTAATTTTATTTTCTAGATATATCAGTTTCCAGAATTTATGATTTGCAAAAATTTTGGTTGCCTTGGTAACCGGACAGCATGCACTTGAGACAAATACAAGGATTTATTTTGCATAAACTAAAATTTACAAACATCATACTGGCAGATTCTAATCAATTTCATCAACAATTTGTGTATAAATATGCTGCAACAGTATGTCTACTCTTTCAATAGATGTACAATTCATTGGTAGCCATGGTAACCAGGTTATAGCCAGAACAACCAGGTATAGTTTAATTTGGCAGTTTTACGGTATTTGCACTCGACCAATTTTTCGTCTTTAAGCAATTACTCTGAGAAAAGTATGACAGGTACACAGAAATTTGTCTTGGTGTCAGTCTTGTACTACATTGAAGTATATGTGTACCAAATTTTACCTTGCTACGATACTTAGTTTTGATACAGCAGGCGATTTATGACCAATTTTTGCACTTTTTTGTGTCTCACGGGCAGTTTCGCATATTTTTATGGCAACACAGAAAAGCAAATACAGGCAGTTGTGATTCATGTTAATGATGCTTGTCTGGACCTATGTCTTGGGCATAAAATACAACAGGTTTCATGTGAATAAGTTATATACGAAAGGAGCTATGTCCCACAATGTAGAAAATGGCATGTGTCAAAAAGTTTGTCTTCGATGGACCATTTATTACTGCATATGCTGTTATGAATCAGTATCAAAGACTGTATCTACCGTTTGTGTCAATTTTGTAGCTGGAGACATGTCTCAAGGTAAATCAAAAAGTTTCATTCCAAAATCTATACCTTGTTTTCGGAATTTGAGGCTTGAATATGATGTCAAAAAAAATGTGTCCTATCCAGTACGAGGAAAACACTCAGGATTCGGAAGGAAAAAACAAGCTATTTGTGTTTTCTTTTCTCGATTGTGTGCCTCTACATCAATGTGACAAATGCAAGTTGAAAAGATATCCAGGCAATGCACATACATTTTCTCAGAAATTAAAATTCATTATGTCTCAAAATGTCCTCCCCAGTACATCATAAGTTTTGCTCTGATTCAAGTCTATTAACACTGGATTCATTAAAGAAAAGAACATGGCTAAACTAAATAATTTAACCAGGATGCCTAAAAAGGGTATCTATAAATTTAGAAAATAAAGATATATGTTTTTAGATTATTAAATTGCACTATTATGAGAAAATCAAACTTGAGAGTAAAAGGCACTTATTTTATGTAATATGAGCGCAGCTCATGGCTGCCGAAGGCAGCCATGAGCGAAGCTCACTTAGCACAAGGACAGCTCATTCTGTGTGGTGCTCCTGTTTACAGTGACTGCCTGAACAGGAAGTGCCTGTAGTTACCATAAAAGTGGAGCTAGTAGTTTAGTCAGAGTTTAGTTTGGTAAATAATTAAAATACCTCAAATATCTTCCAAAATAGCTTTAAAATTTCATTCTTGTCATATAACAACGTCCAATGACATATTTCAGGGATTTAAATCAACATGTGCATCAACATTGGAAATAATTATTTCCATACCCCTGATTGTAAGAAGTGACTGAGAATTAAAAGTCAACTCAAAAGTTAATGACTTAAATGGCTCACCAAGTAAGAAATCATAACAACACTTAAGGTTACATAATCTTCATTAACTATCAACAAATTATGTAACAGTCTAATAGTAACAGTCATCTCTGAATAGCTATGGTTTTATTGATCTCAGTTATGTAACATCAGTTATATAACATCAACAATTTAACATAATAGATCCAAATTTAACACAGATTTGAATTACACAACTGTCAGTGCAATCTGTCTATCTATCTATCTATCTATCTATCTATCTATCTATCTATCTATCTATCTATCTATCTATCTATCTATCTGATCTTATCTATTGATCTGATCTTATCTCTCTATTCTATCTATCTACCCATTTGCCCAGTTCTTTAAAAAGATAAATTGGCCTTCTGCATGGAAAGTTGAAGATAATGCAGTAGTTTTATGACAATGCTGCGCGAATTTCATGGCAGTGCCATTTACATATTATATCATTATAACTGCAATTTTTCACAAATAACAGAGTGACTAAACAAGATAATGTGTAAATATCTTGTTTGTGGAGCAATTCAAGATGATTTTTTTTCTTAGCCTTAATTTTGGGTCATTTTCGGTGATTTTTCTCTCTGGAACATGATCTTTCACTCAAAGGAAACACTATGAATTCAAATCATACAGCAACAAAACTTGACTTTGAGTTAGTATGATGCCTAAGCATTATTCATCTTGGCAATCATGTGTCTTTTGAGACTAAAACCTTACTAAAAACTCTAAAACATAAACTTTGAGAGTAAGGAATATTTAATTTCTTTAATTTAGTCATAAAAATTGTTGGAAATAAAGTTCTGCCATATTTCATCGAAATTTAAGTTTTGTTTTGCTCTTCTGGGCTCTAGGCAACAAGATGGCTGGATTTCCATTGCAAAAATGGTTAAATTAGTATTGACATGGACATTTGTTCCGATAAACATTTTTTTCACAAATTCAAACCTTGCCTACTTTATGGAGTGGCAGTTTGGCGATAAACCAACAAATCACATGTGTTCTTGTTGATTTACGAATATTTAATATGTTCATTTCATGATAGGATGAAGGAAATTCTCATTTACAAACCTTTATTTTGACCCCCCATGAGACACTTTGAGTGCAGATACTGTAAAACTGCCCAATTGACAAATGTGACATATTGGGTTGCCTAAGATAAGATAATTCTCAAACTTTTCTGTCACTTATTTATGATATTCAGTTCTATTTTTCTTTTTTTAAATATTGAGAATTCTTCCAGTTCCTCACCATGGTAACCATGACAACAGTTCAGAAGAGCCTCATATTTTAGATAAAAATAAACAAATCTCAAAGTTTTACCAAAAAAAGAGGCTGACAAGGACCTGTACTTTAAATTAAAGAATTTATTGTCCAAGGAAAATTATCCATGCCATGATATCCTGTTGCCATGAATGTTACTTCATAAATCAGAGATAATGTTCAGTTTAAAAATGAGGCTCATAGTCACTTATATACAAAAGAAAATATTAAGACAATGATGCTAATTAAGAAAAAAGGGCAGGTGATCATTGTTACATTCGAATAATTATGAGTACATTACTTATATTCAGCTGTTTGTGGCCATCAATGACCTCAGAACAGGCCCTATTCATTGCATTGAAATGAGATGTCAATAAGTAACTTGTGATTCAGTAGATTGCTTGTTCTGATAGCATTGAGAGTATAGGATATAAACTGCGCCTCATGTACTGCATGTGAGTCACAGAGAATAACATTACATTGATAGGGATATCACCTGAAGAGGGTCATCTGTTCTAGAATATTTGAGAAGAATGAGACTGTTCTTCTACTGTTATGGTATATATAATTATATATCATCAGTGTTGTATTTTTTATTCACAACAATGTAATGGGTAATTGGTTGCCAATGCCATGGTATGCATTTGAGAGGCTCAATTGGTCTATTAAGAAATGGATTGATTGACTGATCTGGCACATTTTTAATACAACTTACAAAAATCAGTTCAAATTAAACAAGTTTTTTTGGGCTAAAATTCTTTTTCAGGAAAATTTAAAATATAAAACAATTTCTATAACTGGTGAATATGTGTAATTTCTTGGTGAAGTTGAGCACTTGGGAAACATGAAAATCTGGTTAATGGTAATTTTGAGTTTGCTGGTTAAAAAAATTGGGGGTGCCATTTTGTCACTGTTCCAACTTTTTAAGGACTCCAAATTTGTCGAATTAAGACACTCTGAATGCCATGTCAATGAAGAAATTTGATGTCAAGACTAAATCTAACAATCTTCAATTAGCTCCAAAAATCATAACCACAGCTGCTATAGTGCTCCAGTAGCATACACAAGACTCATAATATCCAATAATGCCGGTTACTAGCTGAAAGTTTCAGTGAACAGTGGCTTTATTTATTGTGACAGGAAATGTGTCAATATTTTGGGGGGAAAGTGTCTCCTTCATAACATTAATGTATGCATTGTATAGTCCTATCATGAATATTTTTCTATTCCTTTTGTAAGAATAGTAAAGTACAAATAGCATTGGCGATGAGGTAAGTTCACATTAAGCATGCATAATAGTAATGTATTGAATTGACAGGTATGTCTTGACCGTTTCTTATATCAATTATTTTTAAAATCCTAACACTTTCTGGAAGGCTGTGCCACAGCAATGATGCTGGTTTTGAAAATGCTCTGTTCTTTACCCTACTTTCCTTACTGCCTTTTGATCTTTTTTGGTTTGGTATTCATGAGTTCATTCATCATTTTGAGGTACTGATGTGCTAGACCATTCACAGCTTTCCAAATAGCAGTCATGAGTTTGAATTGGGATACTTCTTTCCTTTTTCCACAAATTTGACCTCTTTTTTAGTCCTTCAGTCAGTCGAACAGCTGAGTTTTGGGAAGGCTGCTGGTCTAAGTTTTGGGCAACTTTGAGTTTGTCTGTCAATAGATTGAAAGAACCCTTGGTAAGACAATCCATTGCTGTCAGGCCAAACCATTACTGGTATGTTTCATTTTGAGTCAGATTACATTGCTGCAGTAAAGGTGAGGGGTGATTCTCACATTGAACGCTGTTTTGATTGACTTCTTGTTCAGTAACTTCCAACTAGTGATCTTGATTAAATGCTATGTTGTCTTGATGATAACAGACTTGCTTAATCCTAAAGAAACAGTTGGAAATTAGTGAAAATTAGGAGTACAATACTTATCTTTTCAAAACAGATATAATTATACACTTTTGGTTGATGACCCTCCTTTTTATTACAGCAGTCGGACAACACGATCTACATGTCAGACTTGACCTTCTCTGCCTTGATACCATGATAATGTATGGTAAATGTAAAAAAGATTTTTTTTGAAGAATGAAACGAGAACATTTCTTTAAACCCAACCGATCAGCCTCCCAAATGTTAGGTCTGGAAACAAGGCTCATGAAACACTTTTCTTTTTTACTGTTTAAGGCAGCAAACTTCAGCATTGGGCTTTATGAGCCGCATTCTAAAAGAAATAATTTTATACCAAGATTAGGCTACATCATATTGGAGAAATTCGATTGGTAAATTTCAATGAAAAAGAACCATGCCCACTGTTAGTGGGAAGAAGGCTACACTGTGCTGCACACATAGTTGTTTCTCAAGAAAGTAGGATAGATACTGGGCAGTGCCCTACTATTTTACACACATTTGTGACATACATAGAATGGTTGAAGTCACCTCATGGTAATTTCGGAAAACAATTGTCTCAGTAAGAAAAGAAAGGAAATAATTTAATTCACTGTTCAGCTTAAAAAAGATGTTTGACCCTAAAAACACAGAAATTGTGGCAGAATATTTCACTAGGGCAGAATAATGATTCTTGGCCTTTAATTTCCTCTTATTTGTCTCTCATATGCATTCAGTCTGGTTACCATGGCAACAAATATTTCAATAATTAAATAATATGGAAACTGATATATCTACAAAATTGAATTAACAGCCATTGCTACCAAAATAATGGTTGTGACCTATGGGCAAAAACTTGTTATTTTATTACTTCGCCGCCAATGTAACAATGCATTTGTTATCTTTGAACCTCACTTTCAAAATGACCTGGATCTCTAACTGTTGTGGTCATGTGATCACATATACCCCTTTTTATTCAAGAATATTTTTTCATATGAAAAAGACAATTTCTTATATATATTTGAGGTGAAATTTGGAGATTTTTTACCAAAATAACACAACATTTAAAAACGGTTGCCATGGCAACCACAGACAAGAAGCAGGATGTGGCAATTCCAACTTTAGGCCAAAAAAATATTTTTGAAACATAAATAAATGCAAAATATCTCACCCTAGGTTTGATAAAATAGTACATTGGTGATATCAAAGTTGCCCAATTAGCAAATTTAGACGTGACTGAGCAGACATGACTTTGAAGTTTTGCTTCTTACCTGGTTTCCATGGCCACCAATGTAATGTGCATATGTATAGAAACAGTACACATACTGGTTCCACTAATGACTCCACTGATTGTTAAATTTGATGATAACCTGTGCCATGCCAGGTCCGTAAAATTCAGCTGAGATTAAAAAACCTTTAATTTTGACATTTGCTCACATTTGTTACCATGACAACGACCCTTGACCTCATAGGTCACCTGACCATAAAAAGTCCCTTTCAAGGAAGTATTAACCCTGATATTCTGATTTTGGCCGTTGACAATAATTATCTTGAAATATGAAGATTTGTCAATTTTTTTTAAAAATTGACCTTGGTTGCTATGGCAACATATTTCACCTCTGGTAACCATGGAAAAAATTGGCATCCACCAAAA
The DNA here is from genome assembly GCA_026936325.1 of Platynereis dumerilii. Classification (NCBI taxonomy): domain Eukaryota; kingdom Metazoa; phylum Annelida; class Polychaeta; order Phyllodocida; family Nereididae; genus Platynereis; species Platynereis dumerilii. Next base: position 46,219,926 of record JAPTHN010000004.1, on the reverse strand, counting down.
AAAGATAGCACTACACCCAAAGGTTCCGAAAAGTATAGCATTGTTGTACATTTCAAAAAATACCACTACCCCCCTTTTTTGTACCATAAGGCCATGTACTATATTGGAGACAAGAAAAATTGAAACTTTTCAAACATTTTTAAAATTTGAAACAATTCGAAAATTTTAACTTTTAAAGCATTTGAATCACACCAACCAATCAACAGTGAGAGATTCTGTAACATAGTGACAAATTCAAGCTCTTTGAACAATTAAAACTTTTCGAATATTTCAACTTTTTTAATATTTTAACTTTTCAACATTTTGAACATGCCAACTTTTCAAACAATTCAGACTTTTCGAACATTTCAACTTTTGAACATTTCAACTTTCTGAACATATATATATATATTGAACTTGTCGAACATTCCAACTTTTCAAACATTTTGAACTTTTCGACTTTTTGTACATAGACGAATCAGGCAATCTGACAAAAGATGAACTGAAACTTTACAAACTTTAGACATGGCCATGACAAAGGTGATTACAAGCCACTGTAATACATGATTTTCAATGCAAATTTAAAAGCTACCTACAATTCTTTTTTTTAATAGAATTTCTTGTTTATCTACAATATCATTGACTGCTAGTCAACTTTCAAGTTGATTTGTTCTGTCACTCACTCACTTAGAAGTGAAGACTAATTCTGACTGAATACCTGTCATTTTTTGCTTTTTACCCCGCTGGCTATGTAATAGCCTACGGGGTACTGCAGTCCTCAACGTGACGGGTAGCTGGGGATTTCGTCAAGCATAACTCACTTTGTGTTGCTCATATTTCATTCAAATTTTGCCTGTTATCTTATTTTGTCATGCAGATGGGAATAAAAGTTTCCAGGCATTTCTAGCAATTATATGTGGGTAATTCCATGTTAATTTAATAAATTTCAGGAAATTTTTCTGCTTGACCCCCTTAGATTCGTCTCAAACATTTCTCAAACTAGCCTTTAGTAGTGCCATAGATGTGTGAATAGTTTCAGCTCAATATCTTGAACAGTTTAGTTTGGAAATATTTTCAAAACAGACTGTTTTTATGGCTTTTTTGTCATATGAAAGTCGCTTTTCAAATGTTAATATTTGGGATTTCATGAAAGATACGACTTTGAATGTTTCCAGACATGATAACTGGGGTCCAGGAAGTGGCTTTGAATACCTTTAAGGGGTATCTCTCATCTTACTTTATCTCTGCAGGCATTCCAAAAGGCTCTTCCATTTGGCGTAAATTATTGATGCTACTTTTTCAATCAGCTAAAACTCTAGAACTGCATTATCTACAAACTTTTTATCTTGACTTTTTACTCTACTGTAGTAGTAAACGTAGTATGGTAAGGACTGGTCATATGAATTAATAGTTCTGGTAACAAAGTTCATCAATTTTGTGAAAAAATGCTATTTCACAGATTATCAAGCTAAAACGCCAAAAGAAGATGCCAATGTGAAACCAATGCCCTTTTCAATTGTTTATTTATGCTCATTTTTCTTTGCAAATAATACTGGAATTTATTACGTTTATATGCATCTAACAGTATCCGAATGGTCTCAGTGGCTTCACACAGAGCCAGCGGGGTTTACGTGCTTGCACGGTATTTCTTTTAATGTGGGTGGCATCTTCACAGAACGAATTTACTCCTTCCTCCCCGGGGGGGGGGGGGGGTACTCACTATGAAAGGGTGTATATAGAGGCTCCGCTGGATGGTACTGGTTTTTTGGCCTTCTAGGATTAAAATGGTCTTGGTTTTTTGGGAATTCAGATTAATTTGGTTGCCCTTTTTGCACCCCCAACATGTTTGGTGCCGTATAAAAATCATAAAGATTAAATTGGTTGTGGATATTTTTTACAAAAAGCTGAATCTCAAACACACAACATCCCAGCAACATCCTAGACAGTATTCACAAAAAAACGATCTGTATGAATACTTATTTTCACAGAACTAAGACATAAGTTATAACAGTTTTACAAACTTTTAAAGATAAAAGGGCATAAGAAATAATCATATTTGATGTAGAAAATAGCTCAAGTAAATATTTGATGTACCAAAATGGATTTTTCTTTCATCCCAAATCATAAAAGACCCCATGGGAGATTGGAAGTTGTGTATTCTTCAATTAGTCCCAGAGCTACGGGGGTTTTATTTATGTTTTTAATTTAGTCCGAGCCCATGGGACATTAAATGGAGGCGGGTTGTATCCAGTGTTCTATGCTGGGGCAACTGAAAGACCCTGGACATCCCTGAATTAATAGGGTATGTACCAGACTCACAGTCTTCTCATCTCATCATCATACGGCGATCGCCTGCCTCGATATAGCCCACTAAGGTGCTGCTGAGGCGTAAAACACAACCAAACAAAACCACATTTTCGTGTTGATCTCTCTCATGACTATCCAGCTTTGACAAGCAACTGCATGGATAGCTGAGTTATGACTTTCTGAAGGTCTCTTTGCCTGCATGGGTTCAAACACTGGGCAGTGATCCAAAACCCCCAAGAGCTAAATACCAGATGAATGTTGTTTGGATGTGACATTGAATTGGCTTCCCCTTGTGTCAGTGTCTCTGTGCTGGGCCAGTAAAATATCCCTCACATGGGGTAAATGTGACATTATAACACCAAGGTATAATTCCTAATCTGGTAATCCCTTTCCAGAAGGATAATCTGCAAATCTAGCTGGGCTATTGTATGCTGCCACAATGTCACATTCTCCATAATGTACACCATTTCTGTATGATCAAGAATGTACATTTAGTCCCAGAGCTACGGGGGTTTTATTTATGTTTTTGAGGCTAAAAGGTTCAACAGTTGGGTTTTATGCAGAAAATTCTCAGGATTTCAAAAATGCAAGTCTTACAACTGTAAAGGTAGACACAACTTCACAATATTCATTTTAAGTAGGGTACCTCCTTATCTCGTTTTTCAGATTATTTTGGGCCTCGGTTTCACAAAATATGTTCCTAAATCCATTCAGAGTGAGAAAAATACATTAGAATTGACTTTCCTGGTCAATTTTGTGATGCTGATTCCAAATCTGTGACTATTTTTACTCTAAATAAATTATATCACCCCCTAATTTGCATTTAAAGATGGCCACCAATCTAAATAAAAAAGGCGAAGGGTGTTTCAATGTTGACTATTCCAGTAGGCCTCTATGAATTTCAAACCAATATCGTCAATAAGTCATTTGGAAAGTAAAAATTCTCGGGATTTCAAATATGTATAGTATGTGAACCTATCTGTTCTCTTTAGCTCCCTGCATTAGTTTGACACTGTAGAAATGTCCTACGTTTTTGTGAATTTTGCAGCTGAAGTACAAAGAAATACCACAAATAGTGCATTAAAATAGACACAATTTCACATTTTGACATTATCAAAAGTTGTAGCCCGGGGGGGTACTCACTCTATAAGGGTGTATATAGAGGCGCCGCTGGATGGTTTAGGTTTTTTGGCCTTTTTGGATTAAAATGGTTTTGACCGTCTACAATTGACAATTCTGATTAATTTGGTTCTGGTTTTGGCAACCCCAACATGTTTGGTACCGTTAGAATCGGCTTCAAAAGGGGATTAAAATGGTTTAAAAAAGCATGAAGGTTAAATTGGTTGCCAAAAATTTTAGTGAAGGATTAAAATGGTTTGTGGTTTTGGCACAGTTTCCCGTTTAAAATGGTTCTGGTTTTCAAAATTGCCGTGGCGCATCCGTATTCAAAAGTCCGCGAAGTACCCCCCCCCCCCCCCCCGGGAGTTGTAAAAGGCACCAAATGGAAACTGACATCAAGGGCTATCCATCTATATCCATTTTGGTGGGTTAGAAATAAGTCATGTAGTGACTAGTACTTATGGAATCGAAAATACATGGGAGGATATTGAGTTCCTGAGGAGATTTTTGACGCTGAAAGCAAAATTTATTTAGCTTTTGGAAGGTTGACAGTGGCAATAACAGGGAAACAAAGGTACCAAATGAAAGCTGACATCAAGTGCTATCCATCCATATCCATTTTAGTTGGTTAGGAATGAGTAATACAGGGATTAGGATAGGTGGATTTGAAAATACATGGGAGGATTTGTGGTTTCTGATAAGATTTTTGATTCTGATAGCAACATTTATTTAGCTTTTGGAAGGTTGGCCTTAACAATAACAGGGAAATAAAATTACCAAATTGAAGCTGACATCAAGTGCTATCCATCCATATCCACTTTGGTTGGTTGGGAATGAGTTGTATAGGGATTAGGATAGGTGGATTTGAAAATACATGGGAGCATTTGTTGTTTCCGAGGAGATTTTTGATTCTGATAGCAACATTTATTCAGCTTTGGAAGGTTGACAGTAGCAATAACAGGGAAACAAAGGTACCAAATGAAAGCTGACATCAAGTGCTATCCATCCATATCCATTTTAGTTGGTAAGGAATGAGTATTATAGGGATAAGGATAGGTGAATTTGAAAATACATGGGAGGATTTGTTGTTTCCGAGGAGATTTTTGATTCTGATAGCAACATTTATTTAGCTTTTGGAAGGTTGGCAGTACCAATAACAGGGAAACAAAGGTACCAAATGAAAGCTGACATCAAGTGCTATCCATCCATATCCATTTTGGTTGGTTAGGAATGAGCAATATAGGGATTAGGACTTGTGGAATTGAAAATACATGGGAAAATGTTCTGTTTCCGAGGAGCTTTTTGATTCTGATAGCTACATTTATTTAGCTTTGGAAGGTTGACAGTAGCAATAACAGGGAAACAAAGGTACCAAATGAAAGCTGACATCAAGTGCTATCCATCCATATCCATTTTAGTTGGTAAGGAATGAGTAATATAGGGATAAGCATAGGTGTATTTGAAAATACATGAGAGGATTTGGTGTTTCCAAGGAGATTTTTGATTCTGATAGCAACATTTATTTAGCTTTTGGAAGGTTGGCAGTACCAATAACAGGGAAATAAAGTTACCAAATTGAAGCTGACATCAAGTGCTATCCATCCATATCCACTTTGGTTGGTTGGGAATGAGTTGTATAGGGATTAGGATAGGTGGATTTGAAAGTACATGGAGGAGTTGTTGTTTCCGAGGAGATTTTTGATTCTGATAACAACATTTATTTAGCTTTGGAAGGTTGACAGTAGCAATAACAGGGAAACAAAGGTACCAAATGAAAGCTGACATCAAGTGCTATCCATCCATATCCATTTTGGTTGGTTAGGAATGAGTAATATAGGGATTAGGATAGGTGGATTTGAAAATACATGGGAGGATTTGTTGTTTCTGACGAGATTTTTGATTCTGATAGCAACATGTATTTGGCTTTTAGAAGGTTGTCAGTACCAATAACAGGGCAACAAAGGAACCAAATTGAAGCTGACATCAAGTGCTATCCATCCATAGCCGTTTTAGATGGTTAGGAATGAGCAATATAGGGATTAGGACTTGTGGAATTGAAAATACATGGGAAAATTTTGAGTTTCCGAGGAGATTTTTGACAAAGAGAGCAGCATTTATTTTGGTTTTGGAGGGTTGAGATTTGTAGTAACAGGGAAACAAAGGTACCGAATGAAAGCTGACATCAAGGGCTATCCATCCACATCCACTTTGGTTGGTTAGGAAGGAGGTATCCTGTAATTAGGATAGGTGGAATTGAAAATACATGGCTGGATTTTGTGTTTCCGAGGAGATTTTTGATAACGACAGCAATATTTATTTAGCTTTTTGATGGTTGATAGTTATAGTAACACTGGAACCATGATGCCAAAGGAAAAGATGGCATCAAGGGCTATCCACCCAAATTCTGTTTTGTTTGGTTAAGTATGAATCATCCAGTGATTGATCAAGTGATCTCCAGATTGGCAAGATGTGAAAAAATTTGCTTTTTCCATTTGCTCAACATTAACGAAGCTGGTAGGACAATAAATTTGAGTTATTAAGGACATTTAAATAATTTTAATAATGTAACAATTCCACATTAGGCAAATGTATATAATAGTACTATTGAAAAATGAATCATTTAGACTGTGAACACAGTTGAATAGCTATATAATTTTCCACACTTTTGCAGTTGTTGACCATCTTCTTTTAGTTTGTGTGCATAGAGAACCAGCATATAATAGTACATCATGGAAACTTCCACCTGCTAATAAAAATAAAGTTAAAAGGCATCCATAGTTCCCTCCCCTTCCATATGATAGAACATGTCAGACAACATTGGATAATTTCAAATGTGAAGTTGTGTCTATTTTAATGCATGAATGTGGTATATCTCTGTACTTCAGCTGCAAAATTCACAAAAACGTAGGACATTTCTACAGTTTCAAACTAATGCAGGAAGCTAAAGAGAATAGATAGGTTCACATACTATACATATTTGAAATCCTGAGAATTTTTACTTTCCAAATGACTTATTGACGATATTGGTTTGAAATTCATAGAGGCCTACTGGAATACTAGTGGAATAGTCAACATTGAAACACCCTTCGCCTTTTTTATTTAGATTGGCGGCCATCTTTAAATGCAAATTAGGGGGTGATATAATTTATTTAGAGTAACAATAGCCACAGATTTGGAATCAGCATCACAAAATTGACCAGGAAAGTCAATTCTAATGTATTTTTCTCACTCTGAATGGATTTAGGAACATATTTTGTGAAACCGAGGCCCAAAATAATCTGAAAAACGAGATAAGGAGGTACCCTACTTAAAATGAATATTGTGAAGTTGTGTCTACCTTTACAGTTGTAAGACTTGCATTTTTGAAATCCTGAGAATTTTCTGCATAAAACCCAACCGTTGAACCTTTTAGCCTCAAAAACATAAATAAAACCCCCGTAGCTCTGGGACTAAATGTATATTCTTGATCATACAGAAATGGTGTACATTATGGAGAATGTGACATTGTGGCAGCATACAATAGCCCAGCTAGATTTGCAGATTATCCTTCTGGAAAGGGATTACCAGATTAGGAATTATACCTTGGTGTTATAATGTCACATTTACCCCATGTGAGGGATATTTTACTGGCCCAGCACAGAGACACTGACACAAGGGGAAGCCAATTCAATGTCACATCCAAACAACATTCATCTGGTATTTAGCTCTTGGGGGTTTTGGATCACTGCCCAGTGTTTGAACCCATGCAGGCAAAGAGACCTTCAGAAAGTCATAACTCAGCTATCCATGCAGTTGCTTGTCAAAGCTGGATAGTCATGAGAGAGATCAACACGAAAATGTGGTTTTGTTTGGTTGTGTTTTACGCCTCAGCAGCACCTTAGTGGGCTATATCGAGGCAGGCGATCGCCGTATGATGATGAGATGAGAAGACTGTGAGTCTGGTACATACCCTATTAATTCAGGGATGTCCAGGGTCTTTCAGTTGCCCCAGCATAGAACACTGGATACAACCCGCCTCCATTTAATGTCCCATGGGCTCGGACTAAATTGAGTTCCGGGGTGGGATTCGAACCCACGCCCTCAGAGCCAGTGGTTGTGCAAACAAGCACTCTTAACCATTAGGCCACGGTGGAACTCTCATGAAAATGTGGTAACTCAGTGAGAAGATTTACAAGGACAGCTAGGCATGGAATGTAACTGTCAAAAATGATCAATTTTAATTGTCAAAAAAGCTAGACCTACCATTTTTGGTAAAAGTTCACATAAGCATCTGATATTATCAAAACTTAATTGGAGGAAAAGTAACCTAATTTCATGTCAACAGTTCTCCACAACATGTATATGACAACAGAAATGCCACACAATGGCATATACTAAGTTTCTTTTTATAATTTTATGTCAAATCTTGAAGTTTAATTAATTTTTTCTAATTACAAAATCAACCTACCTGTCCAGATGCCTAACAGCACAGCAGCAATGCATAAACCCTTCATTTTTGCAAAATTAGTAAATATAATTTCCCTCTTTCTACATTACTCAAAAGTTTTCTTGACCTATTTTGTTATCATCTTCTTATCAAAAGGGGAATTACTATGTTCAAGATGGACTTTGTAGTAATGATAACAGTTATCATTGATAACATGTTCACTTGACCTAGATCTGTATCAATAACTATGGAGGCTCAGTGGTAGAACTTCTTCTTTTTGTCAAATTGTCCAGGGTTGGATCCACAATCTTGATCATTAATATAATATATGGATGGATGTGTGTGGCTTTATGCTGTGCATTTATGCACTTGGCAGGCATATAAAGGATGCATGATTTTCAAATCAATAAAGAGGGATTTCTTTCATAATTATTGGTCAAATCTGCCGACATGGAGCCATTGAAAAGAGACACTGCATTTTCAAAAGAACGACAAATTTTTGGCATTTGTAAAATTTATTGTAAAAATATATAAATTGCATATTAGTGCAGATATATCAACAAACATACTCCATTTACACAATGAGTAGGTTTATAAAAATGTATAGTCACTTATATTCTACACCAATTACCATACAGAAAGTTTTATGAATATTTACAAAAAGAAAAAATCTTTTCTTCTTATTACGGTTGATGAATATCTAAAATCTTGTATATTTTGAACAACGTACATCTATGTAAACTATAATGAAATATTTACAACTTTAAAAATATCAATTTACAGTATATACATAAGTACAAAGTAACTTACTAAAAACATTTGGAATGTGATATGTTATCTCAAGTATGCTCAAGCAGTTCTTACAAGGCTTACCATTAGCTAATTTTCTGTAATATTTAGTGACAATAAAATTGCAAAAATATTGCAACCTTTCTCCAGCTTCTTGACAAACTTCTTGAAATACATCAATCTCCAATAAAAAATGCAATGCTTTATTTTCTTTAAAATTGTTAGAATTGTGAGATTGTTAGATGTTCTGTAAAATCATAGTTGGAATGTTACAACTTCTGAAGGAACAATGCGATCAAAAGAGTCAACAAGGTGGCACCACAGATCTGTAAATGGTTTCCTCTGCTTCGGCCAATAGCGCCATCTCGTGTCACTATTCCGAGCTTGTATGAAGGCATGGCTTCGTCACTCGCTGAAAAAGAAATGGTAGATGAATTAATTATCAAGACAAGATGGATGATTGGGGCTTTACGTCCTGTATTTATGCACTTGATAGAGTAATTAAGACCTGAGGACGACACGGCAATGAGGCAAAGGATGATTGAAACAGCCACCCAATAAAAGTATAGGCCCTGGCGACGTACTGAGACAAGACTTACAAGGTCTACTAAGAGTTCAGAAATATTTTTTAAGATGGACTACACAATTTCTAGCCACATCCTCTTCAGTTAATTCTGTGACATCAATCATTAGATCAATCTACTAGATTATTGACAAAATTAAAACTTTTATTATTTACAGGCAAAGTATGAACTTTATTACTGCGTTGATAATTATCAATTGGCCAGAACAAAAATACATTTTGCCAAAAAACTTAACTTCTTGTACTTACGATCAAGTTGAATGGTTTCGAAGCTGGTTCCTTCAGTGTTCCGGACTTGACATCTGTAAGCTCCGTAATCATCATTCTCAACCGGACTTAGGATAATCTCGAAGATCATCCGGTTAAATGCACCATAAGTATGTTTAATCTTCATATTTCCGGTTGTTGTACTCATGACTCTGCCCTTTCTAACCCAGACTAATCCACCCGCATCAGGGTCCGGAAAAGGATTTGCTTCGACGAGGCACTGGAGTTCAATTAAATAACCAGCCTTTTGTTTTACGACACTGTGGATAGGAGTTATTTGAGGCCTGAAGCGGACGTCGATCTTAATATCTCGGATGACTTGGTTGATCTTGCCGCCAATAGTGTTAAACGCTCTGCAACGATACGTCCCTCTGTCTGAAGGTTTTATAGCAGCGATGGTCATCTTGGGTTCCTGTAAAGACAACAGCAGTCATGCATAATTATTTTATGTCCGCTAAGTAGTGAAGTGAGGGAGGGGTTTCCAATTTTTTTTTACATATTTAGTTTCAACAGATCTGGAGCTGTAAGGGAAGTGGCAAATTGTCTCACACTTTAAATGTTCAAGTCTGGGCTCTGTCCTCAGCCCTCAACCCCTCACCCTAAACATTTCTCTCAACACAAAAACATTAATATAGCAACTAATCTAAAACAAGAAAATTAAATTATTTCTGTCTTGCAAAATTTACACTTCGCAATGTTCTGAATATAGTTTTGATTACTTTCCTCTAATATTTCAAATCTATTACATCTGCAGCGAAATATTTCACACTTAATATTTTTCATACTTACGAAATGCATCTCCTTTCCAATTGGCAGCAAAGCTCCTCCGAGACGAGTCCACTGGATTGTTGCAGGGGGTCTGCTTGATGCGTTGCATGACAAATCAATGGTGTCACTCTCCTTCACAATCTATTTGGACACAAGAAATCAAATATAGATAGACAGATAGATAGATATGGTAAGTGCAGCCCTCTAAGCCCAGTTCTGGGTGCTCACGAGGGTTGATTGATGAGATGAGAGAGAAAGCAGGAGTCCTCAACATGTTACACATTTACCCCATGTGAGGGATCTTTTACTTGCCCAGCACAGAAACTGACACAAGGGAGGGGCTGCCAATTTAATGTCTCATCCGAATGACATCCAGCTGGGATTTTGCTCATAAAGGTACACTGAAAATTTTGGGTTCCCCAACCAGGAGTCTAACCCATGCAGGCAAAGACCTTCAGCGGAGCAGGCGGGAGTCCTCAACATGTTACACATTTACCCCATGTGAGGGATCTTTTACTTGCCCAGCACAGAAACTGACACAAGGGAGGGGCTGCCAATTTAATGTCTCATCCGAATGACATCCAGCTGGGATTTTGCTCATAAAGGTACACTGAAAATTTTGGGTTCCCCAACCAGGAGTCTAACCCATGCAGGCAAAGACCTTCAGCGGAGCAGGCGGGAACCTTAACCACTACACCACCCATAGATTCAGTATGATGATTTCTAGATAAGGAAGGACAAGACTATATGACAATTTAGAACTCCGTCACCGCCGCAGAGCAAGAGGGACGGATCATTGGTGTGCTCTGGAGTTGATTTCCCTATTATACAGTGCCGCCTGTAAGTAAGTGAAACGCATGATATTGTGCCATTGCATCAATGTTAAACATCCTTAACCAAAATGCTTCTGGAACTACGAATTCTCATCCGATGAGAGGAAAACATTTTGGGTCATAAAGGCCGATATGTGAGGCATGTGGGATAAAAATAGCAGCCAATTTTCTTTGCTGTAGTTGGAGTTAGGTATGGGTCAAAGTCTTTGATAAGTAAGTGAAACGCAGGCCCAATGTTAAAACATAGGGAAGGGTGGTTCACTTACTTATCAAAGACTTTCACCCATACCTAACTCCGACTACAGCGAAGAAAATGGGCTGCTATTTTTATCCCACTTGCCTCACACATCGGCCTTTATGACCCACTTTATTTCCCTTTCATCTGATGAGAATTCATGCCTCCACAAGCAGCTTGGCTGAGGATGTTTAGCATTGATGCAATGGCACAATGTCATGCGTTTCACTTACTTACAGGCGGCACTGTATGTATACAATGTAGTTACACATGTCTTTTCTAAGGAACAAAATTAAGAATTATTTTTTGGAATATTTTAATTTTTCTTCCTTAGTATGCCTGAACTTCAACTCTTTGAGAGCACAAAATATCAGTAGGACAGATGAATGACACAGAGAGCAAATAGAAAAATTACCATATCAGAGCTGGTCCGGATAGGATCCAAGTACGGAGGAATCGCCACTAGTACGGTCATGTTTGCTTGTTTTGTTGTATCCCTTGTGGTCCGTACAAAGCAGTTATAATTCCCTTCATCCGTAACTTGGACATGTTTTAATCGCAGCCTCCATGTGAATTGTGTTGGTTTCTCAATGGAAGTACGGATATTATCCTCAACGGCCTTATCTTCTGAAATTTTCTGGATCTGTGGCCTTCCTGTAGAGTCCTAATGAAGAAAAATGATTCCAACATATAGTTTATGGATCAAGAAATGGTCATCTCAAACAACACTAAAGGAACTTCGAGATCTGTGAGAAAATTGGGAAATTTTTAAAACCAAAGTATCTCCAGAAAAATTAGGTTATCACAGAAAATCACAACATCTCAGACGAAATTCTGGGTATTTTTTTAAAGTCTGGATATCTCTAGACAATCATAGTTTTCCCTGAAATCCTACCATGATTTTTTCTGACAGATTTTTTAATTTTTCAAAATTCCTCAAATTTTGCCTAGTATCTCTTGATTTTCCAAAATTATGATAATTATCTCAGAGATCTTTGACTTTTCCTGATTCAATGTATTACACCAGATCTCTCTGAATTTTCTAAAATCTCTCAATTTTCCATAAGGTCTTTCTGATCTTCAAAGTTAGTAGGCCTAAGTTGTTTTCTCTTGGAACTTTAAATTCTTCAAAATTCCCTTTATGTGTGGCCTGAATAATTTTGAGATTTTTCTTCCCATTTTTTAAAAGCTAACTCAACTCTTGCAAAATCAAGATTTACATAAATATTTACCTTATAAATACGGTTCCATCTGACCATAGAACCAATAGGTTTATTTTCCACATAACAATCTAAAGTGACGTCCATATCTCTCGAGACTTGGATGAAGCCTCGGTAAGCTATTGGCTCTGTGTTTGTGATGGTCACGGTGGGGTCCTGGGCCAACACTGTAAAATACAAGAAAAAAAAACACTTTGAAAAGTGCTCAAAATTAAAGGAATGAACATTAAATATTATTAGAAATCCTTATTAGTATCATTAGATTGCATGAACATGACATGTGATTTTTTTAATGTTTACTGAAGATGAATCACATCAAAAGGCGCTGTTGTACTAAAGTCCCTGTAGATCATTCTGACACAATGTATTGACCGTTTTGTCACTGTTTAATCAGTAGAGATGATGACTACAATTTTTATCAATATTTTCAATGCATTAGCATTATCATCGGTGTAGGAAGTTGGGGGTCCGGGGGCTGCAATTCCCTCCCCCCAAAAAAACATTTTGGATTATCAATTTTTTGTGCACTTTTGAGCAGAAAATTTAGTGAATTTAATATTTTCGAGACTATTTTTCGGGGCAGCCCCCCTCAATTCATTGATCTCCTATGTCTATGATCACTATTAGTTATATAAACTACATATCAGCAGAAAAGAAACCTTTGCAGAAATATTGATTATATCAATTACTAAAATTTTACTCTTTCACAAAAAGCATAATGACCAATAGCTGATTATCAAAATGTCGAATGCTATTTCTAATGCCATACAATTAAGTGACCAGTAATTATAGGCATAGGGGTCAGTTTTATTTGTGTATACATAGGGATGTCAAATGTCATGGTGGTCAGTTTCATTTGTATAACATATTTGTATATTGTCATGTGGGCAAATATGTAGAGTTCAAACTATTCAATTAGTAGTAATCTCCCTATTTTCATTTTTCTCTTATTGATTGACTTTTGACAAGTGTAGATAGCTTCTAATATTTAGTTTATTAAAATGATATCATCCCCTAACGTGTTATGGCTTAGAATACATGCAATAAACATGATAAAAGTAGAAAAATACTAAAATTCTCTAAGACTAAGACTAAGACTAAGTAAGGGGGCAACTATAGGCCTCTGCTAGATATCAAAGGGGAGAGGGCTTAGGAGTTGGATTTTTTTAAATAATTTCTTGTCAAGTTTAGGTGAAACAGATAAGTTCTTTCCTGGCTGTGTTGAAATTATTATTTGGGTGGATTTCTCGACACAATTTTGTTTGATTTAGAAAATTTCAGGATTTCGGATCATGTGACTCATTTTGCATGCTCTACATTAATAACCACTTCAGCAGAATTAATAAATTAAGTAAACATGTTCCTGTCAAGAAAACTCTACCCCTCTCCTGATCAGGTCCCAAATGAATATCTGATGGTTGCCCCCTTAATCAGCTGTAAGGTAAAAGTGGGTAATATCACGCACCTAGTGCGTGATATTAGACTGGCCTGCTTCTCTGTTACTGCCAGTTCCAAAGAATTATGTATTACTTTACCTGCAGTAAAGTTTTTGATTAACACCGAACTCAGGTAATTTAAAAATGTCGAATTATATTGGTCGGCAGCATATTAGGGCACTTGGCATCCTGTTAAAGTATCTAGGGTCATTTTATCATTTTTATGGGTAATATCACGCACTTCTGTCTAATATCACGCAGTAGCAAGTGTAATACCACGCAGGATGATTTTCTGCTAAAAATAAACTGTATTCTGTGCCCAGTAGTATTGAGTTCAACCCAAATCATGAGTACAAGACCAATTACAGGACCCCATAAACCTTTTGGGCCCAAATTCACCAACATATAAGGCTGTAGGTTTATGCCTATCAATATGCTCTGTTGAAAGTTGACACCATTTCATTTTGTTTTTTTAAAGCACCCGTTACCGTATACAACTATGGGTCAATTATTTGGTCAAATTTAACTATATATATAGTATGCAACAAGGATAACTATATCTGCTGGAAATCTAGAGCTATATATATATACTCAGTATTTAGTTGTATGAGGAACAAGAGGAGACACTGGGCATTGCGCCAGGTCATAGGCGTACAGGAGGGGATAGGGAAACACCATAGATTCGGGCAAATAGCAAAAAATTTTATTTGAGGAGATCAAATAAACATCAGGCGCGGATCCAGAAAATTCCTTGGGAGGGGCAGGAGTCTATCATGCAGTTTATCACGTTGTGGAACGCATGCATAGACCTCGACATTAATTAAAAATTTAGTATGGTGGGAAGGGAATGGATCCCCCATTACAGCTCCATATCCCACCCCTCAGTCGGTCCCTGATTTCCAAGCAATTTCTTTTTGAACTTGTATGAAATCTGGATAATGAAATTCGGGTGAACACTGGTGAATAACTGAATATTGCTCCCTCCCAAAATGTCTGCATTCGGTCAGCTTACATCTACATGTATGCACCAGGTGCTGATGCATGTATCAGGTTCATAACTCTTGGGTATAATTCATATTTTGTAATGGTGTAATAGAGAGTTGATATATGATAGGACTCAGTTAACTCCGAAATAACTTTCCCATATGTGTTTATGCCACTGCAACCGAAGCCCTGCTCAAATTGTTCAAATACATTGTTGCAGAGTATTTCAGCTGTATGGTTATGGGTAATATCACGCACTTCTGTTTTAAAAATAATTTAAAAAAACAACTGAAGACCCCCCCTCCTCCTTCAGGTCTGGCAAAGGCCAACATAATGAAGCTCTTCAACACTAATTGTAAGTTATTGCAAATCTTAAGCTCTTAATAAATAGCATTATATTGGGGTATTGAAGGGTGCGTGATAATACCCAAATGTGCGTGATATAACCCCTTCAACATGAGTGATATTACCCCTGGTTGATGTTTATTACAAATGCATGCATACCAGAGACTTTTTCAAGGCCAACATTCTGCTTAATCATTTTTTGGAATCCCATGTTATGCCTTTCTTACATCATGACTCCCCCCTCAATGCATTACATAAACAGTTGCTGCAAATGACTATCCTTTAGAATGAGAATATTGCATTAAAAAGACATAAAAATAGAGATAAAGTGCTGTTATTGCTAAAATTCCACTCGCAAACTTGTCAGTGGCATTTTTAAGCATAAAATACTATCAGGCTGGGTCAGAATGATCACTTGCACATTTTTAATTTCTAACATTGGAGATCTCACATATGGCTCAAAAGTTACATAACCATTAAGATAGGTGCGTGATAATACCCACCTGCGTGATATTACCCACTTTTACCCTATGTCATTCTGATGAACTACAAGAACAAGAACAAGAACCATAACTTTTTTATCCATTTTTATCTATTTAATTTTCTTAATTTACAGTTAAACATGAAATTTGCCCTCATTCAATACCTCCCATAATGATCAGATGCTGCATTAGTTACTCGTTTTTAGTGACACTATCTAAAAAAGACTGAACTGCTGAACAATCAAGGTTATGCCAAGCCCAGCTAAGAGAACCAATAACCTGATAACAGCTGATAAGAACATTGTTATCAATACCTTATCTAGTTAACAAGTTTACTTAATTGCAATCATCATGTTTAATCACACATCAAGATATGATTAGATAACAAAACACTAAGATAAAACAAATCAACATTTATACATGGAATTCCCCTTTGAAATCATGCACTTCTAAATAGGTCACACCTTTTCACCTTGATTACAGGTAAACTCACCTGAACATATTGAAGCCAGGAGTAGAAAGAGTGATATACACTCTAATTCTTTGTAGAAATTCTTCATTTTGGCTTGATTAAGCCAGGAAATGTCTTAAAATTGAGTTAGTCACCGAATCATGTCTGTAGAGTTGATGTCTGTAACACCTGAAACATGCGCAGTGAGTATGCTCACCTGTGCTGACCTACTTATTGCTTGGGTGGTTTTACCTGTACCAGCATGGAAGCAGAACATTCCAATTGACAGAGCATTGAATTTAATGAGAATTTTGGTCAATTTTAATTTTAAAAACACACTGTGTAATAACAAATTAAAACCCATGACAGAAGAACAAAAAGTGGCAGACAAAAATGGGAAAACCTAAAACACGGGACAAGCGCCCGGGATGACACGGGACGCCCGGGACGGACTAATTGCCGTGACAGCATTCCGGGACAGCCTTTGCTGAATGTAAATGGTTATAGTTAGATGGCTATTTGATTTACAGAAATGGCAGACCACTTTTTAGAAAGCTGAGAAGATTACCTATCGACGTGAATTAAAAAAAGAGACTTGACAAACTTTTTACCATAAAAATATGACAATTTTTCACCAAGTTACACCAAAATTTATTTTGCAAAAGTGAAAAAAACATGATATCTTAAATATCTTTTAGGCCAATTTCCCCGCCTTTGGTATTGATGAAACTTAGCCTGTCATCTGGCATGAATGCCATCTAATTTAGGTACTAATATTATTTGGTTCCTATGTTCAAAAGACCTAAAAAGACTCCAGGGAGAGTACTTCTGACAGCTTCTGACCTGGCGCCTTTGCTAGAATTCTCCAGTAGGCCTAGAATAAAAGAATAAAGAATAAAAACCTTTATTTAAAGTCGGTACAGAATAAAAACAGACAACATAAGCGACGAACCGCTTTTCACCGACACAGTGGAAAAAACCCCAAACATAAACAAAAAGTAATAAGATTAATTAAAATTTTACACTATTTACATTTCTTTTAAACTCTAACAGTTTCTCAGATCTTTTGACATTTTCGGGCAACTGATCTCAAGTTAGAATGCCTTGATATCGTAGACTATTTATTCCATAAGTAACAGTATCAACTATTGGTCTTTCAAGACACATCTTATTTCTTAAGCCATAACCATTTCTCTTCATTATATAAATAATACCAATACCATAAACAACAGAATTAATTATTCATTGCAGAATTATTTTGTTCTTCGGCAATAACTCAAAGTTCATAAATCTTGTAATTCTGTAGTTCTATATTCTCTCTATCTCTATTTCTCTAGACCTATCTTTCTACAGATAGCTCTCTGGAGCTATAGGATCTGTTAAATTCTGTTTTTTTTTCTTTGATATGTCACCACAGTCCTAAAAGGCATTTACTACAATAACATAGCTTAAGTTAAGTAGAAATTTGTTTCATTGTTAGGTATATATGTATAAGAAATGTTGTAAAATTTAAATGTAGTTTCTCTTCTATTCCAACGAATGTTTTAGTTTCACTTCTCTTCAAGCACCTGCATGTTCAGCCAATGTGATGGCTCCAAAAATGTTTATTTCTGTAGGCCTATGTAATTATAGAATAAATAAAACGTACACCTCTTAAACAAGACAGAACTTACGAATGATTTCATTGGTTGTGATTTTGGTTTTTTGAGCAGTCTAACCAAATGTGGCCTGATGATCCCTGATCTCAATGTTTTTCATGCAGTGATCCTTACAAAAGTTCATGGCCATACCTCAATTTGAAGTAAGTTTTTGAGCTGTTTTAAAAGGTGTGCATTTTTAGATATATCTGGAATCTGGATAGATAGATAGATAGATAGATAGATAGATAGATAGATAGATAGATAGATAGATAGATAGATAGATAGGTCTATGCAGAATAGTGTACACAGGTAACTCACACAACATTGTGATGTAAAGTTAAGCTTGAGACACAAAAATGTTGCAAAAAATAAACTCAATGACTTACAAGGTTGATTATCTACAAAAACGAACAGGAATATTGAGAATTAAAGTTTCTCTAGAGATAGTGCATGACCTCAGCTTTCTAAAAAGTGGCCTGCCGTTTCTGTATCTCAAACGGTTGCTCCTCTTTCAGCTAAATCTCATTAAATTCACTGTCCCGGAACTCTGTCCCGGCAATTAGTTCGTCCCGGGCGTCCCGTGTCATCCCGGACGCTTGTCCCGGGTTTTAGGTAGTCCCGACAAAAATTCGGTTTAAAGATTTTGAACTTTTTTTATTGATTAAAATTTTAAAGCATCAACAAAGAACAATTTTAGAGAATACAATTAAACGTACACCAAGTTTTTATTAAAAATTAATTGTGTTGAAAACTTACATATTTTAAAAATTGTTTATAATATCAGCATTAAAGAATGTTGCCAATTTAAATACCCACAAAAACAAAATCAATGATCTTCTATTTTAATATCTAATAATTTGTCTATGGACAAATCATAAACTTGATGTCTCTCTGCTTTGATGCTCACAAGCATACAAGTACAAAAATCCCCTTTTGTTCGCAAGGCAATGCATTTTTACACCTGAGAAATTTTGGGTCACGTGACTAATGAAGGCTGGGGAATCCCCACCTGTAAGTTTTGAACCATGTTGTGATACCTGAAGAAAACTAGGGCATCTAATCTAATCATGGATTGGACGAGCTTATCAGGAGTGTTGTCTATCTTATCTATTATCTGTACAGGTATGTAACAATTACAATTATGATTGTTTAACTGTTAACTCAGGTGAGGTAATTAAGCACAGGTAAAGGTGTGTTTTACCAATGGTATATTGTGACCTAGTTTAACTTGACATGCATACACTGTACAGTGTATGTGAATTTCTGGCAGACTGTTGTAGCAGTGTTGTATCAAGAAAGCTAATTTTAAAATCACTGTCATATTTACCATCATTGCATTGTGACAAAATTTAGAGACACAAATAGAGTATGCCCAACTTTTATACAGTTTTCAACTGACCTGAATTACTAAGATTCAAATTAGTAGTATAGTGAAATTACCGAAATCACCAATTATATGGGTTAACATGATGCATATCTTCATCAATTAAGATTCAACAAACGTTTATTTGAAATAAAGTAAGCTAACACTTAGATCTAAGTGAAACATTCCTATATATATCCCTACCTGATTAAAAATAAATATTTATATTGTTTTGCAAGCATCAGAAAGTTTGATCTGTGCTCGCAATATCATCTGCCCTTGTCAGTTTTAAACAAAAAGTTTATGAAAAGGTACCCGTTCCCAGTTAGTGATTGGTTTTATTAGGGGGTGACCATTTATATAATGGGGGGGGGGGGGCTTTGAGTTTTCTTGGGATTTTTTTTTTTCGGAGCAAGAAGTAATTTACTTCAAAACAACTCCCCCTCCTGGATACTGAATGGTATTATTGTCATCAAAGAACAAATACTGAAACAATACTCTTTGAAAAAAGTGCTGACAAAGTTGTCACTGTTTTTAACTTTGGCACTTCATAAATAATTACAAAAAGCTATAAATGGTTATCTTTGGAGGACTTGTGGACATTTTCACTAGACAAATCAGTTATCTCCAGTTTTTATGCTACCTTTATATCAACAAAATATATCAAAAATGTCAATCTATCCATACCAGGCCAGCTGTTATTTGAAGGCACACTAGTTGGTAAGTTTTTAGGCTGGTATGCTTGAAGCCCCTGATTTGGTAGCATCCCAATTAGATGCATGATAGATGACTGTAGTTGACCAACTGATGGAAGAACAAGGGCAGCATTTCACATCAGAAATTACATTTAGGTAAATTGTATGATCATCAATTTCATGTGATTAGTTTTATATTGAGATAAGGATGAGAGATTACTTCATTTAATTGTGCAGGGTTCTTGCCATGGCTTTTCAAAATTGTTATATTCTCCCCCCCCCCACTCATTCCCGACTATACCTCCCCCTCAGTCTGATACCTCAAATGTAGAAATAATGCTGGATTTCAGATATTGTATTGCAAAAAATAAAGTACTGGTAATAGTGTTCAGTTTTGGTGCTTTTCCCTGCTTGGGTAAATAGCAGTATGTTTTCTAGTATAGTCAGGACAAAAAAATAAGAGGGAACAAGTGGATAAAGTCCAATAGATCCTATTTTTGTAAGGGACAGTAGTGGTAGAACCATTGGTGATGTCAATTTTCACATTTCTTTAATTTGATTTTTGCCATCCTTTTATCATTTCCCATCCATCATCCCATTTGTACAAACTTCTTTCTTTTTCCAGTTTATGCCCAGGACATTCCAAAAATCACACAGGTCATCCTGCCAGAGATCCGAAGAGCAGGGGAATCTGGAATGCTCAATTGCACTGTCACCAGGCAGGGAAATAATAAAGTAAGTTAACACTATAGAAATGCAATGGAAAATTTGCTGTGACCTAATTTTGCACTGAGCATACCCGGGAGTGACCTGATTCCACTGAGCATGCTCAGACCTATTGAGCATGTGCAAGGGGCAATAAGAAATGGTGGCCATTTTGAAATTTCCCTGATTCAAACTTTTAAGGCCAGTTTTCACTACAAGCTACATGGGGTTCACTCATCAGACAAGGCTCATATTAATCTAAATTTTGTAAGGAATTTTTTGGTGTGGGTCTGATCAGTGAACGTTATGTAGCTCACTTTTGGGTGATAATGGATCAAATTTTACCATGAATGATAAGGACAGTTTTCATAGTGGTTAATGAACCAGTTCATAACCAGAACCGCAGACGGATTAAACGCTCGTCTGTTAATGGTGCCAGTTCGATAAGCAGATTTGCTTTTCTGGCTTCCAAAACTTTTTAGTCAAATAAATTAATCAATCAATCAACCAGTACATCTTTGGTAAGTTTGCTTTACACTAAGAAATTCCCTTGAATCCTTGAACCAGTGACTTTCGTTTTTGTCCAATCCAAATTAGCCCATCACAATACATAAATAAAGGATGTGAAGTACCAATTTTCAATCCATCCTTGTGGGCTGTGGTGGCAATTTATTAGAGTGTAAATCTGAAATATTTAAATATAGGTTTGAATTACATATACCTGAACAATACCGAAACAAGCTTTGTGACCTTAAAATACATCAAAGAACAGTTATAAAACAAAATTTGATTTTAATTGTTGCTTCTCCTTTTCAGGTTTACTGGTACAACAAAAGATCAAACTTGATCATTAGTTCAGACATTTCTATTGATATAGAAGACAGATTCAACCCAATTATAGATGGATTCCCTAAATATGATATTATCCGAACAACACGTTTCGACCAAAATACGTATACATTAGTAATCCGGCGGATGCAGCTGACAGATGCTGGAAAATATGTCTGTCAAGTTCACGTCAAGGGTCTTTCAGAAATGCCCTCAAAAGAAGGTAAGTCACTAATTGTGCCTGTCGAGATTATTGATAATGCCAAAGATGATAGATACGTATCTAGCATCTTTTAAAATACATGAATTGAAAAACTCACAGAATGTAGTATCTCTTCACGCCTCTAAAAAATTGTGTACCTCACGTCTCTAAAAAATTGTTTACCTCTGACTCGGCATAAAACGCAAATTCACTGACCCAAAAGAGGTACCCATACCTAAACATATCAACTAGGAGTTTTGCAAGTTTTGATTTTATGAGGAGAAAATGATAGGCTTACTAACAAGAGACAGTATTGTGAGAGATAAAAGTACCGGTTGTGAGAAATTTTCCAATTTTTTAAAAACTATGATTGTGACATTCCAGATAAATTTAACATTTCCTTCAGGTATATTTTATTTAATTACCTCTTTATTATCCAGGTGAAATGGTGGTCCTTCTGCAACCTACAATCATCCAATCCGGATCATCCAGGACACAAACAGTCCAGGAAGGAAAGGATGTGACATTCAATTGTGCCGCGGAGGGATTTCCCAATCCCTGGATCAGGTGGATGAGACCCAATGGCAAGGCTCTGCCACTCCCTGGGAAACCTTACACATACAGGGTTAGTATGAGATACTCAGAGTTAGTAGCCTAACTAAACAATTTATAACATTCACTCTGAGAGTGCTATTCTATTCTCTAGTAATATAATATCAGAAGGTCACAGCTATTTAAGTTCCCAGAAGTGGCCAGAACAATGGGTGACATCACAATCAATTAAACACCGGGGTCGCAACAATCATTGAAATGTCATCAAATTTAATATCAATTGTCTTTTGAACTTTGATCTCCATGGAGTCTGTTCCATAAAATTACATATTTATTTACATATCTATAGTAGCTACAAATCTTTATTAGGTATTTTAAAAAATTCCAAATTTCCAACGTCTTTGACTCAGAATCAAAAAAGTTTAAATTGCGTTTTTTTTATCATTAAAAAATACTTGCCGTGTAAATTACTAATTACTAATTATCTATAATAACATTTTTATTTCCTACTTGTACATCCTAAATTCATCACATACAAACCTCAATAAGACTCATAAATGACTTTGCATAACTTGACACATTTCATTGTCCATTCTAATAGCATGA
Organism: Platynereis dumerilii; assembly: GCA_026936325.1. Taxonomy (NCBI): domain Eukaryota; kingdom Metazoa; phylum Annelida; class Polychaeta; order Phyllodocida; family Nereididae; genus Platynereis; species Platynereis dumerilii. The sequence continues at coordinate 46,197,111 of JAPTHN010000004.1, read as the reverse complement.
AAATGATATGTTGTATCTGCTTCCATTTACAGTCTCCTCAACTCGCCCTCCACAATCTCACGAGAGAAGACCGTGGGGTGTACCGCTGCATTGCGGACAACGATGTAAGACCGCCAGCCACTCATGACATCACTCTTTTTGTGGAGTTCCGACCTTTTTCGCGGGCAGTGCAGACAAGTTACGGTCAGGCCCAAAACAGGATGTTCGATTTGACCATCGAGTGCCGGATAGCTGGTAAGTGTAATGGGAAAACTATGTGTGAGGAAAGATAAATATGAAGCTCCTCTGAAGGCCATTATTGTATATTTGTATGATAAAATCATATTCTCAGCAATTTCTGAGAGAATGGCAGACACGTCTGAAAGAATCACAGAAATGTATAAAAGAATATCAGAAATTTACAAAAGAATTACAGAAATATTTTGGATAATTGCAAACATTTCTGGATTATCTTGAAATTTTCCATGATTTTCATGTTACCTCTAAATAGCCCACACCGGTGCTGATGGGGCGTAAAACACAAACTCACTCACTGACTCTATGATTTTCAATGAAAATTAGTCATCAAATAAATTTCTGAGACAATCACAAAATAATCGGATAAAATCTAAAACAATTCTGAGATTCTCTTGTACATTTTCTTTATTCTCACAGATTACTTCAGAGAATCTTAAAGTTCCGAGAAAATTATGAAATTTCTGCCATTTCTGTAATTTATGCCATTATTCTGCTTTTCACTCAGAATTTTTAATCGGTGATGATGAAATTTTAACGTTTGACCTCCTTTAAAAGACCTATCTTGTTTAAGTAAGCCGACAGCATTCTTTGCCTATAATTGTAGTGTAGTCCTTGGTCCTTAATAAATTGGTAGTAGAAAACAGTATAACATCCTATGCTATGTTCCAGGCAACCCAGAGCCCGAGATGAACTGGTACAAGAAAATTGGGGACGGATCAAGTCCCATCAGGAATGATGACAAACATCAAATCCATATTCTGCTGAGCCATAACCAGGTATGATCTGACAAATTCTGTCAATTTGTTTCTTTTTTACAAAAATATCTGCAGTCTGGCATTGTGGCAGCCCATTGGGCAGCTAACCTCACTTCCTGTGTTTATACAATATGAGCTGGAATTTCAAATTTAGCCTGTTTTTTTCTCCAAGAAATAAATTTTCTCATAGATCTAACTTGAATGTCCTTGAGCAAGCGAACCATGTCACATAATAATCATGTTATTTTCATCACAAAAGTAGTAATTTCCTCTATATAGCCAACTGAGGTGCTGCAGAGGCGTAAAATACAAACACACACTTGTAAGTAATCAAATTTCTCTTCTTCAGGAACTGGGCATCTCTGAAACGTGGTACCAAATGACAATCATCAATGTTCAAGCAAATGACTATGGCACATATTATTGTGAGGGATCAAACAAGCTGGGAAAACACAATGCAACTGTTTTAGTTTATGGTAAGTATCATCTTAATTATTTGGTGTAACACATAAAAAACTAGGACTCACCCAACCCTGGACTACAGAAGGACTGAGATTTGTGCCTATCTATCTATCTATCTATCTATCTATCTATCTATCTATCTATCTATCTATCTATCTATCTATCTATCTGTCTGTCTATCTATCTATCTATCTATCTATCTATCTATCTATCTATCTATCTATCTATCTGTCTATCTATCTATCTATCTATCTATCTATCTATCTATCTATCTATCTATCTATCTATCTATCTATCTATCTATCTATCTATCTATCTATCTATCTATCTATCTATCTATCTATCTATCTATCTGTCTATCTATCTATCTGTCTATCTATCTGTCTATCTATCTATCTGTGTCTCTTTGTCTCGATCTCTGTCTCTCTGTCTATAATTAATAACACATCACTTTTCTATACTCTATTAGTCTGTCTTTCTATCTATTAAATATTAATCAATCTTATATATGATTGGCTTTCTTGATAAAGTCTCATGACCTATACATTTGCTTGTCTGTCAATCTGTAGATTTATCTGTCTATCCCTTCTATCTAAATATATATATATATATGTCTGCATAATATAATCTGATACAAGACAAAGAAAAATAGCTGCTGATATGTATGTCACACATTATTTAGGTTTCTACTGAAAGGAACATAATCAATCATGTAAGTAAATGGGTTTGCAATAAAGAAATAAATAAGTAAATTGTCAACCAACTCACAAATTTTTCACGAATGTCATTAATTATTTCAGAAACATCAGAATGCCAAGGTCCATCCTGTATTCCAGAAAACATTCCAGCCGGATCAGGGTACATGCTGAATGCTAGTATTGTGTCAATTGTGTCATTGTTATTGATAGGTTTATTTCATTAAATAATGTTATAATTGTCTGATTTAGTGATTTTACATTCCACATTGGAAAATGTCTTTTTACCATTGCCTGCAGAAAATTTCTGGCAAATATTAATGTTTTATCACGTCAGACAGAATATTGATTTTTTTCCAACAAAAAGAATCTTTATTTTCAATAAGACATAGTTTATTGATGCATATCTGGTTCAGGGTGCTGGATGTGATCACATTGTTCCTGTCTGTCAGTTCAACCCTACTAGCAATAATCAGTAGCAAAGATCCGTAAGAATATGTGTTACTGAAAAGAACACCTCTTACTCTTGCGCTTTCTTATAGAATAGACAGATAAAGTAATTATCAATAGATGTATTACATAAATAACTGTTATATATATTCTATGCAATTCTAAGGTGACATGTTGTACAAATGTTATTATCAGAATCGACCACCTTTTCAAATCTTTTTTAAGCACAATCTTAGTTATGTTATTACTCAGTTTATTCTGGACCCAGAACTGTTATATTTGTATGTAACTCAAACTCATTGTAAAAACAGGAACAGGGCGTTTTACATTATTCACTCGAAGAAGACTTGATTGTACTGAAGTTTTTACACAAAAAATTGATCATACAAACCTAGCTGCTTCTCATGTTTTAGTGCTCAGAAGTCAGCACACTCACTTGCTTTTAGAATGAAAATAAGTTTCCCTGAGGCGCCCTGGCCTAATGTTATTCAGGAAAGGTTTTAAAGGTTTTTCCACAAGTCTTTATTTACATGTAAAAGAAGCTTCACATTTACTGGTTGATTCTTAACTGCCTTAGAAATACCCTGTGCATGTAAATAATTTGTACATAAACCAATTTTAGACAACTATGACAGCAAAAAATTATGTCATATATTTTTTACAACTGACCTAAAAGTGACCTGTATAATGTGTATATAATGCATATGGCTTATACATGTGTTTTTAATAAATGATTTTATACCATAATTGAGCAATTTGTTTGTTGTTTTGGTAAAAACAAATGTGTTAAAGTGTGTAATTTTGTTGTAAATAATGGAAGATGACAACCAAAAAGGATGTCGATTTAACTAATTTTTCAATTATGTGTAATTCATTCCAGTACAAAAAAATTATGGGGACAATAAACCAATATATGGTCTACCAAAGGGAAGGCAAAACAATTAGCCTAATATGGTTTGTTACTGTGGCCGTGTTTAGTTTATGAGTAGTAATGTGCTACTTCATGTTAATTTTTATTGAATGTTGGTGAAGTTTATGATTTCACCAATTCTGTAGCTTGCAAAATATAAACAAAATAATTGAGCAAAAGTATCCACAAAAAGTCAAGCTTTTTTTTAACAGAAAGGAGAGTTGTCAACTTCAGTTATTAGAACTTCCGGCGGCTGAGTGGGTTTTTGTCCAGTCCTGTTTGACTGAAAGTCTTGATCAGCTGGATGTTGTTCAGATGGGACATTGGTGGCCCCTTGTATCAGTTTTTGTGCTGGGATAGTAAGATCCCTCACACGGGGTAATGCGTAACATGTTTAGGAGTCCCTCTCTCTCCCGTCTCATCAATCGACCCTTATGAGCACCCAGTGCCAGAACTGGGCTTAGATGGTGGAGGAGGGGTGGGGTAGAGGTTTATGCTGATACAGGAGAAATATTTTTCGGGGGGTTAGAGGGTTGTGCTTACTATAATAATAAAATTCATGATCATCACAATGCCATGGTCAAATGGAGCAGTGATTAGTCAGTTGCCCATGCTCTTGACATGATAGAGTTGATTGTACCATAATACTAATTATCTCACATTAAATATAAAGTTAAGCTCTGAAGTCATTTATTATTTACGAAGCCTGAAATTTGTAGGGCATAAGTAATCGCGACATACTATTTACCAGAGGATCCGGTCGAAACAAACATGTATGGATCTGAAATTCTACATGTAACAATTCTGGGTGAGCATTCATTTCAAAGGTCCTGCTTGATCCAGGCAATTTGATAAAATATTGCAGGTCCTGAATGCTCAACAAATGTCAAACTCTGATAAAATATTTAATGCTTGTTTGTTGTCCAGCTTCCTTGTTTGTATGAGGGACACATAGTTTAGTATTGTACATGTGTTTACATTTTACAATATGTAATCAATTTTGAGGGTGTTGTCCTGGATCTGTATGAACTAATTGACAATTTGTCGGTTTTTCTATGAATGAAAATTTCTTAAATTTCTCTTTTTTACCCTCTTGGTTACTGCCGTTGTCACTCAGATATACTTGTAAAGTGAATTCCTTCTTTCTTTAGGACTACAGTAGGGTTGGTCTAGCAGTAGCATGCTAGGCTGCCAATCGCTGGGTCCAAGGTCCCAATCCAGCTCTTTCCGGGTCACCTGGGCTTACTTTGGACAGCTCTTTCAATCATCTTTCGCTTTATCGTTCTGTCCATCTCCTGTCCAAACTAGCCTACCAAGTACATAAATACATGACGTAAAGCCCCAATCATCCATTCATCCATCTTTCTTTAGGGTTCAGATTAAATTTCTTCAGGGTTAAACTAATGACAACTTTCTTTGTTACTCTGTTTTCTCTTTGCCAATTCTCTGTTATTCCGCTTTTCTATTGGTTACCTTTGGTCTCACTTGGCCACATTCTTTTATAACACATTCCCCTAAAAAGTCCACTATCAAACCAGTTGAGCTAAAGGGCCGGCCCCCAAGCCAAGTGCTTAGGAGCAACCTATTACACCCAACCCACTATAGGGGAGAGTGGAGACCGATGGGCCGCTTGACGCATTATTGGCCGTGGAGGCAAATCTGTTTCAGATACAGGATTCATACTGTGCACCCTTTTAGCCGATGTAATTCTCTATAAAACGATATAAGATTCACATAGATCAACCTAGGGAGAAAGATGAGAAAGCACATTTTCTGTCAAGTAAGATGGTGGCCCATCGGTCCCCAACCATGGGGACCGATGGGCCATCCCATGGGGTCCAATGGACCATGTCAATAACTTGCCAAAGGGTGGATGAAGAATTTGAAATTTGGATTCAAGATGTTTTTGTTGATCCAACTGAGTGTATGGGATAATAAGAGATCGAAAAATTATAGATATGCCCAGATTTTACACAAAACAGACTTTAATATCCAGTCCCATGCCAATACGCCACCTATAGAAAATTTCAGGAAATAGTGGCCTTTGGTACCCATGTTGGGTGGCCCATCGGTCCCCAAAAGCATTCAGAATAGTTAAACCCCTTTTTTTGTGAAATATGGTTCTTGTTCCTAAAAATCAATGCGTAAATTGCAACCAATATATAGGGAAAATCATCATAGAAAATGTATTGCCTCAAGTCTACACAAATTGGAGATATAACACATTTTCTGAATCAGTACAAAATTACTTTAGATGTTGAAAATATCATTTTGCCCACAAAATGCTTATGCTCTAACTTATCGATCAGTCATCAATATGGTGTTTATAGATGTGATAAGCAATACTAAAAATGCAAATAAGATGTTTCAAAACGTTTTTGATGTTGAGTTAAGAGGATGGCCCTTCGGTCCCCATGGCCCGTCGGTCCCCATTCTCCCCTACTATATCCCCAACGTCCCTGAGATTTTGACACACTCCAGTCAACAATCTCACCTCAATGCAACCTGCCACCATGACCGGGATTCGAACCAGCTACCAGGTACCTCTAAGTAGCCTCAGGTTGATGCAACATATAACACGGTCCCCTGAAAGGTCCGCTATCAAACCAGTTGAGCTAAAGGGCCTGCCCCCTTTATCAAAATAATAATGAGCCTGAATATTCAAATGTTCTAGAAATATAACTGCTACACTGATACGTGAGATATGAACCAGCACCAACATCACTCAAAATATCTGAGAACACATATAATATTCGCGAATTGAGCACAAGAGAGGACTCAAAATTCTGTGCAGTGATGGTCTGAACATCAACAGTCCACAGTTGGGAATTAGGTCAAGTAGGTCCAGCTTCTTATCAATGATTTAGTTTCGTATTTAACAGAAAATAACAAAAGTATCTTCAAAAGTGTATTAAAAATTCAATTCTCTCCAGTAATTTATCCTGTACCAATATTTTTTATGGAATAGTAAATTATTAGCCTTTTAAAAGCTAAATCAAAATTTTAACACATGATTCATTTCATTTCAAAACAGATAACAAGAAAACATAAAAAAATTAAAGCAACATAATCTTTGTAAACTATGATTATGTAACAGTGAGCAATTAATGTCTTTTTATTTTTTTTTTTTAAACAGTTACATAACTGCCTTTCATACATTGAATATGAAATAAAAATAAAAAGAACTTATAGTAACACTGTAAGTCCTACAAAAACTTTTTAAGTGCTGTGCGAATTTCATGGCAATGCCATTTACATATTATGGAATACATGTCTTTTTTGTTCAAGATATTGGGTAGTTAGCCCAATATCATACTTTATTCCCTTTGCTTCTTTCTTAGTTGCTTCATTTTTCTGTCGAAAGGGCTATTTTCTCCTTGCTGTTTCAGTGGAACCGTCTTGGTCTCTTTGCTACTTTCTTTTTTCTTTGTTTATTTTTCAAAGCGAATGAATGGCACTGTTTTCACTTGGCTGTTTTCTCAAATTAATTCTCTATTTTTCTAGAGGCTGCTTCCTCTGTTTCTTCGTTTCTCCCTTGACAGCTCTTGACAACATTAAATTTTGCTGATGGTTTTCCCTCAGCTACTTTCTCTGTTACACCATTTTCCTCTCGGCTACTCTCTCTGATACTCTTGTTTTTCTCTTGGCTATTTTCTCTGTTTCTTCATTTCTCCCTTGACAACATTCACTGACTCCTTTCTCTTGGATAAATTTTCCATTGCTCTGTTTTCCTCTTGGCTACTTTCTTTCGGTTCGAATCCCGGTCCTGGAACTAAATTGGAGTGAGTTGGAGACAGTTGTTGCCGGGGAAGATGGCCACTGTGTAGGCAGGGGTCCATCCTCCTGTCCGGTGTATGTATGCAACAAAGTCCCAGCCAGACTCCACCTGATTGACGAGCAGTGGCCCATGATGAGCATTAAGGAAAACATGGAAGGAGGACATCTGGACAGAAGCTTACATGGACAGTCATCTCTGCTTCAATTGTACATACATTTACACTGTAAAGTGCACCTGAATGCCTGAGTCATGGCAAATGGTAGAACTATAAATATGACTAATAATAATAAATAATAAAAAAAGAATTCTCTGATACCTTTTTTTTTCTCTTGGTTGTTTTCTCTTGGCTATTTTCTCTTCATTTCTCCCTTGATAACGTTCGGTGACACCATTCTCTTGGACAAATTCTCTATTGCTCTGTTTTTCTCTTGGCTACTTTCTCTGTAACTCTTGGCTGCATTATCTGTTACCCTTTTTACTCTTGGTTTCTTTTTCCTTTCTTCATTTCTCCCTTGACAACATTCACAGATACTTTTCTCTTGGCTACATTCTCTGTTACTCTGTTTTTCTCTCAATTAATTTTCTTGTTGCTCTTGTGCGGGACCACTTTGCTCCTTTCTTGGCTACTCTATTTTCTCTCAGACACTTTCTATGTCACAGTTTTTCTCTTTGGAAGTGGATTGGCTATTTCTTTTTTACTCTTTACTGCTGTTGGAGAATGAAAAGTTTCTCAGAGAACTAACATATTCTCATGGCTGAAAAAATTAGCGAAACCTAGCATGTCATTGCCTGGAAATTTAAAAATGACACTTGAAATTTTTGAAGAAAGGTCCAAATTTGTTACTTGGAAGTGGGCTCTCAATGCGCGACCATTTGTGGGAAAATTGAGGTACTTTAGGAAATAGCCTGGAAATTCACATTTTTTCTTGCCCTGAAGATTATTATTGCCTGTTTTGCAGTAGGAAGGCTGACCTGTAATTAAATACAGCCTGGAAATTTAATATGCAAAAAGAGTAGACTGCTGTACTGTGAAAATGGCACTTCATGTGTCATCATGCTGATGATTTGTCATGATTATACCCAATACTTTCAGTGTTAATTTGATTTAAGGAGACTAATCTCACCTGTTTGTGACAGGGAAACGAAAGGATTATGCATCTGATTTTTACTCTATAATCAGTTATGACAACTCAAATGGCCTTCTCTTGATCATGAATAATCAAACAGCCTCTATGTTTCCCATGTTGAATGCAGAGAAGATGACACTTCATCAGCTCTCATGAGTCACTATGTGCCATTTTCACAGTGCAACAGTCCACTCTTTTTGCATATCAAATTTCCTGGCTGTAATGCTTTCCACTGATACTGTTGAAATGTACTGTGCATGCGTAGGATAATCCAGTTATTGCCGGGTCACCTGGCCCTGTGGCGGACGGCTGTTTCAATCATCCTTCGCCTCATTGCTGTGTCCTCCTCCTGTCCTAATTAGCCTACCAACTGCATAAATATAAATACAGGACATAATGCCCCGATCATCCAACCGTCCTCACTGTAAAAGAAATGACATTAAAAATGTTGTAAATCCTGTATCTTTCCACCTACGCTCAAATGCGAGGCCTACTATCGTTTAGCCCCACCCCCCCCCACGTCTTTGGGCTTAGTGTTTAGACCCCATCAATTTTCATTCTGAACCCCCCCCTTCAAATGGATCCTTTTGGACCCCCAGATATCTGCTCAAAAGGCCAAAGGCCTTGCCGAACTGACATTCTCTTTCCTGCCAGGGACCAGCAAGCATCTCTCACAATGAATTATCTACTCATCTTCACACTAGCCTCTTCTGGTGAGTGATATTTACTAATATATCAACTAAGTTATTAAAGTTATTAATAATATAACTTAATTGAAAAACTTCGTTCATAATAGTTATTGTTGTTTTTAGGACCCTTTTTTTATTCGGATTTTATTTTTAATAACTTCTTTGTAATAAATCAAATTTTTGTTGTATAGATTTATTTTTCTCCTTTTTTTTTCGTCTTTGACTGTTTTTGTAATTTCTTAGCCAATTGCAAAAGGTTGTTTAATTTCTTTTTAGATTTTTTAAAAATAATTTCTTAATCAACAAGAACCCGCGGGTTGCGTAATGCAGGTGGAATGTTCTAAAATAGGGTTGCCTTTTGCAAATCTTTTTTGAGTCCAGGTTAGGGTGCATCGTCTGCCCCTATATCTTCAAAACATCATGCACTTTTGCATGATTATTCCTTTATATCATAAAAGAAGCCCTGCAAAATTTTAGGAAAATATTCCAATGCCAAAGGGTGGCACAACAGCCTTGAAATTTCAGTATTAGGTCATATATTAGCGATTCACGGTTATAAATAATATTGTCAATTTTTATTGAAATGAATTCTGGATTGAACAGTAAGATTCCTAAGAAAGAGAGCTTTAATTTGAATACCTACATCAATGGTTTCCATTGAATAGAAGTCGTAATTTTGCCAAGATATTTTCTTTTTTATCGGGTAAAATGCGATAAATCAAAAAAAGGATATTAATATGACTTTGGGAACTCAAGGAAGTCTACAAAGTGATGATATGATCTACTACATCATTTGATATAACCTTGATTGCATTATGGTGTAGTCAGAGGAAAGACAAGAGGCAGAGCGTTGTCTCAATGAATTGTTGTATTTCTCATATTTACATGTAATTTATGTAAATTTGCACATTTGAATTTGATGAATAACTATCCAGAAAAAATATTACATTTTCTACTTTCTTCAGCGAAGTGTTCCTTATGTTTTATTCTAATGATTACGTGAAAGTTAGGCAGAAGTTGACCTTTTAAGTTGATTTTTCCAAACATTTTGTCATAATAGTCAAAAACTTCCAGCTTTCCAAAAAACTAAAGCATGAGAAATTTTCAGAAATATAGCTTTAGTTTTCACTCAGTTGATATGCTTCACCATGGTGCTTTCATTGTGACCCTTCATAACAAAGCAAATACTTGCTCAATCTTCACCAAATTGTCAGGCATTATAGTCTGTACACAGTAGCAGGTGTTCTGATAAAATTTGGTTGAATGAAAGAATGTTACATAATGACTGTATGGCAAAATACTAAATAAGTGGAAATTTAAGCATATAATCAGTTCTGATGCTATATGTCATAGTAATAGTCACCAAAGTGTCTAAATGTGTTAGGTACACATCAAATTAATCATTCATGACAAAATTACAAATAGATACATGGTTGAACTGTTGGTTCGTCGGATTTTGCAGAAACCATTTTGGCTTTAAACATGGCCAAATTCTAAGTAGGTGTAAAAAGATAGAACACCACCTTATCTGAACAGAAAATTGTGTTAAATGCTTACCATAGATGTGAAATTTAATAAAACAAATAAAATTTTTATCAGAAGAAAAAATATTTACTACTTTATTCTTACTTGAGAAATTAACAATTTTTGTAATTATAAACACTTCAAGCAAACCCGATGAGAAAATGTTAAATCTGCAGATTTAATTGTGATTTTGTCATGAATGCTTAATTTGGTGTGTGCCAAACACATCCAGACACTTTGGTGACTATTACTATCATGCAAATGACATTTTACATCAGAACTGATTATATGCTTAAATTTTGCAACTAATTTAGCATTTTGCTTTACAGTTATTATATAACATTCTTTCATTCAACCAAATTTTATCAGAACACCTACTACTGTGTACAGACTATAATTCCTGAAAATTTGGTGAAGATTGAGTGAGTATTTTCTTTGTTATGATTGGTCACAAAGATAGCACCATTGTGAAGCATAGCAGCTGAGTGAAAACTAACGGCCATGGCTGTAGATATATCTAACCGCGACTTTTGAAAGCATCATTTTTTGACAATTTTGGACTACACTTTGACACAAAAGTGCCACCCTAAGACCACATCCGATCTTATTGAAATTTTGCAGAATACGTTTCTATGGGCAAAGGTACAATATGGCAAAAGTGCAAATGAATATGTCAATTTTTTCATTTTTAGGGGGCAGACGATGCACCCTAGTCCAGGTCAAATCTGACAGTTGATTTGAATGTCTAGGGTTATAGACAAATACAATTACTGGTCCTCAGGATTTGGCCAAAAACACGAACATCAAAAAAAATTTGTGGGCGAGATCGAGACTTTCTGATTTATAAATACTGGGGAGCAACAAATACCAGACTTTAGAAAGAAAAATTGGTATATATAGATGGCTTTTATCGTTTCTTACAAATAGAGGATTGGAATGTTATTTATCTTTTTTTTTGCAGCTGTCAGAGAAGCATAATTTTGCTTTTAAATAAGAAAATATTTTTCTTAATACCCTATACATAACCCAAAATGCTGCTGTAAACCATTATATATGTTCTCCATAAAAGAAAAATCTTACTTTAAAGAAAGAAAATTGCATTCTAATGGCAAGATCAAGGTGCTCCGTCACGATCACAAAACCTATCTTGCTTCGGAAACAACCCATATTCGGGCATGGAGCATCAAATATATCAGATTTTTGCAAGCAAAAATAGGTATATAAAATTATATAATAAAGAATGCCTAATGGTATTTCAGATGCGTATTTCTTATTCATTAGACATGGGAAATGAGAAAAACCAAATCTCATCTGTGGCGACTGTCATGAAAGCATAATTTTTGCTATTTTGGTTATAATGAGAATATGTGTCCCTTAATATCACAGACATAATGTGAAATGCTCCTACACATAATTGTAGATACGTGTATCTCCATAAATGAAAATCGGACTTCCAAAAGTGAAAATGCTATTTAGATGGCTAAATCAAGGACTTCTTCCAATACACAAACCCATTTTTCTGCGTTGAATCAGGCCTACAGCAATAACCACTAGGGTGCATCGTCTGCCCCCTAAAAATGAAAAAATTGACATATTCATTTGCACTTTTGCCATATTGTACCTTTGCCCATAGAAACGTATTCTGCAAAATTTCAATAAGATCGGATGTGACCTTAGGGTGGCACTTTTGTGTCAAAGTGTAGTCCAAAATTGTCAAAAAATGATGCTTTCAAAAGTCGCGGTTAGAAATATCTACAGCCATGGCCGTTAGTTTTCACTCAGCTGCTATGCTTCACAATGGTGCTATCTTTGTGACCAATCATAACAAAGAAAATACTCACTCAATCTTCACCAAATTTTCAGGAATTATAGTCTGTACACAGTAGTAGGTGTTCTGATAAAATTTGGTTGAATGAAAGAATGTTATATAATAACTGTAAAGCAAAATGCTAAATTAGTTGCAAAATTTAAGCATATAATCAGTTCTGATGTAAAATGTCATTTGCATGATAGTAATAGTCACCAAAGTGTCTGGATGTGTTTGGCACACACCAAATTAAGCATTCATGACAAAATCGCAATTAAATCTGCAGATTTAACATTTTCTCATCGGGTTTGCTTGAAGTGTTTATAATTACAAAAATTGTTAATTTCTCAAGTAAGAATAAAGTAGTAAATATTTTTTCTTCTGATAAAAATTTCATTTGTTTTATTAGATTTCTCATCTATGGTAAGCATTTAACACAATTTTCTGTTCAGATAAGGTGGTGTTCTATCTTTTTACACCTACTTAGAATTTGGCCATGTTTAAAGCCAAAATGGTTTCTGCAAAATCCGACGAACCAACAGTTCAACCATGTATCTATTTGTAATTTTGTCATGAATGATTAATTTGATGTGTACCTAACACATTTAGACACTTTGGTGACTATTACTATGACATATAGCATCAGAACTGATTATATGCTTAAATTTCCACTTATTTAGTATTTTGCCATACAGTCATTATGTAACATTCTTTCATTCAACCAAATTTTATCAGAACACCTGCTACTGTGTACAGACTATAATGCCTGACAATTTGGTGAAGATTGAGCAAGTATTTGCTTTGTTATGAAGGGTCACAATGATAGCACCACGGTGAAGCATATCAACTTAGTGAAAACTAAAGCTATATTTCTGAAAATTTCTCATGCTTTAGTTTTTTGGAAAGCTGGAAGTTTTTGACTATTATGACAAAATGTTTGGAAAAATCAACTTAAAAGGTCAACTTCTGCCTAACTTTCACGTAATCATTAGAATAAAACATAAGGAACACTTCGCTGAAGAAAGTAGAAAATGTAATATTTTTTCTGGATAGTTATTCATCAAATTCAAATGTGCAAATTTACATAAATTACATGTAAATATGAGAAATACAACAATTCATTGAGACAACGCTCTGCCTCTTGTCTTTCCTCTGACTACACCATAATGCAATCAAGGTTATATCAAATGATGTAGTAGATCATATCATCACTTTGTAGACTTCCTTGACTTCCCAAAGTCTTATCAACATCCTTTCTTTGATTTAATGCATTTCACCCGATAAAAAATAAAATATCTTGGCAAAATTACGACTTCTATTCAATGGAAACCATTGATGTAGGTATTCAAATTAAAGCTCTCTTTCTTAGGAATCTTACTGTTCAATCCAGAATTCATTTCAATAAAAATTGACAATATTATTTATAACAGCTAATATATGACCTAATACTGAAATTTCAAGGCTGTTGTGCCACCCTTTGGCATTGGAATATTTTCCTAAAATTTTGCAGGGCTTCTTTTGTGATACAAAGGAATAATCATGCAAAAGTGCATGATGTTTTGAAGATATAGGGGCAGACGATGCACCCTAATAACCATCAAACGTTTCAAAGCGAAAATTGGTACATAGATTGCCTGACATGTACACCACATACTTTTTCTCATTTTTCAAATAAAGGGCTTAGACAAAGCTAGATCTCATTTTTCCGCTATCAGGAAATTGTAATTTCGCCTATTGTTGTATCAAATATGATTTTCTTTCCCGAAATAACCATCCTCAGGCTCGATGTATGAAAAAAAAAATTCATGAATATGAAAAAAAAAAAAAATTTCATGAATTTGTTTGGATTGACTTTCATGATTTACTACATATGTATACACTGTATTAAGTTGAAATATATAAAGTTCTGCATTTTGCAATGATTATCATTGAAATGTGTTTCAAATTGCAGCATTTTTGGTCCAAGGGGTACAGAAAGACACAAAATGCTTCCAACTCTTCCAAGTGAGTCTGTCTATTATATATTTTTGGGTTCTTCATAATCTTACTACACTTAAAAAAATTCAGACAAAATTGGTTTTTTAATTTCAATGCTAAAAACCAACATTTGGTTTTTTTAAAAACCATTTTGAATCTAAAAAAACAATTTTGTACCGAAATATTTTAGAGTACACAGTTGAGCTTGAAAGTACACCCCTTGGCTATTTGCCATTGACGACCATGTTAAAATTGTGTTACTGTAATGGCTATATCATCAATAGTATTGCACGACTTCGATTTGATTTCATTTGATTTGAATTTCTTGGTCATGAACCAAAATGCAGCAAATGAAATTTGTGGTAAGCATTCCACCTATGATACAGCTCAGGGCAGCTGCAGTGCAGCGCCCATGGGCAGAGGATATAGGAACATTGTCCAATAGGGTGGAGTGAAAATTGAAACAGCAGGTCTAGATACTTGTCAATTTGCATGAAACTGGCCATTCCATTTTCATTTTTGACCTGCGGTGAAAATCGGCGGTGCACTTCAGGATCAAAGATATGCCTTTAAAGTTAGTTTCGGTAGATTCGCGGTTAGCGTTATTTTTGTCCAGGTTAAAGTGACAGACATGAGAGTTATATATTTGAATTCAGAATAAAATTTCCTTCAAAATGAGTACCAACATGCCATATCTATGTATATTATCAGTGCTCAGTAAGTACTGTGAGAACTGCATAAAAATGTTCCGGTGGGACAAACAACCAAAAGGATTGTGCATGTAATGAAAAAAGCTTGAAACTTTCCAGATAGCTTCTACAGACTCTGCACTTCACTATAGATGTTCAAACACTTTAAATTTTACCTCTTATTGTCCTTGGGGGTTAGTGACCTCTCAGACTAAAATTACACATATTTAACTGTTTTCGCGTGCTTGCAACATTGACTAACATCCCTAAAGTCTCTATAAACATTTTAATTTGATTGGCTAACTTACTACAAGTGTTCAAATAAGTATTTTGGTAAGTCACATTGACACTTTGATGACCTTGGATGACCTAAAAGTTGTTTATCTTGTAAGTACCAAGCAGGACAATAAGATTTATTTTTCTTTCTTTTTACCATTGTTTCTGTCAGTTGATTATACTAATTTATAGTGATGTGAATTGTATTTCATGTTCAAATAATGAGTAAGATATCAAAGCGTAGATAGTTTTGGGAGGTATTAAAAGATAGGTTACCTAGGGAGAGATAGCGTTGTACATATACTGTACATATACTGTAAATTACAAATAAAGTGATCCGTCCCATTAAAGATACTGTTGTCATGCCATTGGTTACTTGTTTCAAAAAGTATTTCGAATAGTTACCATTCAATAAATTGATAAATCAGTAAAGCTTTGATGAAGTCAGAGATATCCTCAGAGGCATCAGACACAGTCACACATGTAAGGGTACTGTCCTAATCCAGCAGTGCATATGAACATGGAATCATCGGAATGGTCAGCTTCACTCGAGCAAGATTTTGTGTATATAATCCTCAAGAGCGAAAAAGATATTATATTTTAATCGCTATA
This sequence comes from Platynereis dumerilii, assembly GCA_026936325.1. Classification (NCBI taxonomy): domain Eukaryota; kingdom Metazoa; phylum Annelida; class Polychaeta; order Phyllodocida; family Nereididae; genus Platynereis; species Platynereis dumerilii. The sequence goes on along the minus strand of JAPTHN010000004.1, from coordinate 46,181,123 downwards.
TTTTTGGTTGAATACCCACTGCAGTGAACATTTAAAACTACCTGTTCTAAACCAATTTGAAATCTGTATAACTTAAGGAGATCTGCCTTAAATTTTGAAAAGGATGTCAGCCGAATACTTAAACTAACATGATCTGTAAATTCATTTATTGCCTTGGTATGGTATACTGTGTAGTATTAGCTGTATTGGATCTACTTTGTAAAAGCACATAATCATATAGGTAAGATACACAATAGTGAAATAACAAAATGAAGAATAGCACCATTGTCATCATACAAACTAACCATAATGAGTTTCAAGTTTAACTACACTTTGCGGTTACATTAAAGGTAATATTTCAAGAACAAGTGGTCATGCAAATAAATCATGGTACAAACATGAAGTCCTCTCATTCTTGCTTAATTGTAAGATACATATATTTATTTATTATTTACACTAGTGAGAACAACAAAAAGGGAGTTTCTGACAATGGGTGATGATCTGTTGTGGTATTGGAGTCAAATTTCAAAGCCAGGTTAAAGACACACTTATTTAGATCTTACTACTTTTAATTTGTTTTAATAGAGTTATTATCTGATTTCTTATTATATTTTGGTTTTTAATTTAATTGTACTTAATTTAAAATATTGTATGAATCGGTGTATTATTGTACAGTGCATTGAGGTCGCTATTTTGATGTAATGCACTATAAACAAATAAACATTATCATTATCATTAAATGTGGAGCCATTTCATGAATGATAAAAATTTATGACGATTTTATGTAAATTTGATTGGATTGATCAGGCCTGAAACAGAAGGTAAGTATATCATGTTGGTATTCATTTTGTGGGGAATTTTTCACTGATTCCAAATATGCCATCTATTTTGTTGTATATTTAATATCCACGAAGATATGCGTAACCGCGAATTCGGCGAAAAGACATTTTAACTGTTTTCTTTAATCCTGAAGTGCACCGTCAATTCTCACTGCAGCTTCCAAAAATCACTGAAAACGTGAGTTTTGGACAAATTGACAAGCATCTGGACCTGCTGTTTTTTTAATTTTTGACATTTTTCATTTTTCACTCCACCCTATAATGCCCAAGGTTTCCATGCCGTAGCACCCGCCAGTGTTGGTGATCGCTGTATGATGATGATTGATGAGAATACTTGGAGTCTGGCACATACCCTATTAATTCAGGGATGCCCAGGGTCTTTCAGTTGCCCCAGCAGAGAACACTGGATACAACCCGCTTCCAGTTAGTGTCCCATGGGCTCGGAATAAATTGAGTTCCGGGGTGGGATTCGAATCCACGCCCTCAGAGCCAGTGGTTGCGCAAACTAGCACTCTTAACCACTAGGCCACAGAGGAATCATTGAACCAATGAATGTATCTTATCATTGAGGCTTCTCACTACATGGACCAGCCTGGCCATTTAATTTGAATCTAGTGTCTTTGCGTTAGATAGGGGTTATAATTGTGCAAAAGTACGCCCTAAGAGTAATGCTAAAAGATAGGAACAGACGGTGTACTTACTTTTGTACTCAATAACCCCTATTAGCACAAAAACCCCTGATACAAATCCAATGGCCAGGCTGGTACATGTAGTGGGAAACCTCAATGGTATGATGCAGCCATTGGTTCAATTATATCATGTCTACAAGTGGACCGCTGTTACATTGCCACTTCTTTTTCCAGCCTTGGCAGATCAGAACATATGCTGTCATGTGTTGCCACCTGGTGACTAGTGTCCACATCATTTCGGTCTGAGGAACACTGGAAGAAACTGGGGCTATTTCTGAGTGTGTTAATGGCCTTGTCTTCTTCCTTAGAGAATGTGATTGCCGAGTCTGACTCTGGTATACAATCAATGTTAATGGAAATTTTGTGACTATTTCTTGGGACAGCAATGCTGTAGCATACAAAACAGGGCTTTGGAGTCGGAGTCGTGGAGTCGGAGGTTTTTGGGTGGAGTCAAAATTTGACTTTCAGGTGGAGTCGGAGTCGGAGTTGAAAATTAATCTGGTGACTCCTGACACCTCAAAATAATTCTGAACATTCACAAATAAAAATTTGAATCAATGCTAACTGTATTTAAAATGTAATTGTCTTCAGTATCCATAGGCAAAATGATATAGAAACATTGTGGAGCTAATACTTTCTTTCTGCTAACCACATGGTATTAGTGTCCAATAATGCCAGTAAGAGGAGTCGGGAGTCGGAGTCGAAATTCAGGAGACCGAAGAAGTCAGAATCGGAGTCGTTTTTCAGAGAAATAAAGGAGACGGGAGTCAGAGTCGGTTTACTTGCTACCCGACTCCAAAGCCCTGATACAAAGTCAACTTTTGTGCCAGATGGCAGCAGCATGCAGTTCTAATTTTCACCAGACTGATGATTTGTGCAATATCAGTGATGTTATAGTCATTATGGAGAGACAACTTTAACATGGTCTTCAATGGTAAATCACTAAGGGGTGTACTTACTTTCAAGCACAACTGTATAAAAAGGCAAATATATATATTTATTTTGTGATTTTCTTTTTCGAACATTTTTGTTGTTCTGTCAGAGGTCCAACTTCAAAAAAATTTCCATATTAATTTTTCCTAATTTTTTTTTCCCAATCATTTTTTTTACCCCGTTTTCCCCCCTAAATTTTTTTCTCCAATTTATATATATGTCTTATAACAATTACGATAGTATTTAAAAGAAAGAAAATAAAACTGAATCAGAAAAAATCCAAATTAGACTTTGCAAGATATATATAAGGCCAGACATTGTTATATGTACATGTAATCTTTAGCTTCTCAGACCCATCGACCCCAAATTTTCTGCCCAGGAAAAAATGGTCATATTTATAATATTATTCTGAACTGTCCCTTAAAAAAGTAACAAATAACAGTTTCTTGGTGTTCAATATAGTGTTGAATCTTTAGTTTAAAATATTTTATGTTAACATTTTTCGATGCAGGCAATCAGTGCGTTCCTGCTGTACGATGCCAATGAGCGAGGAGGGGAAACTGCGAAAATGTTCGAAGAACTCACCGGAGTGGACTTCAGAGACACTAACCAAATCTGGAAGTATGCCTGCGCTCTGGAAAGTAAGTATATACAAGAATCCGCGGATTCATAGCTAGCCATTTGCTATTATATTAAAGGGGCAGTGATTAACATGGAATGGGTCGATAGCAATGTTGACCTAATCTATAGTATATTCATACTGAAGACATGTAGATCTAAATAAGATTTGAAGAATGCACGAATAGTATCATGAAATCCTCGAAATAAAAGGCGACTAGCAAGCTGCTTGTAAATTGGAGGGAAAAGAATAAAATACAATGAAATAAGACAGATAGATAAATAGTAAGATAGATAGGCGGATGGACTTGAAAGGGGAAGCCTCCGCAGTTTCCAAAATTTAACCTAAAGGAGTGACCAAGTTGTGAAGCCTTTTAAAAGTTACATTGAAATTCACTAAAAATATTCCAGATTGTGTCTCAACCAGAGGCAAGGTAGGGAAATCTTTCAGCCAATGTTATTGAAGGATTCAAGCGCCACTTTTCCCCTGGTGTTAATGAGCTGTCTCAGAGAAAATCATGCAATATCAGGGAATTTGTTTGGATGACGTTCTCGGAATGGCCTGAAATTTTACGTAGTGACCAGACCACCTCTTAAACGAAGAAATCTGAAGTTGGAACTTCAAAACTCAGAATACTTTTCTCACAGGGGGGCCTCAAAATAGGGGTGTCGGGAAGCCATTTTTCACAAAAATCCTCATTTCTTCAACCAAAAAGTGGTCGATGTTCAGCCCTCTCTGAATGCTAGAAAAAATTATTGAGAACTATCCAAACTTGGTTTGGATGAAGGCTAGCATTGTTTTTAACAATAAATCACCTCTATTTATTAATTTCACTAAAAAGGCTACTTTGGGGGGTCACTCCGAAACTGCAGATTTTGTGTTTTTCAAAATTTGAAAAACATGCCATGTTTCGAGGGCAATTTCTCAATCTTGTGCGGGTCTAGGATTGACAATATTTGGTTAGAAAATTAGCAGAATACTTGGATTTTAGATATCTGGTGAGAAAACCGTGGGAAAATGTGAATTTTCAGATAATTCAGCCATTTCAAAAACTGTAATTTTCCGAATTTCCGTAAAAAATCATGAAATTTCCATAGTCAAAAGGTCAAAGTTGTACCAACCCTATTATCATAATTTTGATTGAAATTAATGAAAATCACAATTATTCAATAAATTAGTTAAGTTTCTTCTGGAAAAAAATATTATTTTGTATCAAACGGCTAATTTTCAAAATTTAGTTTTTCACAAATTTTGATAAGTTTCCGGAAAGGAATCAATTTTGTGGGGCTAAGTCTGACATAATAACACTTCCATGTTAAACAATTTCCATGATCATTCATGGAAAAACACCTATATTTAGTAAATCAGGGGAGATAATTGTGGGAAATGAAGAAATTTTGAAAATATGGTACTCCAGGGGGGTCACTCCGAAACTGCAGATTTTGCTGTTTTTCAAAATTTGGAAAACATCCAATATTTCGAGGGCAATTTCTCAAATTTGTGCGGGTCTAGGATTAACAGTATTTGTTTAGAGAATTAGCAGAATACTTGGATTTTAGATATCTGGTGAGAAAACCGTGGGAAAATGTAAATTTTCAGATAATTTAGCCATTTCAAAAACTGTAATTTTCCGAATTTCCGTAAAAAATCATGAAATTTCCATAGTCAAAAGGTCAAAGTTGTACCAACCCTATTATCATAAGTTTGATTGAAATTAATGAAAATCACAATTATTCAATAAATTAGTTAAGTTTCATCTGAAAAAAATATTATTTTGTATCAAACGGCTAATTTTCAAAATTTAGTTTTTCACAAATTTTGATAAGTTTCCGGAAAGGAATCAATTTTGTGGGGCTATGTCTGACATAATAACACTTCCATGTTAAACAATTTCCATGATCATTCATGAAAAAACACCTATATTTAGTAAATCAGGGGAGATAATTGTGGGAAATGAAGAAATTTTGAAAATATGGTACTCCAGGGGGTCACTCCGAAACTGCAGATTTTGCTGTTTTTCAAAATTTGGAAAACATCCAATATTTCGAGGGCAATTTCTCAAATTTGTGCGGGTCTAGGATTAACAGTATTTGTTTAGAGAATTAGCAGAATACTTGGATTTTAGATATCTGGTGAGAAAACCGTGGGAAAATGTAAATTTTCAGATAATTTAGCCATTTCAAAAACTGTAATTTTCCGAATTTCCGTAAAAAATCATGAAATTTCCATAGTCAAAAGGTCAAAGTTGTACCAACCCTATTATCATAATTTTGATTGAAATTAATGAAAATCACAATTATTCAATAAATTAGTTAAGTTTCATCTGGAAAAAAATATTATTTTGTATCAAACGGCTAATTTTCAAAATTTAGTTTTTCACAAATTTTGATAAGTTTCCGGAAAGGAATCAATTTTGTGGGGCTATGTCTGACATAATAACACTTCCATGTTAAACAATTTCCATGATCATTCATGGAAAAACACCTATATTTAGTAAATCAGGGGAGATAATTGTGGGAAATGAAGAAATTTTGAAAATATGGTACTCCAGGGGGGTCACTCCGAAACTGCAGATTTTGCTGTTTTTCAAAATTTGGAGAAACATCCAATATTTCGAGGGCAATTTCTCAAATTTGTGCGGGTCTAGGATTAACAGTATTTGTTTAGAGAATTAGCAGAATACTTGGATTTTAGATATCTGGTGAGAAAACCGTGGGAAAATGTAAATTTTCAGATAATTTAGCCATTTCAAAAACTGTAATTTTCCGAATTTCCGTAAAAAATCATGAAATTTCCATAGTCAAAAGGTCAAAGTTGTACCAACCCTATTATCATAATTTTGATTAAAATTAATGAAAATCACAATTATTCAATAAATTAGTTAAGTTTCATCTGGAAAAAAATATTATTTTGAATCAAACGGATAATTTTCAAAATTTAGTTTTTCACCAATTTTGATAAGTTTTGGGAAATGTATCAATTTTGTGGGCCTAAGTCTGACATAGTAACTCTTCTATGTTAAACAATTTCCATGATCATTCATGGAAAAACACCTATATTTAGTAAATCAGGGGAGATAATTGTGGGAAATGAAGAAATTTTGAAAATAATCCGGGGGGTCAATCCGAATTCCGAAACTGCAGATTTAGCTGTTTTTCAAAATTGGAAAAACATGTCATGTTAAGAGGGCAATTTCTCAAATTTGTGAGCACTTATATTGACCATATTTTGTTAGAAAATTGGCAAAACACTTGGATTTTATATATCTGTTGAGAAATTTGTGTGAAAATGTGAATTTTCAGATATTCAGTCATTTCAAAAACTGTAATTTTCCGAATTTCCATAAATAATCATGAAATTCCCACAGGCGAAAGGTCAATGTAGTACCAACCCTAATTTCATAATTTGATTTTAATTAATCAAAAAAAAGATTATACAGTAAATTAGTCATAGTTTCATCTGAAAAGAATAATTCATTTGTATCATAGGGCTAATTTTCAAAATTTAATTTTTCACTAATTTTGATAAGTTGGCGGAAATGTATCAATTTTGTGGGCCCAAGTCTGACATTGCACAACTTTCATTTTAGCCATTTCACATGATCACTCATGAAAAAAACACCTATATTTAGTAAATCAGGGGAGAAAATTGTGGGAAATGCAGATATTTTGATAATATGGATACTCCAGGGGGGGTCACTCCGAAACAGCAGATTTTTCTGTTTTTCAAAATTTGAAAAACATCCCATGTTTAGAGGGCAATTTCTCAAATTGGTGAGCACTCATATTGACTATATTTGTTAGGGAAAATTGGCAGAATACTTTGATTTCATATATCTGGTGAGAAATTTGTGGGAAAATTTGAATTTTCAAAAATTCAGCCATTTCAAAAACTGTAAGTTTCCAAATTTCTGTAAAAATTCATGAAATATCCATAGTTAAAAGTTTTGTCTGCAAAAATAATCATTTTGTATCACAGGTCTAATTCTGTAAATAAAATTTTCAGAAGTGTTATTGAGTTCCGATAATGCTTCAACTTTGTGGGCCTAAGTTTGATATAGTAACACTTCATTTCCCACCAATTTTGCTTATCACTCTTATTTTTTATCCAATTTTGATTATCAACAAAGTGTTGTCATGGTTTCTTACTTGGGTGATCCGTTTCAGTCATTAACTTTTAATTTTAATTCACTTCTTACAATCACGGGGTATGGAAATGATTATTTTCAATGTTGGATACATTTATATGTTGATTTAAATCCCTGAAATGTGTCATTAGAGGTTGTTATAGACAAGACTGAAATTTTAAGGCTATTTTGGAAGGTATTTTAGGTATTTAAATAAATGACTAAACTTAACTGTGACTTAGATATTAGCTCCACTTTTTATAACAACTATTGGCACTTCCTGTTTAGGCAGTCACAGTAGATAGATAGATAGATAGATAGATATGGTAAGTGCAGCTCTCTAAGCCGTTCTGGGCACTCACGAGGGTTCATTGATGAGATGGGAGAGAGAGCAGGAGTCCTTAAAATGCTACACACATACCCCATGTGAGGGATCTTTTACTTGCCCAGCATAGATACTAAAGCTCTGCACGGGGCGGGCTGACCCGGCCCGACCCGCGGGCCCCGCAGCCCGCTGCCCGCATCAGTCTTCTGCGGGTGCGGGGCGGGTGCGGGCTGGAGTTGCTGTGGGGCGGGCCGGGGCGGGCTGGATAATGTGCGGGCTCTCTGTGGGTGCGGGCTGGCAGTGTCCAATGTTGGCCCGCAAGCAGCCCGAATTCTGGCCCACAGTTGTAATATGAAATATTTTGTATATTTTGAAATTGACATGAAGATATTATTACTTCAGTCTTACAACTCAAAAGTTTGGAAAACTTCTTCATTACTGATTTCCTGCACTTTTTATTAAAGAATCGTAAATGGAATAATCAATTTTGGTGTTTGTTTTTTTTGCTGAAGTGAATGCAGTTCGAGACATAAGCTGCATGAAGCCATATGTTGAGATCTTTCATACTAAAATGAAAGGAAGAGAACAAATTTTGAATCATTACAATCAATCAATCAATCAATCAATATTGTCAGTCCGATGTCAGCAGCCGGCTTTGGGCCGACGTTGGGCCGCCGAGGCACGCTGATAGGGAACTTAATGATTGTCTGTCCGATCCCTCCAATTCCTTAATGATTAAAATAGAATTTGTACAAAATACAAACTTATAAACCAAATGTATATATTAGATACTGATACAAGGCACCACCAATTTAACGTCTCATCCGAATGACATCCAGCTGGGATTTTGCTCATGAAGGTGCACTAAAAACTTTAGGCTCCCTACCTGGGGTTCGAACCCATGCAAGCCAAGACCTTCAGCGGAGCAGGCAGGCACCTCAGCCACTTGGCCACCCAGCAGCCCGAGACAGGAGCACCAAACAGAATGAGCTGTTCTTGTGCTAGGTGAGCTTATATAACATCATCACCACTGTAAGAAATTGTTAACTTGTAACAATATATTTATGACAATGGTCATTGTGACGTCATCAGGCATGAACTGCTTGATCAGGGGAGAACTATCAAGAAATGCTAATGAAACAAATAAATAATTATAGTGATAAATTTACCTTCAGCAGAATTGGTATAAATTGTCAGAATTTTCGACTCATCGTCTTCATCAGTGAACATGCTGTGGGGCTGAGTCGTCATGCGAGCTCTAGTCCTCTGTCACATTCACGATGAAGACGAAATTTACGAAAAAACTAAATTTTGAAAATTAGCCGTGCAATACAAAATAATTGGTTTTCCAAATAAAAATTAACTAATTTACTGAATAATTGTAATTTTCATTAATTTCAATCACAATTATGATAACAGGGTCGATACTACTTTGACCTTTTGACTATGGAATTTCATGATTTTTTTACGGAAATTCGGAAAATTAAAGTTTTTAAAATGACTGAATATCTGAAAATTCACATTTTCACACAAATTTCTCAACAGATATATAAAATGCAAGTGTTTTGCCAATTTTCTAACCAAATATGGTCAATGTAAGTGCTCACAAATTCGAGAAATTGCCCTCGCAACTTGGCATGTTTTTCAAATTTTGAAAAACAGCAAAATCTGCAGTTTCGGAGTGACCCCCCTGGAGTATCCATATTTTCAAAATTTCTCCATTTCCCACAATTATCTCACCGGATTTACTAAATATAGGTGTTTTTCCATGAATGATTATGGAAATTTTTTAACATGGAAGTGTTACTATGTCAGACATAGGCCCACAAAATTGATTCCTTTCCGGAAACTTATCAAAATTAGTGAAAAACTAAATTTTGAAAATTAGCCGTTTGATACAAATTAATATTTTTTTCCAAATGAAACTTAAATAATTTACTGAATAAAGGTAATTTTCATTAATTTCAATCAAAATTATGAATATAGGGTTGGTACTACTTTGACCTTTTGACTATGGAAATTTCAGGTTTTTTTATGGAAATTCGGAAAATTACAGTTTTTGAAATGGCTGAATTATCTGAAAATTCAAATTTTCCCACGGTTTTCTCACCAGATATCTAAAATCCAAGTATTCTGCTAATTTTCTAACCAAATATTGTCAATCCTAGACCCGCACAAGATTGAGAAATTGCCCTCGAAACATGGCATGTTTTTCAAATTTTGAAAAACACAAAATCTGCAGTTTCGGAGTGACCCCCCCAAAGTAGCCTTTTTAGTGAAATTAATAAATAGAGGTGATTTATTGTTAAAAACAATGCTAGCCTTCATCCAAACCCAGTTTGGATAGTTCTCGTTAATTTTTTCTAGCATTCAGAGAGGGCTGAACATCGACCACTTTTTTGTTGAAGAAATGAGGATTTTTGTGAAAAATGGCTTCCCGACACCCCTATTTTGAGGCCCCCCTGTGAGAAAAGTATTCTGAGTTTTGAAGTTCCAACTTCACATTTCTTCGTTTAAGAGGTGGTCTGGTACCTATGCAAAATTTTAGGCCATTCCGAGAACGTCATCCGAACAGCTCTGCATGATTTTCTCTGAGACAGCTCATTAACTGATAGAATTTCCATGAAATTAAAACTATAGGGTCCTTATTTTAAACAAATTAGCCACAACCAATTGTTGATGTGGTAAAATAGGGAACAAAATGCATGAAAGCCAAAAATATCATACAATCAAAACTCACATTTCACTGCGAAAAGAAGGTTGTACAATTAAAGTGTAATACTAGGCCAAATTTTGGAAAATTTAAATCAAGATGATTTTAATAACTTTTATGTTTTCATCAATAAAGTCATGGCACTATATCATTATGTTCAGTGTTATTTTCCAAAAATAACAAGCAAGCACTTCAAGTCTAGGTGCTTTGTAGACAGAATATCTATCTACTTCCTCTCTGCATATCTGATTTTCTGTAAGGATTTATCTGTCTATACATCTATCTATCTATAGCCCCCCATGCCCTCCCCCTTCCTTCCTCGCTTCCCCCTTCCTTCCAACCTCTGTCCCTTCCTTCCTCCCTCACTCGCTCTTCCTTTCTCCGTATACTTGCATTCAGTCGTGAACAGTTTTGGGTGGCATTTAAAACTAACTCACAATAATATAATTTCATACAAATTATATTGAATTAGGCCCAACTTTGCCTACCTTGAGACTATTACCTCTCTCTTTCCTGATCTTGTTTTATGAAGCTGGCTATTGGCTGTTTCAATGCACCACAGGGGTGTCCTAACTTGCTATTAAACAGGAGAACTAATTATCATTTTAAAAATCACTGCATTGTGATATGTATGCGTAATATCCATTATCCTTTAGGCCTATGTTACATTTGACTCACTTAGCAATTCAACCATGCAAAGTATCTATATTCAGAGTAGTTAAATTTGAATATAAGCATTTATAGTCAATCATCAAACAAAGGTCTATATTTTTCTCACCAAGGAGCTCTTTGTCTGATGATTGACTATAAATATATACTTCCAAAAGGTCAGGATTAAGTTTACACAGTTGAATACAAGTGTTTTAAATTGGCATTGTATACTAGGTCCAGTTACAACTGATATTCAGCTGACATAGACATCAAACCATGTCAATGGCCATTGCTGGCTACTTGCATTTCAAGTTCACACCTTGACCATATTGACACAGGAAAACCAATGCATTGTATTGTATCTAATTACACTCTTGAAAGGTAATTGAGCTATATTGCTGTTATACCTGTCAGGGAATAACTCAAGATACTGCAAGCCTTTTCCATCAGAGGGCTATTTTGTATACATACAGTGCTGCCACCTAGCTTGTTTTTGGTTCATGGATTTATGGTTACACAATCTGGGCTCCACGGTCATTTATGACCTTAGGCACGTACTGAGTTACGTCACAATACTTTTTTCAATCGGTGACGTCACTTTGATTGTTTTCTCGGCCAATCAGAGCCCAGAAAGCAGTACTCCCTGCTTGTCTGTTGAATACAGACCGAAACTAGATTGTGGTTACATGGTTACATGGTTGCATCTTTTTGTTTATGGTTTCAGACTCCCGTACACTCCTCATCCATTCCAACAGCTACGCCTATGGCTAGCTAAAAATGTGTAAACAGTCCAACAAAAAATAGTTCCCTCTTTCAAAGTTAAATTAACTTGAATACCTCGACGATTCATTCTCTGATTTGTATGGCAGTTGCCTGATTTATAAGCCTTTAAATTGACCCTATATATGCGCAGTGGCAGATTTTGGGGGGGGGGGCAAAGATCAATGAGATGGAAATAAAATTTTGAAGAAAATATGGAGCAATGTGGGCCAACAAAAGCCAAAATGATGCCCCCGCGGGCTCGCGTATTACGAAATGATGCCGAGATCCCCCCAGACAACGCTGTCTGGATCCGCCACTGGTGTGTAAAAACGTGTAGCTCTGTGGCATTAATCCAGGCCGAACCAGATTTCTTCAAGCGAGCCTATTTAAAAATGTGTGGTTTTCAAATGTATACACATGTAAGACCAATCAATTTCACCATACAATAAAGTTGAACTCTATCATTCGATAATTATAATGATATGAAGCTGGTCTAGGAGCAAAATGGAAAATCATACTCTCAGAAATTTCTAAGAGAATAGCGTACATTTCTGAGAGAAAAGCATACATGAGAATCTCAGAAATTTTTCAGAGAATCTCAGAAATTTTTAAGAGAATCTCAGAAATTTTTCAGAGAATCTCAGAAATTTTACGAGAATCTCAGAAATTTTTAAGAGAATCTCAAAAAGGTAGAGAACAGCAGAAAATTTCTTAGATTGATCTTTGAAATTTTCAAGATTAGCTTAAAATTTATCAAATTATCATAGATATTTTTGTTTGCTGTTATCACAGATATATGCACAATAATAGTATACATTTCAATGAAGAATCTTACAAATTCAAAGCAGCTGGACCAAAATGGCGAAAAAAAAGTTGCCAGAAAATGATTAAGGCATATTTTAAAAAGAATCAATGAGGAGTTTCTATGAATTTAGCAGGGTACGTAAGGATGGTTTTCTTCTGGAAAGATTGTTTTTGTCTTTGGTTTTTTGGAAAATCACCATTCAACAAAAAAAGGGCACTACTTACCCCGGTTTGCCATACTTATTGCCCAAATACACTGTGAGCACTGAGTAGTGAACAATCATCATACTTTACAAAAGAGTTATCATGTCTACAAGTGGACCGCTGTTTCATTGCCACTGCTTTTTCCAGTCTTGGCAGATCAGAACATATGCTGTCAAGTGCTGCCACCTAGTGGCAAGTGTGCAATTCTGCGAGCTCCAGTGAGCGGTCCATAAAAAGTGTTAGAAACTCACAAAATTTTGTCCGGAAGAAACCAGGGCTGTTTCTGAGTACGCTGATGGCCTTGGCTACGTCCTTAGGGAATGTGATTGCTGAGTCTTACTCTGGTTCACCTCAATGTTGAATAGAAACTTTGTGAATGTGCCATGAAATTGGAACTATTTCTTTGGAGCTGCAATGCCACATCATACAAAACTAACTTTTGAGCCAGATGGCAGCAGCATGCAGTTCTCATTTTCACGAGACTGAATGTCACCTGTATGATATCGCAATGTTGTTGGTTTACCTTTGAAAAACATTTCTAAGAAGCTCAATGCCCCAGGTTTAGTGCAACCCCAACGTAGATAATACTATGTGTATCACAACTTCACATGCACAAATTTTCTGGTCGATAGACTGGAGGCGATAGACTGGAGGCGATAGACTGGAGGCAACAGACTGGAGGCGATAGACTGGAGGCGATAGACTGGAGGCGACAGACTGGAGAAAAAACGTTTTATCACCCTAAATTTTCTTATGTTTTTCAGAAATCAAAACGGTTGAGGAATTCTCCCACATGGTGCACCTACCCTACAACCAGCTTTCGCCGATGTACAAAGATTACGTAGCTGGTATCCGCAAAACTGGCGGGGTGGAGGCCGTGCTGTGAGTAAATTACATTCATATCATTCAAAACATTCACATCATTTATAACCGTCTCTCAATTTCCCGTAGGGATGGAGGGAGGAGGGTTAGCTCATTTGATGCTGCAGGCTTCTGGTTTCAAATCCAGCTCTGGCCGTGTTACCTGGACCAGTAGCATATTTAGGGGGGGCACTGGGCTTGCCCCCCCCCCCGAGCCCAAAATTAACATTGAAGAGATAGGAAACGCTGCGGGGTATTCGCTACATGAACCAACATTAGACAGCAGTTTCACTTATTCTTGGCCTAATCGCTGTGACCTTCTACAGTGCATAATTACAGGACATAAAGTTCAAGGCACTAATTTCGGGGTTAGCGCAATAGGTCTGTCTCCATATGAGGATATGACAGGTATTATGGGTAGGTGGCACTATGATAAGGGGGTAGGGCTATTTTTGTCTTTGGGGAAGCCACCAGATGACATATTTTCTGGTTTGTTTGCAAATTAAATGAAATCCTGTGAAAAACAGTTAATAATAATCTAGTTGTTAACACGTTATAATCCTCCAATTTATATGATTCTAACAACACACTTTTCTGCTGAACTGCTGTTTTGAAAACATAATCATTCAATAGCTGACCCAAACAATCAAACATTTAACAAACACACTCATCAATTCAGACTCCTTGGCTTGGTCAACAACACCAATGACCTTGTTGAAAGGCAAAGGGGATTCCAACAGAGCTGACATTGCTTGGAGATGCCACCTATATATAAATTCAGAACTAAAAATGGAGACAGACCTATTGGCAGGATTATACACTTCCAAAAGCTGGCTGGGTCCCGTTTTTGATTTCAGCTCTCCCGAGGTCACCTGGACATATAATTTATGTTGCGCAGCAGTTCCAATCATCCATCGCCCCTATTGAGGACTGTGTCTTCCTGTGTCCTCCTGTCCTCATTACCAAGTGCAAAAATACAGATTGGAAAGCTAAACCATCGATCCGTTTCATCAACCTACTCCTTTCACACCGTGTATGCAAATAAACAATTTACTTTTAATATAGTCGGATAGCCAGCATTGCCCTGGGTCCACAGTTCACCAATAAAAACTTCTTCTTCTGTAACACTCTTCCGTCCTTTGGACAAAGCGTGGGTCATGAACCTTGAATTATAAAATGTAATGTTTATCGTATGAGCCAAGGAGAACAAAATTCTCCTGAAAGTAGTTAAATGAAATTAAAACTAGAGTTGCACCGTATCCGGTATCTGGCCGGATATTGGAATTTGCAGGATATCCAGTATCCGGCAGAATTAGGGTGTCAGAACCGGATATCTGGGATGCTCAAAAATAAGTGAAAAGTTGAAAAAAACTTTGATATTAAATGAAAGAATGTTACAAGAACACAGTCAAAAACATGATGTAACCATCTTCAAAAATTTAATTCAGTTAAAGAACATAGCAAAAAACATTCCATCAGAGGAACAGTCCTCCTGACGGACATGATATCTCTCGGATCTCTGAAAATTTTTTTATTATCAAGCGTGAATGCGGAAAAACTTCCTTTTCGCATGTTTATTATTCAGTTCCAACTATGCGGTTACTATCCGGTATCTGGCAGTTGGTGTTGCTGGATTATCCAGTATCCACCTATTTTCACTATCCTTGCATCACTAATTAAAACTATAATAATACTGACTCATGAAAATAATTTTGCAGGAACCACTTGCAGATGAGAGTGCGCATCATTTCCCTGGCGCTCCAAAACAACTTGACGGCTGTCAACTTCCTCCAACTCCCCCTCACAGCAGACAGGGACGACCTCTTGAATTTCTTCGAAGCTTTGACCTCAGAATTTGGCTCCAATTTTTTGGATTGGGTTTACTACGGAGGAGAATTCAGGGACATGACCGAAAGATTTGTCCTAAAGCACCCTGAAGAATTAGTCGATGCCCTAAGAGGTAGGTTGCAGTTTATTAAAGCCCCGTTCACACAGACAAGACTTTGGCAAGAGTATGTTGGCAAGAGCAAACTATCAAAAATCGTGAATTCACTCCAAGAGCATAGTTTTCACTCTCAAGAGCGGAAATTTCACTCCAGGAGTAATGCTAAGTTCTCACGGGACATGACGGAGAACTTTTTGTTGCCTGCGGCGCAGAGGCAGACGATTTCTTGGAAGATTTTGAGTTAGGACGGCGGGAAGGGCAATTATGTAATCAATTAAGGTTAATCGATAACCATGCAACGAAAGGCCCGGCGGGGTTCTTTTTGGTCCCTGCGGGGTCCCCAAAAGTTCGCCGAGGGGAAAGGAATTTCCTCCTCCTGCGGGATACTTTTATATCCCCCCGAGATATAAAAAGTACCCCTCAGGGAAGCTATAACTGCCCCTCAGGGAAGCTATTCAATCACGGCGGACTATTTTTTCACAGCACCGGATATTGCTTTTACGACTGCGGGAATGGTTTTGTACTACACAGGGATGTCTGTAGGACCGAGGGCATATCGCCGGGAATGAAAAGCATCCCGCCGTTGTGAAGGGCACCCGGCGGAGGAGGGCGCTGCGAAAGCCAATAAAAAGGGCCGCAGAGGGCCGCCTTGCTTCACTTGCTGCTTGACCTTTAGAGAAGACACTTCTGGATGCTGGACAGACATGATGGCTGATGAAGATGCTGGGGAAGACCTTGACGTTGCTGTTGTTGCTGCTGTTGCTGGTGCTTATTATCTAAGAAGAAGAAGGAGGAGGAGGAGGAAGAGATGGTGGATTCGGAATTGACTGCTGCAGAGGGAACAACATGGCCATTTCTACCAACTGATGCCTGAATTGGCCAACAATGATGTCTCTGGCTACTACAACTTCTGCAGAATGCCTCCTGAAATTTTTGCTGAAATCCTGGCTGCTGTGGCTCCTGCAATTACAAAACAAGACACCAACATGAGGAGGGCTCTGGAACCTGGATTGAAGTTGGCAGTCACCCTACGGTACCTGGCGACAGGAGAGAGCTACAAGTCCTTAGGCTACAGTTTCAGAGTGGCTCCCAACACCATCTGCAATTTTATCCCCACTGTCTGCATTGCCATCATGCGAGCTTACTAACATCTGCTCACCCTGCCAATGGATCCAGCATCCTGGAAGGAAGTTGCCAAGGGCTTCGAGAAGAGGTGGAACATGCCCCATTGCATCGGAGCACTGGATGGGAAGCATATTGCCATCAGATGTCCTCGGAAAGCTGGGTCAATCTACAACAACTACAAGGGCTTCCATTCCATTGTGCTTATGGTTTTGGTGGATTCTGACTACAAGTTCCTCTACGTGCAGGCTGGTTGCCAAGGAAGCTCATCGGATGGAGGAGTCTTCCTGGACACAAGGCTGAGGGACCTGCTGGAAGAAGAAGGACTTGGGCTACCCCCTGCTGAACCTCTACCTGGCACAGTTGGGAATCCTTTTCCATACTTCATCGTTGGAAATGAGGCCTTCCCCCTGAAGAGTTGGTTGTTGAAGCCTGTTCCAAGAAGAAACCTTGACATCCCCTCCAGAGTCTATAACTACAGAATTTCAAGAGCCAGGAGAGGGAGAATGCCTTCGGTATCCTGTCCCACAGGTTCAGATGCTTCGTAACTACAATGCCCCAGAAACCCGGCAGAGTGGCAGCCGTCACTCTGGCAGCCTGCACTCTACGCAATCTTCTGGGAGACAGAGTAGGAATTCATCGAGCCGTGGACAACGACGTAATGGACAGAAGATCCTGCAACCCATGAAGTCATTGAAGGACTGTGGGGAGGAAGACCCTTGCATGACCTTGAATTCGCTCCAGCATATGGAAATGCCACCAGACAAGCCAAGCAGTACCGAGACTACCTACGAGACTACTTCAACAGCCCAGCAGGAAGTGTCCCCTGGCAGATGGAAAGAAGTCCGGGTTGACTAAGGATGGAGCAAGACCAGGAGGAGGGATGTATTGCTGCTGCTGCAGCCCTAAGATCATCTCCACATTAGCTTGCTGCATCATCATGATTTTATCTTGGACGGCCGCCTGTACAAAGTAGTTGTCCGTCTGGCTCAAGAAGTCCAGGAGGCGAAGTCTCAGGGCACGGTTCATGTTCTTGCCAGATGTGAAGATACTCCTGCACATGTTCTGCAACTGGTGTACTTCTGGATCCAGCCTGTCAGCAGTTTGTTGGCACATGTCACAGAATGGTCCTGCCGGCTGAGGTGGTGCTGCTTTCCTGGGCCTGTCTGAAGTGTAGTGCAGAGGCCATCTCCTGGTCTGTGTCCTTCCTCTTCTTGGATGGCTTTCGTCCTGGGAAGACCTGGGACTGCGGCTGGGACGGCTGATGGGACTGCTGGGACATCTCCTGGGACGACTGCTGCTGGCTGGCTGGGAAGCTCTCATCCAGATTGGGCATCGGAGTGTAGTCCATGCCGACATCAGAATCGGACGACAGGCGGTCACTTCCTCCTGGTCCAGTGAAGCTGGAGATTTCCACGGCACCCTTCGGAATGATGGAGGCCCTCAGGAATTCGCACTTCTGCAGGATGTAGTTGTCTCGCTCGGACATCTTCTTTCTGCCAGACCCAGAAGCTTGAGGTTTGATGATCTTTCCGAAGGTAGTCCTGATGTTGTTCCTCCATTTGGTGACTTAAGCTGCTGTGATTTCTGCCCCCACTGGCAATGTAAGTTCAGCTGCTTTCTCTGCATCCATTCTGTCCTTCTGTGCACTCTTAAAGGTGGAGGAGACCTTGGAGTACAGGTCCTTGTTCTCCCGATACCAGTCGATCAGCTCATCCTCCTGCTGTTCTGTGATGCCCAGTAGGTCCTTGGAGTTTTTCTCTCTGTAGCCCTTCTTCTTCTCCTTGTGGACAAACTGGCCATCGGAGTCCTGGATAAGCTCGACCTCAGGTCCAGTGTTGTCAGAATCTTCCCTCGTCTGGTTCTTCCCCTTGTTGCCCTGGGACTTGGCAGCAGTCTTCTTGGGAGTATCTTCCTCTGTGCTGGCATCGTAGTCAGTCAGCAGGGTCTGCTGGTGGATTGCAGCTTCTGGAGTTGGTACGTCATCATCATCATCAGCAGGAGTCTCATCATCTGGAGGTGGAGGCTAGACTGCAGTCTTGGCTCGGGTCTGGGCTGGAGTGACAGGCTTGACTGGAGACTTGGCTGGAGACTTGGAGGTGGCTTTACGCTTGGCTGAAAGAGACTTGCCAGGAGTGTGAGGCCTTCCCCTTGGAGCAGTCTTGGTGAGACAGCAGCATCAGCCTACTGGGTGCGCTTGCTTGGAGACTTGACAGAAGCAGCAGCAGTGGCAGGCCTGCCATGCTTGGTTGGTGACTTAACATCAGCATCGGCAGACTTGGGACGCTTCTTCTTGACTGCAGCAGCAGTGGCAGGCCTGCCACGCTTGGTTGGAGACTTGACAGCAGCAGCAAGCTTGGCCAGGACTTGATCTTCATCATCATCATCTTCATCCTCCTCATCAGCTTGTTGTTGCACTGTGGATGGTGGGGGGCCCTCGAAGATGGTCTCACTGGTCACTGTTGATGTAGCAGTGGTCACTGCCACGATGCTGTCCGGCAAGGTGAACATGCTTGGAGAGAATGTAACAGCTGCGTAGTCATCCCCTAGGAATGGAGCAGGTGAACCAACTGGAGTTGAAGATGGAGTGGTCAGTGGAGTGCAGGCTTGAGTGTTGCCCTTGGTTGGTGCCCTCAAGGTCTTCTTCCCTCTTCCTTTGGGTCCCATCTTGAAGCAGGATCAATCAGAAATGAAGCAGGATGAATCAGCAATGAAGCAGCGATTCAGCAATGAAGCAGCAATTCAGTAGGCTGTGAAGCAGAGTGTCATGGAGTATAGATGCGTTCGTCTTGAAGTTCAGAGCGGTTATGGTGCTCTAGTGGCTGCTCTTCTATTTATTTGCAGGGTGCGCGCCAGTGCGTCTACAAGGCTGACCCCCCATTCGCGCCGTGGCACAAAAGGTCTCCGCCGCGATGCTTTCAGTACCCCGCAGACAAAGATTTTGCTTAAAATAGCCTCTGTGGCGCCACTCTGTATGCTCCTGGAGGGGGTCCAGACAACGGCGCGAAGGTTTTGCACACGTCCCAGAGCATTTTCCTTGACGGCGGAGTGCACAAGAACCGCGGCGTCGACCTTTTTGGCGGCACGCAGAGAATCCCGCTCGTTTTACAAACTGGCAGGAAAGTTATTACCCCTCAGTGGCGCGAAAACTTAGACGCCGTCGTGCTTTTCTGATCGCGGCGTCATTCAATTTTTCTGGTCTGCTCCGCCGCAGATTTTTTGAAAATTTCAACAGGTTGAAACTTTTTTTCTGGTCCGTGGCGATTTCTAGGAACGTCAAGGAGCAGGTTTCTCGACGGCGCGCAATCAAACAATGTCCGGCGGGAACCTAAAATGTCCCTGCGGGATACGATTTAAATAGTTCTCCGGTTGCCGCCGTGAGATCTTAGCATTACACAAGATGCTCCCAGATCGTTGCCACACTCTTGGAAAACTCTTGGGAAATTTTGAACAGTTTAAAATTTTCTGAGAATATGGAGTTGATCTGAGAGTGAAATATTTGCTCTGGGAGCAACAACTTTTGCTCTGGGAGTGTCAATTTTCACTCTGGGAGCAAAATATCCACTCTGGGAGTAAAAAGCTATACTCTTGCAGTTAATTCGTGATTTTTGAATTTTGCTCTTGTCAAAGTACTCTTGGGTTACTCTTGGCTGTGTGACAGGGGCTTTATAAGGAAGCCACTGTTGTTATAGTAATCTAATAACAAAGTAATCAGTTTATGCAATCATATTAATTACGTATTGGGGTAACTAAGTAATCTATTTGATTACTTACAAAAACTGTCATACTTGGATTACAGTTGCTTTTTAGCTCTTTTTTTTGTGTTAGTTACTTTTTTAGTTATTTTCTTAAAAAGTATATAGATATATATATGTCAGTTAATTGTTCAAAGTAACTTAAGCAACACTGATGGGGGTGACCGTTTAACATCCAGAGGGGGGCTTCTATTCGACTTTACCTGGGCAGGAACCCCAAATTGTCCCAAAAATATTAAATTTACCAGATTTTCTTCTCAAAAGTGCGTGAAAAATTGATTTTCCAAATGCTTTATTTAGTAAACAGGTTCAGATCCGGAACTTTGTTTAAAACCCCGGCACCCACCTCTGGATCCGCTAGGATCTACTGCTAAATGTCTTTTGTCTTCTTTTCAGGATCAAGCAGTATTAAGGAGGTGACCCAAAAAATGAATTTCGACCAATTCAGGACTCGAGCAATGTTGAAGCACCTGACTGAGAATGTTCATGAGAAACCCGGCTCCTACAGCAGTTACATGGAGCTCGTGAAAGTACTGCGAGAAAATAGTAGCCTTTACGAACTGAGAGGTGGACAGTCTTAGAAAATGATATCACCATGGGCGTAGGCCTATAACTTGGGCGAATGTGCTAGGGGAGGATGATAATGTTAAAATGTCCTCCAAGAATTTCAAATTAAAACCACTTTTTACAGAGAATTATATGATACATTTATATACTTTTTACAGAGAATTATAGATATTTGGCTGTCCTTGTCATTTTACCAATCGAATGTTATCTAAAGAAATAGTTTCAGTCCAATATTTGGATAAGTATAGTTCCAGTGAGACTCTTTACTCTTTAAAATCATTGCGTCACAACCGTTGTCATGGCGTCGTGTGGGGGATGCTGCCCCCACACCCCCGTTCATTGGCTGAAATGTTTGTTATGATGATATCACCAACCAAACAACACACTTATTGTTACACCCTGGAACTATTTGGTCCTGATAATGGACTTTAACTCAAAAGCTAACTCTCGGTTGCTCTAAATTCACCTTATTAATTAGATATGCCGAATTCTGTGAGCTTCCGGGGCCATTTTCTGAAAGCGGGGGCCAGGATAACATTATCGCATGTATTTTGAAATCATCCTCCCCCTACAAAAATGATAAATGTATGCTCGTGGATTAGAACATTTTGGAGAATGAATTTGATTGAATCGGAAAATTATGTCATAGCACATGCATTGATGCATGACATGATTGTGATTTTAGAAAGAAAGAACACTTTATGTAGAAATCTAAGAATATTTTATTATATTTATATATATGAACAAGCATACTAACGGTAAGAAGATACAACCATGTGAGTAGAACGTTTGCCTGAAATGAAAGTGAAGTTTGATAATAGTTTGTAAATAAATGAGTAATTTGTATTAAAAAGAAATTCATTCTATTACTATACATTGTCATAAATAGTACATTCTGCCACTTTAGTCTTACACTCAATTTCGTATAGATCTATTAAACTAAAAAGTTGTATAGACCTATTGCATTATATAATTCTCAACAGTGTAAATAAGTGTAAATTATAATTAATTTCTGTACCATTCATAAATGGATTTGATAAGTACCTTTAATAATAAAAGCTTAAAACAAAAATTGTTTTATTTTTTGTATTCAAAAGTCAAATAGAATAGCCTGAATAGGTTAACAGTTAATATAATAGGTCGAATGATATATCTTTCAAGTCTTGTGTTAACACAGGTCAGGCGGTGATCATGATCGATAATAAGACGATGTGCGCTCTTAGCACAGGATGAAACATCTGTCGAACACAGGTTGCCTCAACTAAACCAGGAATATAAAAAAAATCTTTCTGGGCAGTCTAGAATTTAATTCATTTTTTGTGGATTTTCCTTAACAAGGTGTTTCTCAATTTAGGAATGAATATTTGGGGACTTTGCGTTCTTGAAATAAATAATTGCTGCCACTGTTACAGTGAAATAAATAATTTCCCGGCAAGGAAGACTCCAAACCCCCATTTTAAATGGTCTTGCTCCCTGGCTCCTGTGAAACTTGATGTTTTATGCACTAGGAGTCACTCTGGTATAGATTGAGTTCTCAATTACTGTAGAAGACCTCCTGGTGTCAGAAGTGAGTGGACTATCAATATTAACAATAAAGAATAACTTTTATACCAGTATCAAAGAATATAATTACCAGGGCTTTGGAGTCCGGTAAGAGAACCGACTCAGACTCCTTTGGCTTTCTGAAGAGCGACTCCGAGGGGGGAGGTTTGTAGCATACTGGACTGCAAATCGTTGGGTCCAAGGATCGAAACCAGCTCTTGCCGGGTCACCTGGGCCAATGTTGGACGGCTGTTTCCTTCTTCCTTCTCCTCATTGCCATGTCCTCCTCCTGTCCTAATTACCTACCAAGTGCATAGATACAGGACATAAAGCCCAAAACATCCAAACATCCATCAAGAGCAACTCCCACTCTTTAGTTGTCCTGAATTACGTCTACGACCCCGACTTCTAACTACGAATATCGGCATTATAATTGCACACAAATATCATATCCAGTGTTTTGTGCTGGGGCAACTGAAAGGCCTGGACACCCCTGAAAGAATAGGGTATGTGCCAGACTCCCAGTCTACTCATCACTCATCGTCACACGGAGGTCACCAACACTGGAGAGTGCTACGGCATGGGAACCTTGGGCAATGTTCCCCCTGTCTCTGCCCATGGGCGCTGTTCTATGGCTGCCCTGAGCTGTATAATTTTGGAAGGCTCACCACCAATTTCGTGCCTGCATTGCAGTGCATGACTGAGAGTACACATATACAACAAAATATGAAACATTTAGAAAGTCAATGCTAAATAGAGATATTTTGGTATGTAATTCATAAGAGATAGAAAGCAGAAAACGGAGGTTTCTCATACAATAACAGCAATATTTCTGATACACATTAGGTATATAAATTTATGTAGCATACCCTCCCATATGCTATTTCTTTCATCACAGTTACAAGTTACACCTTCAAGGTTCGACCTTAGAAGAAACCTTGACACATAATGCAAGTTCCTTGGTCCACAAACTGAGTGGGGCCTAATCAGCATACCTTTCAGGGACAAGATAATTTCCTAGATTAGGTGATGGCTATATTTACCACTAAAGTTGAAAAATAGCATAAGATTTTTTTATGCTGGCTTCTTGAACCTTAGGACAAGATTTGTTATAGTACAGTATTGGCTATGCAGCCAGCATACTATACTGATTGCCCCATACGGAAAAGTGTCAACCAGTTTGGTCCCCACCATTTAGTAATGTCAGCTAGAGCATTACAAAATATCTTATGATCACAAATACTTAATATTGTTGCATTGATGTAAAAGTACACCTGCCACTCATTAATCGACCAATTGGTGCAGATACAATTGTTGCAGGACCTGAAATAATTGGGGGTGAGTTGTAACAATTGGGGGTGAATAGTAATGAGAGCAGTTTGTTCTATTTATAGGTTCAATTTCTGGGTGGCACATCCTTGGGGTGATTAACAGACTGTTAGTGACTTACAGTTAGTGACTAACTGGCAGTTCAAGACTAACAAACAGTGAATCAACAACAGTTAGTGCTTACTAACAGTAAGTGACTAACAACAGTGACTTACTAAGAGTAGTGACCAACTGATGAACAACAGTTAGGGACAAAATGACTAACAGTCAGGGACTAGCAGTTAGTAACTTACAGTTTCCTAACAGTTAAGGACTAGCTGACTTACATGACTCACTAACAGTTAGCGACTGACTAACAGTGACTGACTAACAGTAAGTGAATGACTAACAGTTAGTGACTAACAGTTAGTGACAATTAGTAACTAATTAACAGTTTGTCACTAACTGACAGTTTTTGACTAACCAACAGTTTTGACTAACTAACCATTTTTGACGACAAACAGTTTTGACTACAAATAGTTTTTGACTAACAGTTTTTGACTAACAGTTTTTGACCAGCTAATAGTTTTTGACTGAATAACAGTTTTTGACAAATTAACAGTTTTGACTGACTAACAGTTTTGACTACTAACAGTTTTGACTGAATAACCATTTTTTTACTACAAACAGTTTTTGACTAACTAACAGTTTTGACTACTCACAGTTTTGACTGAATAACAGTTTTTTTTACTACAAACAGTTTTGACTAACTAACAGTTTTTGACTGACTAACAGTTTTGACAAATAACAGTTTTGACTGAATAACAGTTGTGACTACAAACAGTTTTGACTAACTCCCCCTTTTCACTAACTAACAGTTTTTGACTACTAATAGTTTTGACTAACTAACCATTTTTGACTACTAACAGTTTTGACTTACAGTTTTTCACTAACTGTTTTCACTAACTGTTTTTGACTAAAAGTTTTTGACAAATTAACAGTTTTGACTGACTAACAGTTTCGACTAACAGTTTTGACTAACTCACCATTTTTGACTACTAACATTTTTGACTGAATAACAGTTTTTTTTACTACAAACAGTTTTTGACTAACTAACAGTTTTGACTACTAACAGTTTTGACTGAATAACAGTTTTTGACTAACTAACAGTTTTTGACTGACTAACAGTTTTTGACAAATTAACAGTTTTGACTGACTAACAGTTTTGACTACAAACAGTTTGGACTAACCTCCCTTTTCACTAACTAACAGTTTTTGACTAACTAACAGTTTTTGACTACTAACAGTTTGACTTACTAACCATTTTTGACTACTAACAGTTTTGACTACAAATAGTTTTGACTAACTGACAGTTTTTGACTAACTAACAGTTTTTGACAGAATAACAGTTTTTTTTACTACAAACAGTTTTTGACTAACTAACAGTTTTGACTGACTAACAGTTTTTGACAAATTAACAGTTTTGACTGACTAACAGTTTTGACTAAGTCCCCCTTATCACTAACTAACACTTTTTCACTAACTAACACTTTTTTACTAGCTAACAGTTTTTGACTAACTAACAGTTTTTGACTGACTAACAGTTTTTGACTAACAGTTTTTGACTAACTAACAGTTTGTGACTAAATAACATATTTAGTGGCTAACAAATAGTAACTACCAAAACAACGGACTTAATGACTAACAGGTAGTGACTAACTGATGAACAACAGTAAGGGATGCCTGATTAACAGTTAAGGATTGACAGTCATATATAGTGACTTACTAATTAATAGTGAGTCATATTGAACCCTTGCTCCCCCATATGAACTTGCCAACTCCAGCTAAACTGTCATAGGAATAAAAATAACAGTCAATACTATACACCAGTTAGTGTAGATCAGCAGAGCAGGTATAAGAAGCTATAAGAGGATTTATAGATGAACCCATGATGTGTGTGTGTTCAAGACCTAGTTAGTGAGAGATATAGAAAAAGTATAGTTGGTGTCTCCAGAGCATCGCATGCCCCCCTTGGGATGAAGAGATAGAGAGGGTGAGAGATAGACAGATAGATAGATAGATCTATCATGGGTTCATCTATAATTCCTCTTATAGCTTCTTATACTATATTATGGGTTCATCTGTAGTTTCTCTTATACCATATTTTAAAATTCTTTTGGCAAAACATACTCTTATTGTAAATTTTGAAATCGTAATCACTACAGCCAGCATATATCTTTTTTTTCAAAAAGATTTTCTTGTTAACATTCTCGTATTATCACCCTAATAATGTAATAGAAGACACCGGTATAATATATTTTGGCATTCCGCATTTTACAGACACTCATTAATCTTTAGTATTTTTATGATGATTCTATTGACAACTGAAAAGGTCATTCGGCTATTGTGGTTTTATATACATTCGTAGTGACAATTAATACAAGACATAGAGCCCCATCATCCATACATTTTTACAATGCACTGATGGTTCCAGTCGCTTGGTCTTTGATTGGTTCAATTTCTGCCCAGACAAGGTTACCTCAACCTATGTTGGACAGCAGTAGGCATACAGTATAAATCATTCTTCGCCTCATTGCTGTGTCCTCGGTATGTCCTAATCAGCCAAGTGCATAAATACAGGATGTAAAGCACCAATCATCCATCCATCCATCCATCCATCCATCTCCTCCTGTCTTAATTGGCCTACCAGATGCATAAATACAGGATGTAAAGCTCCAATCATCCATCATGCACTGACAATAATCAGCCCTTCTGCACTGAACTTGTCAAGTAATGATGGAATGATGAAGTGACACAATGACCTCCCAGACCACAGCCACTGGTTGCTAAGACACAAAATAAACATCAAAATTTATGACAATACAGGTAGTCCATTGGGACTTAACTATTGATAATAAGTCAAAGCATGACACTAAAATTACTAGATTTATTTCTCTGTGGATAGATTATTGCTTTATTGACCGATCTTCTGCAAGATGAATACTGTGCTCATTTTTACAACCAGGTAGATGGAGAAATCTTGATAGATCAAATTCAGTGTTGGTAGATTGATACCAGATAAATGATTTTTAAACCATTGCATGATTGTTAAAAACAACAGTATGGCATTATTAAATTAAGCCATTTATTATATTATTATTATATTATTATTATATTATAATCTGTAAATTATCCCAAGAGGCAACTACATTTATGAAAATTGTCAGATAGACAGAAACCTTTGATAGATAGAAGAGTATCAATAATCTACCACAGAGTGAATTTTAAATCGATGTCACTATTATCATACTTTCATTTTGAGTTGCCTTGATGGATGGATGATTGGGGCTTTACGTCCTGTATTTATGCACTTGGTAGGCTAACTAAGGCAGGAGGAGGACACAACAATGAGGTGAAGGATGATTGAACCAGCCGTCCAACAGGGGTCCAGGTGACCTGTTAAGAGCTGGATTCGAACCTTGGACCCAGCAATTGGTATTAGATAGCCCTCCATATTATTTGCCATAATGGTGGGACATTGTGACAATCACTTGACTCAGCGTAGACACTGTTGTGATGTGCATGACCATGATGGTCAGATGCTATTTTTACATTAGTGTCATGCATGAGTTGGTGGTGGCACTCAGAACAGGCATGCTTGAGTGATCACCTGTCAAATAGGTTGTTCACATAGTGTATGGGACCTGAGGACACACAGTTACAATACTTCACAGAAATATATGGTCATAACTGGTGATTTCAACCAATTTTCAATCAAATCTTGGATTTGGATAATAAGTTTGTCTGCCACCATTGGAATTTACCTCCTGTGTTGAAGATTGAAGCATCAGGGACCTGCCCCTCCCAAATATGGTCAGGTGTAAGGGGGTAGGAGCTGTCCAACTTGGAATATAGCAGAGGATATAGCAGAACTGTCACAGTGCCAGGTAGGTGTTTTAGGCATAATATAAAAAATAATATTTTAAAAATTTGGATAATTTCATCCAATGGGATTTAATTTTTGTGTGTGGTAGATTGGATTACGTTTTATCCTTGCAATATATTGGTTTTGATAATTTGGAACACAATCTCAGAGACATAATATTATGTGGAATGAATGAACCTCATCATGTTTTTTTTTTCACTTCTTTGCTTCCTTAAAAGTCTCAGGCCAGTTTAATCCACTCCAATAGATATTCTGAGAGTGGTTTAATCTGAAACACACAAAAAAACTCAATTAAGTAAATCCTAATACACAGCATATCTAATATTTTGATATGACATAATTATGATTTATTTTATTTGATAAAATTCTATAATAAGTTGGATGTATAACTAAGTTGAACAAAACACCTCTTTAAAATCATGTACATGTTTGGTATCATGTCATTTTTTACATATAAAATCCATATACAACGTATACCCCTGGTGACCACATGTCAGCCTACTCACTATAAATTTTTAATATGCCCATGCAGGAAACTAATT
The DNA here is from genome assembly GCA_026936325.1 of Platynereis dumerilii. Lineage (NCBI taxonomy): Eukaryota > Metazoa > Annelida > Polychaeta > Phyllodocida > Nereididae > Platynereis > Platynereis dumerilii. The sequence goes on along the minus strand of JAPTHN010000004.1, from coordinate 46,152,891 downwards.
GATTGGTGCTTTTCAAGAATAACTTATTATTAGGCATAGATCCAGCTATAGTCATCTCATCAGTTAAAAATATCTAAATCAAATCAATTAAATTTTATGGGAGAACTACATGCATTTTAATCGTTTAAAAACCATGTAAATTAATGAAATTATGTTATTTAAACACCACTTTTCTATACCCCAGACATATTCTTATAATGCCCTCTATAGATATACATTGTAGGACTGATCAGCTAAATTTCCTTAAAGAAGAAACATATGTTATGAGATTGCACAAGACAGGAAAATGTTTTATAATAGCCTATAGCACACACGATTCATGCAAACAAGAATAATATACACTGTATTAGATCATAATTACAAAGTAATTATCTGTTTTCTAGTATCCTTACTATAGATCTATGTCAAAGACTAATACCTTTTAAAGGTTCAACCTTATACCTGCAAAATCTAATCCAGTCTAGAAATTTCAATATCTATTGCAATTCAGTATTTTGAAGTGAATTGAATTGAAGTGACCAACGTTTTTGTGAAATGTCTTAACTTTGGGCCAAATTTAAAAAATTGTAAAATTTAACAGGAAATATAATTGAAAGTATGAACTAAAAAGTATTAATCTGGTGTGTTTTGAGAGTGAATTAAATTGAAGTGACCTAAGTTTTGTGAAATTTGTTAACTTCGGGCCAAAATTTTAAAAATTGTAAAATTGAAGAAAAGGATGAGGAAATATAATTGAAAGTATGAACTAAAAAGTATTAATCTGGTGTGTTTCGAGAGCCTGGAATATGAAAATTATGTGTTTTTTAATTGATCTGATGAATATTTATGGAATATTAGAAACTGTTCACTGACTGTAAATAAGTGTGTCAGCATTTTAGAGACTTGAAGACATTCTTAGTAATGAAATCAATAATATATAAGTGCCATCCTTCCAAAAATGACTATACCTGTAGCTTTCATCACTTCTAAAAATTATTGTCAGTGACATGCAAAATTTGCCATTAAAATATTTTTAAGATAAAATAATTCATAACCAAGTATAAATTTGGAATGCATTCAAGTATTTCCCTCAAGTTATATTACAAATTTTAACTGATATATATAAAATTTGGCCCCTTTAAGTTATGTCATGAGGCGTGAAAATCAAAAACCAAATAAAATATGTATGTGAATATCGAACATTTTCACAGACCAATTCTATTAAAAAGTCTGCAACATTCTTTATTTCCAACCTCGTAAGGCCTACTGATATTGCTGTTTTCAAAAGACTGCACTCATTTTACATTCAAATTTTAAAACACAGACCTGGTAGTAGTAACACTGTTTATTCATGTGTCTCCTGTACAGCGCCGCATGTAAATAAGTGAAAAGCATGATATCGTGCCATTGCATCAATGCTAAACATCCTCAGCCAAACTGCTTGTGGAAGCATGAATTCTCATCTGCTGAGAAGAAAACATATTGGGTCATAAAGGCTGATATGAGAGGAATGTGGGATAACAATGGGGGCCAATATTCTTGGCTGTAGTTGGAGTTAGGTATGGGTCAAAGTCTTGGATAAGTAAGTGAACCACCCTTCCCTATGAAATAACATTGGGCCTGTGTTTCACTTACTTATCAAGATTTTGACCCATGCCTAAATCTGACTACAGCGAAGGACATTGACTGTCATTGTTATCCTACATGCCTAACGTGTTGGCCTTTATGACCCAATATATTTGTTTCCTTGTTATCGGATGCAGTTTGATTGAGGATGTTTAGTATTGATGCAATTGCACAATACCATGTGTTTCACTAACTTACAGGCGGCACTGTAGGCTTACTTCAGAATTGCTTTTGTAAATCCCTTTATAAGCTTTATTTTTAAAATAAATGAATCAAGGTTAACATGAAAAATGCTAATTTAAGAAATATATGAAGCAGAGCTTGAGAGTTGAGACCCATCTTTCATGTCAGTTAAATATAATTTAACACACTTATCAAGTATGATGTGATTGTATGTTCATATAATTATAGGCCTGCACATCAGAAAATCCTGCACAATGTCCATATTTGTTATTTTTGTGCTTGATGACTGTGTGCATCATCGCGGATTATCATTCGAAGTAACAGCATCCATGAACTGAGCAGATCCCCATTACAGCTCTTTGCGGATTGGCAGTCCACTGGAAAAATTAAATTTCTTATTTTCAATTTGCAAACTGGCTTTTTAGCATGTCATTGACAGTTTTCTGTTGGTCTCCCAATCTTCTTATTTGATGAAGTACCTAAAGTCATTTAACTAGTTTGTTTATAATTGTCACCTTCGCTGCTGGATGTGATAAGCACTGAATCAACTGATTAACAATAACTGACACGAACAAAACATTTTAAAGTCAGTGACATCACACCACCAAGTTGAAAGTTAATTTTGAAACTGCTTGACCACTAATCTGCAAGCAGCTAAAAACCATTGCTTCACTCGACCCAAGCGCAAATGGGTACTTAATTGACAATATGCAGTGATGGCAATTGTGGAACGTTTGACTAATAAGAAACACGTAAAATCCTTTGCACACGGGTGCATGCTCCCCAGGGAGCTGAGAAAGGTTCAAGCTTGATCAGGCCTCTCATTTAAGGATGGAAACTGTAATCGTAAATGTCAGTGAAGCTCATATACGTATATGAAGATGGCCGACGTTTATCCCAAAACATTGATTGATTGATTGATTTATTGATTTCAAATAAAGTTTGAGAAACCAGAAAAGCACATCAGGTTGTAATACAAATTATATACTTTCTATTGTTAAGTCAGCAAAATAGTTTATATATGAGACCACGAAGGAATTCCCCTATATTTCTAATTGATAAAAATCGATGACACACGCATACCAAACATAAATATTAAGCAATTACCACATTTTTCTTATAATGTGTAATCAAATGGTCACCATTCAACGTATTCATTAGTTACAATGTACATTTTTAGCACAGAATAAAAACATTTTTGGAACATGCTTCACAACAGGAAATGGTTAGATAAATGATTTGTGAAACATGCCAAGTTAAAATAGAAATACTTGTATGTTTTACATTAACTTTACTCTAAATTAAAACACATGGTTATGGCCTACTTTAATAAAGTATAAGTACATCACAGAACATGAATTTGTTGCTCAATTGCGCGCAAAAAAATAGTTTGTTGTCGCATTGGGTGTGAAAAAAGTTTGTCCCAGAGGTAAAATCCAAAACCCCCAACTACCATCTAATCAGCCCCTTAGTAATGCATTATAAAGTTCCATACCAAATTGATTGCCTAGACCTGCAGGAATCAATCCTGTACTCTTTAACACAAAAGGTTCTTGATGGTACATATAAAGGACCCACAGCCGAAAAAATTTGTTAAGGGTTCAACAGAATTGAAAAGGTTCAATACTATTACTGGTGGGAAGGCCCAATGATGGAACCTGATTTAGTGAGCTGGATTATCTAATTGCTGTTTTTGTTTGCTGCTGGAACCTTCTTAAAAGTTTAGTTTAATATTAATGAACCTTTTAGGGAACCCTTAAAAGTTCCATATAAAACCTTTTTGTTAAGAGTGTGTGGCTACAATACCAGTTTCCTAACACTGGCACTGAGGTGCCGTGGCCTAGCGGATAAGGTGCTCGCCTGGTAACTGACACATTGCAGGTTCGACTCCCAACCATGGCATGGAGGAACTGAGCAGATCCTCCATAACTCTTTGCTTCACTTCACCCAGGTGTAAATGGGTACTTGGCTATAGGCAGTGATGGCAATTGTAGAGTGACTTAGTATTGTTGTGCTGAATACGGCTGCCTAGCTGCATACTTCCCAGGGAGTTGAGAAAGGCTCATGCCTGAACAGGCCTGCCAAGGGTGTAATTGTAAAGTCTGTTGAGACTGACTTCGTCGGTGTAACGGACTATAATAAAATTCTACATTTACATTCACTGACGTAGGCCCGGGAACCCAGACCGAAATTACGACTGAGAGATGCATTGTGCGATGTAAAACACTCAAAGAGGATATTAACCTGTTTGATTTGCTAAAAAAATAACAATAAATATGATTTCATATCCTGTAAGTTATTTACACAAACTGACAATATTGAACAACAAAGCAATAGTCTATTTCATTGCCATTCAAAACAAGCTTGGCACGAAACACCAACAAATATGGATATGGCTAGGCCGAAAACACTCTTGTCAAAATCTGTCTAGATTTATTCTGTCAGGCGCCTTCAATATATATTCCTATATTTGACTTATGATCAATATTTGAGTCACAGACATGTTTTTTGACAGCAAATAATCCCTAAACTATACATGCATAACAGTCTTTTCACATATGTGACTTCAGGAATGGTTGACCAGACTTCATATCACATATATATACAAAACATATTTCACAATATTGAAATGAGTTAAAAGTTTAGTAGGGTGTAGCCTCAACTCTGTGAATAATTGACCATGAGGCACCATGTATCATACATATAATGCTACAGTTCGCTTTGATATGGAAATATATACACATATGTATATTTTATACAAAAAACAAATCTATAACTTTAGTTTGTTCAATATATATGTCATCTTGACTATAGGTTGGGTTTTCACCTTGGGTAGCCAAGAGCAAAAATAGGGTCCAAGCTCAGCACTGAAATAATTCAGTGCTGGCTGATGTACAGAATATTATCAAGGCTATGGTGGTTGTTCAGTTTAGAAAGTTGCAAGAACAGAATTACATTTTGTTGCTCTACCTGACTTCTACAAGCTGCTAAGAGGACATAGCAAAAGAAATAAAATGGTTCTCGCCTTTGGTTGCAATTATCATGATGTTTCTTAACAATGACCACATTCCCTCAAGTCAATAATTGCGTTCTCTTGCGATGGTCTTTCACGTTCCCTAACAATGATCACATTCTCTTGTACATCTTTTGAAGTTATTATTACGAGGGATTTCAATACTTTCAGTTCAATGACCTCTATAGGGACTCCCTGTCAACCTCAAGGCCCGATTTTACAGAGTTAAGCCAGGTCAAAGCCTTAGACATATGTTGTCATGTGTTGCCACCTAGTGACAAGTGTAAAATTCTGTGAGCTCCAACTAGCAGTGCACATAAACCCATTGTGGAGAACTCACAAAATTTTGTCTGGAAGAAACCAGGGCGGTTTCTGAGTATGTTGATGGCCTTGTCTACTTCCTTAGAGAATGTGATTGCCTAGTCTCACTCTGGTTTACCTCAATATTGAATAGAAACTTTGTGAATGTGCCATGAAATTGGAACTATTTCTTGGGAGCTCTATGCTGAAGCATACAAAACTAACTTCTGAGCCAGGTGGCAGCAGCATGCAGTTATCATTTTCACCAGACTGGATAAAATGACAGAACTGCCTAGGTAAAATATATTTATTACGTATGGTCAAGACAAGGTTTAACCTTATACTTGGCCTCTAAGTTTTCATTAAATTTTATTTCTTAGAATTTATAACCATCCATAAAGTTAATTACCCTTTGTTTTTCTAGAGTTCTCTATAAAATATCAGAAAATATGACATCAACAAGCCGCAATAAAAGCTTTTGAAAATATGAAATTGTTAACATGGAAGTAAAACAATTTTCCTCTTTTTCAAACCTGGGTGCATTTATGTCAAACCTGAGTCACGTGTCAAAGTGCTTATGCATCCACCCATGTATTTACCATTCACAAGACCACATTGTTAAACATAAAAATGTAAGGCAACTACATCTAAAGGATGTATTTTTAGAAGGGGGAGTTACTTATTCTTGTAGCTCTGAAGATGATGAAGTCACCACATGAGTCAAGCAGATCTGGACTTTGACACTAGCAGAATGGTAATTGTGTGAACTTGAGCAAAATGACCTTGCTGACGGGAGGGGATGATACCAGAAGGCAGGGCCTGTCGTTGGCAAATTTGATCTTTTCGTGACAAATTTTGTCTAGGCAGTGGGAAATGTGGTCTTGTTGGCAGCAAATTTGTTCTTGTTGGTGGCACATTTGGTCAAATTGGCACCAATTTGGTCTTTTGAGTGGCACATTTGGTCTTTTCAGTGGCAATTCTGGTCTTGTTGGCAGCAAATTCGGTCTTGTTGGTACAAATTTAGTCTTTTCAGAGGCAAATTTGGTCTTGTCAGTGGCAAATCTGGTCTTGTTGGCTGCAAATTTGGTCTTGTTGACACAAATTTAGTCTTTTCAGTGGCTAATTTTGTCTTTTCAGTGGTAATTTGGTCTTGTTGGTACAAATATGGTCTTTTCGGTGGTACATTTAGTCTAGGCAGCAAATTTGGTCTTGTCAGTGGCAAATTTGGTCTTACTATCAGTGGCCTTGACTTCACATGCCATTGGCAGTTTTCACTGAGGGATACTGCCAAAAGCTTTTACTTGGCAAATAGGCCTCAAGTGGCATGGCACGAATTGACTCACATTTATGAAGGTAACACAGTTGAAATAAGCTCAGAAAAGTTGAACATGATGACTCTCTCTATCCTTCCATAAGCAGACAATCCTTACTATTTCCATCATTATTTTACAGTTTGGACCAGGTACCACAAATTTTGTGAACTCATGCTATGATATTGTTATGTGTAACATTTACTTATGTCTATTTACCCTACAAAGACACGTGAGAGATCTGCAAACATCGTCCATCTCAACTTTTTACTTTCTTCAAGGATTTAGAAAATGGGTTGCTGTATAGAATTACATATTATTTAGAATTGCAAAATAAGTTATTAAAAAACGTCAGAGCTTCAGAGAAAGCAATTTTTTGTGTAGGTGTTTGATATCAAGGCTTGCATCCAAATTTTTTTGGGGTAATATTGCATTCCAAAATGAGAAGCATAGGATCCTATATGCAGGATATAGATGTGAAAAACAAACACAATGTTCAGACAGACAGCTACAGTGCACCAAAAAAGTTATGGGAAAAATTGGAATGGGTCTGTTTTTGCCCCTAATTTCTCAATAATTAATTTCCGAAGGGAGTTATTGCACTTCTACCCTTTAAATAGACATCCCATGAACAGATCTACCAGGTTACTTTTTTGTTTTAATCTGCAAACCGGGTATGCCAGGAGATTCTTGGTTGCAACACCAATTTTCGACCTCAAAAAAGTTATGGGAAAAATTTGATTTCTTCAGGAATAACAACTTAAAGATGACGTCTCTTATACACATGACATCAGTAATATGTTACTAGACTATATTGGTCAAATTGAACATTGTTTTAACTTGAAATATGTTAAGAACAATGGTTTCCAGTCATTTTTAATGGATATTGATAATTTTGAAATGAAATACAATTTAAAATAAGCGTGTTCTGAAAAAAATATATATCCTGTAGCATACTCAATGCTCTGGTATTGCTGAAATATGTTAGCCACATGATTATTGAGCATGCATGACTTGTCTGTGTAAAGTGAAGATGAGCAGTCCCCTGAATGATGAACATCTTGAAGAAAGATAATAGGTAGCGGCATACTATAAGCCCTATAAATTATCAACATTTACCATATTTTGCTTGGTATAGCATGTTAATGGGTTGTCATCACGTCTCAGGGCCTTTATATAATGTTTCAAAAGTTTCCAAAAGGATATGGTAGTACAAATGAATGATTGAGGTGTCTGTTGCAAACTAGTGGAATATGAGACAAACAATCAAGATGCTATAAAAGCTAAAATTATTTTTTCTGTATCATTCCAATTGATACAATTTGATGGATGGTGAGTGAAATTTATCTTTGAACCTTGTGAACTTGTGATTTGTGCATGATATGACCATAGATATGGAAAGACGCAATGGAAGCATTTGACCACTTTTGCAGTACGGAAATGCAAATAATTAAGACAGTGTATAAAGTGGTAGGTGCTGTGCTTTATGTCATTCAAACTATCTGGACAACCTTTTCACTTACAAAAGTAACATTTTAATGCAGTTTCACCACAAATAACACCAAATTGCTGAAAATTCCTGATGCTGAATATCAGCAAGAACACATCTGTTGACATGAAATTCGAATTAACTTCTGTCCTGGCCTAATAAGATGCATTTCTCCCGATGAAAACAGAAGCCGCTACCAATAAATTTTGAAATAAATGCTGTGTCAACAGATTTCCAGGATAAAATTGGCATTTGGATGGCAACATATTAATTTGAGAATTATTTGAAATAACATACTTTATATCATTGAAAATACATATTTCTTGAAAATTTAACCCCGGGATCTCCCACGAAATGGGCCCCAGAGTCAATTCCCTACTTCTAGAAACTAACATGACGACCACAAAGCAATAATTCATACTTAGATTTCAGTATTTGACTGCTTCATGAAAAATTCCCATAACTTTTTTGAAGGCAAAAAATGGCGCACCAAGCAAGATTCACTGGCATATCCATATCATAGCATTAAGCTACGATACTATTATCCAGAACTGTTCAGAAGAAGTGTATTGAAATGATAGAAAATCAATAATTATCACCAGAAATGCCTTTCTTCAAATTTAGAGGCAAAATCTGAGGCCACCGCGTTTTTCCCATAACTTTTTTGGTGCACTGTAGTTAGCTCGATAGGATAATTAGATAGTATGATACAAAGCTGAATAAATTCATTATTTTATACCTACTTGCTATTTACCACTTTGGTGGGACATTGTTCTTGTGACAATCACTTGCCCCACCATCGGCACTGTTGTGATGTGCATGACCATCATGGTCAGATGGAACCCAGGTCAGATAAATTTTTTAAGCAACAAATGTTTAACGGACGTTTCCTCCTTGCCTCCTCATTACCATCATCCCTACCTGTCCCATGCAGCACAACTAGTGAAAAAAATACTACAGGAAGTAAAAACTAAATTACCTCAACATGTTTACTGGCTCAGCCCAACCATAAGAACAAGACTTCAGGCACTTTACGTCTCCTGAAATGAAAGAAAAATATTACCAAAGTGTGGTAAATCAAGCCGTATAGATCATATTTCGAATAAAAGCTTTTGGACACCAATGCTATTGTTATGTTGACCGATTAGACACCGTTAAGCATTCCTAAATATTGTGTTTTACTATTTTTCTATTCGGCAAGCCTCATGAAAGGGTTTGTACATTGTCATTTGAACAGAACTATACCATTAATTTATGACCACAGCAATATGTTGAACTTAAATAATATACTGTTTTGTACTCTTTATAGTATGTGTACACTGTATGAGCAATGTACACATGTTAGACGCGGGGCAATGACGCTTGCTCTATTTACAATATGGCAATAGAAAATTTGTGTAGTTTGTTGGGTTTTTTTCCTGAATCCTGAAACACCCACGTTTTGTAGTAAGTACAGGTTGAATAAAAAAACTGTGTTTGAATTGTCACAAGCTGAAAATAAAAAAGATGTAAAAAGTGTATGTAACACAAATCTTGTATTTACCATCTTGGTGAAGATCAAGTATGGGCCCCTATGGCTTGTTTCTTGGCAGTCTCCAAGTTCTGACTTATGCAAACAAGAGAATGAAGTCACCAATATTTCCCACACCAGATGTAACAATCTATCTTACCCAGAACTAGAAGACCAACTTTGCCAACTTTGCTAGAAGAGAAAACATAAGTAGGCCAAAATATAATCAGTTTATTTTTTTAGCGAAATTTTGGAATAAAATTGCAAGTTAATCTGTTGAATGGTCTGTAGGCTTTTGCGAAGACTCATATAATATAAATCCGAAAGTCGATCACTGCATTGAGACAAAAACATATGGGCCATAAAGGATGATATCTGAGGTATGTGGGATACAATTGGCTACTAATTTTATTGGCTGCACCCAGAGTTTCAGTGCCGCCTGTAAGAAAGTGAAACGCATGATATTGTGCCATTGCATCAATGCTAAACATCCTCAACCAAACTGTTTGTGGGAGCACAAATTCTCATCCAAAGACAGGAAAACACATTGGGTCATGAAGGCCAATATATGTGGCATGCAGGATAACAATGGCAGCCAATGTTCTTTGCTGTAGTCAGAGTTACGTATGGGTCAAAGTCTTTGACAAGCAAGTGAAACAGAAGGCCAATGCAAATTTATGACCCCATAATATATTCTCATTGGATGAGCATCCTTGTTGCCACAAGCTGTTTGGTTGAGGAGGTATCTGCATTGACCCAACAGCAGAACATCACCCATTTCACTTACTTGCAGGTCGTACTGTAAGGTGTGGTCTCAAGTTTAGTTCACCAATTTCACAAAAAATGTTTCATTTCATAGCTGGCTCACAAAGCAGTTTTTGTCATCAGAAAGAAAAACTGAAACTGGAATTATTTTTGGCAGTTCTTTCAAAATTGACAAAAATGACTACTAAAGGCCAACTTTGCTATAGGCGTATGAAATATAAAGTTGACACTTTTAACCCCATGAGCTTGAAGGAATTCTGCAGAGTTAATAACACTGAAATGAAAGTCTATAAATAACGATGTTTTATCTATCTCCAATAAAAAGGTTCAATATTTCATCTTTTTATATTTGGGCAATATTTTTCGCTTTCATTTTATGCCACAATGTACTGATAGAAGGAACCTGTTCCACTAGTTGCACATTCTGTGCATGCATTCAGCAAAATGTATGTATGAGAATAAGATTAAAGAGACAAAAATGTCTTCTTATATTTTTAAAAATATATAAAAAGAAGATGTGAAAAACATGGTTATGCCACTTAGACTCAGAGTAAATACAGTTTTTCTTTATAAAATATATAATTTTTTGTCAATCTGAATCATTTTTAGACAACTGTTATGCAGAGTTGGTGCTCCATCAGTCTTAATTTATATTAAAAAGTTAGGTGACAAATTTCTTGTGAAAAAACTTCGAAGCAACCAACTTCACATAATTAATTACGGGTTTGCAACAATCACTCAATAACCATTTTGGTTAATGAAAAACCAATTTATGTGTCCAAAAACCAAACAAATTGTAATAATTGCAACAACCACTTAAAGAATAATATATTGTTTGCAACAAGAACTACTTAAAAGCCAATTTATGTTTGCAACCTCCAATGAAAACAATGTTTGCTACAACTTTAAAATATTATATAAATATTGGATGGGAAGGAGTCCAATATAGAGTATAATTGGATGAAGAAAAGTTATATTGGATGAGGCGCAGCCGAATCCAATATAACTTTTCTGAATCCAATTATACTCTATATTGGACTCCTTCCCATCCGATATCTATTATATTCTCCATCCAATATAAGTTATATTTTCCTTTTAAGTTGACCTGCTGCCAATTGGTCAAAAAATATTTGTTCAGGTTTTCAAATTTCAGGATATGCTGCTAAGATAGCATTTTTCCCCTCTTAATTGAAAAGAAAAAATATTGCAACAGGCTATTCAATACCACCCTAGGTTAACATTACAGGCAGCTGTAATTTTAGTGTTCAAACCATGAAAGAGCAGTCAATGGTGACGTCACCAAGTCCATTGTCAGTATGCTCTCATGACGTCATCAGTTGTGATGTCACAATGACAAGTTGACCATTATGACATCACCAGTGGTGACATCACAATTGAACAACAAGTAGGGAAGTGATTGTTCTTCATTTAAAAACTGTCTCGGATCCAATATAACTTTTTTAGGATCCAATATAACTTTTCAGGATCCAATATAACTTTTCTCAGCATAATACAGCAAGGATATTATCCAAGAATACTCTCTTGTGATTGGCTGACACAATCCGAGTGGAGAATATATATGTATGTTTGCAACAACCACTTGAGTGATTGCCGCAACAACCACTTTTAAAAAATCTGACTTTTGTTTGCAACAACCACTTACAACTAAGTTTTGTTTGTAAAAACTACTTAAAACCAAATTAATCTTTTTGCAACAATCACTTGACACATATTTCATACATTTAACAGCCACTTAAAACCAATTCATGTTTGTGACCACCACTTATAAACTAATTAATTTTTCCAATAACTGCATATATGTTGCAACAACCACTTAACACTAACTAATTTCATGTTTTCAATGACCACCTAAAACCAAAGTAACATTTTGCATCAACCACTTAAAACAATTCATAACATTTTGCGACCTCCCATTTTAATTTAAGTGGGTGTATGTTGCAAACATGAATTTATATTTTTTTTTATATAAATTCATGTTTGCAACACCCACTTAAAAAATGAATTAACGTTTACAAAATAATATACTTAGACACATAGTACTAATGCTTGAAGCAACCACATATAAATTATCTTTGGTTGCAACAACCACACATTCAATAAACTTCAGTCCTTAATCTAAAATCATTTTTTGCCGCCACTTGAAAATAAATTTGTGTTCCCGATTTGTACATAGGCCTATTCATCACCCAAGGTTTCTATTTATCCAATGGATATGCTGTGCGACATATGCATGTCATACATATGTTTCAAAATATTACTGTAAATGATCATTAGAAAAAATAATATTTTGATTTGTTTTTCAGAGACCAATGTCTTACAAAATGACGGAAATATACTGGAAGGAATTAATTCCAGTTTTACTGGTCTTCCTGAATTTACCAAAACTATGTCATCAGCAAGGTAAGTTGTCTATCTTATGTATATTTTTACAGTGCATTGTAAAAGTGGTTGTCCAACATACAACCAATTTTGATATTGGGATAATTCTGTAGTTTGTTGGATAAAGTTCTTTTAAAATGGACAATATGATTTATTACACATGTAACAAAATGAAATTATGTTGGACAGCATGTTTCAGTCATCCTTTACTTCAATTCCAAGTGTGAGTACATCTGACAAGATGAAATTTTGCCTTGTAGCTCAGGTCCTGTTGCAATTAGAGCTTTGGTTGATGGCTTGTATGAAACCCCCATTACCTGGCCTCATCCCTGTTTAACAATGAAGTAGCTGAGGTGTAATGGTACATATAAAAAAGGGACCTTTTTTGGGTCCTTACTGACACTACTGACGTCAGAAAGGTCATATTTTTAGTTTGTTACTGACGTCAGGATGATGGACAACATCTATCCTTGCTGACCGCATGTCAGAAGTGGGGCATTTTGAGACTCTTGCTGACAGGACTCCAATTGGCCTTGGATGTCAGCCGAACATAATATTATTATATGTTCTGACACCAGGATGGAAGAAAAAACTATCCTTGCTGCCGTCAGCAGTTTCAGTAAGACCAGAATTTTGCTGTCAGTATCTTTGGTCAATGACCGTCTTCTAGACCATAGAAACCATTACGAATATGGTGGCAGCAGAGGTCAGGATGACCCATTTTTATGATCTGGACTGACAGTCAGGAAGAACACAAAATATTGCTATCCTGACGTCAGTACAGCTTAATAAATGAATCCCTCCTGACGTCAGTAGTGTCAGTAAGACCTAATTTTTGCTGTCAGTATCCTTGGCGAATGAGTGTCCTCCTGACACTAGAAACCATTACAAATATAGTGGCAGTAGAGGTCAGGATGACCCATTTTTATGATCTTGACTGACAGTCAGGAAGAGCACAAACTATTGCTATCCTGACGTCAGTACAGCTTGATAAATGTACCCATCCTGACGTCAGTAGTGTCAGTAAGACCCTACTTTTGGTCCCTGTTTTTAGCTGAATGGTAGGGCTAGACAAGCTGCTAAAGTGTCGGATCTGTAAATCTGACTTTACGGAGTTGTCCAAATGGCAAGAACTGAATTTGAGGGCAACACTTTCACGACTAGACCAAACTACCCCAACCTTTGCTGCTGATATGACGAATTCATGGACAAGATATGATAAGAAAAAAGGTGAAATAAAAAGTGCACCATATTTTTGAGCCCTTCAAAAAGCATGGACAATGAATGTTTGATTTGGCTTGGAGTCAACTCAAAGTCCCACTTTCACACCTTTTATGGAAAAATACCAATCTTCCTTTACATAAATCAGATTTATGAAATGCAATAGGCCTACAGCAGCATTCAAACTTCACAAATATGAAATAAAGATTGAAAATAGACATATATGTTTGGGCAAGAGGTGCCAGAATACATACAGGCATTTGCAACAGTTTCTAATGTATTTTCAAGTAGCATGATATAACAAAATAAATCAATATTGTTTACTTTGTCATATTTTAAGGATATTGTTAAAAAAGGTCCAGAATATCTATCTATATAGTCTGTTTAATTGCTTGAATGCACATTGCAAATGTAGATCTATATATATATCACATTTCTTGAGATTCTAATTGCTGTATTTTTTCAATGCAATTAGATTTTAAAAGTTCTCTGAGAAAAAAAAACAACAACACAAAACAGGCAATAAGGAAATTAGTGTGAAAATGGCATAAAAAAAAGATGCATTCAAACCTCAATTGGACGTCCAGAAAAATGATCAATACATATTTTCTTAAGAAATTCACATGAATGTCTAAAGTGACTTTGCAAGTAAATGAACAGCTAAATTTCTCTGAATCTGATTAAATTGGCAAGAAAGTAACTTATACTTGTATACATAACTTCTTGGTCCCCTTCTGTGGGAAATTCGTGGTGAGGCTTCCATAGATTTTCTTGAAGTTCTAATTTCTGTAGTATTTCTTTATGCCTTTAGATTTAAAATTTCTCTGAAAAGAAAAAGCCCACAGGCAACAAGGAAATAAGCATGAAAACAGTAGCCAAAAAAGATGCATCCAAACCTTATTGGACATTAAAAAAAAGAAGAATGAGTGTAGATTTTCCTGAGAAACCTCTCTGGAAATTTAAAATGACTTTGCAAGTAATTTGACAGGGAAGTTTCTCTGAAACAAAAACTGGTTAGAAAGTAGCATGGTGAGGGAAATAAGTAGTGAGCCTTCCACTGATTAAAGCTCAAGAACAGCCACTAGAGTTGGCCAGAGGATATAGGAACATTGCCCGACAAATTGTTAAGACTCTTGGCTGCCAATCGATGGGTGCGGGTTTCGATCTCTGCGCAGGCCGGGTCATCTGAACGTATGTTGGACAGCAGTTTCAATATTCCCTGCCTCCTTGCTATATCATCCTCCTGTCCTAATTAGCTTACCAAGTGCCTAGATACACAACATAAAGCCCAATCATCCATCCATCCAAAGGCAAGAAACTTAAGGATAATGTGCCATGAGATACATTGAAGTATCTATCACTACCGGTGTGATTTACCAAACGGGTGGAACAATCTGTGTATAACATTGCTCAGCACAGGAGCAGGTGTGAAGTACATGCTATGATGATTTACACAGGGGTTAGGAGGAAGAGGGTGTCAACTGATTTGAACCCTCAATGTACACATCCCCTAATCACAAATTTACTTCCTGAGACCAGCAAGTCTACCAGTGGCACCCCCTCTAAATTTGTATTGGGGTAAGATAAACATTAAGACTGACAAAATACACATTAATTCACACCTGTTACCATGGAGACCAGCCTGTATGTCAGGTCATTAAAGGTCGTTTAGGGTAAATATGAAATCTATACATTCACCCTCAAAGATGTCTGATTCTTTTCAAAACTTCACATTCTTGAGTGCTTTCGAGGTGTGAAGTTTATATAGGGTTAATTCTTCTATGTTAAAAAGCTAATTCTATATTTTTCTTTGTGTGTGTAGAAATGAATGAAAGTGTAAATTTTAAAATTTTCTTTTCATACTCACCTCTCGAAAATTGTGAAAAATATACTTTATTCTCAATATCTCTGAAGGACTAAATGTCAACCCCGTCCATGCCAATAACTTCCTTGGAAATGAACGAAATTGCTTAATAACAAATTTATTTAATAAAATAATACATAATTTCAATATATCTATATTACAAATTTACAATATATCATGAAATCTAAGTATCCAGAATGAAAATACATGTACCTGCTTTTGTCAGTGGTGCCATAAAAGTCACAGAAAATCACTGGTTTCGGGGTTCTATTCCTGCTCTTGTCGTGTCACCGCGAGTCCTGGACTTATGTCGAACAACAGTTTCAATCATATGTCGCTTCATTGCTGTGTCCCCCTGTCATTATTAGTCTAGTGTTTAAGTTCAGGACGTAAGCCCCAATCTTTCAGCCTTCCTTTTAACTTCTCGGAAATAAATTTTTCCTCATGTTCCCAACTTGTCACTAATTTGCAATTACTTAACTTTTTTCAATACAGATTTTTGTTATATTATTATTTTGATACAACAATATTTGTACGCTCACCTATATTGCCCAACACTATTATTGTACGCTCACCTATATTATACACCATATAATCGTCATAATGAGGTGCTATTTTGTAAATCACTGGAGAGGAACCCTAATTGTATAACATTGGCAAAACAAACATGAGAAATCCAATGTCAATATCCTATCAAAGGAATATCAAAATGACGCCTAATAATGAAATTCCGATAGTCCGAAGAAATACAAATTGTCCTTTGAACTCCAGATTGATATGTAATGCATTGGAATCTTTAAGGAAATGGCGAAATTAGAATAAAACATGAAGATATCAACCAGGGTGAGAATTTATGGTGATTGTCAGAAAAATCAATACATTATGATAGTAGATCCTGTTTTGCACCTGAGCATCATCGGAAACAGAATTCATGTTGTCACACTAAACCTGACCAATATGGTATGATTCACTGTCACCAAAATTGGATTCACTGTGCCATCCTGTATAAAATCCACTGTCATCCAAAATTGAAGTCACTGTTATCCTTAATGAAATTATAACTGCAGAAAGAACTTACGATAAAGTTTAACCTACCAAAATGTTTTCAACAATGATAAAATGTATTCGCTATCATCCTAAATATAATTCACTACCATCCTGAATGGAATTTACAATCATCCAAAACAGAGTTCACTATTTTCCAAAATGGAAGTCACCACCTTCCTGTATAAAATTTACTTTCATCCTAAATATAATTCATTATCATCCTAAATGGAATTCAGTATCATCATGAATGGAATTCACCATCATCCTAAATATAATTCAATATAATTCACTGTAGTCCTAAATGGAATTCACTCTCATTCTTAAATGGAATTCACTATCATCCTAAATGGAATTCACTATCATCCTAAATGGAATTCACTGTCATCCTAGATATAATTCAATACAATTCACTGTAATCCTAAATGGAATTAATTGTCATTCTTAAACGGAATTCACTATCATCCCAATTGGAAATCACTATCATCCTAAATGGAATTCACTGTCATCCTAGATATAATTCAATATAATTCACTGTCATCCTAAATGGAATTCACTGTCATCCTTAATAGAATTCACTGTCATCCTAAATGGAATTCACTGTCATCCTAAATGGAATTCACTGTCATCCTAGATATAATTCAATATAATTCACTGTAATCCTAAATGGAATTAATTGTCATTCTTAAACGGAATTCACTATCATCCAAATTGGAAATCGCTATCATCCTAAATGGAATTCACTGTCATCCTAAATATAATTCACTGTCATCCTAAATGGAATTCACTGTCATCCTAA
Source organism: Platynereis dumerilii (assembly GCA_026936325.1). NCBI lineage: Eukaryota > Metazoa > Annelida > Polychaeta > Phyllodocida > Nereididae > Platynereis > Platynereis dumerilii. The sequence continues at coordinate 46,135,388 of JAPTHN010000004.1, read as the reverse complement.
ATGGAATTCACTGTCATCCTAAATGGAATTCACTGTCATCCTAAATGGAATTCACTGTCATCCTAAATGGAATTCACTGTCATCCTTAATGGAATTCACTGTCATCCTAAATGGAATTCACTTTCATTCTAAATGGAATTCACTGTCACCCTAAATGGAATTCACTATCATTAAATGGAATTCACTGTCATCCTAAATGGAATTAACTGTCATCCTAAATGGAATTCACTGTCATCCTAAATGGAATTAACTGTCATCCTAAATGGAATTCACTGTCATCCTAAATGGAATTCACTACCATCCTACATGGAATTTACTGTCATCCTTAATGGAATTCACTGTCATCCTAAATGGAATTCACTACCATCCTAAATGGAATTCATTGTCACCCTAAATGTAATTCACTGTCATCCTAAATGGAATTCACTGTCATCCTAAATGGAATTAACTGTCATCCTAAATGGAATTAACTGTCATCCTAAATGGAACTAGAATGGTGCACAGGCATAAACAGCATGTTTCGTGTGTGCTTTGCCTACCATTCTAGTCCACTCTCTCATTATCTATACAAGGTATGACAGCTCGAGCTCGTAAGCAGACGAACATGGACTGAGTCAGTTGTAAAATTGCTTTAAATTCATTCTTATCACAAAGAAGAAACCAAAATCGCGGTTTCATAACTTTCTTTGGTAAATTTTTCAGATATCAACCACACATGGAAGTGTTGACAATTGTTATAAATAACAAAATTTAGCAAAAAATCTATCTAAAATCTGAGTTCCACACTTAACTGGACGGAAGTTAAATAGCTGTGACATCCACACCAACAATAATAAAAACATGCCAATTAAATTGCTAAAGCTTAAGTAGTAATTTCATCACAAAACAAAAAGAACAAAAAGTTAATAATGATGTACAAATTTCAGCTTGAATTAGTGGATCTAGAAGTGTATGGAAAAGATATAAAAATCGAAGTGAGGGCATTCATGCATGTCAAGACAACTCAGAAATCGATAGATATTAGTAAATTTCGGGTAAGACGGACCTAAGAACAGGTTGATAAGTCTGTCAATTGATTCTGTTTGTGGTTATCAAGCTGGCAAAACAAAATTGTGAAAAACTTAAACTGTGAACAAATTGGAATGTTTAGACAAAATCTGTTCAATCAAGTGATCCACTGTCAATCAGTTTCTCAAATATGTTGATTGGTTGGTTCTTGACTCAGTAGGCGGGTCTCTTTGCTATAGGTGAATTTGGTCCATATTTGAAAAGTCCAGAACGCATTTTGTGCTGGCAACTGTACAAAGCCATGCAGTCAGATAGATAGTAAAAAAGATACATCAGTTCTTACACCGTAGGTGCAAAGGCAGAGCTTGGTACGGTCATCACTATTAGATAGTTAGATTAGATAGGCAGATAGATAGGCAGATAGATAGGCAGATAGATAGGCAGATAGATAGATAGATAGATAGATAGATAGATAGATAGATAGATAGATAGATAGATAGATAGATAGATAGATAGATAGATAACAGTAGATAAATAGATAACGGTAGATAGACAAATTTAGAAAACGATTGAGAGATTATGAGTGATTGCACTATCAATTCAAATGGATATTAAATGTAAAAGAAACTATTATTCTGTGGCTATTGCTGCGATCAGAGTTGGGCAGGGGGGGGGGAGGAGTTACTGGCTCAGCAATTCCTTCAATAATTGTTGCTTTCTCACAAATATAAATGTTGTGGTCTGCTCTGGTCAGTTGTGCTTTTGCAGTGGATCACAGATGTTTTAAGTAGACAAAATATGAAAAGAGGCTATTTCTCAAATTGTTGGTTGCAAATCTATTCACTTGGCACCTACTTGGTCCGTTACCAGTGTCTTGGGAATGAATTTTACAGTCTCCCAAGTCGTCTGCTACAGTGACAACGTACCAGTTCGGTCAGGAACAGTTCAAGCAAGCTGTCATACCTTTTCTAATAGTAATAGGCATCTGAGAGGTGGCAGTGGAGTGGAACACAGTGCACATGAAACATATTGTTTATGCCTGTGAATGGTGTGCATGAGATGCACAAACAGAGCTCTGCTACCAGTACATGACACCATGCTCAGTGGGGCAGCTGAGGAGGTTGGGCAATGTCGCGGGGGTAAGTCCCCATGTCCGCGGTGGTAAGTCCCCATGTCCGCGGGGGTAGGTCCCCATGTCCGCGAGGGTAAGTCCCCATGTCTGCGGGGGTAAGTCCCCATGTCCGCGGGGGTAAGTCCCAATGTCCGAGGGGGTAAGTCCCCATGTCCGCGGGGGTAAGTCCCCATGTCCGCGGGGGTAAGTCCCCATGTCCGAGGGGGTAAGTCCCCATGTCCGAAGGGGTAAGTCCCCATGTCCGCGGGGGTAAGTCCCCATGTCCGCGGGGGTAAGTCCCCATGTCCGCGGGGGGTAAGTCCCCATGTCCGAGGGGGTAAGTCCCCATGTCCGCGGGGGTAACTCCCCATGTCCGCGGGGGTAAGTCCCAATGTCCGCGGAGGTAAGTCCCCATGTCCGAGGGGGTAAGTCCCCATGTCCGAGGGGGTAAGTCCCCATGTCCGAGGGGGTAAGTCGGATATAAAATGGTTGCCCCCTTATTCTTAGTAATATTAAATTAAATGGTCGCCCCCTCCTTAGTAGATATTAAATGGTCGCCCCCTTATCCTGTGTATCTATGTATCTATGTATCTATGTATCTGTGTATCTATGTATCTGTGTATCTGTGTATCTATGTATCTATGTATCTATCTATCTATCTTAGCACCTATCTATCTATCTATCATCATCATTGATTGGCATAATTGATAGGCATAATTGATTGCCATCATTGATTGCCATCATTGTGGCATGTGACGGCGCGAAATGGACAGCATCGCCGCTAGCGGCCACTTTATGTACTAGTCTTAGTGTGTGCTGACACGGGACACGCATCCGGGGCAGCCAGGATGAACAAAAGCTATGCTACTCTCGTAGCAGAGCTAATTCACTGTCACCCTAAATGGAATTCACTGTCACCCTAAATGGAATTCACTGTCACCCTAAATGGAATTCACTATTTCACTGTCATCCTAAATGGAATTCACTGTCATCCTAAATGGAATTCACTGTCATCCTAAATGGAATTCACTGTCATCCTAAATGGAATTCACTGTCATCCTAAATGGAATTCACTGTCATCCTAAATGGAATTCACTGTCATCCTAAATGGAATTCACTGTCACCCTAAATGGAATTCACTGTCATCCTAAATGGAATTCACTGTCATCCTAAATGGAATTCACTGTCACCCTAAATGGAATTCACAGTCACCCTAAATGGAATTCACAGTCACCCTTAATGGAATTCACTATCATCCCAAATGGAATTAACTGTCATTCTAAATGGAATTAACTGTCATCCTAAATGGAATTCACTGTCACCCTTTATGGAATTAACTGTCACCCTAAATGGAATTCACTGTCACCCTAAACGGAATTCACTGTCACCCTTAATGGAATTCACTGTCACCCTAAATGGAATTCACTGTCACCCTTAATGGAATTCACTGTCACCCTTAATGGAATTCACTGTCACCCTAAATGGAATTCACTGTCACCCTTAATGGAATTCACTGTCACCCTTAATGGAATTCACTGTCATCCTAAATGGAATTCACTATCATCCTAAATGGACTTCAATATCATCCTCAATGAATTCACTTTCATCCTTAATGGAATTCACTATCATCATTAATGGAATTCACCGTTTTTCCTCAATTTAATTCACTACCCTCCCAAATAGAATTCAGTATCATCCCGAATGGAACTCACTATCATCCTAAATGTGTGATTACAGTCTATAAATTTATTAAGCAAACAGAGAAAACCATTTTGCAGTGAAAATGCGCTTTGTGACTCATGATAGCCAATGAGGTGTCATCATCATTCATACAATTAACATGGAGCAATACAAGCTGTTTGATTAATCATGATCAAGAGAAGGCCATTTCATTTGTTATGCCATTCGACACCTATGTCAGCCAATCACATTACAGTATTTCAAGGGATTAATTCCCATATTCTTTTTTGTCCAGTTATCCTCTCATGTTTGACTGACTGAGTGTTTGTCTCATGGTATAAGCCGGTTATTCACCATGGGATCATGAATATGTGTTTATCACACCTCGGCCTAAAGGCCTCGGGTGATAAATCACATATATTCCCTCTCCCGTGGTGAATAACCTTTACTTATGACTGATTTCATAGTAAAAATCAGATGCATAATCCTTTCATTTGGCTGTCGCAAACAAGCAGTATTAGTCTCCTTCAATCAAATTATCATTTAAAGTATCAGTATGATCATGACAAATCATCAGTATTATGACCCACAAAGTGCCATTTCCACAGTGCCACAGTCCACTCTTTTTGCATAACAAATTTACAGACTGTACCAAGATGTGTATGCGTTTTTAGGTAGGAGGCACAGTTAACAATTGAAGTGGACAATAACTTTACAGGAGTGACCGAAGGAAGAGGAAGTTTTTTTTTTCAGAATTACCTGACTTGTTTGACGTCAGACTCAAATTACCTTAGGGAAAAAAATAAAATCCATTGGGAGTAGTTGCACGAATCTTACAGTTGCAAAAATAAATCATTTGACTTTAAAGGTACAGATCTTGATTTACTGCAACAGAATCTCTGGCCTGTACATATATCTGTGTGGTCATGCAATATAGGCAGATTAAAAATGTTAAATACAACAAAATAGAAAAATACCGTGGCTAATTATGTTGTCCAGTGAATACATGCATATATAACTGTAGAATTTTCTGGGACCATTATAAGCCTCTCATTTGACAACCAGTGATTTGGAGCATGTCAGAATTTCTTTTTCTTTTGTGTAAACTTCGAAAGAAGACTCAATATTCTACAGGAATTGAAAGACATTTTTGAAGTATTTAAGAATCTAAAGAGCACTTAATATCTGAAGTGTACCACATCAAAACACTATTTGCCCAGCCTGCATGTATTTTTGCCAGAAGATTACTGACTGCAGTGATTTGGGGGTTCCTAATTAAATTTGCAAAATTGATGCATCTCTAGAGATGATTGAAAGGAGTGTCATACTATTTAACAAGGAATGGATGGATCATTTGGGGCTTTAATATCCTTTATGCCCTGTATTTATGCACTTGGTGGGCTGATTAGGACAGTAGGAGGTAACAGCAATGAAGCAAAAAGATGATTGAAACTGTTGTCCAACACAAATCTAGGTGACCCGGCCAGAGAGGGAATCGAATCCTCGTTCCACAAGACAATTGACGTCAATTCTTTCCAAATGAAATAGCTGACTTGGTTGTAATTTTTCTCTTATTCTGTCTTCATTCCATATCAAGTTCTCACTGGGGGCCGACCAGATGATCTTTTGTTGGGGGGAGGGCTATGGATATTTGGTGAAAAAAAAATTGCTTCCCACTTGACACTGAAAAAAAGTATGTTTTCAGCACATGAAAATAAAATGAAAATTTTGCGTCCACATGTAGCTAGGGTACCATTACGTCAAAATTGCAATGAAAAAGTTTGTCGCCTGTCCGCATGCAAGAAAATTGTTTGTCGATGCTTCATGAAGGAAAAAAAAGTTTGACGGGATAAAAACTATCGTCTGGTCAGGCTCTTATTTTAAGTTAAAACAAAAATGTAGAAGTCTGCAGACTATAGGCAACATATTCAATTCCACTAATTTAATGCATTTTCAGTGTAGTCACAGCATGAAGTCACCTTACTGCAAGTTACTGGGTGTTCCCCATGAATAGCCCATTATTCATGTTGAAAAGAAATTCACTTTCCCATGGAGGAATTGTAAATGTTATGTTAATTGTGTACACACTATAATAAATTTGAGATTTTCTCAGCAAGAAAATGATACAATGGGATTTTTTTTTCAAGATGAAGTTGGAGTAGGTTATTCTAACAAAAAATGTCAACAGTCACCTTTATGCATATCAAATGGTGAATAGAGAATAGATAGATAAGTGCAACCCTCTAAGCCCAGTTTTGGGCGCTCAAGAGGGTTGATTGATGAGATGGGAGATAGAGCGGTAGTCCTCAACATGTTACACACATTTATCCCATGTGAGGGATCATTTACTTGCCCAGCACAGACACTGATACAAGGGGCCGCCAATTTAACGTCTCATCTGAATGACATCCAGCTGGGATTTTACTGTTGAAGGTTCCCTGAAATTTCGGGTTCCCAAACCGGGAGTCAAACCCATACAGGCAAAGACCTTCAGCGGAGCAGGCAGGCATCTTTTCCAAACCACTCAGCCGCCCAGCTTCATGAGCAATATCCCAGCTGGATGTCACTGGGATGAGCTGTTAAATTTGAGAACCATAGTGTCAAGTGTCAGTACTGGGCAAGTAAAAGATCGATCCCTCACATGAGTGGATGCGTGTGTAACATGTTGAGGATTCCGCTTTTTCTTCCATCTCACCAATCAACCCTCGTGAGCATCCATAACTGGGCTTAGAGGGCCTGACTTACCATAACATATCTATCTATCTATCTATCTTGAATTTTTACTTTCAAAAGGTATTACTGAATATCTGAGTCATTCATATGAAACATTTTAAAAATGAAGTGGCTCCATAGCACAAAAGTCAGCACATCTGCCCTATGCTCATTGGTAACTGGTTCAAACACCGCTCCGATCCCGGGCTCCGACCATTTCTAGAGGTTATCACAATGACATGATTGCCATTCGATATTATGGTGACTGCCAATGAGCAGCCTTTGTACACCATGGTAACATGTCCGGTTGCTACGTAAGAGTTTCAGGTTCAATTCAGAGCACTGGTAACCCATTTTATGGCAATATTTCCTCCTGTGCCCAAGCTTTCTTGAGTCGGAGTCGTGGAGTCTGAGGTTTTTGGACAGAGTCAGAGTCGAACTTTGATAATCAGGTGGAGTCGCGAGTCGAAAATTTAATAGGTGATCCTGACTCCTAAAAAAATTGACAAAAATACAATAACAAAGTATGCCAGACTTACAATAAACTTCCTAAACAAGTATTCACATACAAAATCCTATGAAAACTGGGCAATCATTTGATGTTTGCGGGCAATAATGTTGGTAAGTGGTGTCGGAGTCATAATTCAAGAGACCTAAGGAGTCAAGAGTCGCTTTTCAGAAAGCCAAAGGAGTCGGGAGTCAGAGTTGGTTCACTTACTACCCGACTCCAAAGCCCTGCCTGTTCTAAGAGTGCACCTTGCCTCATTACCATGATTCATGCCTATCCTATTTTAAAGGGCCTAGTAAATGCATAAGGCCACACATAATTGATCTTTAGCTTCTCGGATCCTCTCAAGGCACTTTTTCTAGGGTCGGTCGGTAGAACAAAAAAAAAAGGTGAAAAATTTGTTTTTTATAATGTAAAAAAAAAATTATTTTTTTTCGTCGGCAGGAAATCTATTGTGTCGGCGGGTCCGCGAAGCTAGGAATCAATTATGTGTGGCCTAAATACAGGACAAAAAGCCATCAATCCATATACCATATTATGGCAATGTAAATGTATAATATATATATTTTGTGTTTCTTTGTTTCAGGAGCTTGTCCGACATTGCAGCGATTAACATGTGTAGATATCGACAAATGCTACTATGAAAGTATAGATGAGGTGAGATCATCATAATTATCTTTTTACCAATTATCTTTGACTGTTAAAAGTCTTTGATGGCATAACATGTTACATGGATCAGCCAGGTGGGCCTAGCCGTATGGGGTGGGGGCATGGGCAGTGAGTTGAGGATCTGAAGACAATAATCTACTTGCTAGGAAGATCTGCAGATTATAGTTCATTCTCCAGGAGGATCTGTACATTACAATCCATTATCTAGGATGATCTGCAGATTATAATCCATTCTCTAGGAGGATCTGTAGTATTCTGTACATTATAATCTATTCTCTAGGAGGATCTGCAGATTATAATTCATTCTCCAGGAGGATCTGTACACTATAATCCATTATTATCATTTTAGAGGGCATTGTCTGGCCATTAACGCCCTGTTCGCGGGCGTTAATGGCCGTTAACGCCCGCAAAAACGCCACCTGGCGTATTGTGACGTCATCAGAAGTGACGTCATGCTGATGTTATTGATATTTTTGGGCTAAAACAGCCAAAAATGTTCAGAATTGAAAAATTTAAAAGCCTAAAATTATCTCCACGAAGAGGAGAATACTGTTATGTAATCGGTTTTGCTCTAGATTCAATAATAAGAGCGTGAGAACGCGAAAACGGAGCGGGCGTTAATGAATAAAAAAAAAAGGTAAATATGTTCTTGGAAATGGATTGTATTCAAAATGATAATAATGATAATAACATTTTGTTGTCGGGCATTATGGGGTATTAATCAGTTATGGCCCTCAGGCAGAAATCATTTAATGCCCTCGCCTGGCGGCTCGGGCATTAAGTTAATGATTTCTGCCCTCTGGCCATAACAGATTAATACCCCATAATGCCCTCCAAAAAAACGTTATTGACCAATTATCTAGGATGATCTGCAGATTGTAATCCATTCTCTAGGAGGATCTGTAGTATTCTGTACATTATAATCTATTTTCTAGGAGGATCTGCAGATTATAATTCATTCTCTAGGAGGATCTGTACAATATAATCCATTCTCTGGTATGATCTGTAAATTATAATCCATTCTCTAGGATGAGCTGCAGTATTAATTCATTCTCTAGGGGAATCTGTACATTATAGTCCATTCTCTTGAAGAAGTGCAGGGGGGAGGGGTTGGTCTAGTGGTAGTGTCCTAGTCTGCCAATCACTGGATCCAGGGTTAAAATCCAGCTCTTGCCAGATCACCTGGGCCTATATTGGAAAGCTGTTTCAATTATTCATTATTCTTTGCCTCATTGCCATTTCCTCCTCCTGTCCTAATTGATTTACCAAGTGCATAAATACAGGATGTAAAGCCATCTATCCAGGATTATCTGTAGCTCATATTCCAATATCCTTGAGGATATGTACAATGTAAATTATAGTCCATTCTCTAGGATGGTCTGTAGATTATAATCCATTCTAAAGGAGGATCTGTAATTTGTAATCCATTATCAAGGAAAATTTGTAGATTATAATACATTCCCTAGGAGGATCTGTACATTACAATCCAATCTCTTGCAGGATGTGTACATTACAATTTTATATAATTCGTCCATTCTCCAGGAGGATCTGTAGATTATAATCCTTCTCTAGGAGGATCTGTATGTTATAATCCATTCCCTTGGATGATGTGCAGATTATAGTCCAATATCTAGGAGGATCTGTACATTACAGTCCATTTCTCAAGGAGGATCTGTACTTAGTAATCCATTATCTAGGAAAATTTGTAGATTAATTATAATCCATACCCTAGGAGGATCTGTACATTATAATTGATTCTCTAGCAGGGTTTGTACAATGTAATCCATTCCTAAGGAGGAACTGCCGATCATAATCCAGGAGGATCTGTACATTATAATACATTCTCTAGAAGGATCTGTATATTATAATCTATTCTTTTTGAGGATCTGTACATAATAATACATTTTCGCGGTGCCGACACATTTTTTCAAGCAAAGCAAAAAGCCTAAAAATATATATGTCTACAATTTATGACATTCTATTGAGTTCTTTTCTACTTTTCAGGTGGACCGATCAGGTTCAGAATACGCCTGTACGTGTAATGCCCTCCAACCCGCTGAGCCAGCCACAGACCACATGTTTCGCCTGATGGGTTCTCCCGACGTGCGTATGGGGAGATTCTATTGGTTAAACGCACAAGGCTCTATAACAGATCTTCAACATTATGTACAGTCAAATGCAGTCTCACCCTATACTGAAGGTAAAGTATGAAATGTTTTATGGGACCGTTCAGAATTTATAAATGGGTGCCATGAGTGGGAGTTTTGTTGGAAGTTGCCAAAAAAAATTGATACCCCCTAAGGTTTCATGCAGATTTTTGAGTACCACCCCCCTCCTGCGCGGGGGGTGAACTTGGTCTGTGCATGTTTTATGTTTTCCCTTGCATCAACATTATACCCCCCAAAACAATTTGAAGGAAATTAGTACCCCCCCCCCCCGCTGAAATGCATTAAAAAAATATGTACTCTCTCCAGCAAAATTCCCAACCACCCAGTCATAAATCTGAAAATGGGCCCTCAATTATCAACCCCTTTTTCTTCAAATGTTTAAACTTAAAGTTGAATGTTAGCACCATTATAGATGAAAAAGGTTTGCATGTTCATTAAAGGCTAGATATTTTATAGACATTTGTTAATTTTGCGAAAATTGGCCATAAGCCACCTGTAATATCTGAGTTAAATTATTCTTCTGAGTGGTTATGGTTGAAGCCTGCTCCACTGAAGGTCTTTGCCTGCATGGCTTCAAGCCCTTGGTGGGGACCTTGATGGGCAAAAATTTGCCAGCTGTCGTTCGGATGAGATCATGAGTTGTCAAATTGGCGGCCCCTTGTATCTGTGTCTGTACATGGCAAGTAAAAGATCCCTCACACGGGGTAAATGTGTAACATGTTGAGGAATCCCACTCTCTCTCCCATCTAATCAATCAACCCTCGTGAGCACCCAGAATTGGGCTTAGAACTTAGAGGGCTGCACTTGCCATATCTATCTTATCCAGTGGGTTTTAAATTTTCTTTCCTGTTGTATTTTCTTTCAGGAGGCTTAGACCAACTATGCGTATATTACAATCATACAAAAAGACAACCAGATAGGAAGATGTGCAAAGAAAGTCTACCATTTATTTGTCGGATAGGTAAGTGAACGCTGATTGATAAAGTTGATTTTTAATATTTCTGATTATTCCCAATAAATTAATGTAGGTCTGCTGAAGTATCTCTATAATAATTTTGTTATACTACTCTATGTTATTATAAAATTTCTCTATTTACCACTTAATTCTAATTTTTAGAAAGTTTGTTAAAATGAATTTGGTGACTCAACCCATATAGGGATGGATGTATTTTGTAAAGGTCAATAAAGAATTTGTCTGTCTGTCATAGTAATCCAAATTTATAAATGTATTACAGGTGAGCAAATGATAGCAAAACCAATAGACAGATCATGGTACGAGTCTCGGAATCTCTGCTTAGAAGAATCCGGAGACCTCGCGTATCTTTACAACGGAGAATACATGGAAAAGATAGCATCAGCCGCCTTGGGAAGATCCATGTGGATAGGGTCCACCATGCAGAAATGGAACTGGAGAAGTAAGTGATTTAATAACTGGTACCAGTGTTGGAGGTCTTGAGGCCGGCCTTGTCCTAGATGCCGGCCTCGGGATTAATTTTGATGACCTCAGCCTTGGCTCTGTCTCTGATGCTAAATCCTTGGCCTTGCCTCAGTCTAGGGTGTCCTTGGGCCTGTGTTGGAGGCCTCCGGACCAGCCTCGTCCTCCAGGCAGACCTCGAGGCGACATTTTGATGGTCTCGGCCTCGGTCTCAGAGGTTCATTACAATGTCTCGGTCTCGGATGTCCCGTCCTCAACTACATCACTGACTGGTACTATACTAGATCCTAATATTCCCAGTGATTCGTCGGAGTGATTTTGTTCCATAAAATATAACTCAATGCAGTCGCAGTCTGAAATGGGGTCATTATATCCTTGAAATGTACATAACTATGCGAGCAAACAAATATAACTTAGTTAGGTGCTGACAGATTATACTTGGAGGGGGCTATGGATTTTTTGTGATTAAAAATGTTTGTTCACCACATTGAAATGGAATTAAAGTATGTCTCGTACTTTTAGAAATGTTACCGAAATGTTATGAAAAACAAGTTTGTCGTTAAGTCCCCTCCCCCCGTTATCACAAAATCACAATCTTTAATGCAAATTTTTCTTGTCTTACAGATACAGGTCGAGAAATAACATACACACATTGGGCTCCAGATCAGCCACAAGGAAGAGACTACCTGTGTGCTCAATGGATAGCAGGCAGAGGCTGGGTCAGTGTTTTATGTGACAACACTAGAGCCAGAGCACTCTGTTATGGAAGTAAGTACTGAGTGACGAAAAATGATAATTGGAGGTTCTAAAGATAACACCACTCTCAAATTCCTGTGAAAAAATATCAGAAATTTTAGCTAATGGTCCATTTGAGAAGCAATTCAAATGTGTACACCAATCAAAATTAACCGAAACAGATCTATAAGATTTGTAGATGGTTCAGGTCCAACCGATAACAGTTGTGAACTTGTGACCTCTCTAGAAACTGCTATTTGCTGTGTATATTTTGATGATTTTCAACTTCACATAAAGTTCTAGCGGTATACAAAATCCAAACATAATAAATAAATGTACATTGTTGGTTTTTTCTATTTGAGTTGTTACTGTCACAATTATCTGAGCTAACGATTTTCATAGAGCTCTGCATAATTTTTTTATTTCAGGATATCAAACATTTACGGCAGCTCCCACAACACCTCCCACTCCACCATCCACTCCAAGACCCACCCCTCCACCCACCCCAGTACCCACCAGGCCTGCAACCCGAGCGCCCACTCCCGCGGTCGTGACCAACTTACCCACTCGCCCACGGACGTTACCCCCTTTTAGACCGGTGACATCACCTGCAACTCCATTAATTTTTACCCCACCACCATTTAATACTTTCACTCCACCCGCCACTCCACCTTACACCTTTACTCCACCCGCTACACCTCCAGTCACTCGCCCTCCCCGCGAGCAATCGACTCCACCCGTAACCCGCCCACCGGGCCGAACAGAAATGACAACTCCGACTGGAATACTCGTCCCACAGACAGATCCCTCAACTGCCCCTCCGATTATCAGGCCAGTCAAGACTCCCGCGCCCCCAGCACAAGTTTCAACCCAAAGATTCCCTCTCTTTACACCCGCACCCGTCCCTTCTGGTGCCCCCGCACCCACCCCTTCCCCCACTCCTTTTGTACAGACCACTCCTACAATCAGGCCCACCCGCAATGAAAATGCAATCGACCCAGCACCTCTCAGTAAGTAGCCTATAGTGATTTCATCAATCTTTTTACCTAATGAATTTAATGAATTTGAAAAAAGTGTCTTCTCTGAGTCAGTGAGATATGCTAATGTCATTCATGAGCTTTTGTTGAACAAAGTCGAAGGGTATTCACTATATGGCGTTATTCACATAGCAAATTTCAGTTTCCCGTTTGTAAATGATCTGAGAAATGAAATCTTCGAACCATAATGTTACAAAAGATAATTTAAGAAATAAGCAAGACAAGTTAGTTTTGACAACTTTGTAACCAACAGCTTAAAAAAAAACAAATGTAAATGCCATGCTAGTTTTTAAAATTGGAGGATCACTGTGGATATCATTATCAATAAATTTTATGAATATCTTGCAACTGATTATTCTTTATATTTTTTTTTTCAGACAAAAACGCATTTTCTGATCCCTCGTTCAGAAACAAAATGATCGCAGGAATCGTGGCTGGATTAGTTGGTTTCGCTTTTCTTCTCATCCTTCTTGTCGCTATTATAGCTTGGAGGTAAGCAAAAAGGAAAAACTTTTAAAGAAAAAAAAAGTGCATTCTTTCATATAGTACAGTGTGTTCGCAACCTCATTTGCTCAACACAAGCAGCCAAAATTGTTGGTATATTTTTCATGTTAATATATATAATATTATAGTTTGATTTAATTTTCTCTAGAAAGAAAGAAAGAAGGAAACAAATATTTATTGAAAGTCGTGTTGATACACAAAAACGTATTAAAGTTCTAGAGCTCCTAAATATCCCATCAGATTCTCTCTCCTTCAAGTTGTGAAAATGCAAAGCAGTATCCCTAGCCGTTTAGAAACTGATTAACCCAAAAGAATGTTGTGTAATATGATTTCATTATAAATTACATATATTAGTGAATTAGTGAATGACATTGATATTCTCTTTCATTTCATGCGTAACTCAACAGAAGACAAAAGAATAAGCCCGATTATGGCCAACACATCGAAGAAAGTTCAGACGAAGGCTCACCGAGCACTAACACATATTCCGGAACTATTAACCATGGAGCCGCTCTGTCACCCATTGTTGAAGACGTGGAACCAGCTTATAGCACACTCGGACGTCAAACGAGTAATTTGAGTAATGATATGGCAGAATCTGCTCAAGTCTCATCAGACCCTTCATATTCCTTTTATGGCATGACGAGTCATTCTGCAAAAAGTGATGCAGTTTATGCTCAGTCGAACAAGCATCGGCGGAATCATGCAAATGGCGGCTTCAATTACTGACCTCGTTAAATTTCACATGTGCCAATTTGAAATATGATTTGTCGTGATATTCAGGGTTTGTCAGGAGCTGAAAATGGTTAAAACATCCATGGAATCATAAATTAATGATTCCTAACCTAGAATATTTATCTTGGACAATTAAATTGGTCCTCGAAAGACTCCTAAGAATGATATGAAATGAAAAATGGTGAACATTGCTGATCATGGAACTTTAAATTATTGATCTAACCGTACATGAACCCTGGATATTTATCTGATATTATAAGATATTATGAGATACAGTCAACACCGTGGTAATCTGATCTTACACTAAATTGTGATGTGCGATCACTGAGCAACCTTCCTTGCAAATTGTTGTAATGACTCAAACTTCAGTTAGAGACTTTTTTACAGCACAGGGCGTTCTGCATTGAAATTATATAAAAATAAAACAAATTTATATAGATGTTATATGAAGAATGTACAATCTATGATTGATTATAATTGTTACTTCAATTTATGTTATTGTACATACGATATGTAAAGATGACATGTTATCGAGTTATTAATTTTTTGTGCAGATATATATGCACTTGTGATGTTATTGTCACTACCCGGGTATTCAATATTTCCATTGTACAGAAATCCACTACACAGTATAACATTTTGCTTGTATCATGTATATATCCCAAACATATCATAGATGAAACTTAACGCATATCATCATAGCTAATGTGGAGCTTTCCTAATCTGGTTACCCTTGTATAAATCCATATGCAACTTATCTCTGTATGATGTTCCTGAATTTCATAATGTGAATCTGATCATATAAGATCAGCTGTATGCATGCAGCTTTACCGATACATGCTAAATTATATACAGGCCTGATTATGGAAGTTGAGATTTGGTCGTTCAAATGTGGAGATTGGTAATTTCTCAGAAATCCCAGAGGAAGAGCTCTATGTAGCACACCGTCCCTCTCTCGCAGACATTGAATCCTCTGATTCTTGTTCAATAATAAATATCAGTTTTTGTACTTTATGTCATAATTGTATATTTTACCTTCGAGACAATCTCTTTCTGTGACCATAGACAATTAGACCTTTTGTGTATATATTCACATATTGAAGTTTCTTAGGGGCTTCACTTCCAACCAAATTCAATTTATACTGAAGTGAATGTATCACCATCTTTATCATATCTTACTGCTGTACCCTATTGTGCAATATTACTTTTTTTGAAATTGTGATGGTTAGTAATCATTAGTAAATTAGTTTAATAATTTATGAATAAATTTATGCAGCTATTGATGGGAAAATCTTGAAAAAAGTGTGTAGAAATTGTATGTAAAACCGGCTCATTGTTATAAAAAAAATTATTTTCCCTACTTACCAGCACTTATTTTTTAGTTCTTTTACCTCGCATTTACTTATGTGCCATAACCCACTTAACTTTTCTAGACAATTTACTACCTTTTGTACAATGAACTTGGACTGTGCTTATGTAGGCCTAATTGACATACCAGAAATTCAATTTGGTTTAATTCTTGGTTTTACATTGATTTTGAAGATGTTATGCTGGTCTACCCAATGTACTATTTTGAGGAAATAAATTTTGTAAAAACACCTATATTATGCCTGAATTTATGTACCAAATGAGTACTAAAGATACAGAACATAACTTGTTTCAAAGATTTTGAATGGTCGTTTGAAAATTGTTACAAAAACCCTCAGAATCACTGCTCAGAAATAGAATCAAACTCTGACCGCAGCGCCACCAACTGTACTCAACTTCCTTTCTAGAGGTCCATTTGAGCAATCACAATTTTACAAAAATATAACTTAAACCCTTTTGGAAATCAATGAAATATCTCATTAATTTTTTGTCTGATCTCTTCAAATCAGTGCACCGAGCCTAAGACGAAAGTGAGGAGTTTGAATGCGATAAGTTAAAACAATTTTTAATGATTTATGTCTCAAAACTTGCACAACTTTCGGTTTGAGTGACGGAGCACCAACCAACAAGCCTGTCACCAAGTAGACAATAATGAGAAGTTGACATAATCGCACAAATTCACATTCCATATCATGTGGCTGAATAAAGCACCAACTTAAGATAAGCCTGACCACGCCTGACCAACATGATGCAACATTGAAGTTCTTCCATCTTGAATCGGTACGCCTAGAACACTTTGACCTTGTGTTTAAAAACACAAATAGAAGAGCACATTATTTGCACCCAAACAGATCTCGCATAGGATTTGAGTTTGCCAAGTAACAGACACAAACAAAACATTCAAAGCAATGCGGTCCCAAGAAAACACACAAATTCAGACCAAAATACAAGACTTTTTCAAATAAAGCTTTAACCATTAAGCAAGGACACCTTTTTCTCCATAATCTCCACTCTTTCAAGTTCCAAGAATTAAACAAAAGGCGCCAAATTCTATAACTTATAGTTTATTAACATTTCATCATGGTTCAGTAAATTGCTGTTATCACAACAAACAACAATACATATCAAATTTGAATTTCAACTTTCCATTTCATGATTGGTGAAATATTTATTTCAAGATCTTATTTCTGGCGTCTTAATCATCTCTTCACGATGGCTATCTGTCGGCTGTCTGGTTGTAATTTGTAAAAGATATTTAGCGATCGACCTCTCCAAACACAACATCAATGGTTCCTGAAAAGGCAGACAATACAAGTTATTGAGTTTATTAACAACAAGAGACAATTTTTTGTAATAAGTGTGATAACTACAGTAGTGGAATGTGGATTAATTGAATTTCATTCAGTATCCTTACATATAGGAAAGTTATGAAAGAAGTCTAAACCTGCAATTACATGGACAGTCAAGGAGCTAATTCTTTATAATTATCAGATAATCCAATAATAATCAACAAAGTTTATACAGAAGATTCAAGTTCCTCTCCTTACCAATAATAGCGACAACATCAGCCAACATGTGGCCCTTGGAAAGTTTCTCTAGACCAGCCTGGAACAAAAAGAAATGTGTCATTTCAATGCTTAACATTTCCCAAGAAGTGGTAATGGCATAAACTGAAACAAATTAAGTACACTTTTAAGTTAGAATTCAAATAGGCCTATTTCATATAAGACAGATTCAACAAATAGACAGCTAAGCGCAAAAAGGGAGTTAGTGCAATTATATGTCAATGGCATTAGGTCCCCCTTTGTGCTCAGCTACACTAAAATTAATTTAATCAAGACCCGAAAACAAAAGTAGAGATAGCTAGAATAATGGTGGCATCGACAGTCCAAAATACTTCTGAAACATTCCGATAAATGTTTTTCAATTCAAAACTGCATTTTCAAAAAGAGCAAATAAGTAAAAGAGTCTTGTGTCTATTCCTCAATTTAGATGACATGTTAATATTATCAGATACATCGTCAAAAGCCCTCACCAAATGAGCGAATCCAGGAGCCTTGATCTTGCATCTGTATGGTTTGTTGGTTCCGTCAGAGATGAGGTAAACTCCAAACTCACCCTATAGAGAAACACAAATGATAAAATTTAAAATAATACTTATAAGGTGTCAGGTTCCAATCACTCACCTAGTACTGCCCAGTCTGCCCTACTACCTGAGATAGCCCAGACCAGATACATACAAGAAATTGAGTGAATTGAAATACTTAAATATATATCAAATTTTATTATATATTTTTTAATATTACCTTGGGTGCCTCAATAGCTGTGTATGTAGAACCAGGGGGAACTTGATAACCTTCTGAGTAGAGCTTGAAGTGGTGGATAAGGGATTCCATAGACTCCTGTAGGAATAAAGGAGAGAAATTTTGAGAAACATAAAAAAAAAATTTTAATTCCTGATGTCAAAGAAGCGCACTTAGTCAAGTAATAATTAATTCAAAATTGTAACTTTTTAGCTTAACAGAATTGTTGGAATTTGAAAGACTGAACTCATAGAACAGACACTAAACGTGTCTGCATGGGGGAAAATAAGGAAAAACTTCTCTATTGCAATAAATACGTAACTATTTATGAATGCAAGCCAGATAAATTAATAAGACATTTACTTAAAGGTAAAATAAACAATCTGAGACTGACAGGTTGAAACTATGACAGAGACAAATATCATGGGAAGATATGTCGACAAAAATAAGCAAACATATTTCTATTAAGACCAGCAGCAAAAACAGACACAAAGTTGAACAATATAATAATGGCAATATAGCAGCCCTCACGATACAGACCTTCATCTCAGCCCTCTTTGGTGGCGCCACCTTGTGGTCATCGACCTTAATTTCTCCGGTTGGCATCTCATTCAGACATTGGAGGATGATTCGCAGAGACTGTCTCATTTCCTCCATACGACACAGGTACCTGGAATGTGGGCACATACATTTTTACGAGATATAATATTCAATATCAATATGAAAACAGAAACTTCTTAAAAATAAAATTTCAAAAGATCTGAATTATCTTCTTGAATCAACCATTAGTACTTTATCTCTTTATCATTGTGTTTTTTCTTTATATTATTCTTAGGGTCTGAAATTTACCACGGGAGACTTTTGCGAAGCTTTGTAACTGAAGGAATCTTCCAATATTACTTTAAAAATTTTTTCCAATGTAAGTTTTCAACATTTTCCCTTATACCTGATATTTTATTGTCGCCAAAATATATCAATTTCAATATTTTTTTCAACATTTCACATTTAGGGCTATTCCATTTAAAAACCTAGGGGGGGGGGGTGGTCAGGTTGATTAATTTCTCGTAAGATGGAAGTAGGGATCGATGGAAATTCGCTTCAGATGTATGGAGGGATGCAAAAGAAATCGCTTTAGAGTAGGGGCATTATAGCTCCATTAAGCCTTACGCATTGTAGGCCTAATAATAACATTTTTATTTGATGCATGTAGGGCGGGTTAAAAATTGGCATTTAATGCACGGGGGGGGGGGGGGGGGGGTGGAAAAGAATTCACTTTAGATGCATGGGGGGGGGGGGGGTAAAAAATGTAACCTGACCACCCCACCCCCAGGTTTTTAAATGGAATAGCCCTTATGAAAAACATGAAGCCACCAGAAAATAGAGTAGATTAAAGTAAAGCTAAAATATACATCCTATAATCAGTAATTTATCAGAACAGTAATTTATTCTTTACCTGTCGTAGCAGTCTCCATGTCTTCCCACGGGGATGTCAAAGTCGACCTTATCATAAGCGTCATATGGGGCCGTCTTTCTGAGGTCCCATTTGATACCCGAACCTCTCAACATTACTCCGCTGCAAATAAAATACTAAATTAAAATGTGAACAACTTTTATGTGTACTCAAGAAGATTGGAAATTTGCATTTACGTATTCAGCAGTTTTTTTACGTACACATATTCAATCTAGTTCTCACAAGTGCAGTTAATAAATAAATTTGATATAATAGAAAGACTAAGGAATACAAACAGATACTGAAGTAAAAGTTTTCAGAATCTTAAATCTTGACCAAATACTTTTAGCCAAAAAGTTAGGGAAACTGACTAAAAACCATTCTTGTATCTTTACCCACAGGGACATTTCACAACATTGACAAAATCATTAATTTTTAAAGATAGTAGATAGATTGACAAATAGACAGATAGACGTGGTAAATGCAGTCTTCTAAGCCCAGTCCTGAACACTTACAAGGCTTGGTTGATGAGATTAAGGATAAGGAAATCTTTAATATCCCTGGTGGGAAATATTCCTTGTACACGTATCACAAGCATGAACTAAATAAATAAATGGAATGGAAATACAGAAATCAAATTGTCAAGCTGAGGGTCACTGTTTGTTATAGAGTCTGATATTCAAAGGTACAAATGATTGTAACAAGAGCAGGAGTTCTCAACATTTTACAACTTGACTACACCACTGCATAATCAGTTTCATTTTTATTAAAATCAAAATTAAGCTCAATTACACAAGAGTTCTTCTTTTTTAATGCGATAGAACACAATAATTAAAATACCTGAATCCATAATTCAAAGCCTCTTCCGCAGAGATCACTCCGATATCAACAGTTCTCTGTTTCCAGATTCTGTTCTCGGTCAAAAGGTCATCGACCTCATCGATCCTCTGGCCGTACTTGGAAGCCCACTCGTAGAGGTCGTCCATAAAACCAAGGGGCAAGTCCTGCAAATGAGAAAGCACTGTCTCCATTAAAACACTACTTGTATGTCATATGTTACATTACTTTTCACCAAGACTTACAATTTTTGATTGATATGAACATTGAACATATCATTGATATACCTGCGATGGATGGATGGATGATTGGGGCATTATGTCACGTATTTAATTGGGACAAGAGCAGGACATGGCAATGAGGAAAAGGATGATTGAAACAGCGTCCAACAATGGACCAACATAGGCCCAGGCTACCCAGCAAGAGCTGGATTCGATCCCAGGACCCAGTGATATGCAGCCCTGCACTTTACCACTGAGCTAACTCTTCCCCTAAATATATTTCACAAGGAGTTCACTCACTCAGGTTCTATGAAATATTGCAAAGCAATGCACCTTTAAATGCTGACAAATGATATGTGAAGTGATTTTTAAATAACACAAATGAAGTTACCCTGTCAACTCCTCCAGGTCGTACATAAGCAGCATGCATTCTTGCTCCTGACACTCGTTCGTAGAATTCACAAAGCTGCAAGAAACAAATATATCATCATGATAAAGGAACATTTCAATTAACTCATTGAAAAAATACCGTGCAAAGCACTGGAAGGTTCGAATCTCAAATTTGAAACAAGAAGGCATATATATATAAGTAATAAAGATAATGTGCAAAGGTTTGTAGAAGTCTGTAGTACTAAGTGAAAACTAGAATGCATTAGATGCACAAACGTAATATCTGTTGGCCATGCAAGCATAAACTGAGGGTCTCCAGGTAGGCCACCAAATTTGATCCACCCAACTTCCAACCAAATTTGACAGACCCCACTCCTATCCACCAAATTTTGATTACTTCACTTCTATCCATATCCTGTGATGAGCTGATGCAGAAGTGTAGTCTGACATACCAAGTGTCACTCTTTGACAATGATACTTTCACTCTGATAAAAAGTAATGAATTGGTTATGTTGGTATTAGAGTGATAAAATCTCACTGTGAGCATCTGAGCTGCATGTCTGACTGAGAGGCTGCCAGGAATGCACCCCTGCTCAACTGCATGGAGCAATGCACACAGTCTGTTTAAGTGTAGTTATATGTACTTGAATTGTATCAATTTGTCAGTGTATATTACACATTTGCCTTATTTTTATAACCCCATTCAATAAACATGATACAACCTGAGACTTTCAAGAAACTTGCTGGTATTATTGATGCAGTCCACTAGGTGGCTGCCATGGTGTGGTTGCACTGTGGGTGAAGCTCCAATTATTGCCGACTTGTTTACTTAGTGTCAGTCGGCAAGCGGTGGGCTTGCTGTGAGGACATGGAAAGGGGAGGCAAGTGCATTTTGGAAATAAAAACGTAAATAGGATGAGGAGAGACCTGCAATGCTAAGTGTATGTACTTTGTGCACAGACATGCCAATTGAACCAGTTAGGAAGTCAGAATTGGCTTAGAAATTGAGTAATTGATTGGCATAGGTCCTGTCTTCAACCACCCGTCATCCAGCACAATGCCTATCGTAATAGGTGAGATTCTCACCTAAAAATCATTATTAATTGCAAACCAGTCCTCTAGATTATTGGCAAGGGGCATATCTATTTAGAAATGGCATGGGGGGGGGGGCATAACATTGGCTGAATATGCGGCAATCTGCTGCTTTTCCTATCTTGCCCATGTTGACTTTGTCCTGGGGGAAGGGGTATGGCCTGATCTCCCCCCTAAATACATTAAATATGCCACTGACTATTGGTATAATCAATATTAAAAGAATTTTTACACAGTATTAGTTTGCAAGCTACAAAACATGCCAGTATGACATTTATCTAAAGCCTTTAATACTAAGTAGAAACATCTTTTTGAAAGTGGTAATACCTTTTCTCTCTCTTCGAAGAGCCAGAAGAACGGGGTCATGGCTCCAATATCGAGAGCGTGGGTTCCGATTCCCATGATGTGATTCAGGATACGTGTAATTTCACCGAAAAGTGCTGAAAATGGTAAAAAATATTATCTTATTTAAAAGTGCTCTTAACAACAATGTTCCCACATTATCTTAAGAAATTATTCAACTTTCCATGACCAAATCTGGATATTCCAAGACCAGTTCTTTTTTTTAATTACTCATTACTGGCCCTGATGCAAGGATGCGCCCAACAAAATTTATGAGAAGGCTTCTGCCCCACAAAAGAGAGTAAAACCAATGTATTGAAAGAATGTGAAATTTACGCTCGCTTTCCTTTCAAATACAAATTCAAAGCATCAATACTTTATATCGAGAGATGTGTCAAATAGATTAAAGAAATACATAACTTTATCTTAATGTGGCACTTACGTCCTGGAGATTATCAACAAACTTACTTCTAATATATTTAGCTCGAGGAGGAATATCAATATTGAGAAGTTTCTCAACTGCCAGGGAATAACACTGTTCATTACACATCATGGAACAGTAGTCGAGACGGTCGAAATATGGCAGGGCCTGAAAAAATACAAAACAAAAATTATAATTTCTAATTGGAACGCAGGAGATAAGTTTCTATTTCTAAGAGGACAAATACCACTTTGATGTTACCTTAATCATTTCCAACTTTACGTGTGTGTTACAAGAGAAGAGAATTCTTCTTCGATGCAGGTCAAATATACAAAATTTATATCTTTATTGTTTCTGAGGAAGTTTTAACAAATTTGTTGAACTTAAATCTGTTCGAAATCAACTATCCCACCTAACTAGCACATCAGTCTACTTGTGCATAGCCATACGGGGTAGCAATATTTAATAAGCATGGCCTTCAAAATTATACAAGTCTATTTTTCATTGCTAAGAATTGAAAAATAGCATTCCAATATCAAAGACTCACCTGTAAGTAGGTCTTGTACTCGATCAGTTTCTCTGTGGCACGATGCAACAAGCCAATGTGGGGGTCAGCACGGACAACAGTCTCGCCATCTAGTGTCAATACCAAGCGCAACACGCCGTGAGCAGCGGGATGCTGGGGGCCGAAGTTGAGGGTCAAGTTCTGAACTTGTTTCTCTGTGTTTTGGGCGCGTGCTACAAGAAAGCAGGTAAGCCAAATTAATCAATCTAAATATTAAATTTTGGTGACAGGCGTGGAGAATATTATCCTCCAAGTCAATACAAGAATTTCCAAACAATTCTATGAACACATGACAGACGCCAGTGCAATGAGCCAAGCGTAGTAGGCCTGTGGCTCTGTTCTTTTTCATTAAATCAATAAATATGACTATCAGAACCTTAGCCTACACAGCATTCATGGATTCATAATAATATTTTAGAAGAATTATCTATGATTTCCATTAGTTTTTAAAGAACATTTTTTTCATTTTCAACTTTCAAAATTGAGTCACATCATCACTTTGTCAAGTTTCAAGTAATTTTGAAAACAAAAATTGTATTACAACAAACTCTATACATGTACCTGTAGTCTGACGACACAGATAATTGGCATTTGAAGAAATAGAAAGTAATTTATCAGATGCCGTATTACATGTATAAATATACGCAATTTAAAAGAATGGCATGAGTCTTAATTTTCTGATCATTTACTTGGTCGCTGTAAGGTCAACTAATTATGATTTCTACAATATCTTTGAAGCAATTATTACAATTGAGAGGAGGAAATTCCCATTTCGAGGACGTCTCATCAGGATACAGAATCGGTTTCTCATACTGCTTCATGTATTCTGCATCAGGCAACCACACGCTGCTGCCATGCCTGCAAGAAAAAGAAAATCTTTAATCAATATTTGCATAGCCTATATGATGAAATTGAATTCTATACCACAACTCATTAGCAAGCTAGCTGAAGAACTACAACAACAAGTGTGGGTGACAGGACAGGGCTTTACATCCTGTATTCGTACAATGACCAGACTTAGACATTCGCACATAAATCACACATAAATAGAACTTATTAGAAGTTTCAAATTTTTATTGTAGACAGTGACAGTGCCTGAGTGAGTGACAGTTGACACACAATACACGGTCAATCAGTCACAATGACCTGGGCAACCTCATGAAAGTTGACAGAAGTTAGACTGTCAAAAGTTTGACACTGACAGCTGTCAAATAAGACAGAACCAGTGTAACAGTGATACATAGACAATAGAGATCACTGGACAGAACTGTCTGAAAATTACTCAAGACTCGAGAGTCGGACCATTTTTCATACTTTGATGAAGATAAAGAGGCCAGGCATCTGCATCTTCGCATTGCAAAAGCTGCATCTAGTATTTCAAGGTTCACAAGAGACAAGAGCAGCAGATTTCTCTGATTTAGCAGACTACATAATTTTTTGTTACAAAACATGAGGATTTTGTTCCAAGGACACAACAGGGACACCACAAAATCATGTTACACAACACCCCCAGAGCAATTCACCAACCAATTATCTATCGCAATTTGAAGACAAATACATTCCCAACATCCTTATTACCTGACAGTGGACAGAGAGCCAGCATGAGAGAGGAGAGGCTGTTTTAATATCCCCAACCTCCCCACACACTTGCCAATAATCGACGCCATGTTGATTCCTGCAGTTCTAACTTTTCTCTGAAGAGGCGCTAAATTTTATGTAATTCTCGATAAATCTGGCATAGAAATCACAAATGATGATACAGTATTCTTTATTTTTCGATAATTTGAAGAAAAAGATGTTTCAAAGTATTTTTAAAATTGTTTAAGGGAAAATAAAATCGTCTGCAACTTGCGATTTAGACTGGCAGCGATCTCAGGCTGAAGTAGTCAGGAGCCGGCCGCCAGCTTACTTGCGATTTACCAACGACAGTGAAAAACTTCCGGTAGCAAAAATGGCAGGCCTACCGCAAGAAAAGCTGAAACAAATGGAGGCGGAGATGGACCGGTAATTAAAATGGGCTAAATTAATGTTGTCATACAATCTAGAGAGTGTGTGCTTCATTTTGATACCACATACATGTCGGTTGTTAGCTCAGAAGTACACGAAATTACTGTTCAAACAGTGGCACCTCTCTGGATGAGTGGTCAGTGGTCAGGTGGTCCATGCTTCATAATCATGAATCATTGTTGATATGTTGATGCACTGTGTAGTACCAGTTGATGTCACCATGTATTGTCTTTTGAGACTATGCCAAGAGAAATGTTGTACCTAACCAACATTGGTCTACTGCCATTGTCTGCCAATGGCTGATGAGAATGGTGTCAAGTTGTTAAACCAACAAACCCCCCTGCCCCCAATAAATTTCATTACCCCATACCCTTAGCACCACAGATTGTAATTAACTGTGGAAGATCAATTCACTGCCAATCAACCTGTTAACTAAGTGCTCGCAGAGTTAAATACTCTTCAGTATGTAGCTTGTGCTTAGTTTGTAGTGACTGAAATTGTTGCATCTCCGGAAAGATGATAGATAAATGGATAGAAGTGCAGCCGTCTAAGCCCAGTTCTAGGCATACACAACGGTTGATTGATAAGATAAGACAGAGAAGTTCTTCCTTGACAGCTTGTTGATTGTGTCTAAATCACTTCCATGATTTAATAATCAAGGGGGGGCTTGAAGTTTTCCTAGGCGGGAAATTATTTATTTCACAGTAACGGCGACCGTAATTATTTATTTGAATCACGCGAAGTCGCCAGTTATTTATTCCTAAATCAAGCATCACCTTCTGAAGAAAAACCCCTAGCAGAGATTATTTATTTTAGGACAGCCCAAGAAGAATTTGTTTACTTCATCAAAACTGAGCAAGAAATTATATATTTCAAAAAAACTCCTAGCCCCCCCCCTCCCCCCCGTCAAGGTTAAATGGTGGTCCCCTAATCATTGCATACTATGCAATGTAATTTTCTCTCAATATTTACTCTTCTTATGCTATGTCCTGTCTAACTTCCAAGTCCTAATTGCCATCCACTTGTCCATTCATACTTTATTTACTTCTTAATGCAATATTGATCACCCCATGGCATGCAGCTTCAAGATTATCATAATTCATTCATGATGAGAGCGTTCTCTGTGGTTTATTCTGCTTAATCTGTAGACATAATTTATTGACTAATGATTGGAAGCTTATTCATAGGTGTTAGATGATGAACCATCCAGACCTGAGTAACCCAAGTTGTTTGTTCAGTCTTCATAAGTGATTTATTGTATGAAGGATCATAATTTTCTGATGGCAGTGGGGTAGGGGTCAAAAAAAGATCTACGTGGCTAGATTTGAGGTCTAGAAAGGGGGATGTGATAAACCAAAATCTAATATTAATTGATTCGATGTTGATTTAGGAAAATCTTGAACATTTTATGATAGACAAAAAATCTATTATTAATTGATTTGATGTGGATTTTAGGAAAATCTCAGAACATTTTATTTTTTATAGTGATTTGCAGAAATAGCTTCTCAGAAGATTAATGATATTATAATTTTGTGATTTCAGCTTCGAGCAGGAGATCTCGGAGCAGCCAGGGTCCGTCGGGAGGTTCATTATTGGGACACACACTTTCACGCATATGCAGGAAAGGCTCAAAGGTAATTATTGGAGAAATCACTCTCAAACACCAATTTTATTTTTCGACATTGATTTTACTGATCAATCCTTAACTGCTTAATTTAAACCAAAAATGAGATACTCGAATAAGTCGAATTTGAGATGCTTGAATCTTCTTAGAACTTGTTACTGTCAAAATATCCTTAACAGATTGATTAAAGGCCAAATAGCTAACATTGTATATGAATGTAAATGTCAAAATTTAGTCATTTAGAGTCATCATTTATGAGGTTTATCTTTTAAAACATGTTTGTAGCTTTGATCGTAAAACATGTATTGATTGTATTTCAGGTCCTCCCGGTCATCCTGGTTCCCTTCCTCCTCCGCCTCCTCCCCCGATGGCCGGACCTGCAGCGCCCCCTACCTCTTCTAGTTCTGATGTTCCTGTGGGTCCAGTTCGACCGATGCAACCTCCCCCACCCCCTCCTATGATACGACCTGCTTTTACCCCTCCACAATTAAGACAGAGGGCGCCATTCAGACCTCCCCCACCACCGCCCCCTATGGGACACCCCCCTAGAGGTCCTCCACGACCTCCTCCTGGATTTAACCACCAGGGGGGACCTGGAGGCCCTAACGGTCCAATGGGTAATGGACCCATGGGTCCTAATGGTCCCGGCCCTAGGCATGGCCCTGGAGGTCCTATGGGTGGCCCTCCTCAAGGTTCTATGGGTCCAGGAGGCCCGCAAGGTCCTCGAGGTCCTGGTCCTATGGGCGGGCCACCTGGTGGTGGTCCCATGGGTCCTGGCGGTCCACAAGGTCCTCGGGGTCCAGGAGGTCCAAATGGTCCAAGGTATGTATGTTTTGATACAATCTAAATTTTTCAAATCTATAACTTTGAAACATTTGTCATTAACCTAAATCGAGCTATCCAGTTGAAATGAGAGCCAGACTTCTTATTCCTGTTATTGGTGTAATTAACAGGTATATTTTATTCAGTGGTCAAAATGTTTTACTAAAATTAACTGGTGCCATTTGTTTGAAAGGCATTTTCATGAAAGTTAATTTAAAAACAGTAACCTAGATTTTAATAATTTTGTCACAAAACAGCGAGCCTAATTTTTAAGACAGTGGCAAAGTCAAGTACGATTTTGGTAAGTTACAGATGATATGACGATGTGTAAATCATTATTTATGTTCTATTCACAAAAAAAGTTATCTTTTTTTTTTCAGGCCTGGCGGTCCAGGTGGTCCATCAGGACCTCATGGTAACGGTCCAGGAGGTCCACAGCCGTTCAACAGCCAACCTCCCCCTCGCCAATATTACAGCAGCGGTCCTACTTTGTACAACAAGCCCCCGGCAACCACGTCGTCGCCAGCTGTCGTAGAGAAACCTAAGGTCGTGTACTCAGCGCCACCTGTTAGAAATGTTCCTAAAGTCGTCGAAAAGCCGAAAGAAGTGAAAGTTGAAGAAAAGAAGCCCGAGGTTGAGGAACCCCCTGTAAAACAACAAAAAACGATGGCTCCCGGTATAGAAGTGAACATTCCGATTCAGGAAATTTTAGCCGAACAATCAGCAGCAAGTGCTGCTGCGGACTTTTCTGAAGCGATGATGATGCCGGAAAAGGAGAAATCCAAAAAAGAAAAGAAGAAGAAATTAATCCGAATGGCCGCTGGACAGACGTGGGAAGATCCTTCTCTAACGGACTGGAATCCTGGTAAGGTTTTCTGAAGTTTACAGAACTTTGATATCACTTCTAAGTAAACACGCCTTGCACTTTCAACAAAAAACCATTAAAAGTCAGTACTTTTTAGATTAAAATAAACCTGAATAAGGTCATCTAAAAGTCGAGTGTTTCCTTGGCAATCCTTGTCAAAGTTCAGTGTATTCTAATCCTTGCCATTAGTTATCATGGTTATGCAATATTTTAAAAAACACAAGTCAAAACACTGTGTTTGCCATGAAATGACAGGAGTTATTTTTGAAATGGTGTATTAAGAGTCTACTTCATGCAGTCATGTTAACTTTTGCGATTTCAATAGAAAATGTTGAATAACCGAAATCTATAATATTGAATATTATATTTTCATTACAAAGAAACTTTTTATGTTCCATTTACAGATGACTTCCGAATATTCTGCGGAGATCTGGGCAATGAGGTGACAGACGAACTATTAGCACGAGCATTTTCAAAATACCCCTCGTTTCAAAAAGCTAAGGTCATCAGAGATAAACGGACGAACAAGACGAGAGGCTATGGGTTCGTCAGCTTCCGAGATCCTAATGACTTCGTGAAAGCTATGAGAGAAATGAATGGTGAGTGTTTGATAATCTAAAATTTATTTTTCAAATGAATTGTATTTCAAAATATAACATAATATGTTTTAGTCAGGGTTGGTAGATTTAATTCAAGATTTTCATCAAAATGTGCAATGATATAATCATAATCTTTATGCACTAATAACAAGATTTATTTGAATTATTGATTTACTTACATTTAAATCATGCATTTCTCAATGATGAGTTAAATTGTGAGACATGTGTCCAAAGGAAAGCAAGTCATGAGATTTTGATGCCACTGAATTTGAACTATGACTCTTCTCTTGACTCCACGGGCTCCCCAACTCCTGCACAGTGAACACCTCACTGCTAGCAACAACCACAATAAACTGGTGATAAGTTGTGCCATCATAGCAGCTAATTCTTCAGTGTGGCATGTTTTTGGAAAGTTAGGCCTGTGTCACTTAAAATATTAGTTAGAAATTCTTCATAATTCTACGGAAGTCCTTTTGATATTTATATTCTGTCCAGGAAATCTTGGAAATGTCGGTTCGGAGTTTCTTCCATGCAGGAAAAAGGCTTTAAAGCCTGAATTCGGACTCCCATCATAATAGTACCTCATTTAGATTGTGCTGCCACCTAGGAAGATAATCTATTAAGTTTACCGCAGATTTTCCTCTGCTCATTTTCATTGTCAGCCTGTGGCTTAGCTCTATTACAGGGCAATTCCATGAAGTCTGATTTACTAGTTTGACAGTTTAGTTATGAGAAGCTGAAGATCAATTATGTTAGGCCTAATAGTTGATTTAAAGGTTTGCTTGAAGCTAATGGGTCTCTGACTTTCTGGACATGTTACACAACAATTGGCTAACCTTGTACATTTGTTGTGAGAACTCAAGTAAAGATACAATTAAAGCAGTATTTTATGTCTGCTACTTTAAAGTACTTTTGTTGAAAAATTTCAGAATTCATAAACGCTGATGTATATTTTGTTGAGATCTTTCTTTATTGGCATGTACACTACACTATACCATTGTCAGTTGCAAGTATTGGTCAAGTATTTCACTCAATATTTACATAATACATGTGTTTAAATAAACAATTGATAACTCAAGAGTTTGCAAATCTAAGGAAATTTAGGCCCAATTTCATCAACAAAATAATTTAGACCTCGTTTTAGCCTTAGACCTGGTCTTAATAGTTCCATAATTAACACTTCAATGATACAGTGGCAGCACTGTATGGTAAGAAATAGAACTTTTAATTTTCGATGGCCAGGCTTAAGTCTAGTCTCAGCACTGTTGATGAAATTGGGCCTCAATATTAGTTGGAATACAACTGGTCCTTGGTTTAAACATACAGTTCAGGTTGCCTTTACTCTTGTTTTTTAAAACCTATAGGGCCCTCCTGTTAGTAAAATATTAGTGACTAAAATGCTTGAAAAGAGAAATATAACATTTAATGATGTACATACAAAATAAATGATAATAATGTTATAATAGACAGTTAAAAAATGTTAAAAGGTACATCATATACATTAAGATTGTGAAATGGCAGTAAAAAATCCCATTTATTTTTTTTTTAGATGTTCAGAAATGGTAGTTATTGTATGTTGGCGTTTCCATGTCCCTTTGTTGTCTCTCTGGAAGATAGAAGTCCCTCAGTAAGTCTGAAATGAAGAAGAAAGATATTGGTTTAAATTTTATGAATCAACCAGTTTCTCAAAGCTTCTCTAAATTGAAACTAGAGATCAGTCTTTTAAAGCCCTGTGCCTGATACTCCTGCCACGAGTGCACTTCACCTCATTACCAAAGTTAGGGTTAGGGTCAGTGTTGTCAGTAAGCACTCGCCCGGTCGCCACAGGCGACCAAATTTCCCCCTGGGCGACCAAAACATGCTTTTAGGTCGCCCAAGTGGCGACCAAGACAGAAAGAGGCAAAACTTGGTGAATATTGCCTTCACAGAAGTCGTTTTGGTCTCGTTTTGAAGAAGAAAAAGAGGCCAATCTCAATATGCTGTTTTTTGATTTCCTTAGTTGCTTTTAAAATTAATTACAATCTCATCTTGCAAAAGCTTCAGAAATAAATGTATTTTTTGTAAAATCATATCTCAGTAATGTCCAAGCCATGATTTTCTTACAGTAGACGAAAAACGAGTGCTTACAGAAAAGCACTGGAATGCTTCTTGT
This sequence comes from Platynereis dumerilii, assembly GCA_026936325.1. Taxonomy (NCBI): domain Eukaryota; kingdom Metazoa; phylum Annelida; class Polychaeta; order Phyllodocida; family Nereididae; genus Platynereis; species Platynereis dumerilii. The sequence continues at coordinate 46,104,028 of JAPTHN010000004.1, read as the reverse complement.
GAGGTCACATCCCTATCCGTGCCATGTTATTCTGTATGATTCATAAGCAGTTTGTGAGGTCACATCTTATACTTGCAATGCTAGCAGGGAAAGCCTTTTGATGTGTGATACGATACCACTCATCAACAGTCAAGGAAATTACCATCTGCTAATGACAACCATTGTCTTCAGCCCTACATGACACCCACCCCAACACTGTCATCTCTCTCCCATGACCTTCTCAAAGTGTCATGGCCCAGCCATGACTTAAGCAGCGCACAAAATCAACAGGCTATTTAAAAGCAACTGCTGCTTCTATCACTTCTAAACCTGGCGTAAAGTTGTATCACAGTATCAACTAACTCTATAAATTTTGGCATGCTTATCCATTACATAATGAGGAAAGAACGCGAAGGCTCCAGAGAAATTAGGAAACTGTCATCAGCAGCTGCTGACTTTCCGGTAACTCACGAAATGGGATAGAATATCTCCCGCTACTATCATGCTGCTGTGTGATGAGGATGGGTGCACAGAGATCACACTTCCTTTTGATACCCAACTGATCAACCCCACACACTCAATCATCCTGTCAGGGCCAGGACCTAGCTGGAATTGCAATTGTCATCATGTGATGGTAATTTCCCAGACTGATCAATGAGGTTCCAAGATACTGAATGACAAATTGACACTTTATTTCAATGTATTTGATAGGCATGTTGTGAGTTCATTGATGGCCACCAACAGCTATTCTGTAAGCACTCGTTTGGTGTCTTTTAGACCTCAGTGGATTGAGATGTCACCAACATTGCACTGTATGTAAATGCTGTGACACTGTCAGCTGTGGTTATGAAACTTATATATGACTAATTAACTTATATAATATATGAGTCTGCAAAATCACCGAATAATTTTTGTTGACCTGTGTCAAGGTATATGAGGCAGAATAAACATAAAGTACACTTATACACTTGGTAGACTAATTCCCATGGACTAATTATAGGCAGAACATGGCAATGAGGCAAAGGATGATTGAAACTGCTATCCAACAAAGGCCCAGGTGACCCAGCAAGAGCTGGATCCGAACCCTGGACCCAGCAATTGGCAACCCAGTGCTCTACCACTGAGTGAACCCCACCTATATTGGCCTGTGAGCATTATGCTTTCCTTTATAATCAATATGAAGTGCGCTGAAACTGCCCATCCAAGCGACCATTTAAAACATGGGCGACCAACTTATAGCTTGGGCGACCAAGTTTCTAAACTTAGTCGCCCAATGGGCGACCAAGCACTGAGGAGTTACTGACACCACTGGTTAGGGTTGGGTTAGGGTTAGGTGGTAACCCTTGCTATGATGGAGAAATTCCTTTGCAAGGTCACCCATACAGATACAGATCAAGACAAGTAATAGACAATGGCCTCACCAATTTTGGAATCATTAATTAATTCAAACAATTAACCATGTCTCCTATTCTTTTGACACAGTTTGTCATATTCTTGATGTTAAATTGACAATTATCAAGGGATTTGGTAATGCATTATTATTTGATAATGCTGCATCTACGACTTATGGGATGACAATCACACTCGAATGTGTCTATGATTGGATGTGTCTATGACTTGGGGTGTGTCTGCATCTTTTCTTGTCTACACCTTGTCTTGTATTCAATCGTGGTCCCTGGCTGCCCTGTTTATCCTAATGTGTGCTAAAATACAGGACATAAAACCACACCACCCACCTAGAATCCCAGAATAGACAGAGGAATAAGGGATGGCATAGAGAGTGAGAATCTGTGGCATTTCTTTGTCTGCCAGCATCAAACAAGGAGTCTCAGTGTCACCTACCCAGTTTTCTCATTAGGTGGAGCATTCTTCTCATATAAGAGGGTTGTGCGGCTGATCGTTTTCCTGTAGGACCCCACGATTCTCCTGAAATAAAGAATAGATGTTTATGTATAGTTATCCAATGTTACGCAAGTTAGCAAGTTATTGCTAATGACTTGTGAGATGGTCTGAGACCGCCATAAATGAGAATACCTTAACAGTGTTGACTTTAGCTGTAATCAGGTAATTGGTAATGTGCCAGTCAGAAAGATTTTTGATAGGTTGGTCAGGGAAGACCATGTTATATTTAAAAAATGGATAGTTAATGATGTGTCTCATTGAATTGAATCTTTAACCAAATGTTTACTTGGGACCAGGTGGTGTAACAAATGTTCTGGGCCACCATTTTCCCTGTTCCAAATTCCTATAGTCTTTCTGATCTAATAAATGTTATGTATATGGTCATTGTACAGATGCTTATTTTGTTGATTGTGTAGAGTTTTGTTTGTTTGTAAATTTATTAATAGGTTCAATATATAATATCGATGGCGGCTCTCCTATTATTAGATTGGTAAACCTACACATGGCTTTTCTCTTAGTTACCATTGTCAAAGTTGTGATTTTTCCGATAATTAGCTTTGTCAGGTATTTGGTTCGACAAATAATATTTGTTGTACAATCATCAAAAAGACTATTTTTTCCAGATTGTTCTCTCTGCTTTCACAGAATATGTACACAGACTATGATCATGGTTTCTGTCTGCCAACTATCGTGGATGAAAAGCCCTGATGAAACTATTTATATGGTTCTTTGAAGAAAGCTTATATTTTCTTTGGTATGATATCAACAAGTGGCATCCGGTTATTTAGACATGCAAAAAGTGAGACTTGTTTTAGTTGTTTACAAATAATTTTCCAGGAAGATCAGGCAGAAATATTTTCAGAAAAAAAAACTAGATTTATCTGGAGCTCACTTGAGCCAATTATATAATTAATCAACTCCAAATTTTCTTTCCAAGCATTTAGTAGGTTTGACTAAACCAACCAATGATGGTCAATCATAGGCCCACCACTTAAGGCCTCTGGTTATGAATCGATAATCGGTTGCTTTCTCCGATCCGATGATCGGTTTGCGAAATGGAACCGACTCCCACCACTAGAGCCCATCTTTTTGTTATTTGAAAAAGACAATCATTTGGTGGCGAAACCAAGAGAACTTTTCCATTACACCTGTTGTTATTGCTGTCTCAATAATGGAAAAGACACTTATAGCAACATAATATGATCCATGCTGTTCAAATTCTTATAAGGAGCTAAATGTATTAAGACTGAGATATGAATAGAGGCCTAAATAATGAAAACTATCATATATATGTACCAATCCGTATCTCATTATTTTTTCACTTAGTAAGGTGACAACTGTGCATAGTAAGATCAAGAAAGTTCAATGACATCCTTTGTTTTGATATCATGTTTATACTTGGATTTAAAGAGGCAATTATGGCATAGCTCAAGTTTCCTCCATGTGGAAAGCCGTCCCAGATTATTCAGATAGGATCATATGAACCCAATGTCTAATTAAACCATCACTGAGAATCATTAAAACACAATTACACAACATTTTTTAAACAGGCAAAAGTTGTTCTTTCCCACATCAGCTCATTGCAGCTGAAGAATATTTTATAGACGCTTGGATAAGTGTGTTAGAAGCAGTGCATCAATTTTAACTTCTGAGGCTTTGATATGATGGGGTCTAATTAATTTATTGTGGCTCTGTGTTGAATTATTAAATTCACAACACTCAAAGAACCAGAGATAATTGTTGTGAGGACAATAAGGGATTCATTTTAGAAAAAGATTTGATTCTTTCTCGTTCATTCTTACCTGACCCCCTATTAACAATGAGATCTCTGTTAATGCAGTACTGAAGCGCTGGGGCGAGGGCCCACGTGACGATGGGCTTGGTTGAGTCCATTTTATTTTGTGGGCGGTGAATAGGGGACGAAGGTGGTGGGAGATCTCATTTTAATAGGGGTCAGGTAAGTATTTCACTTCAAGAATCCCGACTACCGGGTAATCTTGAATTTCTAAACATATAATGAAAATCAATTCTGTCAAATATTGCTTACCTGACGTCAAAGTGAAGTACGGCTGCCCTTTACTTATTCCGGGGCCTCGTCCTTCGTGACCTTGGGGCGCAATTCTGGCGAGGGGTGCACCTTCCGTTAAAGTCGGAGCAACTGCCTTCATCTGTTGTACTCTCTCTGCTCCTCCCCCTCCTCTTCCTCCTCCTCCTCCTACTCCTCCTGCTCCTCCATTCGCTAAGTGTGAGCATCCTGGCCCCCAGCCGTTACAACGGAATATTCCCATGAATCTGGAAGAACATGAGACATTCTTAAATTCAGCGTTCGAAATAAGGTGGCGTTAAGGGGGTTTTGAAACACGTTTCAGAAGGACCCAGAGGGGATCCTCCCCCCCCCCCAAATACTGAATCTTATGGAGGAATAGGCATGAAACAGCAATCAAGCCTATTCTGCAAAAACTAATTTCCTGAGATAAAACAGGAATTTAAGATGCCTAAAATTTGTATTTGAAACCTTTTAGCTTCGGGTTGGCTCTGATGGTCCGCAGACTGTTGGCCTTACAACTGAGAGACCTCCCCATATACATAGCCTATCTCGACTACTGCCTAAATTGTGTGTTGTATGAAACTGCTCTTGGAAGACTAGTCTTGCAATTGAAAACTTTTGGATTTGCATCCCATGGATTCTTATTCAGATTCTGAGAATTGTGTCTTTATTCTCACCCCCAAGACATAGATATCACATCAGCACATTATTTTGCCAAAACTTTTACATATTTTTTAAGCACCTTTTGTCTGAGAATAACAATGGCTGTTTCAATTATCCTACGCCTCATTGCTGTGTCCGCCTTATGTCCTAATTGGCCTACTAAGTGCATAAATACAGGACATAAAACATCAGTCTCCGTCCACCCATCTTAAGAATAACATGAATTAATGTTTTACTTAGGTTTGAAAGTCTCGTGCAGTAATTAATCCAGCTCAGGTGCGTTTAATATAAAAATGGAAAATTTGCTAAATGATCCTAAATCAAAAGTCCTGAAGCCACTGACTCGTAAAAAAAAATAATTTAGTTTCAAACTTTGCTTATGAACATAAAAATAAAGCTTGCTTGACTTAAGTTGACCAAGATGAAATACAAATTGCTTGAGGATTCTTACCTTTTAGCTATAAGTGCGCCATCAGCTGCATCAACCAAACTGTCCTGGTAATCAGGGTCCAAGGGATGTGTCATACTGATGGAGATCGGGGACAAGAACAATAAACTGGACAGCAGTCCCCTCAACCATGGTATCCCCATTTCTGAAAGAAAAGTTAAATTGTAGTTTATTAATATAAATAATGGTTCTTTCGTGTTAAAGCAATTAAATCTGCAGATTTAGAAGATGTTCCTCAGATAGGTTGCAGTCATAAAAAAAACATATTCCGACTGACTAATTTACTTAATTGCCATGCAGCTGGGTGGCTGAGTGCTTAATGAGCTTGCCTGCACGGATTCGAACCCTGGTTGGGAAACCCAAAATTTTCAGTGGACCTTCGTGAGCAAAATCCCAGCTGGATGTCGTTCGGATGAGACCTTGAATTGGCGGCCCCTTGTATCACTGTCTCTGACGGGCAAGTCAAAGATGCCTCACATGGGGTAAATGTGTAAAATGTTGAGGACAACCACTTTCTCCCATCTCATCAATCAGCCCTAGTGAGCGCCAAGAACTGGGCATAGAGGGCTGCTCTTACCATATCTATCTGTCTATCTATCTATCTATCTCTATCAATCTGTCTATCTATCTATGCTAAGTGGGATATATAATGATGAATTTCTTTAAAACCTGTGTTTTGTTTACAAATTCATGAAGCATGTTGAAGGGCTCTGCTTAAGTATCATTAAGTTATAAAATCAATTAAACTCACACAATTCTGAAAAACACACTATTTTGTTGTTTGGAGATGTATATTACACTTTAAATGTATCAATTAAGAGACTTTAACTGCGAATTGATTTTCACATAGAGTCGGCAGATTTGATAGCTTTAAAGATCGTCACATTTTTGATACCCATTTTATGACAGCAGGGATCCCAGACTCTCAGTCATGGAAAGTCATGGTGGTTTCATGAAAAATGAGAAATTTTTTGAAAAGTCATGGAAAATACTACTAAAACTTGTCAACAATTCACGATAAAATTTATCAAATTTCTGTGGTTATGGCCTTTGATTTGTTGATTGGATGGCCAGACAGGTCAATGTCATCCTGCAATTTTTTTTTTCCGGATAAGTCTTGATCTCAATGAGTGAAACATTGGTCATGGAAAATCAAAAATTTGGTCATAGAAAATTCATGGAATCCTGAATTGACCGTTCAAGACTCCATGTACATTCTTTGCTAAATAATAACTTTTGAGCCCAAATAATACCTGAACTGGTGAATTTAATTCGGAACATGAACCTTTCCTATGAGGAACTAGGAAGATGAAAGCGTACCTGGTACATGAGACACTTAACAGCAATTTAGATAATGTTACAGCGGAAAGAAGAGTCGCTTTGGTTAAGTTGCCAATTGTTTGAAGTATGGTAGGCCTGCTGCAAGTGTTCTACAAGTAGCAAAAATTACACCCAATTGCTTTTTTGACATAATTGCTTTTAATTGACTTTTGAATAATAATTGATTTTACCTGTACCTGTTTGGCCACATCAAAAACAGAACATTAATGATTTTGTTATTGTTATCCAACTGAACAGTCAAGGAAATTACCGTCTAGTCAAGACAAGCAATGTCTTCAGCCCCTCATGACACTCACCATAGCACTGTCATCACCCTCCCATGACCCTCTTAAAGTTTCATGGCCTAGCCATGACTTTGGGCAGTGCTCAAAATCATCTTTGACAGGCTGTTTAAAAATAACTGAGCACTGCTACTATCACTTCCATACTTGGCAGAGAGTTGTATCACAGTATCAACTAACTCTACAAATTTTGGCAGGCCTATCCATCACACAATGAGAAAAGGAACCCTGAAGGCTCCGGAGAAATTGGGGAACTGTCAGCAGCTGCTGATGACTGTGCGGTATTTCGCGAAATTGGATAGAATAAGTCCTGCTACTGTCATGATGCTGTGTGGTGAGGATGGCTGCACAGACTTTCTTCTGATACCCAACTGATCAACCCCACACACTCAATCATGCGGTCAGGGCCAGGAATTGCAATTGCCCTCATGTGACAGTTTTTTCCCAGACTGCTGACCTGCTACTTATACTCGACTCTGACTCTGAATCCCCAACTCAATTAAATTTTGCATTTCAACACTTCCACCCCCAACTCCTCCATAACCTCAGACATCCCCAAAACTCCTATTCCCCTACTCCAAAGCCCTCCATGAATCAGAGTTTATTTAAATACTAATTTGTTTTCATTAAATTTTCTAACGGACTGGCTGGACATTTTTATAGTATCATTATTCTCACGTCTCCAGCCGAGTAGTACAATTGATGTAATTCAACTCAATTACCGAAGTCCTCCCAAAACCTCCCGACTCTGCGACTGCCAACTCCTAAAAAATTATCCTAATTAAAAAACAGCTTTAAGAAATTCCTAGAAATGTAGGAAAATCTTTAAAAAAAAGGAAGATGGCGCACCTTTTGAGTTCTTTCTGGCATCTTAAAAAATTTAGGAAATTGAAATACAGTGTAAATATATATACATGTCTAAAAATTAATTTGAGAACAAAATGGATAATGAAATAACTCACCTCTTCAAGTCGGTAGTGTTATCTCTGTGATTAAAGAATCAAATTGGCAAAATAAATGTATCGAGAACCAAGAATCCACAATGCACGTATCAACTGATCAAGAACACTATTTTAAATGCTTTTAATCGCTGATGATGTGAAGACTGTAATCATGAAAAGTGCCTGCCCAATTCATCTTTCCATTGGCTGTCACAAGTTTAAGGGCCGCGCTTTTATTTCTTTGTAATTGGGAGAGTCCATTGGCTTCGGAGGGGGTCGCAGGCAGTGTTGTTATAGCTAAATGTTAGTAAGTGATGTATAACAATGTCAGTAAATGTGTAGGTGACATAATGATGTCATAAGTACTATAGAATACACCATATTCTATATATATATATGGTAATGTATGGGTAATGTGATCTTGTATGTGGTAATGGTACTTTCAGTTGTCAAGACCCTGAGGCCCGGCTCAGTGGTAGTGCCTGTGATAGCTAACCTCTTTGTCCTAGGTTCGATCCTGAGTCTGGACAAACCAACGTTAGACGGATGACTTGGTCAGCTCTCACAAGTACAAGGATCGAGGTCATTGTCTCAGTCTGTTGACCTGTGCTGTGGGGTCCAGGTTCAATACCATGCCAGCTGAGCCTGGATGTCGAACAGATGACTCAGTGAGCCCAAGCAAGTATGAGGGACATGGAGCCTTGCGCAACAGTAGACAAATGTTGGTAGTGCTCCTGGCTGCTAGCCTCTGTGTCTAGTGGTAGCGTGCTAGACTGCCAATCGCTGGGTCCAGTGTTCGAATCCAGGTGTTGCCGGTTCGCCTGGATCTATGTTGGACGGCTGTTTCAATCATTCTTTGCCTCATTGCCATATCCTTATCTTGTCCTAATTAGCCCTCCCAGGCTATAAATAGACCAGATCTTCTGCGAGTTGCCTGCCGGACATGATCACCGCTTAATGACATGCGGCGGCTCTGCTGCTGGCTGGGTTAGGCACATACCTACTTTTCAGGGTGAGGAAGCAAATTTTTCAAAATTTGGAATATTTCAAACTTCATTCGAAATTAAAGGTTTTGCTAAGTCATAACAAATTCTAATTTCAGACCTTAGAAACACGACAAAAAGGATCCTTTTTGTGAAGTTTGACTTGTATTATCTCCAATCGAAAATTCAATATGGCTGTCTAAACTTGGTGATGCTTTGAAAAAAAGCGCCTTCATATTTTGAGGCCGTGAGCCATGAAGACAGTAAGGAGAACAACAACATCGTGGTGACAGGTCTTGTTGACCAACTATTCTAATATGCCCCACACGGAAAAGTAAGGGGAATTAAAGTCCGAGCTGGAGAAAGGCCAGAAGTTGGCCGTCCAGAAGTCTCAGAAATTTCTTTAAGTGGAAATCCTGAACTTTCTTGGCCATAAGGCATGGGGAACCATCCTGAGTCTGCCTATAGATGCCATTGGGGTAATTCACATCCAGCCATGGCAAAACATGACATCACTGGACCTAGTAGTATGCATCAGGTCCGTTACCCTTTACTTGCATGAAAAAGAAATAAAGCATAATTTTTCTATCTGAAGTCGTGACTCTCGGAACCATTGCCTGAGCTGGATACTTTGCCCTGAATGTCCCATCGACATCATCTATTGATTTTATATAGAATTTGCCATTTCTTCTGTTGACAACAGAATCCACAACCAAAGGTTTATAGTTTGAAAAAAAAATTGAATATCGAACCATGCTTCCTAATGTAGGCTATAATTTTTTCACCATTTCTATCTTCTGGCCTTCATGGAATAGGCCCAATGGTGTCATTGGGGTCCTGACATATCATTTCAGGCCAAAATAATTTTATTTAGCCACTCTGGCAGCCTTGAGGTCCAACCGAAGATCTTCAACCACCTCTCTCATGGAGGTTGCAGGTACCTTGTCAGTTTTGTCGTCAGTGACTCCAGGAATGCTCCATTCCTCTCTGAATTATCTCCACATACTACCAGACTTCCCTCTTATTCCTTTCCCATCATTGATTGCCTTCATGATATTGTATTCCAGTTGTAAGGTCACTCTGACTATGTCAGGGATTGTTTTTTAGTCCATTTGGCACTGAAGCAAATCTGACCACCTCTTCCTTTTTGTCTGCTGTGGAGTCATTTTTAATCACAGCTCATTCTAACCTTCCACAGGTATGGCTGATACCTTGATGATTATGCTGTATTGTTTTCACAATTTTCCTGTAGACTAGAGGTGCTTTTTTAGCACGAGGAATTTCATAGAAAATTTTGGTTCCCCACCCTGTAAGACTTATCATGCTTAATATGCTCAACTGTAGCTGTGTTATGAATGCATCTTGATACAACTTGTAGAGTAACCAGACTCTGATGCTGTAGAGGCCAGTAGTGGTAAAACTTTAAAAGCCATACATATGTCTACGTATTCTCTTGCCAATTCTCTCTTTCTCTGTCCTAGTTTATCATATTACTTGATCTGTACCATTTTGACGTAAGTAGTGTTGTTGCTGGTTTGAGCACTAATGCTTTTGGCTATTTAGTAGGACAATGTATCTCTCTTTTAGCCGTTGTTGTTTTGAATGATTTCTTCATTAAAACATCAGCTTCATTAGTTCAATTCCATTTATGGTTTTCACCATTCACAATTTAGTCTTTTCATCACCGTTCTGTCGCCAGTGAAGGTGGCAAAAAGAGCAGTTGTTAATAAGGTGATCCGTCATAGGAGAGCCCCATTAGAAAGGCTATTAAGAGACGATGTAAAGCTACCCCCTTAATGACTTACCCCCTGGGACTATAGAGACAAAATAGCCTCAAGCATTGTCTCTCACTAAACCAGTGCGAAATGGTGTATGATAATGTGTGATATTGTGTTTAATATTAGCCTTGGGTGGTTTTGCACTTGTGGATATCTCTTTCGGTCGTTGCTGTTGGTTTCAGGCTAAATGGTCACTTACAACTACCATCAGGAACTACTCCCGACATTTTATCACTTATATATTTATATCTATGTAAAAGCAGCTTTTTTTTGCCAAGTTCAGGACCACAGGCATTACAATTATTGTTGACATCACCGCTCTGCACTGATCACTGACCTTTCCTGCCTGTGGGCATTATCCAACATATTCCTTAAAGAAACACCCTTTCTCCAAAGTGCATTAACGCAGGATGTGAAGCACCATCCATCAATCTATCAGATTCTATCAGTGACACCCTCCTTGAAAAAGACAGCTCCAGAGGCTCAAGAGATCTCTGAAACACCCCATTTAAACAAGAGATCTCTGAAGCACCCTCCTAGCGCTTAAGCAAAAGATCTCTGAAACTCCCTCCTTAAACAAGAAATCTCTAAAACACCCTACTTACACAACTTGACAAGATGTCTCTGAAACACCCTCCTTAAACAAGAGATCTCTGAAACACCCTCCTTAAACAAGAGATCTCTCAAACACCCTCCTTAAACAAGAGATCTCTCAAACACCCTCCTTAAACAAGAGATCTCTCAAACACCCTCCTTAAACAAGAGATCTCTGAAACACCCTCCTTAAACAAGAGATCTCTGAAACACCCTCCTTAAACAAGAGATCTCTGAAACACCCTCCTTAAACAAGAGATCTCTCAAACACCCTCCTTAAACAAGAGATCTCTCAAACACCCTTCTTAAACAAGAGATCTCTCAAACACCCTCCTTAAACAAGAGATCTCTCAAACACCCTCCTTAAAATGGAGATCTCTCAAACACCCGCTTATACAAGAGATCTCTCAAACACCCTCCTTAAACAAGAGATCTCTCAAACAACCTCCTTAAACAAGAGATCTGTGAAACACTCTCCTCGATCGAGAAATATCTGAAACACCATTCTTAAATGTGAGATCTCTGAAACACTCCTTAAACAAGAGATCTCTGAAACACCATCCTTAAACATGAGATCTCTGAAATACATTCCAAAAAACAAGGGATCTCTGACGCCCACCTCAAAAAATCAATCTCTGAAACACTCCATAAACAAAAGATCTTTGAAACACACTCCTCAAGCAACAGATGTCTTAAACAAGATCTCTCTGAAACACCCTCATTCAATAAGAGATCTCTGAAACACAATCCTTAATCGAGAGTTATCCAAAGCACGTCAATACAATAGAAGTTTCTGAAAAAAAACATTCTTATACAACTTAAAACAACGGATCTCTGAAACACCCTCCCTAAACAGAAGTTCTATGAACTAGCCACCTTCAGCAAGAGATATCCAAAATGCTCTCCGTAAACAAGAGATCTCTGAAATACCCTCATTAAACAAGAGATCTCTGAAACACCCTCCTTTGCTTAGCAAGAGATCTTTTCCTTAAAGGAGATCTCTGAAACACCCCTCCTTAGACAAGAGATCTTTGAAACACCGCCCATGAACAAGAGATCTCGGAAACACCGTCCTTAAACAAGAGATCTTGGAAACACCGTCCTTTAACAAGGGATCTCTGAAACACCCTCCTTTGCCTCTAAATAGCCCACACTGGTGCTGATGGGGCGTAAAACACAAACTCACTCACTCACTCACTCACTGAAACACCCTCCTTAAACAAGAGATCTCTGAAACACTCTCCTTAAGCAACAGATCTTTGAAACACCCTCTTTTACAGGAGATCTCTGAAATACTCTCCTTGAACAAGAGATCTCTGAAACACCCTCAAATTTAACAATAAATCTCTGAAACCCCTCAAAAACAAGAGATCTTTGAAACACCCTCTGAAACGCCCTGATTAAGTAACAGATTTCTGAAAAACCATCCTCAAACAAGAGATCATTGAAACAAACTTGTCTTGAAAAAATTTGTTTTTTTTTCTTTTGTCATACATGTATACATACACCAGCCCAAAGTGGTGGGTAGGCAGATCTACAAAAATTATAACAAAAATTTATTATATTCTTATTTCTTCTCTTTTCAGGTAAATACGTAGGAAATCGCCCGATTAAACTCCGAAAAAGTTGTTGGAAGGACAGAAATATAGAAATCGTCAAGAAGAAGGAAAAGGAAAAGAAACGTCTCGGGTTACGATAGTATTCATCTCATCATTTTGTAAATACCTCACAATTTTTGTTGTTATCATTATTATTTTGTTGTACATAACATTAAGAAAGACTTTGAACTGTAAGTTTGTGTGGAAGAGACACGAAAGAGTGATTGCGGAATAGTTTGTTTATATATTTTGTTATCATGGTGACATCAGTCTCATTGTTCTTAATATGTCGACCATTTTGGTCACATATTTTCATTGCGTGAATGGTCATTAAATTGTTTGTCATACATACTCATTTTGTAGAATATTTTATGTAAGATGTTTCATACTATGAAAAACGGCTCTGAATATTCTAATTTATGCGAAATTTTTCAATGATTGATAAATGTTAGCGAATTTGTCTTAAGAATGACAGAAACTAAACATGCTAAACACATAAATTTAGAAATACACTGTACAGTGTACATGCTTTAGAAAAGGTAATTTGTTGAAGTACCGAGACTAGGCCTAGGTATAGGTAAATGAACCTGAAAGATGAACTTGCATACATTTTGAAAAGCATAAAATTATTGAAAAAGCATAAAATTATTGAAAAAGTAAATACAAAGTGCATACAATAACTAAAATCAGTGTATAAAATGTTATATCATTGGAGAATTGTATTAAATTGAGTAATGTCCTGAGTTATTCGACATATATTGTACACCGTAAGTATGATAAGGCCTGAAATAATTATTGGATCTGGAGCTTCTCAGATCTTCTCAAGGCACTTTTTCTCGGGGTTGTTGATAAAACGAGAAAACAAAAACAGCCAGAAAATCTACTGTAATCTCAATTTTTTATTGTGACAATTTGATAAAAATTATGGGTTTACAAGCTCAATATTTTTTCCGTAGACAGAAAACTCTTGGCTCAGTTGATCCGAGATACTAAAAAAGAAATATGTGTTGCTTTACTTATGTCATACTTTATGTTTCCGAAATATTAGAAATTCATTGTAATTTAATCCGGCTGTCTTAATAGAAACTGAAAATGTCCCACATGTCAAGTTTAGCCTGTTTAGGCCTACATCATAGTTTCCACAAGTTATTGTCAGTATTATCATCTTCACTTGAGTATGAATAAAATGTATACATGTATATAATTTGAATCAGATTTTTCCTTATTTATTTTATGTACCTGCGGTGCAATATAATTATACAGTCCATGAATTTGTTTGTAAATCCTCATGCAGCCGAGGAGTTCACCGATTGGCACAGACTTTATTTTTCATCTGTGTCACATAATGTTGGGCATTTCATTCACCCTTCGCCTAATTGCCTTGTCCTCCTCTTGTCCTAATTAGGCGACAAAGTGCATAGATACAGGATGTAAACTGTAAAGCCCCAATCATCCATCCATCCATCATCTGTGTAATGCGTATAGGCCTATATTGGTCATTGTCAATTTGTGGTAGCTGCTGTCTGCGTTCGCTCAGATGGTGCTTTTGCCAAGGTACCTAATCAATTTCGTATTGAGGGTTCTGAACCAATTGGTATAAGTTTCCGTACTTGAATCTGGTGTTAGGTTCTGAGTTAGTTCCCATTTTGTTGGCCAATTGTTAGGCCTAATCGCTCATGAGCTTCGTCTACGGTGGATGTTCATTGGTTGACGCTTCGGATAAAATATTAAATTAATGGCACATTGTATGCTTGTAACAGGCAAGAAAATGAGCCGTTTGGTATGGTACTTAATTGGCGTACAAGTGTGCATAAATTCAGGACGTAAAGCTGCAATCCTTGATCGTCTTGATTCTTCTCTTCCAATTTTGATTACCAGATTTTCAGTGCTGTAGTCTAAAGGGGGCAACCATTAGATCTCCGGTGATGGGGTCTTAATTTGGAGTTTTTTGTTGGTTTTTTCAAATAAATAATTTCCTGCCAAGTTTTGGCAAAAATGTTAATAAACTCGCCTGGTGGGGTATTTCTTAACATGGTGTTGTTTGATTAAGAAACAAAATATTTTCGAATGTCGCTGGCTTGAAATAATAATTTCATCTGACATTTCCATGAAATAATTTCTTTTCAAGGAAAACTCCAATCCACCTGAAAATCTAATGGTCGCCCCCTTATCCAATTAAGCCTGCACCACCAATCAAATTTCTGATGAGCCGCCCAGTCTCTAATAAGCTATAATGTGCACGGTTTGGTCTTGGCAGCTTGGCTGAAAATATTTGAGAAGCAGGCAAGCTGCATGGTCTTTTGCGACCTGAAGAGTCAGCTAAGTTTTTTCACCTTGAAAAACTGCTGGTAAACAATTAGTTGTCATGCAAAAGGTCAGATTCTGAAGTCATTACATGATTATATTTCTGCTCTACATTTTCCTATGGTACGTAATGACATTAATCTCTGCTCTCTAGGCTCACATTCACTGTTATGATATATTTTGCCTTTAAATGGCCCACACTGACCTGTGCTGATGGGGCATAAAACACGACCTCAATCACTCACTACGTTATATAGGTAATGGATGGTGAGGAGACCAATATTGAGTTATATTGGTCGAGGTCATTGGCCGAGAACAATACTTCATGCTGAGGCCAATAATAGTAGTCAGTGTTGTAGGTCTTGAGGCCGGCCTTGATGCCATATTTTGATGGTCTTTGCTCAGTCTCGAATGCCAAATCCTTGGCCTTGCGTCGGGTCTTGGTAGTCATTGGGCCAGTGTTCGAGGCTCCGGGACCTGCCTTCTTTTTGAGGCCACATTTTGATGGCCTCAATCTCGGAGGCTCATGCCTTGGTCTCGGCCTCGGATGTCTCGGTCTCCGAGGCTCATGCCTCGACTACATCACTATCAGTAGTAAAGAAGGACAAGGCAATGAGGCAAAAGATGCTTTACTCTACCCAGCCATTGAAACGATGTCCAAGAGGACACTACCAGAGCTAGAATCATACCAAAGACCCAGGAATACTGCATGCACCGCTGAAGGTCTCTCGTGGAGTTGTGGGTTCAAACCCCAAATGGTGAATACAAAATATTTTCAGACCTTTTACTTCAACAGCAAATCCAGGCTCGATATCGTTTGATAAAAGAAAAGAACGGAAAAAATCCTTTTTTGAATGCAAACTTTAATGAACAACACGTTTCCCAAGTCATCACAGAATATTCATGAATCAAATAACACTAACTAAAAACTTCTCCACCAGGGTGACTAGAAATAATGAGGTGAGGAGAAATCAATATTTAACAATATGCAAATTTATGCAAATTAGTGCACAATTAAAGGCAACAATATACAGAAATTATTCAGTAAACATTCTTAATTACACAAATAAACATGTATGACAAACGATAAAGGATGATCGGTGATAATGATTTCGAGTGTTAGAATGAAATTTTTTAGTTTGAGTGACTCTAAACTACTATATGAGGAATTGTAAATTAACGGGTCCGAATCATTTTCATCAATGTTCATGATTATTATTTTTTGGGCTAGTTTCACCAGTTTATTATCAAAGACTAATAATAAATTTACAAAGAAACAAACAAACTAATAGCTGAAGGCTTGAAGCATAACAAGAATCCATGGATTCAAAACCGGCCTTTGGCAATTGTATATGCGGGATTGAAATCATGAAGAGGGTGATTTATGTATTATTACATGGATTGTTTTGTATTGAGCAGTGATAGCCAGACTCATAGTGTTTGCTGCATGCCATTAAACTTTGAGGGGAACCCCTTAGCAAATGCCTATACCAAATTTCAGAACTGCAAGTCAAATACTACAGTCACAGTGGGCAATTTAAAACATGGTGGCCATTTCGACAGCCATCTTGGATTTTTCCAAATTCTGAGGGGAATCCCTAAGTGAATCCCTATACCAAATTTCATAGATCTAAGTGAAATAATAAAGTCACAGTGGGAAATGTAAAATATGGTGGCCATTTTGGCAGCCATCTTGGATTTCTCAAAAAATTTTGAGGGGAACCCCCAAGTGAATCCCTATAACAAATTTCATGAATCTTAGTGAAATACTAAAGTCACAATAGGCAATTCAAAATATGGCATCCATTTTGGCAGCCATCTTGGATTTTTCCAAAAATTTTTGAGTGGAACCCCTAAGTGAATCCCTGTATCAAATTCAAATATCATAAATCTAAATGAAATACTAAAGTCACAGTGGGTATTTTGGCAGCCATCTTGGTTTTTTCCAAAAATTTTTGAGGGGAGCCCCTAAGTGAATCCCTGTACCAAATTTCATAAATCTTAGTGAAATACTAAGGTCAGAATGGGCGATTTAAAATATGGCGGCCATTTTGGCAGCCATCTTGGATTTTTCCGGAAATTTCTGAGGGGACCCCTAAGTGAATCCCTATACCAAATTTCATAAATCTAAGTGAAATAGTAAAGTCACAATGGGCAATTCAAAATAAGCGGCCATTTTGGCAGCCATCTTGGATTTTTCCAAAATATTTTGAGGGGAACCCCTTAGTGAATCCCTGTACCAAATTTCATAAATCTAGATGAAATACTAATGTCACAGTGGGCAATTCAAAATATGGCGGCCATTTTGGCAGCCATCTTGGATTTTTCCAAATAAATTTGAGGAGAACCCCTTAGTGAATCCCTGTACCAAATTTCATAAATCTAGATGAAATACTAAGGTCACAGTGGGCAACACAAAATATGGCGGCCATTTTGGCGGCCATCTTGGATTTTTCCAAAAATTTTTGAGGGGGACCCCTCAGTGAATCCCTAAACCAAATTTCATAAATCTAAGTGAAAAAGTAAAGTCACAGTGGGCAATTCAAAACATGGCGGCCATTTAGGCAGCCATCTTGGATTTTTCCAAAAATTTCTGAGGGAAACCCCAAAGTGAATCCCTATACCAAATTTCATAAATCCAAGTGAAATACTAAAGTCGCAATGGGCAATTCAAAATGTGTTGACAAGAAAAGTGGACAAGTGGACAAGTTTACACATGGACAAGTGGACAAGTGGACAAGAGTCCCATTTCACCTTAAGCCCTCCTCTATTAACCGGCCATTGGCCGGTTAAAAATGACTTATAAGGAGAACCAGATTTAACCTCATAGCCTTTTCCAGCTTGACTTCTTTGAAAGCAAGCATACGCCGCCACACAGTCATAGAGCTGAATACTTTTCGACAAAATGTATGCGATGGCAATAGGACTGCTGAGTTAGTTTCTAAAACTGTTTAATGGTCTACCTGTCGGTAGTGAGACAAAGAATATTACAGAATATCTTACGACCCCTCAAACAGCCTTGAAACAAAGACACTTACACGCTGCCACATAACTAAAATACATCTGCTCTTGGTGAACATAGCGATCAAAACGTATTAACAAACATTGCAAGATTCGGTGCACACATTAAAATATTCATATGACAATTAAAACTAATTAAGTACAGCACAAAATTAAGAGCTCTACAAAATTTCATTTCAAATAAACCCACATCCAAAAACTACAGGTGGTGCATTATAAACATGATGCAAAAGAAATCCCCAAATTATTTGCAAAGTAAAACGGACCTGCAACACGGAAGAAATACATTAGGCCAGACATATTTGAATTTTAGCTTCTCGGATCAACCGACCTGGCAGATTGAATCGAGCTTAAAAAGTGGCATGAGGGGATAAATTTTCTCATCTAAATACATTCCTACAATGCAAAAGTGGATATTTCATTTCCAAAAGTATCTGAATTTGAATCTTTCAGTCCACAACAACCCTATAATTCCTTGTAACAGCTTTGGCACATATGACCCTAATCTGTTTACTAGAGCTAGATAGCATTGCTGTCAGATTTTGGTGTGCACCAAAATGATTTTTGGTATCTTTTAAAGTCAAATTAATTGCCTTAAGTTTATCTTCTGACTTTGAAATTTCACAGAATACCGAAAATGTCTATTCTATGAATGGCACTGCAGTGCACGCAAAAGCAAATTGACTTTGGTCAGACATTTTGTCTGACGGAGAGAGAGTTCTGGTCAGACAATTTTCATTTTCATCAGACAAAAATGTAACTTCTTGCGGCAGTTATTAATAAATACTCCGCCTAACTGCGACCACCTGATGCAATTCAATATCCAGAAAGCCACATGAGTTTGGCCTAACAAGAGTTTCTCCGAAGTATATTTTGGATCAAAATTTCATTTTCTAAATTGATTCATTCCCATTTCATTATCCGCACATGTGAGAATCATGTATTTTAAATCTCATAACATAACTTTTTCAATTAATATCTTTTGATCACTTACATAGGTAAATTCAATTAACTTCTTCATGGCAGATGCAACTGAGATGCCAGCCAATGCAACAAAACTTAATGTTATGCATTAGAATTTTAACAGCTTTGAATGGTCTGATTCTTGTCTTTTTTTTTGTCTTCTTACAATGAAAGCAGTTATGCGTTTTGATTTATCACAACACTAAAGTGTACTAACTTGGATTGATTACTTATTATGATAAAAATAATGTTAAAGTTCCATCCATGAGGCAAATTCGCATCATGAGACTTAAAGAGTGAAGAACTAGGTCTATAGTATCGTTGATTGTAATTAGCTCTAACAATTGGTCAGGAATATTGTAACTTGTCCTAAATTGCAATTAGGTCAATTGAGGGTCCAAAGAAGCTGAACCCTGACAGAATTGCAATTTAATTACTAGCAATTTGGTTCACTTCAAACAACTCCAAATTGCCATCTGCACTGCCATCAGGCCCGTATTAACCTATGGGCAAACGGGGCAGTTGCCCCGGGCCCATGACCTCAGGGGGCCCATGAAGAAGCTGAAAAGAATTGCGACAGTAAAGAAAGTGCGTCAGGTAACTGGCGCACGAATGTACTTATCAGAATTTAGAGCGTTTTTGGCGCAAGGGGGGCCTTTAGAAACAGTTTGCCCCGGGCCCAGAAATGCACTAATACGGCCCTGACTGCCATTGAAAGATTTTCTGATTGCCCAACAGAGTCCTTGAGTTTCCACAGCAGTCCCTGTCGGATTTTTTGTCTGACCTGGGCCAGAGACAGGTCGGACATTCATAAAAATAGTCGGCAAAAGCCGATTGTCCGACGGTTTTTGCGCGCACTGTGGCACTGGCTTTTCATGAGACTCTTTCTGAAATATTATTCATCCCCTCATGCCAATAAGAAGTATCAACAATTTTCACAAAAATTAACATGATATAAAATTGAGATTACAGCTCTTTTTTTTTTACCCATCTGTCCGACCCTAGCAAATGTGCCAAGAGATTGAAGAGAAGATCCGAGAAGCTAATAGATCGATCAATTATGTCTGGATAGGAAATTCATTTCCAAAAATCATCACATTTGCAAAGGGTAATGCTGAACATTGAAGCCAATAAGGTTTCATATTTAGTCTAATCGAATTTAATTTCATCAACAATTAAATGTTGTGTCTCTTTAACAGTTTTAAGATTTTTAAGCCCATAGACAGGCCCGGAGACATAAGAAATGGATGGCCTGCCTTTAAGAAATTATTTACCGTATATACTCGCGTATAAGACGCACTTTTGATACCCAGAATTTTGGCCTACAGAAGGGGTGCGTCTTATACATGAAATATACTAAATTATCAAAGTTTTCCGGTAAAAATCGCAAAATTCTGAATTTTCGTCTCTCTCGCCCGCCATTTTGAAACACGCGCCGTCAAATTCTCGTCTTGCGAGATCTCAAGCGAGAGAAGACGTGAACAAGAAAGCCATCATGGCGTCGCATGGACGTAAATAAAGTGGATTCGAGATGATTTCTTGCTATTTTAGCTGACATACATGGTAAATATACCTAAAGAAGCACTGAATATGTTGGAAATAAAGCATTCATCCGTCCGCCATTTAGTGCTTCGGTGCCAGTGAAATCTAATGCGACTTATACACGGGTTTCACTGGGAGGGGGGTTTTTGGGTCTGAGAATGGGGTGCGTCTTATACACGGGGGCGACTTATATACGAGTATATACGGTATATATATTCAAAACTCAGGAGCAACTTTTAAAATTGCTATGCAGCACTGAAATTACATGTATTAAGGTATCTGGGCATACATGGTATATGGGATCATAAGTCCAAGAATAGATATTGACACATTATGCAGAGTTAATAGATGACATTTGTTTTCATTATGAAGTTCTCAAATTTAAATACAAATCCCGACCCGGTAACAGTATTAAAATTTGGGAATTTTCTAACTTCAGAACTCGGCTCAAAGACAATTTCATTTCATTATTATATGTACAACCATAGCAGTTTTGTATTATTTACATGGCAGGTATGTACGATTCACTTTAGCATAGTAAAATGTCATGTAGTTTACAATAGAACTATGTACACACCAGAGACAGTTGCAACTTCAACTTAAAGATAACATGTTCTGATATCACTTTAAGAGACTCAAAAACACTTCAGAAGCATTTTGCATGTCTTCAAAAATATAATATTTTATCATCAAATTCATCAGGTTGAACATGACTCAACAGTAATTGCAAAGCATTCCAAACAAATATTTTACAATAAATTCAGGGAGCAAAACTTAGCCAATTAACTCGACACCAGACAAATTAATATGATGAGACCACCTTCAAGTTTCAATATTTATAACAAATTTAAGCGAACAGACAGAACCCAGTTGTAAACCTGACATCATCAGGGGCAGACCCGGGCAAGGCAGATGATTCCTAGGAGGTGGTATTAGTTGAATTTAGTTCTTCAATAACAAAAGTTTGTTCAGCACCGTCAGCGTGCATGGAAACGGAGAAAAAAGAAGTTTTTTCCAACTTTAGATAGCGAGTGGGGAGGGGTTTCAAAAATATATACACCACAAAAATGGGAGATTATCAGATCACCCCCTACTTAGTAGACCTAACACTTTCTCCTTTATGAAATTATAGGATTTTGATGCTGGGGACACCTACGGCTCCAATACAGTTTGATATGGTGGTGTTGCAGACTGGACTGGACCGCCCCCCTCCGGTCCAGCACTGCCTGGTCCAGGGGTGAAGCGGTCGGTCCGATCAAGGGGAGGAGATTAAAATAATTGAAAAAGTTTGGAAAAGTTTAAAAAAGAAAAGTCCTCTATTTTTAAAATAATTGACAAAGTTTGGAAAAGTTTAAAAAAAAATTTCCTCTATTTTTACCAATTTTCGCTGCACCGATACAGGCAACCTCTGGACCAGATTTTCGGAACTGAGGACAGTCCGGTGCTCAAGAGGTGGTGGTACTGGACAGTACCGGTCCAAAGCGGTCCGATCCACAATTCAATAATATCTGGTAAGCCCCTTACAAGCACTGGATTCAAGTTGAACAAACAGATTTTTACATTTGCAATGAAATGAACATAACATCATCACCTGATTACTTCATAAACACAGACGCAAAGAAATTCAATTAAAATATTTCAAAATAACTTCAACCCTGGCAAAAGGAATTTAAGGAAAATCGGCTATCAATAACAAAGGTAGCACGACAAGACTTTAGAGTGTATGATGACTAAATTCTTCATTACGTAATTAAATTGAACCACATGCCAAAAACAGTACGTTAAACAGAAAGACAATAGCATGTTTTATACTTGTTTTCAAGCCTACTATAACATTGTATAATCATGATAATACTGTGTACGCCGTGCACATTTGAAATATTTATGTATTCAGGAAAACTACATGAAAGCAGCTGGATACAAAACAAAGTTTTAAGATTTTTGCCAACTTTTTTGGCATGTAGTTCAATGACGTTACAAATGAGTTCTTTAGGTGTTCTAATAGTGAATGATATTATAATATCAATGATTATGAATGTTCCAAACGTAATAAGTTCTTACAATGATCAAATGAGATATATATTAAACTACAACCCAAACAATTTTTTGGCACAAATGGGGCAGAGTGGCTTCTCTTTAATACACTGACGCAAGCAATGACCGTGAAAAAAATGCTGACAAGGGGTTTTCCGAGCCGTTGACATCGGACTTAAGCAGACGGCACACACATCATCTAAACGCTTCAGTTCTTCTCTAGTCGCTCGTTCGAATCTCGCTAATAGTGTCCATTCTGCAAAAGCAGCACGTAGAGCGTTATGCAATATGTCCCTGCTGCTTGCGTAAACGTTCGTATATAAGCCAACGAGCATTAATAACTGGTGGCCGCCCATGAGAGACCATATCATGAAGTAAAGGGCGAAGATGACTTCTCCGACTCCCAGAATACCAGAAACGTAATACTTTTCCAACCCCTCGAGCCAGTCAAAGTTGCATTGTTCTAACAAGTACGTCAAAGGCCGGTGCAGATAATGTTGAACGAGTATAAAATATAACAGAGTCGATAGCAGATATAAGTAATTCATGTACACTGCTTGGTAGCATAACACCATGCACGCGAAAGTCGCTTTGAAGACTTGGATTCCGTTTCGAAAGTTCGGTGACTCACTAGGGGGCGTTTGAACGTCCGTAACAACCACAGGAGGCGCCGCAGTGTCCATAGGGGGCGGCGGCTCTGTTGCCCCCCTTTCCGAAGCTCTTTCTTGCCGTTTCTTAATCTCTTTCTTTGTGAACGTCACTATGTCGAGTAGAAATTTAAATGTGAGTAACGAGTGAGCCCAAGTAAAATGGCTCCTCGGGGTTAGACACGTCTGCGCCATTATGAAAAAGATGGCGCACCGAACCAACTTCCTGTTACGTCTCCTCTGCATGTCATTAGCCGCGTCCGAGGTCGAAAAATAATTCTCCTTTATCTGTTGAATGATCGCAACGGCCTTAAAAACCATGTGCAGAAATAAAACGCACACTTCTCCAGCGTATCGACGCCATCTTTGATAGAGGGCGTAAGTTACCAACGTGAATAGATTGACGGCCAGTATAGGGTTATTGAAGAATGCTTGCTTTCCTATGGTGGGTACTGACAGAGCGTAGGCCGCTGTCAGAAGAATTGTCACTGAAAGAGAAAAACAACAAAATTTTGAAAATGACAAAGCTATATAGCAGTGTCAAAAGTGTCAATACTATAATACATGCAACAAAGCAAACTTGTGTTTACCACTCTATTGTTCTAGTTATTCTTCCTGTCCATGAAGAGAAACTATGCTATTATATATATATATATATATATATATTATATAATAACATATATAGGCCTACTAATTATAATACTATACAACTTTGCAAACGAAGTTGGATCCAGATATCTCAGCAGCTATTCTGTATCCAGTGAAACTAACAGCATCATTCAGCACTGTAAAGTTTGTAAACATAAAATTTTTAATAATGCAAAGTCCATCAACAGACTCTTTTCCGAGACATCATTAATTTTGTAATTATCCGATCAAATTTATCAAGAGTATAATTACCGTAAGCTCTGGATATCATTGTTGGAATTGTGACACAATAGTTCCTGCCCATCTACACTATAGGGTTTATGCATCTTCCTTTCGGTCATTTGAGCTGAAAAATAAAAAAAACATTTCAAAAATATCATTATGATAACCAGTAATAAATTGATAATGGTCATTTTTTCATGGATGAACATTGCACAATTTTCTGGACAGTAAGATATATTTGAGCAATCAACAAACCTGTTTCCAGAATTGGCTCCCTGTTATTTTACAGTACTTATTCATATTTTAAAGTAGAGTTCCCCTGTGGCCTAATTGGTAAGTGCACTTGTCAACTGGCTTTGAGGGCGTGGGTTCAAATCTCACCCCAGGAACTCACTTTAGTCCGAGCCCATGGGACATTAAATGGAGGAGGGTTGTATCCAGTATTCTATGCTGGGGCAACTGAAAGACCCTGGGCATCCCTGAATTAATAGGGTATGTGCCAGACTCACAACAGTCTTATCATCTCATCATCATACGGCGATCGCATGCCTCGATATAGCCCACTTAGGTGCTACAGAGGCGTAAAACACAAAAAAAAAAAACAAAAAAAAAAATCATATTTTAAAGCATTGAAGAATGAACATGTCCCTTTTAATACGTAGCCTGGTAGAACTTGAGAAGCTTTTCTAAAGAAAATATTAAAAAGGTAGACAATCTGCACCACTGCCCTAATCTAATAATTTAATATCTTGACTCTCTCAGTTTTCAGTATATTCAGTAAATACTTCCTGGGGCTAGATCTGGGGCTGGCAAAAATAAAATATGAAAATATATTTATCCTCTATATTTCACATTGAAATAATTTACAGAGTAGCATGATTACTCATGTTACTTTTCTACTTTTCAAAATGGTCAAAAAGCATAGGCGTATCGGAGGGGGGGGGGGGCAGGGGGGGCGATCGTTTGTGAAACAGTAATATTCGGGCAAAAAGGCTCAACAATTTTGGGCAGATGATCAAATAATCACTAATGAAAATTAATGATTTCCAGGCAATTTCATTTGAAATGGTATTAAATCAAGACCTTGAAATTCGGGCAAATGTCGCTCGCCCCCCCAAAAATCGCGCGCGCCGTACGCCTATGTCAAAAAGACACTATTTTGTGTAGGGAATGGTTAAAATATTTTAACCAAAATATTTCACATAGCAAACCAGACAATTGTACAAATTTAACTAATTTTATAACACAACATTTCTAAGGAGCACTGGTGTCATGAACCTAATCATTGAGTTCAAGAGCAGGGACATCATTTTTTGCACACTACACATGCTACACTATGAAGTAATGCTACACAGATTTAATCACTCGCTAGTTCTACCGTGG
Source organism: Platynereis dumerilii (assembly GCA_026936325.1). NCBI lineage: Eukaryota > Metazoa > Annelida > Polychaeta > Phyllodocida > Nereididae > Platynereis > Platynereis dumerilii. Next base: position 46,078,709 of record JAPTHN010000004.1, on the reverse strand, counting down.
CATCTGTTAGATCTACAGTTTGTCACGTCATGCAAACGAACTGTAAGTGCAGCTACACCAGGTAGTTGTGGCATCACCAGTGGCGTATTTAGGGGGCCATAGGGCCATGCCCCCCCCCTGGCCCAAAATTAACATGGAAGAGATAGGAAAAGCCGCAGAGCGCCCCATATTCACCCCATGTAATGCCCCCCCCCCTTCAGGCCATTTCTAGATATGCCCCTGGGCATCACGGTTTGTCAACTCCGTTGCTTCATGATTGTCAACAAGTAAGAATGGGCTGCTGTGAACTAAATAGGTAAAAATAGGCAAAAAAAGTCCCAAAACATTGTGAAAATGTGATATTCACATTACAAAATGACTATTCTATAAGCAGGTATGTGTATTTCTGCTGTCAGAGGTGGCGGAACGTTTCGAAAAGTGGAGGGGCACCAGGCCTCGGGGCATCTTGTTTACGGTAATTTCAGGGAGAAAAGTGGCACTTTATGTATAATTTTTGGGCCCAAAAGTGGGGGGGGGGGGGGTAGGGGAGAATGGGGACCGACGGGCCATGGGGACCGAAGGGCCATCCTCTTAACGCCATGTCAAAAACGTTTTGAAACATCTTATTTGCATTTTTAGTATTGCTTATCACATCTATAAACACCATATTGATGACTGATCGATAAGTTAAAGCATAAGCCTTTAGTGGGCAAAACGATATTTTCAACATCTAAAGTAATTTTGCACTGATTCAGAAAAAGTGTTATATCTCCAATTTGTGTAGACTCGAGGCAATATATTTTCTATGACGATTTTCCCTATATATATTGGTGGCAATTTACACATTGAATTTTGGGAACAAGAACCATATTTCACAAAAAAAGGGGGTTTAACTATCCTGAATGCTTTTGGGGACCGATGAGCCATCCAACATGGGTACCAAAGGCCACTATTTCCTGAAATTTTCAATAGGTGGCGTATTGGCATTGGACTGGATATTAAATATATATATATATATAGATTTTATTGACAACTGGATATCAAACAGTGATACATGTGTCTTTCAATAAATATGAAGCAGAAAATAGAACTACAGCTACAGACTACAAATATAGGTGTATAGAATATGGGTTTACTTAAAATAATGGTATGTTTTATGGAATTCGGCAATGTTCAAGAGTCTTTGAGAGTCCATTCTAGAGATTCATTAATCATGTCCATAGTTTAGATAAATACACATGAAATGTTTGTAAGATGAGGTGAATTGTTAGAAACAGTATTTATAGAGAATAAGCTTTGAAATTAGTTGAATATTACACGGTCCCAGCTTTGCGAGATAGGCGATAGCATATAAATATATACAGTAATACTAGTATAAACCCACATACTAATAATGTCTACAAGGTACAGAAACATATCTATGACTATTTGGCACATTTACTAAATAATTGACTGAACAAACAATTTTTAACATTAATGAAAACATACTTAAAGTCTGTTTTGTGTAAAATCTGGGCATATCTATAATTTTTCGATATCTTATTATCCTATACACTCAGTTGGATCAACAACAACATCTAGAATCCAAATTTCAAATTCTTCATCCACCCTTTGGCAAGTTATTGACATGGTCCATCGGACCCCATGGGATGGCCCATCGGTCCCCATGGTTGGGGACCGATGGGCCACCATCTTACTTGACAGAAAATGTGCTTTCTCATCTTTCTCCCTAGGTTGATCTATGTGAATCTTATATCATTTTATAGAGAATTACATCGGCTAAAAGGGTGCACAGTATGAATCCTGTATCTGAAACAGATTTGCCTCCATGGCCAATAATTTGTCAAGCGGCCCATCGGTCCCCACTCTCCCCTACATGCCCCCAGTGCCCCCCAGCTCCACCGCCTCTGTCTGCTGTAGTAGCACTTATGGAAGCTGAGGAATCTGGCCTAACAGGCTAAGGCTAATGTTAGTTCGCATGCGGGATGGATTCACTGTAAGAGCTTTAACCATCGCTGAAATGGTCCTCATATTATCTTGAATAGGGTCTGTAAAATTTAAAAATATCCAATACGCATAGCCTATTTAATATTCGCGTAAGCGATTGGGCGGCGAAGCCGCCCATTCGCGAAACGCGAACTTAGTGCAACAAGTGCCTGAAATGTTGTGGACTGCTTCACTGACCTGATTTGGTCAACCGCCTGAACCTGCGATGGGAGAGTCATTCGTCAGCTTCAGATTTAGTTTAGTAGGAACTTATAACTTCAGTTTATCATTCCAATGTATCTGAATATTTTGAATATGTTTAATTATCACTCCTGTGTGCGTAATCCTTGAATTTGACAGGAAAAAGTCATAGTTTCTTCAAAAACATTTGGTGATGGTTTCCGTAGTTTCAGCCAGATGGCGTCAGGTGTTATGCAGGCTGCAGTGGCGATCCTGTGATTTAGTTTTATTAAGTGTAAAGTGAGTTTTGATAGCACAGGTATTCTATGCCGGGGCAACTGAAAGACCCTGGACATCCCTGAATTAATAGGGCTTGTACCAGACTCTCATTCTTATACTCAATTCCTACAAAACAATGCGAAAACACCTCTGTCTTAAATGCTCGTCCCACTCAAAAGCCCAGATACTGCTCTCTCTTTTCATTCTCTTTTCAGGAAAAACAAGAAGAACACCATCACAAGAGCATCACAGCCTCCCTCCGGACCCCGCACACAGACGAAAGAAGAAAAAGACCCGAAAAAGCTGGCGACCCGTTGGATCCCTTCCCAAGTGCCCCCCCCCCAAAAAGACTAGGAACTCACCCAGGTGGCCCATAAATCTGATCTTCGGAGAAGAAAAACAAGGCCACCTGGGTACAAAATAATGACAATTCAAGGCCACAGGGGCTTCGTGCCCATATTGGCCTTGGGCCTTCGGCCCAAAATGACACATACGTTTTTGATATCGTTTTAAAGCTCTTGAAGAGATCTGACTGATGCAGGTAGGCCTACTACATAAAATAGTGCTGACGCGAATCTTTGGCTGTGCCAATTACATATTAAACTGCTATGCTATCAAATGAAGGAAAGCCAGAGCAATGTACAATGTATTGTCTACAAAACCAACGTCACCAGACCATGATCAGTGACATTAAGTGATTGAGTTGCATTTAGCAGTGTTTAACTTCATAGAATCAAAACACCAGTATCATGGCTCATCATAAACTTCTCTGACCATGATATTGAAGTTGATAACTTTCACAGCACCTTGTTTCCCCAAATAATGGCAAATTCCCTTTGTTTAAATACACAAGTGCAGTACATATACGTTGCCTAACACATGCACAAGCCAATAAATACTAACCTAACTCACCTAAGCCATAATGAAGGAAAACATTCAGAATTCACTTCATCTTGTTGTTATTTTTCTGTATCCTTGACCTTGGCAACAAATTTCCTACAGAGGGCGGTGAAATCGAGATCAGCATAACGCGCCACCTAGATTATAACTAATTTTGCTTTTATTTATGCCCTATTTATTGCAAATTATCACTTTGGAAAATTGTTTCATATTCAATATTATATTACTGATTATTTATTTGGTTACTAGTGAGGTGAGTAGACCTACTTTTCTTTTTATCAAAAAATAATGCAGGTTTAGCCCATTGCGCCCATTGACTATAAAAATAGAAAAAAAAAATCAATGGTTTACAAGGACAGATGCAGGGAGGGGGATTGGGGGACATGCATCCCCCCCCCCCACCAGACATAATTTTAAATATTTTAACATGTTAATTATCAGCGAACCGGCTATGCGCATTCGCCGTTCAGCGACAAGATAGACCCCGGGGGGGGGGGCCCCGGGGGGGGGGGGTACTTCGCGGATTTTTGCATAGGGATGCGCCTCGGCGATTTTGAAAACCAAAACCGTTTTAATCCGAGACCAACTCCAAAACCACAAACCATATTAATCTTTTAGTAAAAATATCCAAAACCAATTTATAGTCTGGGAGCCAAGGAGAAAAAATGGGCGGTTGGCTCACCCCGAAAGAGGGATGGACAATCTATACATCGTTGGAATCGCGAGATTCTCTAGATTATGGAACTTGGGGATGCAGTTAAGAAAAGTGGTGCAATTTTTCACAAATCGGTTACACTCATCATTACACTAGTAAAATGCATTTTTTAGGGATTTAGTCGATAGTTAGACTTCATCAAGCCAACCTGGCAAGTACTACCTCAATTACTAATTTTGATGGTCATGTGACCTTTTTGGTCACATGACCATACTGATCACCATCTGAGGTCAAACCTCAGAAATAAGCATTTTTTCAAGAGTTCATACAGTATTTTTAACCGCTGTAGCTACAATAATGCCAGTATGTGGATAAATTTAGTCTCACTGGAAAGCCCTTGTTATAAGCTTCAATCTCACAAAACATTTATATACATATCCACGGAAACTGGTTGCCATGGCAACAAAGTTTGAAATGACACAAATTTGACTTGAAAATTGGAAAATTCATTTTTTGGGATTTACTCGACCGCCAGACTTCATTCAACCAAGCAGGCATGTAAAACCATAGTTAGGCATATTATTGGTCATGTGACCTTCTGGGTCACATGACCAAGGTGACCACAATTCAAGGTCAAACCTGAGGAATTGACATTTTATTTAGATTTCATACAACATTTTCTACCACTGTAGCTACAATAATTGTGCAATATGTACAAATGTGGTCTGGTTGGATAGCCCTTGTTATAAGCTTCAATCTCACAAAACATTTATATACATATCCATGGAAACTGGTTGCCATGGCAACAAAGTTCAAAATGACACAAATTTGACTTGAAAACTTGAAAATTCATTTTTAGGGACTTACTCCTCAGCCAGACATCGTTCAACCATCCAGGCATGTACAACCATAATTATGTATGTTTTTCGTCATGTGACCTTCTGGGTCACATGACTAAGGTGACCACAATTCAAGGTCAAACCTGAGAAATTGACATTTGATAAGATTTCATACAACATTTTCTACCACTGTAGCTACAATAATTGTGTAATATGTACAAATGTGGTCCATTTTATAGGGTTTCATTACACATGTGATGTGTTTAAGTATCTATGGAAACTGGTTTCCATGGAAACAAAGTTCAAAATTACACAAATTTGACTTGAAAACTTGAAAATTCATTTTTAGGGACTTACTCCTCAGCCAGACATCATTCAACCATCCAGGCATGTACAACCATAATTATGTATGTTATTCGTCATGTGACCTTCTCGGTCACATGACCAGGGTGACCACAATTCAAGGTCAGACCTGAGAAATTAACATTTTAAAAAGATTTCGTACAACATTTTCAACCGCGGTAGCTGCAACAATTGCACAATATGCACAAATGTGTCCTTGTTGGATAGCCTATTTTATAGGACTTCATTGCACACTTAATGCATATACGTGTAAGTATCCATGGAAACTGGTTGCCATGGAAACAAAGTTCAAAATTACACAAGTTTGACAATGATGTCAGGCAAGTTTTGGCTCCGAAATAAAAGAAAAATCATTTCAGATTTTTTCTCAATATTACAAAATATGTCAACCAATGATGTCAGCCAGTGATGTCAGTTGGGGACATTAGTTGATGAAAGTGATTTCAGTCTGTGATGTTCGGAAGTAACATTAGTTGGTGATGTCAGTTGATGACATCAGCCAGTGATGTCAGACATCGAAGTCACCCAGTGATGTCAACCAATGATGTCAGCCTGTGATGTCAATTGGTGACATTAGTTGATGATGTAATCCACTGATGTTAGTTGGTGACATCAGCTGGTGATGTCAGAAAGTAATGTCAGCCAATATGTCAGTCAGTGATGTCAGTAAGTGACATCTGTTGATGACATCAGCCAGTGATGTCAGCCAATGATGTCAGCCAGTGATGTCAGCCAGTGATGTCAGCAAGTGATATCAGCCAATGATGTCAGCCAGTGATGTCAGTTGGTGACATTATTTGATGATTTAATCCAGTGATGTTAGTTGTTGACATCAGCTGGTGATGTCAACAAGTAATGTCAGAAAGTGATTTCAGTCTGTGATGTCATGAAGTAACATTAGTTGATGATGTCAGTTGATGACATCAGCCAGTGATGCCAGGCATAGAAGTCAGCCAGTGATGTCAACCAATGATGTCAGCCGGTGATGTCAGTTGGTGACATTAGTTGATGATGTAATCCACTGATGTTAGTTGGTGACATCAGCTGGTGATGTCAGAAAGTAATGTCAGCCAATAATGTCAGTCTGTGATGTCAGTAAGTGACATCAGTTGATGACATCAGCCAGTGATGTCAGCCAATGATGTCAGCCAGTGATGTCAGCCAAATATATCAGCCAATGATGTCATTGATGTCAGCCAATGATGTCAGTCCGTGATGTCAGCCAGTGATGTCAGCCTGATCCAGTGATGTCAGCTAGTGACATCAATTGTTGACATCAGCTGGTGATTTCAGCTTGTGAAATCAGTCAGAGATGTCAGTAGATGATGTAGTCAGTGATGTGGGTCGGTGTCAGTGATGTCAGCCAGTGCTGTCAGCTCTAACATCAGCCTGCAACTTCAGTCAATGATATTAGCCAGTGATTTCTGCAGTGACATCAGTCAGTGACATCAGTCAGTGACATCAGTCAGTAATGTCAGGCAGTCAGTGATGTCGGCCAGTCAATTACATCACAGGATGACATCAGTCAGTGACGTGTCATATCACTGGATGATATCAGCCGATGATGTCAGGCGATGGCGACAATCTATGATGTCAGCCAATGATGTGAATCTATGAGGCTCATCTTTTCATGAAGCCTACCAATAAATAAAAGCCTGAAAATTGATTGGCTTTCTTCTATTTAGATCAGTATTCGTCAATATTTAGAGCGCTTTGTAAATAATGAGAAAACATATGGGCGTTAATGTTAGTCTTTGTTGGATTATTTTATATTGATGCGGAATTATTACCAAATTAGTCCAGCAGTCACAGGGGTGAAGTCACCAACTATACTGGCCAGATTGTATAGGGCAACAACATGCACCCTATACTGCATTCCAGCAGACACTGTAGACCCCCTGCTCTCGCATATGGAAATACACTTCCGTCTAGTATTTTTGGGAAAACTGCCGCCCAGGCCCCCCCCCCCCCAGAGAAAAAGCCTAGCTGCGCCATTGGTTGAGATGTAAATTTTATGTACAGGTCTCATTCCACCAAACGCGATGTGTGACAAGCTATTATGAAAATCAGGTTGGTATCTCACACACAAAATGGAAAATGTGCGTACTTTAAACTTTGTGATTGGAGCTGTCAGTTAGCAGGGGTACTTAAATGTTGATAACAGTGTGAGATTGGAGCGATAAAAAGGGCATTCCAGGGAGGAAACAAGTCTGTGTCTGTTAAATATATTGTTTCTGTGGTTGTTGAGACTGAACTTATGTGGAAGCACATGCCAGATTGACTGAATAATGTCTGGATGCAGAGCACAACTCTTTAATTTTTTTTTTTAACATTTCAAGTCAAGTTTTTGAAACTTTTGACTTTGTTGCCGCTGCACTAGGTTCCTTGGATAATCACACAATTAACATAGAAGACTGAAACTAATAAAAGTGGTTTTCCAATGGTACCAAGTATACATTTATTTATTACCAATGTTATTGCTGTAATGATTAAGATTGGTGTCTAAAATCTTGAATAAAACGCTCAAGTTTTTTAGGTTTGACCTGATTTGGCGGTAGGCATGGTCATTTGACCAAAGACATTACATGATCAGTAGAAGTCATAATGGAGGTAGTAGTTGCCTGGTTGGCTGAATATAGTCTGGCTGTTGAGTGTTTCTCTGAAAAGGACCTTTCCCTGTGACAAGTCAATTTGTGAAATTTTGAACTTTGCTGCCATGGCAACCAGTGAACATGGGTACTTGTACAAATTACATGCAAAGGCAAGGTTGAACCCTATGAAAAGGGCCTTCCAACACGACCACATTTGTGTACATAGCACAAATACTGTTGCTACAAAAGCTAATGTTATTGAATAAAATCTTCAAAAAATATAGTTTTCCAAGGTTTTGTGTAGTGGTCAGCATGGTCATGTGACCCAGAAAGTCACATGGCCAATAAAATGTGCAACGTGGTTGTACAAGCCCAGTTTGTTTATTTGAAGTCTCGCCGTGGAGTAAGTCACTAAAAAATGAATTTTCCTGTTTTTAGTCAAATTTGTGTAATTTTGAACTTTGTTTCCATGGCAACCAGTTTCCATGGATACTTATTTGCATTAAGTGTGCAATGAAGTCCTATAAAATAGGCTATCCAACAAGCCACATTTGTGCATATTGTGCGATTGTTGCAGCTACTGCGGTTGAAAATGTTGTATGAAATCTTTTAAAAATGTTATTTCTCAGATCTGACCTTGAATTGTGGTCACCCTGGTCATGTGACCGAGAAGGTCACATGACGAATAACATGCATAATTATGGTTGTACATGTCCGGATGGTTGAATGATGTCTGGCTGAGGAGTAAGTCCCTAAAAATGAATTTTCAAGTTTTCAAGTCAAATTTGTGTAATTTTGAACTTTGTCTCCATGGCAACTAGTTTCCATGGATACTTAAACACATTACATGTATAATGAAACCCTATAAAATGGGCTATCCAACAAGACCACATTTGTACATTTTGCATAATTATTGTAGTTACAGTGGTAGAAAATGTTGTATGAAATCTTAATAAAATGTCAATTTCTCAGGTTTGACCTTGAATTGTGGTCACCTTGGTCATGTGACCCAGAAGGTCACATGACCAATAATATGCCTAACTGTGGTTGTACATGCCTGCTTGGTTAAATGAAGTCTGGCTGTCAAGTAAATCCCTAAAAATGAATTTTCCAATTTTCAAGTCAAATTTGTGTCATTTCAAACTTTGTTGCCATGGCAACCAGTTTCCGTGGATATGTATATAAATTTTGTGTGAGATTGAAGCTTATAACAAGGGCTTTCCAGTGAGACTAAATTTATCCACATACTGGCATTATTGTAGCTACAGCGGTTAAAAATACTGTATGAACTCTTGAAAAAATGCTTATTTCTGAGGTTTGACCTCAAATGGTGGTCAGTATGGTCATGTGACCAAAAAGGTCACATGACCATCAAAATTAGTAATTGAGGTGGTACATGCCAGGTTGGCTTGATGAAGTCTAACTATGGACTAAATCCCTAAAAATGCATTTTACTAGCGTAATGATGAGTGTAAAAATATTATGACTTGGTTGCCATGGTAACCGATTTGTGAAAAATTGCACCACTTTTCTTAACTGCATCCCCAAGTTCCATAATCTAGAGAATCTCGCGATTCCAACGATGTATAGATTGTCCATCCCTCTTTCGGGGTGAGCCAAATCCTTAAATAAAGCACTTTTGAGCTCTTGGCTCCCAGACTATTAATCTTTATGAGTTTTATACCATTTTAATCATCTTTTGAAGCCGATTCCAACGGTACCAAACATGTTTGGGGTGAAAAAAGGGCAACCAAATTAATCTGAATTCCTAAAAAACCAATACCATTTTTAATTCTCTGAGGCCAAAAAACCTAAACCATCCAGCAGAGCCTCTATAGGCTATACACCCTTTCATAGTGAGTACCCCCCCCCCCCGGGGATAGCTAGACCTCCACCAAAATTTTCTGGTTCCCCCCTAATGGTTTAGCCCTAATTTAATAAGGTCTAAATAGGCATTGTGCTAATGATAAAAAATAACGTGCAAGCACTTTAAGAGATGCTTGTAGATAGACTGCCCATGATAGCACTTTTTACCCTCGGCAATGTATACATTGCCGACGGGTATTGTAGTTACTTTGGGAAAATTTGTCCGTCCGGCGGCGGGGCGGGCGGGCGTCCGGATAACGGGCGTCCCACTTGTGTATTGGGAGTAATGCTAAAACTATGGAATGTATACTTTTTATTTTTGGGACATTATTATATCTTTTATCCTAGTTGTGCCTTTTAGGGGTTTAATCCACATGAGATTAATACTTTTCTCACAATTATTGAAAAATGTGAAAAAATATTTTTTTGTGTATTGGGTGTCAAGCCAAAACTATGGCATGCATATTCATCATTTTTTGGTAAATATGGTATCTTTTATCCCAGTTGAGCCTTTCGTAGGTCTAATCCCCATGACATTAATACTTTTCTCACAATCATTGAAAAATGTGAAAAATTGTTTTTTTTTTTGTTTCTGTGACAGCTGAAAAACTGCAGTACTTTTGACACTGAAATTGGCATATTGTATATATTAAATACCCAAGATGTGTTTTTTGTGGGTCTAAATGCTCTGAAAAAGTTGAACGGACGACAATTTACCAAAAATATGAAGAAATACTGTAATTTTAAACTTGTATGATTCAGTAAATTTTGAAGTTAAATCTATGAAATTTTCCACTTAGGTGTCTAACTTATGCCTCTTTAAACATCTCTAATCAGTTGGAATGTTGGTCCTATGAATTTTTATAAAAACCCAAAAATTCGAAAAAATGCCAATTTTCCAACATTTCTGCCTGAAAAGCAAAATGGTAATAGGTAAGTTAGTTAACTTTAGGTCTTATTGTAGTTAGACACACTGTTGACTAATATTCACAGCCATTGCATGAGTTGTTGCAATTTTTTCCATTGAAATGTATGATTGAAAAAAGGCAAAAAATCATTAAAATGTCTATTTACTCTCCATTTCCTTCTGATGTCATACCAGTCGTTGACATTTTTTTGTCAAAATAAACCTGACATGTTTCACATCATCATCATGCTGATTTTGAACAATATGAAAACTTTTATTCACAGCATAGGTCAATATTAACAAAATTAGGTAAATATTAAGGATTTTCAGATAATCATATATATCAGTAAATATTGGCCCTGGTCAATCAAATTTGCCACAATAATGTCCAAATTTGACTTTTTCTACCTCTCCTCATGAAATATTATCAATAAGAAATATATAAATTTATATATAATTATGTGGACTTTCAAAGCATTAATTAAGTATATTCAAAAACATGCATTTGTGTGTTAATATTTTAAAATGTTGACACTAAATCTTTTTAAAACTCCCAATTATTATAACTTTATGGTTAATATCTAAACTCAGTGATGTAAATTTTTAGAAGATGAATAAATGTCAGCCCCTTTTATTTAGTTGTTTGCATGAAAATTAAATGTGATTGAATCAGACAGACTGGCTTTTGTTGAATGGAGCACTGGAGAAGTCTTGATTATGTAATGTTATGTCACAGGGTAATTGTCTTCCCTGATAATCCTTTGACAAGAAATCTTAAATCTCAATTGTAACTTAATGGTTTAAATCTAACATCAGTTATATACATTTTAACATATGAAGTACTGTCAGCTTACTTTTATTTTGGTCTTTAATGAAAAACATGTAAGACAGACTGGCAATAAGACCGCTATGTATATATAGAGGGTTATCAAAGAAAATTACTTGGGATGCAAACCCAATTTCTGCAAATTTCAGTGTGCAATTTTACATTTCAAGATATTATTGGATAAATCTGTCTTTTAATTCATTTTAAAACTTACTCCAATTGTATTTTTAGCATTTTAAAGAAATATTGTTTAGGGGTAAAAGTATCATCATTGGAAGGGGTCCAGTTTTTTTGTGAATGGGCCTGGAGACACTATGTCTGTGCTTCATTGTACCCCTCCCCTCCAGCCATTCATGTTATGTAACATTGTGTCACTAATCCTGTCCAGTGACCAAAGCTAGGAACAAAGGAGCACAAAAGCAGTGCACAGCACCCTCAACTTTTTAACAAATTTTCTTTTTTCTTAGAAATATGTCCAAACTGCATTGACACCAACTTTGTAGTCTTATATTGAACAAATAAAGAAATTTCCAATTTGAATAAAAGATTTAGGCCAACTAGAAGCTGAGATATGACTTTTTGTAGCCCATACAGGCTGTACACAGAGTTGGGACATGTTTCTCTTGTTTTGTTTTTCTTTACAGCTATTGTTATTCTCCAAAGTTTGACCAGCATTTAACCTTTGTATTAACTAGCAACTTGCTTAGTCTTAAAAGATATATATATATACTGGCATAAACCTTGTTTTAGTATTACTATTTACAATGGTTTTGGTTGGAGACATCTTATCTATAATTTATGTTTTTAGACCCATATTCCATATTTGTAATTTATGATAAGAATAGCTAAGACTAGATAGACTAGATAGATGGATGGATAGATAGATAGATGGATGGATAGATAGATAGATAGATAGATAGATAGATAGATAGATAGATAGATAGATAGATAGATAGATAGATAGATAGCTGGATAGATAGATAGATAGATAGATAGATAGATAGATAGATAGATAGATAGATAGATAGATAGAAAGATAGAAAGAAGGATATAGATAGATGGATAGATAGATAGAAAGATAGAAAGATAGATAGATAGACACATGTAGATAGATAGATATATATATAGATAGATAGATTGATAGATGCATACAGAGATGGATAGATTATTAGAGCAATTTTAATCCTGTACAATTTCTAAAGCTTTACAATGATTCAAGATTCCTATACGTGGATATATCACAAAATCCAATCATCAACAGGAATTATTCTTTTTTCTCAAATTATTCTTTTCACAAAAAGCACAAAATCAGCCATAGGCCTACTTGCCCGAATCACATGATCCAGATTTCATTTTGACTAGTAGATATATCATTTCAAGTTTAATCTCTTGGTAACCATTGATTTTCAGTGATGTTTCATTGGACCCCCCCCCCCCTCATCACAGTGGCACACTTCTGAGGTGTGTGAAGTAAGCCACCCTCCATTCTTTTGTCAGGTTACATAATGGCATTGCATAAGGTGATTAAAAGATTGGGGTACAGCAGACAATAGCCATTTGATATGGGTGTTAAACAGCTGAGGAGGGGGACTAAGGAAGCCTCTTTAACCCCTTTAAGGGGAATGTCTGCAAGGATAATGTAATTTAACTGAAATAGTTACAACATCCAACAATTTACATGGCTACATTCTAAAATGGATCCAGGATCAAGATGATGTAGAACTGAAGTCAATGACACTGTTTGATTAGATATAAGATTTACAGACAGAAATTTATTGAACTGATAGATATCTAATTTTTGTTCAAACAATAGCTACCCATATTGAAATTCAGTTTTATGCAGTTTAAATGAAATTGTAATTTTATCTTTTCTGCAGGAATTATGACACATCTTAATAGAAAAACTGACAATTGGATTGATCAAACTACCAAAAGTCTATCAATCTATCTATCTATCTATCTATCTATCTATCTATCTATCTATCTATCTATCTATCTATCTATCTATCTATCTATCTAAACAGTCCCCTACATGTCCTGATCGTTTTCTGACTGTCTTTATCTCAATTGTTGTCCATTTCTAGCTGTCTTTTTAATGGTCATTACCTGTCTATTGTGCACTGCATTGCTTTATTTTCCTGTCTGTCACCACTGTATATTACATTCAGACAAAAATAAGTTTGATAAAAAACCAACTTTCTAAAATGGTAGTGGAAGAGGGGATGAATTACTGTGGGTAATCTATGCCGGATAATATTGTTCTTAATATTGTCACCGAAACCAGTCATCTTCTTGACTTCATTTTTTTTTAGATTTTATTTCTCAAATTGCTTGTTCACAAAAAGGCACAGATTTTGCCACAGGCCACCAATAGGCACAGTGGAATACTTGCCTGAATTTCATTATCCAGATTATACCAAATTATACCACTTCTACAGTACAATGTAATGTCTTGCTAATTGCTAACCATTGATTTTCAGTTCATTTGATCTTGTGGCACACTTTTTTACTCCTTGCCCAAATTTTAACTGTTTCCCCTCTTTTTCTGGGGGGGACCCATCCTGCAAGCTGATTGCATGTGGATTTTGAATTCCTGCCAATACAAAATGGCAGACGGGAAACATTTATATTATTTTGCTCACAGCTCTTGGCCATTCAATGAAAGTTTTTCAACGGGAATTTCATGTTCATGAGGATATTAGAGTACCCAGTGGGGTCCTGCCTCAATGTATCCCACTGTCTGGAGAATAGCCGCTGAGTAGCCGAGGGTATGCTGCCGCGCAGCCTATGTTTTATTTTTCAAATTGCATGCAAAAGTTGATGAATGGGTAGAGTCGGTTCATGCAAAGACACAGATCTGATCTGGTACATTTACCCAGTTTCTTAATATTGTCAAATAACTGCACCAAACTTGCGAAGCAAGGGTAAGTTGACCTATAACACCATCTAAACATAAATAATTCTAGTTTTGAAGCATTTTGAATTTTTGCGAAAAATGCCTATAATAAATGTTTGTTAAATTTCATGTAACATATCAGCCATAATGCTGCCATATGCTAAAGACATTATACAAATGATCTATCTGAAGAAATACAAGGTTTTTTAAGAATAAACTAAGTGGAACAACTTGCCCCGTAATGCGGCGCAACTTGCCCCAGCACCCAGGCAAGTTGTGCCACTTGACCTACTTTTTTCAAATGTCTACCATAATCTTCCAGTGGTCTGATTGCCCTGACACTTTGGTTGATTCTGGCCAAGGTACAGGGGCACCCCATGATCTGTTATACCAATTATCTGTTATGCAGCAGCCGCCAGGCTGGCTGGCAGACTGTCAGCTAGGATTTTCCCAGCTGGTAAAGTTTACCCGCTGGGATCCTATTTTTTTGTTTCCAACTGATGAAATTCTCAGTCAGGTATTACCTGACTGCGAATGAAAGCAGTTGAGGTGGCCCCCTGGGAAAAATAATGATTTATATCAGCTGGCTGGGAGGTGCTGAATGATGCTTGGGCTGGCTGGCAACCCAGCTGGCAGCATAACAAATATTTTCTCCCAGTTGCATTTAAAGAATTAACATTTACTAGCATAGTACCCGTGATAATGAAGTCCAGGAAAACAGAACAACTACCACTTCATTGCTGAAGATTGATGGTGATGCAAAAAGTGACAAATAAGTGCACTGGTAGACCAATGATATGAACAGTTTGAGGAACCAAACCCACTTAAGGTTATTGTAGGACATGAAATAATGTTGCTTGCAAATTTTGAGTTGTTGGCATTGAGTAGTTTGGGAGGAGTAGCGTAAAGCATCCATGAATTAAGGGTATGATGATGATAAGCGTCACAAAAGATGTGCAACCAGTAGCTTACACTTATATGGGCATTATAATAACACATGCAGTCGTGAGGTGCCCCTGAGGTATTATATTTCGATATCTGATTGTCAGATTATATGATTAAGTTTTGGTTTTTTGGAAAATCAGCCTGATGCAAAAAATGGCACAACTTACCCCGGTCACCCCTACTGGTAGGGATCATTGACATTGTGCTCCTCTCGGAGTCACGCTTGGACTTATATGATCTTTACCTGCTTTAAGATCACAGTTCCAAAACGCTAAAACTGAGACTGTGTGTAGGTTTATTGTCAATGCTGATGTTTGAACATCGTAGTAGGGATTTCTGACAATATAGGCCAATCCTCCTCTTAGATGAGGCCGACCGTCACCTTCAGTGACCTTGACCTACTTTTCAAGGTCACAGGGCATAAACAGTGGAAAACATTTTATTGCTTGTGAACAGACATGCCGCGATATTCTGTATGACTCATAACTGAGATCATATCCTATACATGCAATGCTATCAGGACAAGTCACTGAATGAGTCACACCACTCATCACTGAGGTCACAAGCTGCCCAATCACAACTGCTGGTTCTTTAAATGTTCTTGATAGGACCTGTTGTTTTGTCGTTGATGTCCACAAACAGCTTAATGTAAGCAGCACTAAGTACTCATATTTCTTTAACTGAAACATCCAGGCTAAAGAAAAATTATAACAACATGTGAAAGAAAAGCAACCTTTAATAGATTAAAATCTGATGTTGTTATATTTGACATCATCATTGGCGTAGGAGGAAAATCAATCAGAAAATTTAATATTTTTGGGACTATTTGGCAATTTATATGGGGCAGCCCCCCCCCCCCCCCCAATTGATTTAAATCCTCCGCCTATGATAGAAATGTATAGTAATCATTGCCTAACCTTTTAAAGGTTGAATACTAGTTTTATTTGTTTTTACTTTAAATGTTGTTTTTAATCATCACTTTGTTTCATCGTTTCTGTGATTTGTACATATATATGTCTTTTTTTTTGGACGAATAAAGCTTTATAATTAAAAAATAATATAATGTACACAGTCTCACTTTTAGCCATGTATATCGGTTCATTTATCTGATCATTCCCGTACTGTAGTTACATTGACATCTAATTTGTATAGATCGCATAGTCTTTTGAATATATGTGACCTGCTCCACCAAAATGAGTTCAAAGTAGGCAATTTATATTTGCCAGAAATTGAGCAAAATGTGTCAAAAGGTCACATTTAAATGTTTTTTTGAGCTGTTGGTACCACAATTTAGCAAAAGAAATTTCCTTTGAATAATTAAGGCCATTTTACGAGAAATTGATTTTATATTGCCTAAATTGGCTGTTCTTCTTGATTTTATTAGTTCTTTTATTGCAATGGTGGGAAATTCAAATGCCGTTTTCTCAAGTTTGATGTTTCGCATCATCAATGTTTCAGGTGCCATATCTTTGGATTGGAAGGAGATATCAAAACATATGAACCATCATTTCAAAGCCCATTTCCAGTAGAATAAAGTAATTTTTCACAACTAAATATGATAAGAGGCCGACTTTGAACCCATTTTGGTGGAGCAGGTCACATATTATTTAATCAGACTGGGTCGTCATCCTCATGTGGCAAGGCCTATTTCTTGAAGCAGGATCGGGCAAACTGTGCAAACGCCATTATGGCAATGACTCCACAGAGGGCGCTGTTCATCATGAGTGATCGCTGCATGTTGACACTAGAGGGCTCCTCATACGAGTAGAAGCACTGGAGCGTATAGACGTTTATTGATCCCATATGACGAATCTTGAATGTGCACAAGGTTTCGCCGGAGTGGTAAGTCATCTTGCCTGGCTTAGCGACCATCAAGTGAGGGACGAACATCAGGAATCCAAAACAGGCAACCATGACCAGATGGAGCCCAAGAAACAGCCAAGATCTGAAAATATATTGCTATTTAAAATGTTACTGTTATAACTTATTCATCATAATTGTTCTGAAAAGAGATATTTTTTTGTCACTCAGTTAAACAAAATATGCAGGGAATCCTACTATTAATTCATGGACCCCTCCGTCTTTCCCAGCCAAAGTATTAGTTGCCCATCCACAAAAACTTGCATGCAACCTTTTCTCACCCACTACAAGGTTTTAGGCCTGGTTTTATGTTGAAAATTTAGATTTCATATTTTGCCCCCCCCCCCCACCCACATTTAACGGGTACCATGCTATACATTTTAAAGAACAGGGGCGCAGATCCTGGCGGGGAATAGGGGGATGCATCCCCCCCTAGGATGAGCCTGGGGGATGATCATACGAATATCGCCCCCTAGAATTTCTCGATATAGCCCAATAAGGTGCTGAAGAGGCATAAAACACACAAACCCCCTAGAATTTCAAATTATAACCACTTGGTGTTGACAATTATTAGTCATACTTAGCTGTTTTACCATAATGCCAGACGGTTGATATGTTGGAAATTAATTCTATACAGACCTCTAAGAACTTGCCTTAGATAATCTAGAATATATTGGCTTTGGGGCCTCCTAAATCCCCGCGCCACGTCCTTGACGGTTCATTTGGCCTAGCACGCAATTTTCTTTCACCGAAATCATCCCCCCCTACAAAAATGAAAAATCTACGCCCCTGTTAAAAAATAGTACTATGTTAGCCGGGTAATTTTTGCAAACGTTGACTACACAATATAGATAGTGCTGGCAATGCAACAGGTTCATGCAATCTAAATGTAGACAATCTGTCAACGACTACAATATACTGGATATCCATGTGCATGATACAATCATGTATTTTCAGTTTGAGGAGGAGGTACACTCTGTTTAGTTTTGCACGTTTATGCAACAAAAAGAAATTGCTCACCTTGAAGTGACCTTCACCTCTTGACCTTGGATCTGCTTCAGTTTCTCATCAAGGTCGTTGGCATCTTTGGAACTCTTTCTGGGCATCACAGAATAGAAGAGAACAAAGAGCATCATCTCAGCACAAAGAATGAGAAACACAAAACATTCTCCTCTTGGCTTCTTGGTGATGATGTCGTTCACTGTTGCTCCCTGGTCCATTGCTTCCATGAACGGCTCATCAGAGGGCAGTGAGAGCGTATTGTTGCGTCGGATTTGGTCTCCACACACAGCATTGGCGAAGTCCACGTGGGCCTGTGAGAAATGTGCTGGCATCCAACATTTTGTATCTGGAATATAGGAGATCATCTCTACAATGGGTGTTGGGATAATACACTTATTATTCAAAAACGTGAGAGTGCTCATTTGATAGTGGATGTAGGACCTTTCTTTCTAGCGTATTCACAATGATAGTGCTATCATAATTTAAATAGCTATTTTACCAAGGTTGTAGATATCCTTTGAGCTAGCAGTTGAGTTCTTGATCAGAGATGGTAAGAAGGTGAAAGATGCAATGAGCAGTGTTCCCACAATTCCCACGCGGAATATCATCCTCGTCTGGTCTTCGAGTCCCATTTCTGAAAAATGCAAAATTTACTTGAAAATATTTTCAATACTAATATATAATTTTGCGATGGCTAAGGGCAACTCCAGTATTTCATTGCAACTTTTTTTCCGGACTGCTTAAAAAACTGAACAGAGTACTGTAGCTGACAATTTTGCTCATGATATGAGTAATTTGATCACGTAAACATTAAAACTTCACTTACCAATTGTTTTGTGGATGTAAGTTCTGCTGGTCACACACACAGTGCCAAATGAAAGCTGCTTACTGTTATGCCTTGTTTATTCCAGAATGTGCAGGATGCAATGAATTTGATGTGTATTGACCTGGGTCACTGTGTCTGTGGCATGTTAAATATTATTACTGTATAGCCAGCTGCCAAATACTTGTTATCTCTTTTGTAATGCCTGGATCAGACATTGTTTATGACCAAAATAATTGTCAACAGTCTGAATTCACTGAAAAATCTGATTTTTCCACCGTAATAGAGTCACATAATTTTGTTTTGTCTGCTTGAACGCTGGTAATGTTTTGTCTTTATATGAGCATAATAAGTGCTTTTTTGTGATGCATAATGTTTTTATGCTTGTAAAATTCTTTATTGATTAGGTTTAACCATTTGAAGAAGTTATGTAACTACTAAATTAAAAAAATTACAATTGTAGTGAAATTTGGCATTGAAAAATATACAGCGGAAAAAATTCCAATTGACGGCTATAAAAGATTCAAGTAATAAAATTGTTTTATTTGTTTGTTTGGTCATCACTATTTTAGCTTATTTTGATAGATAATCTGTAAATTACAGATTATTTTCACTTGTATCTGGATGGAATTCGGGGTCACAAAAAAATAACCAAAGAGAGCTCTATATCAGAATCATGGTTTGTAAATTAATTTCCACATTCTCCTGACTTAATGTGCTGCACGACATGCTCATCTTGGAAAATTTAACAGACTTAACTCATCTTCGACTTATGTTGTATACCCCGGATCATCCGGGGCAGCTACACTCCTGCTCATAAATATGGAATACATTTTTGGAAAAAAAGTGTCAAATAAAAGTAAATTTCAAAGTGTGAATGCAAACAAGGTCCATTGTAAAGGCCAAGTCATCTTCTCTGATCACTCTTTGAAAGCCTCAACCACATTTTTTGCAAGAATTATTAATCTTTGGTTGAATGCACCCACCCTAAAAAACCCCCTGAATTTCCATATTTCGTGCTGCTGTAACTTTTCCTGGGGTTAAAGCTGCAGCATGCGTTTTACACGAGAGCATGTTCTTCCCTTTAGCGGTCATTGGAAGTAGTTACCATTGAATCAGACCATCATGTGCTCCACCAGAAGTTGCTAAAATTATCAATTTCAATGGAGAATGTTGAAGTATTCCATATTTATGAGCAACGGTGTAGCTAAACCTCTTTGTGGATGGAGCTGCACTTTCATTTTTGGTAGCCATCACATATCATATGATGAGATGAGAAGACTCGGGAGTCTGGCACCTGCCCTATTGATTTGCGAATGTCCGGGGTCTTTCGGTTGCTCCGTGCAGCATGGAATACTGGATTTAATTTAATTTGTTTTTCTGAACCTCAACCCGCCTCCATTTAATGTGCCATGGGCACAGACTAAAGTGAGGTCCCTTGATGAGATTTTAACCCACGTCCCGGGGGTGGG
This sequence comes from Platynereis dumerilii, assembly GCA_026936325.1. Taxonomy (NCBI): domain Eukaryota; kingdom Metazoa; phylum Annelida; class Polychaeta; order Phyllodocida; family Nereididae; genus Platynereis; species Platynereis dumerilii. Next base: position 46,058,340 of record JAPTHN010000004.1, on the reverse strand, counting down.
GGGGGGGTTCTCACTATATGTTGGTCTACACCTGTGCTCGGCTGAAAAGGGCTCTTCAAGGACTAATTTTCCCTAGCTAAGGGTCCTAAAATGAGGTCTGAATATTCCTAGACATGGTCCAACATTTCCAGAACTCTGAATTTCGTATAAAAATCACCTTCCGAAAGACATCCATGGTGGCAAAAAAGAAATTATTTGGCACAAATGATTAAAATAATACAGCCGACCCAAAAAAAAGCCTCTGTGAGGGCGAATTTTTCCTAGTGCAGGGTCCTATTTTTGGGTTCACGACACTCCGTTACTGGGTCTGGATGCAAGACACTAAGCTGAGCACCCATGGGGCGAGAACCCCCCTCCCCCACACGGCCCACGCCCTCAAAGCCATTGGACATGTGCTTAACTATTATAGGCCAAGAGGGATTGCAAAAGAGTGTGACCTAGTCACCCAGGAACATGGCAAACATGCAATTGTGTTGTTTAAATAAATTATGCCATGAATTGCTAACTCATCAGAAATATGCAATTTAGAATTTTTGGATGACAGAAGCATTGTCTTTCCAACATCATTTTCCATGCTAGCCTTCCATCATCATGCATAGAGATTTGGCCTGTGTATATATATATCATTGTTGTAAACACTTTGAATTTCATAATAACATTTTTTTTAAAGTTCATGCCCCTTTGGTTCAAGTCTATTCCAGATGGTGACAAGGGCTTTTGATAAACAATTTATCTAATTCAAATTTGGCACTACACATCTAAAAATCTATATTTTGATGCAAAATCCTAAAAGCCAGGTCAGATGAAAATTTGTGCACAGAGGAATATTCCTCTTTGTTTGTAGTAGCCCTATCCTGATTGTTCTATAAATGGGGCATAAATATCATTAACTGAATAAGTGAATACTGCTTGGCATTTTACAAAGGACATCTGACCAGCAGACAGTGTGTGCTGATTTGACTAAATCAAGGCAAGTAAAATCCATCAATATGCGGTTCTGAACTGCAACCTTCATTTTGTAAGACAGTGTAATTATAATCAAGATTCTTTTATTTATTTTGGAGACTGGTTATTATTCATGATAATTATTACATCAGACATGGGACCCGAGGATCAGACGAGGATGATATTCCGTGTTGGAATTGTGGGAACACTGCTCATTGCATCTTTCACCTTCTTACCGTCTCTGATCAAGAACTCAACTGCCAGCTCAAAGGATATCTATAACCTCAGTAAGCTACTTTAAGTTGACGTTTCATTGATGATGTTGGAAACATGCTTTGTTAATTAGGGGCAATTAAGGTTCGGAGAGTTTCTGCTATGGGTTATAACTTAGGCCTATAAGTGATGGAACGATGAAAAATGGTTATATCAGAAAAACAAATATATACGTTTAAATTAGTTGTTTTAATTTTGAATAGCCTTTTTTGTAACCTTGTTCAACTGAAGAAATTAACAAATCTTTTGAGAGCCACAATATCTAGAAATTTATGTAGTCAAATTTTACTGCCTCCTGGTTTATGGGATTTGAATAGCCTACATCTTTCCTGCAGGTGCTCTGTAACTGCATGGCATGAGCATCTGCCATGGCTTGAAGGGTTCTGAAAACAGGCCTTCCCAATGACTTTGTAAAAATTTCAAGAAATAAGTTTTTTTTTATAATACAACTATTCCATAATACTGTGTAATTATGTGCAATAATGCCAAAAATGTTATTAATGTATTTTAGAAACAAAATGTTGGACTCCGGCTCAATTTGAGCCTTCCCAAGTTGAATTTGCCGACGCAGTATGTGGAGACCAAATCCGCCGCAACGAAACTCTCACACTGCCCTCCGAGTATGAGGAACCTTTGGATGAAGCGATGGACCAGGGAGCAACAGTGAACGACATCATCACCAAGAAGCCAAGAGGAGAATGTTTTGTGCTTCTCATTCTTTGTGCTGAGGTGATGCTCTTTGTTCTCTTCTATTCTGTGATGCCCAGAAAGAGTTCCAAAGAAGCCAACGACCTTGATGAGAAACCGAAGCAGATCAAAGTTCAAGAGGTGAAGGTCACGTCAAGGTGAGAACATAGGGCATCCAGGTTAAATTTACAAAACAAAAACAAGCTTCTTCAGTTAAAAACCGATAATTCCCAGGGAACCGCAGGTGTCCTTTTGCACTCCTGATCGGAAGTAAGGAACATAAGCAATATTTTTCAAAAGAGTTTTCCTAACAAATTGATAAGTCTGCCGGGCACATGATGTTGATGGTCCAAAGTCTAAACAAATTATAACTTACCTACTTGTCCCTGTGTTCAGTTTTTAAAGTCCCTTCATCAAGGCAATTTTTTTCGTACCTCTTCAAACAAAATTTCTTGCAGATATAAATGATACTATAAACTCAAATTTTTATATAATTACTCAGACTCTTGACAGTGATTTCGTTTGACCAAAGAGAATTTAAATCATTGGCTTGATCTTATTGCAGTTCCCAAATTTATCAATACCTCGTTTCAGTGACAGAATGGCAGACCTGTGCAGTAGGAAATGTTTAGTTTTCAGACCGAACTTAATTATCCCTTTGGTGAAATTAGGTTGAAATGTCCTAAATTTTTGCACTTTTCTGACTAAAACTAGACATTGCAGGCTCCTATTTTTTTAATATATAATTATACAGATCTTTAGTGTATCCTGGGCTGCTTTTGGCAATGGTGGTATGTTTTGGATTCCTCATGCTCGCTCCTCACTTGATGGTCTCTAAGCCAGGCAAGATGACTTACCACTCTGGAGAAACAATGTGCACATTCAAGGTTCGTCAGGTGGCGTCCATACACGTCTTCAGGCTCCAGTGCTTCTACTCGTATGAAGAGCCCTCTGGTGTTAACATGCAGCGATCGCTCATGATGAACAGCGCCCTCTGTGCAATGGTTGCAATTATGGCGTTCGCACAATTTGCACGATCTTGCTTTTGCTTCAAGAAGTAATTGTCAATTGTAAAGGTACAAAATAAAAGCACATATATATATATTTGTGTTCAAATGTGTCTATGATTGATTGTCTTATTTCAACTATAAAAAATAAGTGCCTAACTCAAAATGCCTGAAATTAAAAGAAGTTCTGCATCAGCAACTATGTTTGGTACGGATCGTTTGCCTTTGACTCGGAGGCATTGTTTTCATTTCATTGGAAACCAGGATTTATCCAAATTTACAGATTTAGCATTTTATCACATTTTTCTTGTGCCTGGATCAAATGTGACATGCCATGATTGCCATCATACAAGGATGTCACTGCACAATTGTTCATTGTTATGTTTGAAGTTCTTCTGTCTGTATGAGCCTGTCATATCCATAAATATATGGGATTTAAAGCCCAAATCATTCATCCATGGCAGCCAGTCATAAGTTCAACATTATTGTGACCATAGGCGTACGGCGCGCAATTTTTGGGGGGGCGAACGGCATTTGCCAGAATTTCAACATCTAGATTTAATACCATTTCAAATTAAATTGCCCGGAAAACCATTGAATTTCAACAGCGTTTACTTAATCTTCTGCCCGGATTTTTTAGCCTTTTTGCCCGAATCTTACTGTTTCCAAAACTTTTGGGGGGCAACCGCCCCCCCTGCCCCCCCTCCGATACGCCTATGATTGTGACTGTTTCAGTTCCTTTTAAAAATAGTTTTCAGTATTCTACCATAGGCCTATATATGTCCTATGCTGTTTTATTCCATTCTACTCTTTCTTTTCTATCACACCAGAGGGAGCTTATTTAGTTATAATGACAAAAGGTATTCTTCTGACATACATGTTACTGTATATATTCAAGATTATTATTGACGTTATATTTAAATTTTGTCGGGTGAATATGATTTGCTTTTTTTGTCAACCGAAGGCCCCTGCCGCCCGCATATTATTCCGGCACCCCTGGTCCTTTTGATCTTAAAGAAAAGATATTATTTTGCCTTATTTTAGGCACAGATTTTTATATATTCAAAATGATTATTGGCACTATTAAGTTATGTTGGGTTATCTATCTTTCAGGATACATCTCCCTTTCTTCCTTCCTTCCTTCCTTCCTTCCTTCCTTCCTTCCTTCCTTCCTTCCCCTCTCCCTTCCTTCCTTCCCCTCTCCCTTCCTTCCTTCCTTTCTTCCTTCCTTCCTTCCTTCCTTTCTTCCTTCCTTCCTTCCTTCCTTCCTTCCTTCCTTCCTTCTATCGGCCCGTCCCTCTCCCATACATTTAAGGGAAAGTTAATTACTGGCAATCAATTGGTTTATTGGATGGGGTGACATGTGTGTGCTTCAATATTTGAACAATGTCACTACCCAATACTGAAGGTACAATAGCTCATTGTCAGTCCATTGATTTGCCTAGGTTATGAAAAATGCAGTTAATAGACAATTTGGCTTGTGAAGTGTGACAAATACTGGTCTAAAACCATTGCCCCAGCATAGAAGTTGGTGGAACAATTAGCATAAGGTAGATAAGGTCTGCTGAAAAGGTAAATTAAAAAGATATAAGCATTATGTGATATTTATAAGGCCTTATGCATTTCCAAACTAAACACATTTGAGATAGTTTATTAATATAATTATGATAAGAACTATAAAGAACAAAATAGGTATATATTAAGATTATGAGATAACCTACTACCTCCCCTTCCCTTCCCTTGTCCGACCCCTTAAAATGAAATGACATTTGCTTTTATGCCCCTGGAAAGTTTTAAAAGTTAACCCCTCAAACTGACATGCATGATCAACCTCTCAACCAGCTGTTGCAAAAACTGTACCCCTTCAAAAAGTAATCACCCCTCCCCCCCCCCCCCCCCAGTGATCACGAAATCTCCAAACCTGATATTGGTCATGTATTACAAAAGTGTTACTCAATTCATATGTTGCACTACAATAGATGTGGATAGGTCATTACTTGTGACTGTATTTTAGTGACAGAATGACCATTTGGCTTCTTAAAAATATCAAGAATTGAGATAGTCTGCAAATGATTACATTTTAATTTGAAAAAAAGGATGCTATGACACAGTGTTCATTTTGCAGAGGAGTTATTAATGGATAAACTATTTGTCAACAATCGATATAGTTATAAAATTATTGAAGTGGTTTAAATTATAAACGATTGCATGAGCTGAGTCAGTTTTACATTCACAGTCAAACAGAGTCAATGCTATTTTGTGTTTTTATCTTTGCATTTTTGTCATGCAAACTTTTGCAATTTTATTCTGCATCTGAAAGAACCGATTTTTGCATACAGTAGACAGAAAACAAACATCTATTGTTTGTTATTCATAGAAGCTGGTGTGCTAGTTAAAAACAAGAAGAAAGGACAAAAAAAAGAAAAAATCATAAAAATTACAGCTGGGGGGGGGGGAGAATATATTGTTTAAAAAAGAAGAAGTTTAAAAGCAATTTTGATTTAATTGACAAAGAAAGAAAATAGGTCTGCATAATACAAAAATAATTAATTATAAATGTGTATAAAATAAACAAAGACTGATATAGTGGGCCTTTAATAATTTAGCATACCTGATATTTTATTAAAATATAGAATATATTAAAATTGAGTACTATCAGGAGTAGGAAATTAGCAGAAGGTTAATAAATGTTAGATGACACTATTGCCCTGTGACAGACCAATATTATCGATTATTGGACCGGTGGGAGTTCATGTCAATACACAGGCATTGGTTGCTTGCATGGGACATGCATGAGTGAGTTTGGACTCTTTTTCAACTCACTCTGGACTTTGCATATCACAAAGCAACATGTAGCTTCAATTGGAAGAGTTATGAGTTAAATTGGAGCTTATTTTCAACACCAAGAAGAAGCTCTATCAAAGTGATTTCAAAGGATATTAAAAGTTCTTGTGATAAATGCCTTATTAAGAAACTATGGATTAAATTTCAGTTAAAACCTGGATTAATATGATAGTTATACACCAAAATTTAAATTGAGTTTATTGCTCATGCATTAGCAGAAAAATCAGCAATAATTAAAATGTAGCTTGGATGTTACATCTACATTGAATAAATGCTGTGAACTTTTTAAAGATATGTTCTGCATCATTAAACACGTTGTGGCTTCCCTAAGGGACAATGTCAAGCAAAACCACACAAAAGGTATGACAACTTTCTGCTAACTTCTAACTCAGGTGTGGTTAAACAAAAACTAACTTTATAACTCCTACACTAATGAGTAATTTCATTGTGCTCATAAATTGATGACGTCAGGATTTTTGTGTCACAAAGTTACCTCTTTTTCTGGAGAGGTAGTCACATAGATCATGGCTGGAATTAAAGGACATTGTGGTCACCAAAAATCGTGATGACCTTTAAGGAGTTAAGGGAAACCTTTTTTGCTCAATGGGACCCAAAAAACTTGAACTGTTGAACTGCTACTTAATAACTATTGACTATTTCTTAAGGTATTATTGAGCAACTTCAATCCAGTCGTGACAATGACTTGTATGGTTAAGCAATTACTTATTTTGCCCCCCAGCTGTTTATAAATAAGTTCTACAAGAATTAGTCATCTGTTATAGCTCTGCATGGAATCAGTTTGACTTCAATACTGTTCAAGGAACAATACTGGATGGAATACAGTTTCAAATGTGTGGACTGTGGAATATACTTCAAGTCAAAGTAAGTTTAACTTGCCACAAATTAATTGATATTATTAATAATTGTCAAACTGTTTTTTGCAAAATTTATGAGGTTCATTATTGATAAGTAATAATTTAAAAGGGAATTTAATGTACACAATTATCATAACGATTTGTGACATTTTTGTGAATTTGTCATTCATAATTTCATATCAATACCAACTTACCTAAAAATGTAATAATAATTTTTCATGAAAAAAATAAAATAAAAAAGGCCTATTTGAAATAGCAATAAATCAAAATCTTCATATAATTCTACTGGGACAAACATGATATTGTATACCATTCTAACATTTACACCTCTTATAAAGATCCCCAACACAAATTATTACTTTCAATGATATAACAGATAAGTTATTAGTTTCATTGTATAAAACACCACTGAATTAAGCTACTTATTCTTGACAGGTACAATGATGGCACCTGCAGCCTAAATGACAATTTGCTGATCTGCCATACAACATGATGGCATACCTGCTGCAGTGCTGCATGTATGCAGTTGATATCACAGTTTAAGATGGTGTTTCTGGGTCCCACCTGCATTTTTGCCACACCTTAATTAAAGGTGTAACGCCCTGACTTTGAAGTCCCTGATGGGTGAAAGCACAGTAAGCGCCTCAATATTTGGCCCCTATGACCTAAGAATTATTTTCATCAGAAGTGCAAGTGTAGTACATCAATTTGAAGCTACTAATGTATAGAATACAGAATTATGTTTGTCTGATAAATCAAGACAGGCATTTGCTGGGCTGCTATGTACTACATTATGAAAGTTCCATGAAAATCTAGGTTTTTCTGCTGAAATGGACCATTGGCTTTTCGACCGTTTTCGCTGATGTGATATGGACAGTTTGCATATACTGTGACAAATTCAACTTTTGAGCCTTGTCAGCAATCACTAAAATAATCGAAATTTGTCACTAAACATGGTATCCCTGCTTTATTTGTGACATACCAGACCGCCAAACATCAGTCCTCAGACTAATCTGAACACTTTTGTGGACGTAATGGACGGACATTTACACTTTTTAGCCTGGTGTCCAGTGTATTAGTTAAATTCATTGTGTTTTTAAATTTTTCAGTTGCATACATAGGTAGAGAGAGATAGACATGCATTTCCATGCCAGTTGACGTGTTACCTGGTCTTTAATTCATTTAAATTACCAAAAAATGGGTTGTGGACGTAATGGACGGACATCGATTTTAGCCATTAAAGCTTCTTGTATCTTACAATCATCAGTGGCCATTGGAATTTTTTTCCTGAAATTCATTAAACCAATATCATATCTAGGCAAAAGCACCAAATTCAGCTAATTATTGCATAAAAATACCCTCCAGCCAGCCTTTTGAACCCCTGACTGTAAATTTGCAAAAATATGGTTACAAGCAGACCTTTCCTTTGGACGTCATGGCTGCCATAATCATCACATTGAAAAGTCAGCCAATGGTCCCTTACAGGAGGCCAGGGGGGTACAGTAAACAGATAATGTCACCGGCAGAATGTGAACTAAATATTAGGCTACAGCATTGCTGCAATAGACAGTGCTTCAGAAAAAGGGCCACTGGTTACATGCTAAAATTGACAGATTATACCCACTTTAAAGGTCTGCCCAGAGCATGGTTTTAGTTGTATGCTCATGAAAAATGCCTAAATTTCTCAGATTTTCTTGTTGATCAAGCTTAAATACTGCATTGTTTCTTCTTTATGCCAGAAATTGGTTTCTAGGACCCTAGATTTACTTTTATCTGATCAAAACGCAGTTGAGGCCTTTACTGTGCTTTTACCCTAATGTGAGTTGCTCCATATTACAGGTGAGTGTTTTCGATTTTGGAGCATTTTCTTATAAATTTCATTTGGTTTGTGCTAAGGAGGCTTATTTTAATTGATGCATCCTGCTTCTGCTGTGAATTTCGTTGCTTTAGTTTCATGTGGTTTTATTTATTTTTTGTCAAATATTTTTGGTAATTTGTATTGCAGTCAACATCATCTAAAAATGCACCATATATTCACTTGATTCTTATCTTGTCTATCTATCTATCTATCTATCTATCTATCTATCTATCTATCTATCTATCTATCTATCTATCTATCTATCTATCTCTCTTTCTATCTTTCTATCTTTCTATCTATCTATCTATCTATCTATCTATCTATCTATCTATCTATCTATATATCGATCTGTCTATCTATCAGTCTATCTATCTATTTATCTATCTATCTATCTATCTATCTATCTATCTATCTATCTATCTATCTATCTATCTATCTATCGATATTTTTTTAATATAAGGCAGCCAAAATTATCATTACAGGCTTATCTGCCATTTCAAGAGACGCTTTGGATTTGATTTCACTCTTTTAAATTCCTGCCATTTGGTAGTAGCTACAATTAGGTGTGTGAACAATCATGACAGTGTGTGCTCCATACCACAGAAATTTCAATATCTTTCGAAAATGCAAACCTCTTATTCCATCCATATTTGTATTGTAATGAAGAGTGTATAATTTGATAATTTAATGGAATAACAATTAAAATATGATTGTAATATAACAGGAACAATCAATTAGCAGTTGTGACAAAGCTTTTGAAAGGGGAGAAAGAGAAAAAAATCCTTTTGTGAAACACTCTTATATTTGATCACCTGTTTAAGACCAATTTTATTTCATTCTATGGTATTTTCCTTAATGCTTAACAATTAAAATTCTATTTCACTTCTCTCTTTATAGTAATTTAAATAAATGTCTTGTAGAGAGGAATATTCTTTAGAATATAATATAAGTGGCAACATGTGTTCCACCATTGTGGGTTAATTATAATGTTTGGCAGATAAAAATCTTGCTGTAAATTATATCAATCATAAAAATTGAAAGCATTTTATTATAACAAATACAGGGCAAGGAATACATGCAGAGAAATTCATTCCACAGATTATTTTCTTGTATGCAGGTATGATTTTGGTCTAACATAGTTTTTATAGTTCGGTTTTCCAGCAGCTATAAAATCGATCGTTTTTTCATTTTTTTTTTCCAGGATGGCCACTTCTAAGGATCTCTACCCCTATGCCTTACTGGTATGGATACTGGCTCTCTACATTTCATCAGTGCATCCACAGTATTGCAAGGAAGGTATGTGAAATTGATTGATTAATTAATTGACTAATTTCTTCAGGCATTCAGTGTCTTATTTGCTTTGACAAAATCTGTTAATTTTTGTCACAAATTGTCACACTATTTCCCAAGGTTTGTGACTTGCTGAAAAATAGACTGACTGATAAATGGCTAGAATGATTGTACTCACAGACCTAACAAATGACAAGGTGGTTGACAGAAGTGCTAACTGACTTGTGGTTGACTGACTGACTGACTGACTGACTGACTGACTGACTGACTGACTGACTGACTGACAAATTGGCCCCTTGGCTTATTTTCTGAGTTGCTGAGACGCAAATAACCATAACACTACCACCCACAGACCAATTCCATGATTTCCAAATGTAAATACAATGTATACTGGATTCATGACTGGATTATCAGACTGACTGCCTCAAGAGTAAATACCATGCATTAGTGCTGTTAAAAAATCAAATACCACACTCCTAATCTACCATCACAGATTCACAGTACTGACATTCCACTCCATACCAACATTGGTAATAATGGACAGTAATTGCAAGGGGCTTTAAATCCCAACAATGCTGTTAGTATATGGCCCCACTTATGCATGGGCCACTGTAAGGGAGCTTTCTAAACTCCTAACTTTGAGTTGCCAGTCCATTCACAGAGCTTTTAGTCTACTGTAAAGTTTTTGTGAATCCATTGAATGGGTTAAATTTGATCCCATTCCCATGGTATCGATTTCTGCAAATAAATGCTTCCATTTTCAAGCTATTCAATTCCAGTATCTGATTTACAATTTAATGCTTAGCATTTCACAGCAATCAATCCATCAATATACAGAATGCTTCTGGTAAAAATGCTTCAAGTAAGCATGAAAAATCATCCAAAGTCTATATTTAATAGTCAATGGCTATAAGAGTGGCACTATCAATAATGAATTGATAGATACAGTGAGTTTTTGGTGGTTAGATTGATAGGACTTTAATTATCTTCTATTGCAACTCAATATAGTGCTGTATTTAGAGTTGGTCTCTGGAATATTTGCTGAATTGGGGCAATTTCCATTTCCAATACTCAAATATTTGTGGCAATGTTTACAACTGGCAAAGTTGTAATAAAGCTGATAGGTATTCAGGGCAGTGTTGGAGGTCTCGAGGCCGGCCTCGTCCTCGAGGCCGGCCTCGGGGTCTTATTTTGATGGCCTCGGCCTTGGCTTGGTCTCGGATGCCAAATCCTTGGCCTTGCCTCGGTCTCGGTAGTCTTTGGTTGAGTGATGGTGGCCTCGGGACCGGCCTCGTCCTCGTCCTCGTCCTCATCCTGGAGGCCATATTTTGATGGCCTCGGCCTCGCCTTGGCCTCGGAGGTTCATGTCTCGGTCTTGGCCTCGGATGTCCGGCCTCGACTACATCACTGAAATTTCAGGATGACTGCTGGTGTGCAGCTATACTACAGTACTGTCCATAAGTATGTGAAATGGGTGATGCCTTTAGGAAAAAATCACCAACCAAACTAATTGTGGGAGCACTGGATTCTCAACATATGTAATCGGCCCTATTATCTGTTTCACTGACTTTCAAGTAGCACTGTAGTAAACCAAGGGAGGTGAAAGAAAAAATAAAGGAAGAAAATCTATAGAATCTTGATAGATAGATTGAAGCAAATATTTCATATCCAAGCTCTGGGTAGATAGATGGTCAGACTAATTGAAGATTATAATGATTGATATTTTGATTGATTGTAATAGTGATTAATTGATTTGTTGAACTTTTAAATGGTAGAAAAGGCTAAAATTTCCATACCTTGCATTATACATTTCTAAATTATTTCAATGGAGATATTTGATACTAAATCATGTACATGTCATTACATATTAAACACCTGCAGTTACTCAAGTTACTCAAAGACTAGCATGTCAACACACATTCATTCTATTCAATGTATGTACACCAATGAGTCATTTATAGTGAATGCAGTTCTGCAATGGCCAACAGGTTTTTGAGGAAAAGGAGAAGGGGGGGGGGTATGCTGCTGTATGCATGTCATTTAAGGTCAGACTCTTTTAAGGTAGCCTTAGGTCATTTCCAAAACTTTGTCCTTAAACCCAATTTAGTTTAAACCCAAACTAGTAATTTGGGGAATTTTGGAATAATTGGTATAATTATAGGGAAGTAACATGGAATTGGTTCCCATCCAGGTAGCTTATGTTTGTGCATGTTCAAATGTATACAATACAGGGCCTAATACTACAGTGCTACTTGTAAGTAAGCCAAACAGGTGATCTTTTGGTACAATGTTTTAAAAACATCTCCTACCAAACTGCTTTTGGGTGCATTGGTTCTCTTCCGATGGGATGAAAGTGTTATAAAGGGTGATTTAAGGAATATTGGACACAAATGGGCATACATTTTCTTTGCTACAAACAGTTACATGATTAACATCCTAGATAAGTTAGTGAACCCCCATCCCATTGAAATTACATGGACCTTGTGTTTTATGTATACTTATCAAAAGCTTTCACCAATATGTAACTATAAGTACTGAAGAAAATTAGCTGGAATTCATGTCAGCCATATGGTCACATGACTAAAATATCTGATATTATGATGTGATATTGTACTTCATTAATTGGTTGAGAATCCATTCTCTCACAAGCAGTTTGATAGGGGATGTTACAGTGCCGTCTGTAAGTAAGTGAAACGCATGACATGCCAATGTGCCATTGCATCAATGCTAAACATCCTCAGCCAAACTGCTCGTGGAAGCACGAATTCTCATCCGATGAGAGGAAAACTTTTTGGGTCATAAAGGCTGATATGTGAGGCATGTGAGATAACAATTGCAGCCTATTTTCTTTGCTGTAGTCGGATTTAAATGGGTCAAATTTTGATAAGATCTTTCCTCAACTGGAAATTATTTATTTCAAGGTAATGGCATCATAAATAATTTATTTCGAGCCTCGATCTGACATCTTCAAAAGTTTGTTTCTAAATCGAACAACACGATGTTGAGAAATGCCCCCATCAGAAATTAAGAAATTATTTATTTCAAGACTGCCCATAAATTATTTATTTATTTCACCAAAACTAGGCAAGAAATTATTTTATTTTTAAAAAACTCCAAGATCTAATGGTTGACCCCTTTGAGTCAGAAATTCCTCTTATAAATCAAAGCTGCATGTATTTGATATTTTTATTTAACATTTCACCTTTCTTCCTAAAATCATGCAATTCTTGCTTTTGTGATGATATTTGAGATAAAAATTAATTCTTGACTCAGGTCAGGGAAGGGCACATTCGACGTCATTGATAAAGAAACTTTCCTCATTCACACAAAGTTTTTACAAGATTTAATATGACATGGAATGCAAGAATGCTATGTATAGTTTCCTTTTGGTGAGAAAAAGATAGATAAAAAGACTCAGAGGATCATAGTCAGTGAATAAAGAGATAGACAGGCAGACAGACCAAAATATATACAAATAATAGATACAGGCCTATACAAAGATAGATAGATAGATAAAAAAGATAAACCAGTACTTCTGTAGATATAGATAGATAAATAGATAAAGAGATAAATAGATAGACAGACAGACAGATAGACAGATAGACAGCTAGACAGATAGTGGATAGATAGATAGATAGATAGATAGATAGATAGATAGATAGATAGATAGGTAGATAGGTAGATAGATAGATAGATAGATAGAAAGATAGATAGGTAGATAGATAGGTAGATAGATAGATAGATAGATAGATAGATAGATAGATAGATAGATAGATAGATAGATAGATGGATGGATAGGTAAGGTTAAAATCAAATAATCATGGTTTATCTAGGAAACATAAATCTGTTTTTTTTTTTTATTGTTTTGCACAATAATAACGCTTCACATTGGGGTTAAAAAGTTTGAAACATTAACTTTTATTATTTCACCCATGAACAACAGTTACCAATTTCAGCTGAACTTCACAAAAAGGAAAATATTGGCAAAATGATTCAGGTAATCCTTACTGTTTATTAACAGGTGTGCTACCCCTAGATACTTAAGCTAGCCCAGTGTTGAGGGGCCATTAAACATTTTTTGTTTGCCATCTAATAACACCCTTTAAACATTGCTACTGCTACCCCCCCCCCCACTGCCCCCCGCCTCTTAGCAAATGTCAATAAATTATAGATGGATAATTAGAATTGATGAAACGAGTCAGGACTCGATTGTAGTACAATCTTTCAACATAAACCCCTAAAATAAGGAAACGAAATTTTGTGAAATTTCAAATAAGCTTAGTGAATCATAATGTCAATTGTTTGATTGTATGGGTTGGGGGGGGTGAGCTAAGTTGGAGGGGGGGGGGTTAAGGTGGGATAATGTAGAGGACAGGGCTGGGGGTGCTTAGGGTGAATCTATACATGCAGATCTATTGGTGTTGTGACATGGCAAAATGAAAAGGAGGGGGGATGGTTGTTGGCTATGACATGCATTGTACATGTATGGTGACTGCTCAAAATGATAAGCTGGTGTAATGGACAACTTGACATTGGCTAAAGAATAAAGGCTATATTTTGCAACTACCTGAAGTATTAGCTAGATCAAAATATTCACAAAGATTTAAATATTTTATCAAGAGACTGTCGAGTAAATACCACTGGATAATGGAGATAAAAATGTACAAAATAGTTTTACATTCTATGCACTCATCATCTATTAAAAGGCAATGAAAGCTAAAACCAGTTCTGGCTTGAAATTTAATCTGGTCAATCATAAAACCATGGTACCAGTTCGATTTTTTTCTGGATGCTCTTTTAACAAATTGGCTGGATATTCAAATAAGCTGTTTATTTCTAATTTTTTAAATTTTTTTTTACTAAAATGAAGGGCAAAACACACAAAACAGCAACACCGAAACACATTTTTCACAATAAAACTCAGTATTCTAGCACTGCTTGACAATACTGAATGTCACATTGTGAAGTATTGCCTGAATACCTGTTGAATTATGCAGCCAGGCAACAATTTAACACTTTGCTATGGACCATCGATATTTTCTCTGGGGTACATGGTAACCAAATGCAAATAAGTGTAAATAAATATAAATAAAGTGTTGCTAAGAGTTACAGAAAAAATAGAAGTGGTTAGTACATTGTTGTAGGAGATGTCAATGCTGTCTCCAAAACACAGAACAACATTGATTCCAACGATTAATGCTAAATTTCAGCTGCCTTGTTGCATGGGTAGAAAGAAATATTGATTTTCTTCTCTGCTCAGGCTGCTCAGCCATATGGTTCCCACGTTTTTGTGTCTAATCATCTGTCCCAGGGCCTATCCACAAAACGAGGGGTATAAGTTCAGTTGGTAGGACACTGGTAGGACGCTTGGTAGGACGCTTGGTATCGGGTTCAATTCCAGCTCTGAGCTGCATGGTTACCAGAATCTATGTTGGACGAGAACACTTTCAACCATCCTTTGCCTATTTGTTGTATCCACAACCTGTCCTAATTAGCCTACCAAGTGCATAAATACAGGACATAAAGCTCTATCATCCATTCATGTCTATAGGCCCAGAGCGCTTGTATGCTGTAGCATTTCAGCTCCAAAGAAATAGTTCCAATTTTTTGGCATATTCACAAAGTTTCTATTCAATATTGAGGTAAACCAGAGTAAGACTCGGCAATCAAATTCTCTACGGAAGTAGACAAGGCCATCAACATATGCAGAAACAGCCCTGGTTTCTTCCAGACAAAATTTTGTGAGTTCCTCAAACTCAGTTTATGTGGACCGCTCGCTGGAGCTTGCGGAATAGCACACTAGTCACTAGGTGAAAACACATGTCAGCATATGTTCTGTCAAGGCTTGAAAAAGCAGTGGCAATGAAACTGTGGTCCACTTGTAGACAGGTTTCAAGGCCTTTTTGTTCTACTATGTTAAGTTGTGAACAGTTCCCAAGGTGTTCCGGTCTGCATTGTGTTGCTATATGGTATTTACTCAGTTTTTTTAAAGGGACACCATTTGACCATCTTTTAAAAGGAAAGAAAACCCAAAACTATTGTTTACCCCTGATAAATACACATTACATGATAGCGCATACATCATTAGTGGAAATAAACATCCTATTCCTTTTGTGCATTACCAAATTTTACTTTATGCATGCCATATATATATGCAGACATCCACGCTTTAAGATTTTGTCAAATATTTCAGCACTGAAAATGTGTTTTTGTTGGGCAAACAACAATGGGTCGGTTTAAAGGGTAAATACCAGCATATTGGTAGTGGATATTGTGGGTGAATAAACTTTTTTTGTTCAATGTTCACATTATATGCTGGTAAGAATTTTATTAAGGAAAATGTTCAACAGGATAAAGGAGTATGAAAGAACGAATATGGATGTAGGTTGATATATATAAACATAGTGGTTAGCCACTTTGACTTTGACTTCTGTATGCTTCAACAAATCAGCCATAAGAATTCTGCATCATTATGCTGCATAAAAGCATATTGTTATTTAATGGTCAGTTGCTTGTGCTACCTTTACTATGACTAGCAGCTTGTCAAATATATTATTTCAATGAGCCCAAGAACAGTGGCTTGAAAATATTAATTAAACATCACAATTAGTACAAACAACGCAACATTTCTGCTATACAATATAATGCAACCTAAGAATAAAATTCCATTTAAATACTAACTATTAATCATTTTGATGGCATCAGTTCCTGTATGTATAAAACTACAATTTCCTATTCATTCAGCAGGTACACATGAACTCCCACATGCAATACATGTAGATAAATATTGATGATATAGATTTAGTGAATAAATATATTAGTCTTTCACATTAGCATGTATGACATAATGTATTTATGTCAAAATAATCAATTAGTGGTACATTTGGTTAAAAATATAATAAATTGCAGGCATGATATTGATCAGAAATTACATACATGAATAAATGATAATATGCCAAACCATGCATAACATACACAATATTATGGCATAGTTATATTGTGCTGACCATTGTGCCTCATGCTATGTAGACTTCAGATTTGCACACCAAGTGCATAATGTTTTCCTATTAGCCTTTAGCCAAAAGGAAGTCTTATTGAAAAGGCTGTCAAATGGTTAACTAATTTCATAATGGTATATGGCTGTAAGGCACAGCCAGCATTTCCTCTCCTTCAAGTGTGATTAGAGAATGATTTTAAACAAGTAGTCCGATGTTGTTGTTTTTTTTTTACTAGTTTTGAAGTGGGGGACATGTGGGTACTTTGGGACATGGACATAAAATGATGAAGCTCTAATTTTGAATTTTGAAGGAAAAGCCAGGAGCTCATTCTTGGGACAAAACTGCTATTTGCAACTGCCAAATTTAAATAAAAACAAGACAAACTGACGCATTTTTCAAACTTGACTACTATCTATTAGAGATCTGCGCGGGCACCTTTTTCCTGCCCGCGACCGCCCCGCGCCCCCACTATCCTGCCTGCACCCGCCCCGCGCCCGCAGTCTCTGCCCACACCCGCAGGATAATCTGCCCGCACCTGCATGTGGGCAACAGCGGGTACCCACGCCGCAGGTAACTGCCCGCATTACAACCCTGGATGATCTTAATTCATAAAAATATTTTGAAAACAATGATCCAGCTTTATTGACTTAATCTCTATAAATGCATATGTCAGTAAAAGACACATTACATATATTTAGATATTGCTATATCATTATTTATGAAATAGCACACCAGACCAGTTTATTCTGTTTCATACACATTAATATCAAAAATCAGTGATCAGATAGCAGACTTGATACACAAATATTAAACTGCTACTGAGTGAAAGTTAATGAAGTAGTATACAATACATTACAGTCTAAAACTGGCCAAACAATGCAGGCAGGCAGTGAAAGTGCCCGCACATTACCCGCCCCGTGCAGTTCTCTACTATCTATAACATTTTTCTGTTGTAAACAATTCAGAAACTATAATATTATTATGGTTGTGGTGATGGCATGAAACTTTTTGCAATTTATGTTCCAAATACATGTATGCAATTTAGCTTAGAACTATGTTGGGGCTCACCACGAATTAATCTGATGAAACGTGAAATGTCTGTGAATGTGATTAAACATTTGTATTAGAAATCACAGACAATGGCTGCTAAGAGTGAGAATTGACTGCATGTGGTTATGGACAAAATTTTATGGAGCTTTAATCTCAACCAAGAACAAATGACTTCTTACGTTTCTTAAATAAATCAATACAAACAACATTCTCATATCTTAAATTTTCAATTGCAGTTTACCAAGAGTTCATCCATTGCAATTCCTCCACCGATTTCCTCATCTCTTGCCCTGAGAGCCACATGATCGACATCTCCTTCGCCTACCCCATGCAATTGCAATCGAGCCAGGAATGTACCAATGACATACAGCTACCTGATACTGCTTGTAGATTGGAGTCATTAGGGTAAGATGGTCCATCAATTTGTTTTAAAGATAAAGAAATATTATTACGAGGGGCGTTCAGAAAGTTTGAGACTTTTTTTCATATGGAAACTTATTTGCAATCTAGACCTGTGAATTTTTCACAGGATAAAATTCAGTATATTTGGAATGGATTTCCAAAGTGTTGGACAATTTGGACATTTTTATGTCATTCTATGGTTGACATGGAAACGGAAAGTTCAGCTTCTTGGGGCAGGTAACACTTAAACCAAGAATGCCAAGAAATTGTGACTGTGGGAGACTTCTCTCTGTCGCTTGTATTGGTGAGATTGACAATTTTTGACACAAGAAATATGGTATTAGCTTCTAAATATGCTTTCAAGCACACCAAATGTGTGCATTCTACACTGAACCCATGTAGGAAAGCACTCCTGCATGCCAGATTTGGTGAGGGAAATTCAGGAGGCAAAGGTGTGTTTCCCTGACCACATAAGGAATTGTGAAAGCATGGATTCACTGGTATGAAAAAGAGACCAAAATGAACAGCATTATCCATCTTAGCTATTCCTGTGACATGTTGCTTTACATAAGTCCTGGTTTTCCCTTACTTTAGTCCATGGGGGCTATAGTTTCAGGCACTGGAGGAGAACAGGCTTTAGATGACTGAAATTCTTTCACAGAACTTTGTTTGTCGGACTTCAAGCAACATTTACTTCAATGGGTCAGGTGTATGAATCAATGCTTATGGTGAGCTTGGGAGTATTTTTTAAGGCTAATATTATATTTCTTGTGTCAGATATTGTCAATCTCACTAATGCGAGTGATAGAGAGAGGTCTCTCACAGCCAAAATTCATTGGCTTTAGTGGTTTCAGTATTATCTGCCCCAAGAAGCTGAACTTTCAGTTTCCATGGCAACCACTGAATGACTTAAAAATGTCCAAATTGTCCAAAATTTTTTCAATCCATTCCAAATATGCTTAATTTTATCCTGTGAAAAATTAGTTCTAGATTGAAAACAAGTGTCCATATAAAAAAAGCCTCAAATTTTCTGAACGCCCCTGGTATCATGAATCATGGCTTGCAGGAATATATGTCATTTGTGTGAGTTGCATGTGGATGATACCAGTCTGTGGAAACATAATTGTTGCTCCCTTTTTCGCAAACTAGAATTTGATTATTTTATAAATATGTATGAATTGTCTGAAAGCTTGCTCTTCATTTAAGTGCTAGACTAATTCTAGGCTTGATCAAACTTCATCAAATTACTGCAAAATTGATATTAATTTTTCAACACACGCTGAAAAAAGGTTTGTGTAAAACAGACAAAATGAATGTCGGCTGGCGTCCGTCCAAACTTTTTATATATCAAAAAAGATTTTGATGTGCAATAATAGGCAAGGAAATTAATTGTCAATCCTGATCAATCTTTTGTATGATTTGATCAAGAAATGTAAAAAATAAGCAGTTCTTTTGACTGAATCGACACAAAATTCTGGACAGACGCCAGCTATTTATTTGTCTGCTTCACACAAACCTTTTTTTCTGTGCATAACCTTTTTTTTTTTGGCAGTTTTTATTTACAAATCATGCAAAATGTTTTTTTTTTCGACTGTGATTTTTTTTACCATGATTACTGCTTGGTTGTATCAAATTTTTAAAATATTAATCTTTCTTTATATTGTTCAGTTATTACTACCGCAATCTCTGCGCTGGCCAAAGGACATGCCTCGTCATCGGTGACAGCTGGAACCGACTTGAGAAGGCCTCATGCATGCACTCCTATGGGGGCGAGAAGATGATACATATGAGATACAGATGTACTTTAGGTGGGTGTTTCACTTTCAAGAAGTATTACTCTAAATAATTTTTTGGGTGACCTGGTATTTTGGATAATGTCTGTTTTTGCCGAATCGTCCTGTACAATTTCCAGTTAAGAGTTACATTTTGTATCAGGAAAAACACTATACAAAAGATATTTTCGGATAAACCGAAATAACAATGGCAGTTTGATTAAGTTAAGAAGCATTCTGTTCAGGCAATTAGTAGATGTGATGCAATTGTCCTGATCACCCCTACTTTTGTATTAAAAGCAAAGATTCCTGCTTCAATTCAAAGGAAAGTTGTTTTGGGAAAAAGGTTTAACCTGTCTCATCAGGAAACCAATATTATTTTCTCTTCAAATATTCTAATTACACAAATGAAAGTCTCATCAAAATGTAAACACTAACAGTGGGGAACTGGAGGTCTTTGTCTTATAGACCACTAAATTATTCTACGCTATTAATTATAGAAAATGTCTTTCCGTAAACATTTCCTCTGAAGAAAACTTCCAGCCGCTCAATTATTACTGACTGACAGGAAGTAAATAAATGGCTTTTGTTACCTATAATTGTTTTTTTCCTACAATATGCACCATAGTTGAGCAAATTGTCTCAAATATTGACATTCTCAAGGGGAAGAGGTGCATGATTAAACATAACGTGCACAAGGCACTTTAAAGCAGATCTCGTGGTGTGCAGTGAGAATGTTGCATGAAAATCATGCTGAAAAAAATGAGAAACTTAATTATAGGGCCCACCCCCCTCCACAGGCCAAAATTAACATGGGAAATAGGAATGATTGCTCAACTGCTGCTCAGTGACCCGCAAAATTAGCTGCCTGCTGCAGGGGGATTCCTTACTTCCCCCTTGGGGAATGCATATGATGTCATTCATTAGTATAGAATTGGGTTAAATAGATTTCCCTTGCCAGGGATTTTGCTATGGGATTAATATGTACCAAAAGTTGAATGCTTCACGGGGAGGCCCATCACATGATACATGGTTAATGACATTAGGATTGAAGAAAATGGGCAGCTGAAACTTGACCCACAAGGTTTGGCAGAATTTCAAATGCATATATACGGCTCCTCTTAGGATAAGAGGTCCGCAAAAAAAACTGGCGGAACCTAAGTATATGTCCACATGGATTTTGTAAAGTAATGTTGAAGTTTGATTAGTTTTTAACTAAGAAACCTGCAACTTCCTAATCATTTTCTGTTGTCACATTTAGTTGGTTTATAAATTCATGTTTGAATTTTACAATATATTGAGTAATTTTTTGAGTTTAATGAAGAGCATACCCTGCTGGGTCTGCAGCGTAGTGCTGTGTAATAGTCATGATCATTTTGTATTATATACCCACTTTCCTATCTACCTGTGTCCCACCATTACCTACTGTATTACTTGTGTATGAATGCAGCCTTGGGTCCTTGAAGTTATTTCACAGTTTTGTACCATAGTTGTCATTTACAAAGCAAATATCGAAAATTATATATCTGTGCTGTACCATGTCGAAGGTTGCTTGGTTCTGTCAAGGAATGTCAAAGAAAATCAATAGCGCCTTAGTTTTATGAGTACGAAACAAAAAAATGCAAAATCAGCACTATTGTCTATGAGCATATCAATGACAACTGTGTGTAATGTGCTATTCCCAAAGTGTATGTAATACTATTTACGCCATTCGACACCTCTGTCAGTCACTCACATGCAAGTATTTCAGGGCGATAATTCCCATATTCTTTGTTGTCCACTTATCGTCTCATGTTTTACTGTTTGTCTCATGGTATGACCTGGTTATTCACCATGGGATCAGGCGTATGTGTTTATCACACGTCGAGCTAAAGCCTTTGGGTGATAAATCACATATCCCTCTTCCGTGGTGAATAACTGTACGTGTAATTTTTTTCCCTCAATTGTCTTTTTTGTTTTCCCCTGTTTCATATGTATGTTGACCTTTGATTCCAGATGACCCTCTGTCTCAGATAGTAGGTTAGTAAAGTGTTGAAGGTAACTAGTTGCACTAACGCATGAGTAGGATTTTTATCTTTAGTTATTTTAGCTTAGGCTATTTGATGACAAAAACATGTGGAGACCAGAACCATAGGTAGGCATCAACATGTTGACAGTCGGTTGCAATAACCTAACAACTGCTTCGTTGGACGAGTTGAAGACTTCTGCTGTCATAAAAAATTTTGCAGTTGTAGCTTAACGTTATTGTCACAATTGTGACATCCGACCACCAGCATGTCAGTTCCTGTAGTCAATTCAAGAAGAGAAACTGCAGTATGCATATTCTGTCGCATCACATCATGAGGTCTAATGCCTGACCTGATCAGTCAGTTGTCCTATCCCAGATGTGATATGAAGCTGAGAGCATGAAATCAGGTTTGCCAAGGCATCCAGCTAAAAGCTCCAAAATAAAGCATACATAATATCCAGATTCTGTTCAATATTTCTATGCCGGATTGATGTTAACTTGGAGGAGTTTAATTAGGTTTCGTCCTCTATATCTCCATCTCTTCATCTACAAGACGTCGGAACTTTGATACACACAGTAAATCAATATCTGTGTTCCAGAACCTTTAAAAAATGTACATATTGTAGTCTAACGACAAAGGTAAATTATTTTGTAGTGTCCTATTTGGTTTCCATGGTAGAGCTGTAGTGTTAGAAAATTTGGTTTATTTTGTTTCAGTTTTGTAGCTAACCTTGCACCAAAGTTGTTTATTAATTTCTTGCAATGTATATAGTTTCTCTAGATCGTTTTAGATTACCTAAACAGCATAGGGTGGTCAGGCCAGCATTGGGCCATTAGTACAGAATACTACAGACTATTAATTTTGTGTCAAACAAGTGCTGCCCTGACCACTTCCAACCCTTGAAATATTCTTGTTTTGAAATGTGTACAAAGTTTTGTGTGAAATTTGTGAATGCCAATTTAGTTTCATTTGTTTAGTTTGTGTGTTATTATGTTCCTTTTCGTTTATGCACGGTTGGATAGTTTGACAAATTGAATGGTATCTTTTTCAATGGACCCTATTAAATATTGTATAACTACCTATGTGTATATTTACACAAATTATTTCTGTACATAGTAATCATTATAACTACAATAAATCATATGTATTTTCTATATTTACCATTATTCAGGTACCACATCAGTATCAGTTCTCAGCCTCTGTAATGTGGATGTTACTGCTACGTCTTACGTCAGACTGACGTCGTCGGCATACCGCGATATGGTACCACAAGGAGCAACCCTGGATCCTACTCAAGCCTTCTACAGCTCCCCCTGCACATGTCACATGACCTTGCCTGGAAATACTGAGATGCAGATCTCCAGAACAAACTTTTGGAAGTCCGTCCCTGGCTACAATTGCGATCAGAGAGTTGTAGTGGAAACTTTTGCAGGAGAAGTTGTTGCGGTTTTTTGCGGGTCCCAAAAGATTCATCAGTTCCTTGCCTGTGACGAAAACTGGAGAGATTATGTCATCAGATTTGAGACCAAGGATCCATCCGTTAATACGTCATTCAGTGTTGATTTCAGTGGTAGGTATTTCATAATTGGTAAATCATAAAAATATAGATGTCATAGATATCAAGTCAAATTGGTGTCACTTTGATGTCAAGTTGGTGTATTTGGTGTCAGTGTGGTCTGATTGAAAGTTAAAATGTCAGTATCCCAGATTGCCAAGTAAAAACGATTTCTTATGGCTAAAATCCAAAACATGACTATCTCTGCACATGTGGAATTTGGTACTTGGTTCATTGAGGTAAGCATGTATCTCAAAAGTATATTAATAAGGGAGCCTGACTTCACATGCACAACTACAGAAGTTTCATATTCTTCACTTTGGGAAGAACAACAAAGTATACTTCATGCACATGGAAATTTAGTTGAAATACAACCGAAGAATAATTTTTAAGAAAATGGTCAGATGTACAATCTTTTATTCAATTCCAGTATTTCACGAAGTTGGTTTCCAATTTGAATGCGGCGTCAACCTCCGTACTCCAACTGCATCGTCTTCAACAACTGCATCCACTACCACGACCGTCACAACCACTACAACAAAAACAACAACATTGACAACAACTACGGTCTCATCAACTGTCAGTTCAACAACAGAAGCAACGACGACATTAGCAGTGACTCCTTCAACACCTTGGGAGATGACGACTCCCACTTCTACTGTCGAACCAACGACCAAACCAAAAATCAAACCATTACCGCCGAAGACTGTTTCCACAACCTCTGATGCTTCAAGTACAAGTTCAAGTACAGACTCTTACTCAAGTACTTCAACAGAATCAAGTACATCCTCAACGACGAAGAAGGCTGTCGTCCCCATAAACGAAAATGACGTCAGTAATATTGTCGAGTCATCCGATGTAAGGGTTGATAATGCTCGAGGCGTCAAAGATGCAAATGAGCCCGATTCAAGAGAAAGAGACAGCAATCTTGTATTGCCAATTGGTAGGTGTACATTACAGTTTCATTACAAGAATCCGAGGATTCAAACACTGGGTTTAATAATCTTTGCATGATTATTTTTATTAGTAAGATTTTTAAAGGTGGGATATGTTTATTTCTCAACTAGAAGGCAAATTGCAATTTGCATATCTGGACGCTGATAATTGACCTGAACTTTGTAACAAAATCTTGGTCTGGTAGTCTGGTAGGCGCTGAATTATAATAGCAGTAGTCAGAACTAGGGACGGGTAACGCAAAAAAATCGATCCGAACCGATTCCGGTGTTTTTCAAAGTGCACTAACTCATGACACTGCATGATGTAAACATTGAAAAAAATCGTCTGCTAAAGCTTGATGCGTCATCAGAAATTAAGCATAAATTTTACATACACTACAACCTGCTAGGCAAAAACTACAACCTGATGGGAAAAACTCAGATCAGTGTACTACATCAGTTAACTGCCACTGTTTCATATAGACATTGTAGGCCTATATCCCCATTATGACTAAATAAAATTATTTTAATTTTCCATGGATCTATAACACAAGCCACACAATCATTCTGACACCCACCAGTCCCCTATATAATAGTTATAAATGTACGCTTTGGGAATGGGGGTTTGTGCGGAATGATTGTGAGGCCTGTAATCTGTAAGTTAAACTCAACATGAGACGTCAGACTGTTGACAGATTTTGTTTTTGCTATATAATTATGTGCCCTTCTTATAGCTCAGAATTCATTCCAGACAAGCTATACTATATACCTGCATGCATGCTAGTTTCAATCCACATCTGGCACTGGTCCTTCAGTCTGCATGCAGGGTTCCCACTCCATTACCAAGATCAATTTGAATGGAATTACCAGACTGGTAAAGGCAATTTTCAAGGTCAGAATTATCATGTCTCTCCAAATAATTGGGTTTGAATGATCTAGTTGTTGAACACCTGGAAATCCATACGGCTCTCTCAACCAATAGCGCTAGTGCGCATTTCACATGCTAGGTGGCTACGATGTGGAGCGACGGGTGTGCGCTGAAGCATGTCCAGTTCTGGCAGACTGGTCCCCCCTCCCTGGAGTGCCATAGGGACAGTATATCAGTCATAATTCTAGTACAGTGTCCTATTTAGAATCCCATCAATTTTGCGTGATTGCAACACAGATTTCCAGCTATTCTCGGTGTTAAGGACCAATTCACCAGGCGTTATCTGTAGATCTATCCAGTATCTGTTTACTACATCAGTCTGATCCACTGGGATCACGTGTGTGCAACATAAAGTGAGTTTGATGAGTTTACTGTGCACATCACTATGTGTAATGTTCAGCAAACAGGAAACTGAAACACACGCGAAAAGACAGGAAGTAGGCCGTTGTGCGACAGTATCTGGACTGCGTCCAGATAATGACCTGCTTGTAAAACTCATTTTACACGAACCTTTTTTTTTTAAATTTAATTTTGTACAGACAAATCATAAGCAAATCTTTGCAAAGTACTCAATGAACTTGCCATTTTTTCTTTTATTGTAGGTACTGATAGAAATAAGAATGCTTTGTCAGGTTTGCAGATATACCACTAAATTTTGTGAACAGATATACTACTTACATTCAGTGGAATCACTATAGGGGCTGAGTCCCCCAAAATGGAGCATTCAGCCCACCTAAAAAAATCATTGGGGAAGATACGTGCTTCGAACCTTCGAACCTCTGACAACGCTTCTAAACTTTGGTGCTACAGCCCTCCTGCATTTCTAAAGATGCCACTGCCTTACATTATTTGTGCACAGAAATTGCACCTATATTGCAAGCCAGAATTTGAATGATTTCAGCTAATATTTAGTTATGCTGGTATAGATGTTCTCACAACTTTTATTAAAACATTAAGGTCACAATGGACAACTCGTGGCAGCCATTTTCGACACTCTTGGATTTCTCCAAATTTTCTTGATCCAAACGCGAACACACAGCCCATCACTGAATACCAAGCTCACAGTAGACAAATCAAGAAATGCAGCCATTTTGTAGAAGCCATCTTGGATTCCTCAGGGGTCTTTGATCCATACCCTCAAACAAATGTCTACACATGTACCGAATTTCAAACCTCTAGTTGATATACTAAGCCCACAGTGGGCAACTTAAGAATGATGGCCATTTTGTGGCAGCCATCTTGGCAGCCATCTTGAATTTCTCCAAATATTGATTCACACCATCAAACAAATTTCTAAACCAAATTTCAATACTCTTAAGCATGTTAAATGAAAAATTTAACTCACCGTTGGCAAAACAAGAATAGCAGCCAATTAATGGCGGCCATTTTGACAGCCATATTGAATTTCTCAAAATTCTTCCGATTCAAACCCTCAAAAGAATCCCTATACTAAATTTCATAACTCTAAGTGAACTACTAAGCTCACAATAGACAATTTAACAAGTTGGCAGTTTGCTGCCAAAAGAGTCTGAAAGACGAAAAAGACATGTTTTAGAATTTTGTTAAATTCTGAATAACCCAAGCACATACAGCACCAAATTACAAAATGCATTTCAGAAACCAAGTATACAAAGGTCCCCAGTTGGTTATTAAGCCTCTAAAACCTCCCAATTTGCCTCCACAAAACTTCTCAGAAAAGCACTTTGACCCATTCTCTCTCTATTACACTGGGTGAACCCAGTGTAAAAATGGCAGTTGCTTTAAGTTTGCTGCATAGATAAAGAGTCCTTTCAAAAGAATGGCTAACAGCAGACTGCCAATAAAAAGTCCCCTGACGGTCCTGACCGAACAATGATAGCAAAGCCTGCCCACTCTAGATTTCAAAAACCCCGCTTATTCCAAATTGTACAGAACCCTTACACCATTAAAATCAAAAATATGGAAGGCGTCGCTTTACCATTATAGTTTTTTGAAAGAAGGAGAAGCGATTAGTAATTACTTCATAAACTTTGTTTGCAGAGAGTTATAAATATAATACAATAAAAACATAGGCTGCGCAGCAGCAAACCTTCAGCGAATAACACCTTTAGAAGATTACAATAATATCATAAAATTGGTGTGTTTACGAAATTGCTTATAGGTATGCAATAGCGGTCGAGTAGTGGCCTTCAATTATCTCTATTTGCCCGCTGCCCTGCCATCTTCCCATCTGCTTGCCAAGATTTGTAAAATTAGGAAAAGGCCTTATTAGACTAATTTACGCATATTATGGTATAGTTTCATGCATGTACAAAGTATAGGTTATGAGGTGTCGGTTGAAAACCAAAAAATATAACTCTGTTGTGATTTTCTGAAGTTTTTCCAATGATTCATAAAGTGTTATACGCATCAAAAAACACTGCTACATTGTGTAGGTGACTTGTTTAGAAAATTTGCATTACTGTATATGCAATGTCGGGCAAGTTTTGGCTCCGATATGATAAAAAGTATTTTTTATATTTTTTCTCAATATTACACTATATAATAGCCATCTGTCAGACCATGAAGAGGCACAAATAGACCATATAAGCCACATGTGTACCAAAATTCATCCATATATATGGAATAGTGACCGGATGTTGGGCCAGAAACAAAAAATAAATTTTTAATATTTTTTTCAATATTTCAAAAAGTATATAATATTTTCCATCAGATCTTTCAAAAGGCACAACTGGACCATATTGACCATATGTGTACCAAACTTTATCCATGTACAATTGTACATGCAATAGTGACCGAGTCTTAGCCCAAAACAAAAATTTTTTATATTTTTTCTCATTTTTTCAAAAAGTGTAGAATATCTGTCAATGAGACCATCAAAAGGCACAACTAGACCATATAGGCCACATGTGTACCAAATTTTATCATTGCACATGCAATAATGACCGAGCCTTGGCCCGGAAACGAAAAAAACATTTTTTATATTTTGTTAATTATTTCAAAAAGTATTTAAGATCTATTCATCAGACCATCAAAAGGCACAACTAGACCATACAGGCTAGATGTGTACCAAATTTCATCCACGTACATTCAATAGAGGCTGAGTGCTGGGCCGGAAACGATCTATCCGCCCGCCGCCCGCCCGCCCACCCGCCCGCCCGCCCGCCCGGCGGACGGACAGCATTTTTACCCAAGTGATTACAATACCTTCTTCGAACTTCGTTCGCTGAAGGTAAAAATTGTAGTTTTCGACCTTTTCCCTGTTTCCAATATAGGTCCTTCTCTTGCCTTAATTTATTCACTATCCTTTACATCTACTATTCAGAAAGGTTTCCATAAATGTTTTATTCATGGTTCATGTGTACTCTTATGATTGTACCTCATTTTTATGAGCATCATTCATTTAAATTTCAGAGGCCATCATTGGTATAGCAGTTGGTAGTGTAATGCTGCTGGTTCTCATGATAATCATGGCTTCATGCTTTGCAAGGTGAGTCTCCCATTCTGGCCCTTTTATGTAATAATTTGTCATATACTTTGATCCTTACTCATTTTGGCAGACCTTCATCGGAGCCCCTGGATATAAGAATAGTTGAAGGACGTGGAACTATGCATACAACCTTGATAGTTTTGATTAATGTCTTGGAACTTCTCTTACTTTGATTTCTATTGATCCAGATTACTATGTTTCATTCTGGATTAAATAACTCATAAGTAGGCCTATCTTCATCCTATATATTACACAGATGATCGTAAAAATTGCTGTACTTTGGAGGCAATCATTAGAAATCCAGGGGTGGGGCTTAATATTTTAGTTACCCCAGCACAGAATTTTATTTAGAAAAAGATATTTGTAAATGAGAACTATTTAAAAGTTTCAAATAAAATAAATATTTCCTGGTTGGAAATTTTTAGATAGACATTTTAAAAATCTGTCAATAGACACTTGTTGAACCTTTGGTAAGCCCTACACTCATAAAAAAAGGTTTTATATGGAACCTTTAGGGGTTCTATAAGCTGGTATAGATAAGGAACCCTAAAAGGTTCATTATTCAACTTTTAAAAAGGTTCCAACTGCAAACTAAAACAACACTTAGATAATCCAGCTGCACTGAACTCCCACAATGGAACCCCTTTCTCTCACGTTGGGAGCATGGGGATGGGGTTTCATCTTAGGGCCTTCCCATCAGTATTGAACCTCTCCAATTCAGTTGAACCCTCAGCAAATTTCAAAACCTTTTTTCGGCTGTGGGTTCATTACGTATACCATCAAGTACCTTTTGCATTAAAAGTGTATGGTCAATGGCCTGTAATCTGGATTTTATCTTCTTACAGGGGCAAGAAGGACCAATCAACCACAACAGAACAAGTCAACTTAGATCTCAGCTTCAAAGAAGATCCGATTTACGAAGAACCAAAATATTATGCCACATCATGGGATAATCCTGACTTATATCCAAATGGGAAGAAGGCCCATCCTCCTGGGTTGCCTCCAAGGAATTCCAACCTCTACGCTGAACCTCCTTCATCTACGAGCAGCGGAAGTTTACGGAGGAGTCGTTTAGATGATTTTCGGTCGAGGAGTCTGGATTTTTCTGTCGCGACAGTTTCAAGTGCTCCGTATCTGTCAGCGAAGAAGGTGCCACTGCCTTCTCATCCCCATGTCAATCAGGCTTTCCCCCCTGAGCCTCCTTTGCCCATGAGATGGTCACCTCCACCTAGGATTCATGCAGGTGCTTTCCACACCTCAACCCTACCGACCGAACGACATTTTGAGATGTCGGCAATGCCACCATTATCACCATTATCACCCCAATCGAGGGGTATGCTAACGACCCCTAACCCAAAGAAAGAAAGGGTAGAATGGAGTGATACTGCCCCAAAGGGTAGGGGTAAATCTCCAGGCCCTAAAACTAAACCAAAACCAACCAAACTACCCACAAAAAGATCAGCGTCATCAGATAGATATCTGAATACCGCATCCCCACCGCAAAGACATTATAAACACCACATTGAGCCAGTTTTCAGTGCCACCGCACCTGATAGGGCAAGGCACCACGATAAACAGAGACGTTACCGAAGACAACAGTCGGCTTCTCCTCCGCCGAGAGTTCGTTTTCAAGATGAATTGAGGCCTCAACATTTGCCAGACTTATTGCCACGTGGCATGGCGCAAAATCCATTATTTGGTCGGGACAGTCATGATATGTTTTTTGCGTACTGATTTAAACATTTTTATACCTTTTATTTACTGACTGAAAAAAGCTTTAAACAGCGTTTATACAATGTAGAACCCATGGGTTGCTAGCTGTGCCGCTGTGGTGGATTTTACGTTCCAAGTGGAGCAAGGAAGAATTCCGAAGAAACGAAGAGTTTAAAATAGAAAATGGCCTGAAGCGAAGAAGTATAGGCCTACATACGATACTATTATTATATTATTTTGATAAACTAGTTCTATATATTTCATGTTGAGGTGTCCTCCTCAACCTATCTGACGCACTTCATTATCTGATGTTTTGTGGACTGTCAGTGCTGGTATCATATTGGATTACAGTGTCGTAGTTGAGGCCAGGACATCGCCGAGACCGAGGTATGAGCCTCCTGAGGCAGGTGTCGAGACTTGCATCACTTGCCAAAGGTACTCGAGAGTCCAAGGCTGCGTATTGGGCTTGAGGCCAACAAAATATTGCATCGAAAACTCCAACGCTGTTAGATATATACGTACATACACAATTTAGTGTTCTTGCCATCTGGTTAGTATATTTTAAAAAACCATAACGCTGTATTATCTACGAGAGCTACATCGTCTGGAAGAATGTTTGTAAGAATCATCTTTAAAGTTTTAGTGTCAATTGAATTGACTTTTTTGTATTGAAATCTAAACTCTGTCTGGAACTTTCACACATGGTCATATCATAGGCCTGCTGCTACTAAAATTGATAAAGTAATGATATTTAGAGTCAGGCATATTTATGGTGCCTGTCAATTAATTGTAGTGTATACTCCGCTGCTGGCAGTTGAGTGCCTTAGAATTATAACATTTGTAACTATAGGCCTATATTTAACAAAATTGAAGATATATAGGCACAAAATTCATAACACATACACATTATTTTCTGGTTCTGGTCTTGGTGGTGCTGTGTTAGAGACAAAAAAATTGAGTGCATGTCAATGCAAATAGATATTTATATATATTGTAATTTGCGTAATTATTATTTTAATGTCAAGAATTGAATGCCGAATAAAATTTCAAAGTGATATGTTGTGTTATTAGCTCATGTTTGTAAATAATGCATTCTATTAACATTAAAAAAATATTATTAAAGACTGAAAATATAAACTGGTGAACACTTTACTTCTGCGATAACGGAACACCAACGAGAGTGGCATGAAAAGTGTTGGTGGAGGTGAAAGTGGTGTAAGTGCGCTGCGAAAATTTACTTGACCTTATTTTGCCTTACTCCTGGGACATTTTGGGAAAGATCTGCATGCATAACAAAGCCAAAAGTAACAATGGTGACACGAGTTAGTGTCTGAACACACCACAGGCAGAATGATCACAATGGCTTAGCAGTTCTAGAGATAGAGAGGAAGGTGTATGGCTCAAGTGCCGTCTGGTGGAGTGCAGATATAGAAAATTGATTAAAATTGCTCAAGGAGCAGCCTTTCACAACATTCTTGTTGGTTCTGTGAGATAATAGTCTCTCAGCTACACTTAGAGATGATTTTCAGCCACTACACTGCATTTAGACTCGCATTAAACCTTGTTTGGCCAATCTTACCTATGTGTGCACCCATATCAGCATACATCACAAGGGAATTCCCTTTGACAGCCAATCAGAATTTAGGAGACCACAGAGCCATCTCTTGATTAAATTGGAACCTCATTCTGCCCTTTGGTGAGCATACTAACCTAGATGTATAATTTCCTAGCACAAAGGTCTGTATTTTGGACTCACCAAGAGCTTTCAGCCATGTCTCATGGCCTTCATCAGCTGTCTGAGCATGCTCAGTGGGTCACATGACTGCCCAGGGTCAAGTCATGTGACAGGAGGTTGCAGAAGATGGGGGGGAGGTCCCAGCCTTGGTCCCTATTTAGCGATGCTTTCTTCTTCCTGATTGCTATAGCTTCTTTGATCTTCCTTTGATGCCAATTGTCTTCTTTTCCCAGTACTTTAACGTTCTCCCAGTCCATACTATGTCCAGTGGTTTGGCAGTGTTCGTTTATTGCTGATGATGTTGTTTTCCTGTGTTCGTCCAGTCTTTTACTCAGAGTTCTTGCAGTTTCGCCAATATATAACCTTGAACATGTCTTGCACTTAACTTCATATATTACTCCGGACTTCTGTTCTTTCGGTGTATGATCTTTCGGGCGACCGAGCTGACTGCGTAGAGTGTTTATCGGTTGATGGTAAGTATTAATTCCGTACTTCTTGAACGTGCGTTCCAATGGTTCCGAAAGTCCCTTGATGTATGGTATGCCGATCGGGGGGTACTTCTTTCTCTCCGGGTTCGTCTTGTTGATTTCCTTGTCCTTTTCTTGTTTTTTGGCGGGTATGTGCAACATCCACGGGGCATAATCGTTTGATGTTAAGGCTGCCTTGACGTGGAGGCGTTCGGTCTTCTTATCCTCCTCAAGGGAAACCAGGTTCTCAGCTCTGTTCAGGAGGGTACGCACGACTGATCTTTTGTGTTCCAGATGGTGGTTGGACTCAAAGTTCAAATACTGATCAGTGTGCGTACTCTTCCTGAACACAGTGGTCTTGATGCTGCCATCCTCCAAGACGTGAACCTGAACATCCAGAAACGAGAGTTTTCCATCTGTTTCCTCCTCATGGGTGAACTTAATGCTGGGATTGATACTGTTCAAGTGGTTGGTGAATTCTTCTGCCTCGTATGTGTGGAGCATGGTGAACGTGTCGTCCACATATCTATACCATACTTTTGGCGGGTTCTTGGCTGTGCTGATGGCATGTTGTTCAAATTTCTCCATGAATAGATTTGCTATGATGGGCGATATGGGTGAACCCATCGCCGCTCCCTGTTGTTGCTGGAAGAATTCTTTCTGATAAATGAAATAGGTGGTGTTTAGACAGAAATCTACCAGTTGCAGTATATCCTCAGCCTGCAGGCTCGTCTTCTGTCTCCAGGACAAATCCTTTAGAAGATAATCTTTACCACTTGAATTGCTTCACTGATAGGTATACTCGTGAAAAGCGCTGTGACGTCGAACGAGACTAACTTCCATGGTGGTGGAACTTCCAGGTTTTCAATTTTCTTGACGAAATCCAAACTGTTTTTCACATGGTGTGACGTTTTTCCAACGAGGGGTCCCAGTATCTTGGCTAAGAATTTAGCCGACTCATTGGTGATGCTGCCTATGCTAGAGACGATAGGTCTCAGTGGGGTGTTGGCTTTGTGGATTTTGGGTAATCCATAGAACTTAGGGACTTCTGCTGCAGTGGGGTACAGTTGGTAGTAGGCTGATTGTGTGAGCTTGTTGTTGTCCTTCCACCCTTTTAACAGTCTTGTTAGTTTTGCCTTAAACTTATTGGTGGGGTCAGATTTCAACTTAACGTAAGTGTCCTTATCATCTAAAAGTGCTCTTAGCTTGCTATGATAGTCATCAGTGTTCATTAAAACCGTGACCCTACCTTTATCTGCCGGTAAAATCCTTATGTCCCTTTGTTGTGCGAGGGTCTGGAGGGCTTTTCTTTCTTCGGGCGTGATGTTCTGTTTGTGCGATCTTCTTTTTGACAGGATTCGAGTGACATCACTGCGTAGAGCTGCTGATTTCGTGTTGTCATTCAATTGTTGGCAGGCTAACTCGGTGGCCGTGATGTAGTCGTCCACCGGAAGTTTTGATGGTGTCACCGCGAAATTTAGTCCTCTCGAAAGGATCGATCTCTCAGCTTCATTGATATCGTATGATGACACGTTGATAACCCAGCGGTTTTTGTCTATCGTATTCTCTTCTTTTTTTCCATCTGTCTATCGTTCTTCATCTTGATATAGTGGAATTTGCGTTGTTGTCGGTCTTTTGCTGTGTCGAATTCTCTCTCCTGGATGGTTGTCACATGTTTACAAATGGCGGACATCGTCTCTTCATTCTTTACTTCGCGGGAAAGTTTTTCGTAGATCTGCTCTTTCTGTTCTTTCAATTTCCTGATTGTGAAATGACATTGTGCAATCGCTACATTCAAGAGTCTTTTTTCGGTTTTCCTCAAAATTCGGTCTGCTGATCGTCCTTGGACTGGGCTTTTCAGGTGGAAGCACTTGGGCACTATGTTGTTCTTTGCACATTTCCAGTTGTAATGGCTGTTGTTTTTCCATCTTGCTAACTTTTGGGATGTTCTCTCCAACGATCTGAGCGCTTTGAGGACGTCTCGTCCATGTTGTCTCCAGATATAACTATGTACGCTTAATCCTGACCTTTGGAAATCCATAGATGTATAATTTCCTAGCACAAAGGTCTGTATTTTGGACTCACCAAGAGCTTTCAGCCATGTCTCATGGCCTTCATCAGCTGTCTGAGCATGCTCAGTGGGTCACATGACTTGACCCTGGGCAGTCATGTGACCCACTGAGCATGCTCAGACAGCTGATGAAGGCCATGAGACATGGCTGAAAGCTCTTGGTGAGTCCAAAATACAGACCTTTGTGCTAGGAAATTATACATCTATGGATTTCCAAAGGTCAGGATTAAGCTTACATAGTTATATACTATAGCCTGTTTCCCAGCCACCACAAAACAGGCCTGGTCGCCATGGGATATCCCAAGAATACTATTTATGGCAACTTCCGCAAATATGACCGCACACGACGACTGTCATTTTCCCATAGGGGGAGCTTGAGCAATACACCTTGGTATAATATAACAGAATAAGGGCAAAGCATGTGAACACTGCCTGTGATCACACCCAACCAAAGGGTGGGTGATATGATAATTGCACAGTCCACCAGAGGTAGCACAGGGCATTTGCATGAACAAGTGTCTCCATCTGGCATGATTTTTAAGAGAACAGTAGGCATTTTGCCCCTGCACATACCTTCCTTCCTCATGGTAACCCAAACATTCACACGAGAATCTTATGCTTATCACAATTTGTTGTCAAGTTTGCACTCTCACATGAGCATACCGACAGGTGACTTTTATAAGGTCATCCGTCATGAACTGGTCCATTTTGCGGCCCAGGTCAAAAATGTTTTCTTTTTTCTGATATATCATCACAGAAGCATAGCACTATGCAGTGTTTCAAACAGAACTTAATTATCTTGTATACTTATCGAGATATGGTCACTTTTGTGCCTCCCCCACTCATTGAAATATGTAGACTAAAGGGAATGTTTTTTTTAAAAGGCTTTTCTCGAAATTGATCTTTTTTAGTAGAACGTCTGTAACTTTTCTACTACTTAACCAATTATAATGGGGTTTGTTGCAAAATGACTAGTTCCCCTCATGTTATATGTTGACACTTTTTACATAAATTCCATTGATCGATATGAAATCCTGACTGCAAAAACAGACTTTTTTAAAAATTCCTCTAAAATCCCATCTTCTACTTGTTTTTCCAAGTGAAATTCACCTAAGAGCTATGTTCTGGACATTTGTTGTCCTTTTATGAGCCAGCTCATCTTAAATGTAACAAGATTACAACACAGGAATATTTCTGGTCCATGGATCAAAGTGATTGCGATAAAATTGGATATATCGATAGATAGGGTAAGCACAGCCCTGTATGGCCTGTTGTGGCTACTCACAAGGTTACACTGAAAAAATGAGAGAGAGGGCAGTATTCCTCAACATGCTACATGTTTATGAGAGGGATCTTTTCCCTGGCTGTAGCAACATGTAATATTGCAATTAGTAGAAGAGGCCATACCGAATAAGATATGCTGTATATTGCCAATAAAAAAGGAATGACATACTGTCATAACATGGCATTAGGCCGTACATGGTAATGGCAAAACAAATATGTTGGGTGGTAAATCAAGCTTGGGCATATAATGCAGGGAAACTTGGGCAAGAAATACTCTATTTATAATTATGCAGTTTCATTTGCTTCTTTTTCTTAAAACATACTGTTGATGCCAATAATGCCAAAAAATTGAATAATTCAAAGTGAATATGGTCCGAATTTAAGCAGCATAACTAAATTTAGGAGGCCTCGGCAGATTGGGCACTCAGATTGCGGAGGGAGGAGCATTCGATTCCGCTTATTGAAACAGCTGTACCAGAAAAATAATCTGAAGCACACCATAGAAGATCCATGGCACTTTCTGGACATGTCTAGAAAAAGAAAAGAGAATATCAATCTGGCCACTTTTATGGGAGCAAATAATTATGATGTAGGTCTGACAGAGCAGCGAGGCAGCATTGATGAACAATCAATCATCTGGGGTTTTAACCTCAACATCTAGTCTCCTATAACGTTACTTTAATTAAAACCGTCAGGAGCGCTTTATAGCCCTAGTTATTGCTTGAGCCAAGATTGCTTCCACTAACCCTATGCTAGGTTTATCGCAGTTTTACTCTGTGGGATGGAGACCACAGGAAGGGGTCACTTTGCTTAGTTTGGCAGCTGTAATGGAAAAAACTATATATTTTAGTTATTCGATTATATTTTGATTACAATGTGGCCACTGCCACATTGCTCGTCCAGTCATCCTACCTTTATCATTTGATAGGAAATCCAATATAATTCCTTTTTCTCTTACGACATGGGTTGAATAAACCTTTTTGACTTACGGAAAAGTAATACAAACTCGGAAAATGTATGATGAAAGTCCTCAATATTCAAAGGAATATATACTGTCTAGGTTACAGCTTCACGTACGTCCCTATCAGCTGCCTCCAACATCGGCCCGAAGCTGGTCCGATGCTGCTGACATCAGACTGACGCTGGGCCGACGTTGGACCGCCGAGGCATGCTGATAGTGACATTACTTAAAAAGTAGAGTGAAAATGAAGCTTTTTTGTTTTTGCAAGTCTTTATATCATGATGAATGCACCTATCCAAATGAATGAGTTTAGACTGTTCAGTGCACCAGAATGATTACCATATCTTAATGCTGTAGATTAACTCAAATTTCTTGACAGAATATCCAGTAAGATATGCTGGTTCTCTTTCATTTGATTTCACAGAGAATGAATTTTAATTTTTTCTAGGACATGACATTGTATTCTATAGGGAAAAAGTTCCGAAAAATTACATTTAAAAACTTGTATCAAATAAGAATAACATGTCCTAGAAAAAAATCACATTCAGTCGCATTGTCTACAAATATGAAATCATGAGAGAATGAAGCATCAAGCATTGTAAACCAGGCAAGTTCTAACTCAAGAGGTTCTCAGTAAAAGCAGCTGATCTCTTGGAGGCACAAAGAGGCACTTTTGAAGCAGAACGACAATCAAAGTCAATATTTGCAGCCATGATCAAAAAGGATCAAACTCAAAGAAATGTGTTAAACAATGCCACAGGCAATCTCAAACAAACTGCCCATAGTTCTCTTGTCCATTGTTGACTTTCCTCTCAAGCTGTGGTCAATGTCTGGCATGTTGGACTAAGCTTGACAATTCAGGATGAAAAATATACAAGTCAGGATGCATGATGGAGAAATGTATTATATTATTCCTTTTGAATACTGAATTTTTATGAAACTACTAGCCAGAAAATACTTAAGATTACTGATCTATAATAATTAGGCTGTATTGCAAAATCCCCATTCATTCCGTACACATTTTACTGAAGTAATAAAATACAAAAGAGACATTATACAATATTTTAATTACACTTTTATGAGCTATGTTACAAAGTAAAAAAACAACCAGTTTAAGACTTATTCTTTTTTAAGGCCAAATTATCCTCCTGTACCAAGCATAGGCCTATTCTCTTGTGGCAAATGACAAAACTTGGCAAGTCACTATCTCGTGAAGGTGCCATCATCCAACTCTTCTTTGTGGCATTCTGTCATTACAGTCCTTGTCATACTTATGTTGAATGTCAAGTTTTTTTTGTCTATGGTGTTGAACTGTGATGTCAGAGATGACTCTATTCTAGCATTGCAATATATGTAAATTAACTACAAGCTGTGATGTCATTTCAAACTGGGTCAGATTCCCCAGCTTCTAACCAATGCGAATCCACCAAACTGAGCATCACAGTTTCAACTCAGTGTCAGAGTTAAAATTGGGTCTGGGAAAAACCCATGCAAGTTTGACATCACAGCCTCTCAGCCAATGGGCTGCCAGAACAAATATACATAACATAAGCCATGTGTTTACAAACAACTTGTCAAAGCCTTCTGTTTATAACAACTTCCATCAAGTAATAGATAACGCCCTCGTTTGTGACAATATGCAATATATCCGAGGGCTTTAGCCCGAGGATTATTGCATATTGTCACAAACAAGGGTGTTATCTAACTTATACCACTAAGTACAAAACAAATTAATTTAAATCCCTTTGTTTGCCTTCAATCCTTCATGTTTGACAACATTTCATTGTATTTGTTGCACATTCATGTTCCTCAGTTCATTTGAAGGTAGACAGCCCTGAAGGCAACAGGTCAGAATTCTTTGTTCTCAGGAAATAATGCAATACATTAATTTTGTAGATAGAAAGATAAATGGAAAGATAGATAGAAGATCGATAGATAGATGGAAATAACACAATACATTGATTAATTTTATAGATAGATATGGATAGACAGATAGATTGATAGACAGATAGATAGATAGATATATAGATAGATATATAGATATATAGATAGGTAGGTCGATAGTGCAGCCATCTCAGCCTAGGTCACTTTGGGGAGGTTGATTATTACAGTTGCTTAGCAAATGTTATTTTTAAATTATGAAAGACATTTGAAAAATAACAGAAAGCAAGGAGCAGGGGTTCGGGGGCGGTAGCCCCCGAAATAAGAAGAAGCAGGGGTTCGGGGGCGGCAGCCCCCGAATTAAGAAGAAAAAATAATTCTTTTAACTTGCCAAATGGGGCCAAAATTGTTGGTCTGCTGCTCCGCTATTTTATTTGCAGCTTACATATCCCAAATGTACTATTTTATCAAGTGACCTTAAATTTGATCATTATTTCAGATAATGGTATTCATAAAAAAGAGTGAATATAGCCTTTTTATTGAGACCAGTTACACTTGATACAATCTTCCTCCTTGTTTACTGTCTGTGTTGTTCAGTTTTAATCCTTTGTTGGTCAGTTTTGTTTCAGTGTTTCCTTCAATTTTGTCAACTTGTAGTCAGCCAAGCATGCAATATCATGGTCAGGTGTATGAGCTGTGATATGCATTATATCAGAGCGAAATCCTGCCTTCTGATTGGCCAGAAAAAGCAAACAGTGGTATAAAGTTGTAAGTTAGCAAGTTTGTAGATTTATCAAACAACTCTGTGGGGATTATAACAGTTGTCTACTGTGAATGCTCACAAAGCTGCCATTTGGTAGGATTAGACTGGTGATTGCTGTGATAAATCATTGGGATCAAAAATGTAGTGCTTCCTTCAATATATCAATGTTTGAACTGTGATGACGTAGTTTACGGTCAGCCCATTGGCTATCCAGCTGTGATGACGTAGTTGTAGGGGCTATCCCTGATAAAACTCTTACTCTGACACTGTGTTGAAACTGTGACGCTCAGTTCAGGAGGATCAACATTGGCTAGAAGCTGGGGAATCTGACCCAGTTTGAAATGACATCACAGCTTGTAGTTAATTTACATATATTGCAATGCTAGAATAGAGTCATCTCTGACATCACAGTTCAACAGCATAGAAAAAAAACTTGAGATTCCATGTAAATATGACAAGGACTGTAATTACTCGCAGATTGATCACTCTTTAATAATTCAGGGAAGCTGATGGGAAGCACATGACTAATGTGAGAAAGGTATGACAGGAGTTTTCTTGCAATTGCTCATAATCATCTTCTCGATATACCAATGAAGACATGGCTATGGATAAATATTGTAGCGATGGATAACACCAAACGCTTGAATTGTCTCTCACAAAGTATTCACTTTTGAATTACCAAAGTTTGAAATTTTCTTAACTTGATTTAAAGAAAGTTTATATTACCTAATGTTGAATTTTATGTTGTGTATGAAGCTTCATTTAAAACAATTTAATGTGTTTGTCTTGCAAATAGAAGCAGATGTGAAAAATAGACCTCAGCGTTTTTGAAGGAACAACAAATGATGTTTCAGTCTATTGAAATTTATTTCATGCAGTGGCGTAGCTAGGATTTTTCTCTGGGGGGGGGCAAATGACCCTGGATTTCCCCAAAATGTTATCGACAACTTGGGGTACGTTCGATGCGGTTTTGAACTTTTCACAAACTTTACTGAAATCTCAAATAAAGCATAAAAAACATTGGAAAGACTTTGAATATGATGATGCTAGTTATAGCAATTTATAAAATAACAGAAAAGTTGATAGCATATAAAGTAGGAAATAACTTTATATGATAAATAGATTGCACCTTTTAGAAACTTGGTAACATTAAAAACACAAATGTTTTTAAACAGCTTAATAACTAACTTATTATTTATTGTCATGTAATTCTACACTGACATTAATTTACATCAATCAATGCAGATTGGCCCAACAAAAAATCATGAAGTCTGTCACATGTTTCATGTCTAAATTTAGTTCAGTGGTTTATACACAAGCTTGGTTAGGTTAGTTTAATACTTAAAGATAAACCATAAACCTCAGCAGTTAAAGGTCATGACACTTTGAAATGATGTGCGTTTTTAATGTTGCTGTGGTCAAATCAAAACTTCTTTATAAAAAGGAGCAAATTTTATAAACTGGAGCTTGATCTGTCATGACAAAGAATCCTTTGTGTCATTAATCATGCATCAAACATGGAATCTGTAGACCTATATATTCAGATAAAAAACCAAGGCAGGCAGAGACATCCTTGAAAAAGCCATTGGCCTTTTAAGGTGGCTCGATACTCGTGAACTTTCCAAGATAGGATTTCTTAAAAATAGTTTAGAATGATCCAAAATATAGTTTATAGCAAGGATATGTAAAAAAAGAGGTCGCCACCAGCCTTTTTTTCAAAATATTTGAGGTTATGTACAAGAAAGTCAGTCCACGCAATCCTGAAAAACTCAATTTTTTTCTTAACTTTTTTACTGTGAAGTTTGCCCTGCCATTCAGTGGTCATGCATCCCATATTATGCAATGAAGCATGAAATTAAAGAAGACACTTTCAGGGAAAAGCTGATAACAATTTCAAAGAGATATATTTAGTTTAAAGGGCGCTCGAAGGGGTTCGGAATAAAAATATTGATTTTGACAATTTTAACTTTTTTCATAAATCATGGCGCTAAAAAAAATTGGCGAGGTAGGATTTCTCATTTCTTTGTCATTTATTTCCAAATATTGTGAGGAACAATAAAATGCATAAGAGAAGGTTTGCTACCGCGATGGATTTTGATATAAAAATTTATTTGTATTTCAAAGTCATTTTTGAGAAATCAGACCTGCTTGCCGAAAATTGCCTGTAAAAATATTCTATTGGGACTTTAAAGCTGAAACTCGGTAGGATTGCAGTCCGCTTCACAGCGCATGTAATGCTTTAAACCAGAAGTCTCTAACCCTAATAGAAGTGGCGCAAATGGCAAATGAAGTGGCCGTCGCACGGAATTATGAAAAGACAAAGTTCAATTCAATTAATGGACAAGTTGTCATACTTCGAAGTTCAAATGTTTTCTGCAAGATTTCAACAGGATTTCCTATACGTCTTTTGCCCCTTTCTGTTCTTTTTCCTCTCCGTTTTCTCGTTTTCTTCCGCATTTTCCCGTATTTTTCCCTTCATTTTCCCAAATTTCACATTTTTTCTCAATTTCCCCATTTTTTGTCCATTTCCCCATTTTTTTGTCCATTTCCCCATTTTTCCCCAAAAGGTTGTCGGGGGGGCAACTTGCCCACCCTGCCCCCCCACTAGCTACGCCACTGATTTCATGTGTAAATTTTCCAGGATTGCAAATCAACTCATCGTTACCATTAAAGTTTATGATGTACTAA
Organism: Platynereis dumerilii; assembly: GCA_026936325.1. Lineage (NCBI taxonomy): Eukaryota > Metazoa > Annelida > Polychaeta > Phyllodocida > Nereididae > Platynereis > Platynereis dumerilii. The sequence goes on along the minus strand of JAPTHN010000004.1, from coordinate 46,015,880 downwards.
TGTGAGACATTATCCTGTCTGCCAGCTTTCTGCCAGATGCTGCCACTATGAAACAAAGAACAGCCAAGTTGACTTTCATGCGCAGAAGAAAGAAGAATGCAGGCAGAGTCCTAATTTTTCAGGCACCGTCCTGAAGGTGTGGTGCCACGGGTCAATCCATAAACCAGGGGTGGTTTTCTGTGAAATTTCTTAAGATAGCTAAAAATAGTATCACTATTCAATGCTTGGCTTTATGGCAATATATGGCATTTGATGCATGCTACTGCGCAGTCACCAAAATTATCAAAGCATTGCCAAGTTGTAATTCATTATTTATGATACGCACCAACAAGAAGTAGTATCGTAATTAACAGAAGACGTAATTTTCTTATTTGATATATTGGCAATAAAAAGAAACAAATATTGTCATAAGTTGGCAAACATAAATATGAAGATAAATTGCTCAGATCAAACAAAGATGTCCAGTTTATGTACCTCCACCTACCTTCTACATTATGCCAGAATTATGATGATATCTAAAAAAATATTAGAAGTCTTTGTATTCATTGTAAATGATCTCTCCCTTGTTGACATAATTTTTTCCTTCTTCAGTCATAAAACTCAACCACTCATATTTGTCAAATCAGTCTTTTCATAAGTCGCATAAGGAATCATCCATGCCAGTTCCCAGACCATTTATATCAAAGTAAAGTTAGTGTATATGCAACAGGGTGTGTAAATAATTTTGATTTGCAGTGAGGCAGCATTGATGAACAATCCATCATCTAGGGTTTTAACCTCAACCTTAGCTGCCTATAACGTCACTCTAATTAAAACCGTCAGGAGCGTTTATGTATTAGTTAGATACCGATTTGGAGGGTTCTAACATGCATTTTTGTCAGTTAGATCCCGACCGGAGGGAGGGATCTAACTGACAAAAATGCATGTTAGAACCCGACAATGAGGTATCTAACTGACTTAGACATCATATGCTTCTTCTATTATACCTTTTAACTTAAAATTTTTGCAAAATAAACAATAATCTGATTGTTTGTTTGCTGTTATTAATAGCGTTAATCCTTAGCTGGGTGCTAACATGCAAAACTGTCAGTTAGATACCAGCTTTTTCAATGGTATTAGTATCTTGGTGATGTCTAAAGCCCAGTTATTACTTGAGCCAAGATTGCTTCCACGAACTCCTGGCCAGCTTTATCGCAGTTTCAGCCGGACGGTAGACGGTTGACCACAGAAAAGAACCACTTAGTTTTGCTCTTGTGATAAGAAAATATCAATATATATCATTACATGTTAGGTTAATGTGGGAAGGGTGCTTACTTTATTTGCTGGGTGAAGCAATATATAATTGATTTTGGTTTGTGACATGAGTAGGATTAACTTTCTGATCTCTGAAAGTGAAACTCGGATAAAAGGTTGGCTGGAAATTTTTTGTTATCCATGTCGCATTCACATTGTGAGGGCCATATCTATCTATCTCCCTTGAACATCTGCCTATAATTATATGGAAACGGAACACATTAAAGTTTAATTGTTAGGTAGAAGAGGTTTTAATTTGAATGGCTGTTTGTGAGAACAGGTAATGTGCTAGTTTGCTTTACTCAGTGAAAAAAATGGAAAAAAGTAGCATTTGATCTATGTTGATTCAAAACAAATCTGAATTTAGGAAATGTGTTAAAACTTAAACAATGCCCTAGCAAATAACCACACAAGCCTTCCATTGTTGACTCCCAACACAACTACAGTTAAATAAAATTGATTTCCTTTTGTCCACTCATTGTCTATAGATGTACATGTATTACCATGTTTCAAAAGGCAAGTAGCCTACCGTACTTCATTGCATGACTAGAAATATATTCCTTTTTAAGGCAATCTGATGGCAATGCAAATTAATTGCAAAAAATAATTATTCAACTACGAACAAATGTGTTTTTGCAAAGAAAACTTGTGAGACAACGATATATTTTGTAACAAAATCCGGCAAGGCTCGGGTACTCTCTTGTGGCAAATGAGGAAACTTCGCAAGTCACTCCATCTCATGAGGTGCCATCATCCAACTCTTCTTTGCGGCATTCTGTCATTAATTACTCGCAGATTGATCACTCTTTAATAATTCAGGGAAGCTGATGGGATCCACATGACTAATGTGAGAAAAGTATGAGAAGAGTTCTTCCTCAAATTACTCATAATCATCTTCTCGTGCGATACTCACACTATTAATATGCCTGTGTATAAGATTGTGAAACTGTTGGTGGTCATGATTACGGACTCCAGTCTCATGACAATACCTGTAAGTATAGATGAAATACGAAGCCCTTTTTAGCTCTTTTTGAAGACGACCCGCTTTATAAAAATGTGGCCAACAATGTCAGCTATCTAAATCCGGCCACGTAAAAAGCTGGTCCTTGATGAAACTGGTGCAGAACTATTTCCAAGGCATATATTTATCAATCACATGATTTGTAAATCATTAATTTTGATATTTTTTCTTAAATATCAATGATGGTGTTTCTTATATACCGAAGATTACTGTTGAGGTTTTTGTGTCTGATCAAACAACTTGGGGAAACACTTCAAACTGGCTGACCAATTTTGGTTCTATACATTATATGTATTGTTATGATTATCATGGAAGCAAGAAATGGCTATACATTTGAAGTAACATGTCATGATCAAAACACTGTGACCTCTTATATTGTGAAATAGCCATGCAAAGCCAGCAAGACAATTTAGTGTTGTACATAAAAATGTTTGTGAGGGTGTCCTCTTCTCAAACCTAACCAGGAAAATATTATATGTAGGGGACAAACCTAGCAAAAATTTGAAAAAAATTGAAAATCAATGACTCACTTCTAGAACCCAACATAATTTGTGAAAAATGATCCATATTTCACTGTATAATCATTGTTTATTGTACATGATCATGGATTACAATACCAAGCACAGATTGTGCAGGAGTGCAATCAATTTACCCTTTGATGTCATTTCTGTGCTAATTCCAAACCATCAGGGAAAAGCAGTCTGAAATGGACATTCGCCTCCACACATTCAAAATCTGATCCATGCAGCTGAGGTCCAAGCAAGAGAACATAAAAGGCAAAAATGAACTGATCTCAAAGAACTGACATTTCAATCTTCTTAATTAATATATTTACGCATGTGTGAACCAACTTTCCCTATAAAATAACATTGGGCCTGTGTTTCACTTACTTATCAAAGATTTTGACCCATACCTAACTCGGACTACAGCAAAAGAACATTGGCTGCCATTGTTATCCTCCATGTCTAACACATCGGCCTTTATGACCAAATATGTTTTCTTCTCATCGGATGAGAATTTGTGCCTCCGCAAGCAGTTTGGTTGAGGATGTTTAGCATTGATGCATGCAATGGCACAATATCACGCATTTCACTTACTTACAGGTGGCACTCTACCGTACTATTAATCATTTTTACATCACAAATAATCGATGTCCAGCTCGCACACAAGCAGTTAATCTCTTTTCAATAGGCCTAACCTGGAAGTTATCCTAGTCCCTTCCTGACACATATTTGCAGGACAAAGAGTCAAACTTCAGCATTGGCATTTCATTTTCTTTACCAAAACATAATATTATTATTGTCGATTGACTTACATCTTTGGACTGAGTTATGACTGCAGCTTGGGATGTATTCATTGGCTTACTCTTTCTACCTGTTTTAATAATTTGGGTAGCGCAGTGGATTTTTCACTTGGGAAGTATCTTCTATGGGTAAGTATAACTGTGACAATTTACGACATATAATAATAGAAAGATATATGGTAAGTGCAGCCCTCTAAGTCCAGTTCTGGTGCTCATCAGGGTTGATTGGAGAGATTTGAGAGACAGCGGGAGTCCTCAACATGTTATAATTACACATTTACCCAATGAGAGGGATGCCTGCATGTACTTGCTCAGCACATACACTGATACAAGTGACCGCCCATTTGACATCTCATCTAGGCGACTTCCAGCAGGGATTTTGCTCATGAAGGTGCCCTGAAAAGTTTGGGTTTCCTATCTGGGTTTAGTCCATTTTTTTTAACCGATGTAGGATGGATGGATGGATGATTGGGGCTTTACGTCATGTATTTATGCACTTGGTATGCCAAATAGGACAGGAGGAGGACACGGCAATGAGGCAAAGGATGATTGAAACAGCCGTCCAACATAGGCCAAGGTGACCCGGCAAGAGCTGGATTCGAACCCTGGACCCAGCGATTGGCAGTCCAGCATGCTACCACTAGACCAACCCTCCCCCCCCTTACCCGATGTAGGCAACAACCTTCAGCAGAGCAAGGGACAGCCTTAACCACTCTGCCACCCAGCTGACTATTACTCCCTGGGGTGGGTCGGTGACTCTTTGAAATGGAGATTTTAGGTTCCTTTAAATTGATTTTTTTTAGGTGAATCTTTCAGAGAGAGATAGGGACAGAAAGAATATAATGGTTGGTTTTTTTTCTTCCCCAGTGTTACACGATATTAAAATTTTTATTTATTCCAGTATTTTTACAAGCGCTATATCATATAATTTTTCTATGCGCTGTACAAAAGTGACATTTCAAAATTGAATTATATATATGTAGGCCAACATAGGATTAAAAAAATATATGCAATTTGATTGTAATTACTTTAAAATACAAATTATGGTTTGATGTGACAATTATTTGGTTCACCAACCTCTCCTCTGAAGGATGGTGTAAATGAAATAGTTGGTCAAGTACCTTATGGTAGTGAGTTAGGTGGGTCATTCAGCTGGCTATTTAAATACCCTGCCACCCTGTACTGTAGTGTAGGGTTATGGAGCTCCCTCCAGTTAGTAGCTTACATGTATATACATTTTGCTAATCCTTTCCACCACAGCATTTTACACCATGGAAATACCTCAATTTCATCCTTTTATAATATTTAAGGGTCTGTCTGTAAAATGAACCAAGAGCAGCTGCCTTCAAATTTCTAAAATCTCTTCTTTCCATTACAAAGAAGATATGTGATTTAAACTAAATGCCTGTTTCAATTTACAATTACAATTTCATTAGTAAACATTAATGTGAATTTTTTTTTCAATGACAATATACATTGTATTCAAGAGGGACCAGTCACATCAAAAAGCTTATGACATCATTTATTCCAATTGAATAACTTGTCCTAGAAAAAAAATCACATTTAGTCTCACTGTCTGCAAATATGACATCATATGTAACAATGGTGTAACGTAAAATTATACGATGTGTAGAGTAGGTCGGGGCATGCGGCCCCCCTTAACTTCGAGGTGCGATTTGACCTACTTTTTATGGGCAATTATTTGAATGCTTATGCTGTCAGGAAGGGAAACAAATGTCTACCAATTTTAATAAAGGAGTTACGGCCATTTTTGTAAAAAAATAAAAATTGGCTTCTTACCCCACCCATCGGGCAAGAAGCCCCCCTATTATAATCCTATGGCAATTTTTTTGCGAGCACATTCAGCCTAAAAGTTATTTCTTAGGGTTCTTCTATCCTTTTTAAGGCATTCTATTCACTTTTTCTGAATTTCAGAATTTTTCTGTTCATACTTTTATTTTATTTTATTTTTTGCCCTGTTTCAATTTTGGGCCCAATTTTTTTCTATTTTAATTAGCTATTCTATCAAGATTTAAGGTAAAGTACACATTAATAATGGTTTCTGAAGCAGCTTCGACCTCCCAGTGAAAGAGGCCTCATGCCCAATATCATGTGGGGCCTCTCGCCCCAAACCCACATATTTTAATTTGACCTCTATATTTTGAATTAAAATGCAAAAAACATGATCCAAATCATTCTAATGTGATATTCATAAAGTGAAGCAATGCAGATATCCATTATACTTTAAAAAATTTCCGAAGTTATTTCTGACAACCCCTTTCAAAGAATTAGTCAAAGTTACAAAAACCATTCACAGTTTTTTCTTCCTTTAATTTCTACTATGGTTTGGTGCTGTTTGCCCTGAAAATTTGTGACGTCACCTAAAACGCCTCTAGCTTCAACCCTATCAATAGATAAATGCACCAAAAATGTAAGTTTGGATATAAGCCTGGGCGGGCCTCTCACCTAACCCGGGCTTCTTGCCCCGACCTACTCTATATGTAATTTATTTTGGTCTAATGCTTGTGTTTATATTTTTCTAGTTTTCAAAAAATAAGTGGGAGTCGCTTAATGATAAGTCTAACTTTGTTTAAATATTATTTATTGGTACTTATATCCAATACGAAAAAGAAAATTACATACTGATCAATTTTTATGACCTTATTGTCAACCAATATATGTACAATTATTCTCTTACAAAATGTGTCAATACTATTAGCCTTTTTGAGCATGACATGTTTCATTTTAACTTTCAGTATTGGTGATATGCAAATTAAAACAACTGAGATAGTAGTTCTGAGAACTGTCAATAGAGAATATCTTAAAAGCACAAAGCTTTCCATGGCCATTTTTGCTGTTCAGCATATATAAATTTGAATTTCCCTCTTGCAGGAAATGGTTTCTTCACAGAAAACCCAAGCTTCTGCCAGGGGATGCATCACTGCCTGGAGTATCCATTTTAAAACCTCTCTCAGGGGCAGATGCCAACCTTCTCCAGAATTTGGAAAGTTTCTTCACAATGCCATATCCTAAAGTGAGTATTTGAAAACCTCATATTTAAGAATTGGTTGTTTTTGTATTGAGTATCGATACCGTAAAAATTGAGACCAAATATTAGCCTCAGCATTTGGACTTTTGGAGCAGTGAATATTTTGAAGTTGGTTACTTCCGAAATTGTGGCCCGTAAGGAAGCTTCAATATGAAAGTGGAATTTTGAGTCAGCTTAAATGATTGAGTGAGATGGTTTATCAATTCCTTTGAGCTGACATAGCTTGTTGTTCAAAGTTATGACAACAGAAGGATTATCATAACTCAAAACAACAAGCTGCTATGTTTGCTAAATATTTAAGTTGCCTCAAAATTTTAAATTTTACAGTGTTCCCAAATTAAGCAGGGAGCAATGAAGTTGACACCAGGAACTTCCAAAAGTGTCAAAATTATTTGCCAAAATGCCAAAGGTGAGGCCATACTACTGTTATTCGATAAATGTTCAGATATATTGCCTAATTGTGTTAAAAAATTGTCTATGTTTTCTCATTTCAGTATGAACTCCTATTTTGTGTAGAGCAATCTTCGGATGAGGCCTACCCCTTGGTCCTGCAACTGCTGGAAAAATACCCAAATGTTGATGCTCAGGTGTTTGTTGGTAAGTAAACATTGCCATTCTGACATTGTCATTCTACACTCTTGCTAATGAATTCATATGACTTTTTTTTGTTGAGTAAATTGGCAAAAAAGTACATGTACATTTTGCAGTTTGAAAGCAGCAAGGTCCAATGTATAGTTTTAGTTATTTTCCCTAATCACTGCTTGCAGGCCTGAACTATTAATTCAGTAAGATCTTAGAAGTTTTGGTTGGCTGTGCCTAACAATCAAGTTTATAAACCCCCTGAATCTCCAAATTTCAAACTGCTGAAGCAGTCCCTGAGGTTAACACTGTACCATGAGTTTTTTTATTGTGACATGCCCTATACACACGTGTATTACCGTTTGCTCTATGAGAAAGGACCTAGTTAATCATAAAAATTTTAATTTTGGACTAGAAACCAATTCAATTACAATATCATATAACATAGCCATTATGCTGTATTAATGTATGAGACGTCCTTGCGTGAAATTACAAACATTTATTATTCATCAATAAAAAATTTGGTGATTCTAGTAAAAAATGCACTAAAATCTACCAAAACTGCCTTATCTCCAAGAAAACTTAATAAATAAATTCCAATTTTTTTGAATGTATTACTTTTACCATAAGACAGCATACTGGCTGTGTGGCAAAGTTTGTTGTTTGTTCTATATAAGAGAACAAGTAAAAAAAATGTAAACAAAAAAATCCTTAATTAGGTCACTTGGTGAGTACCCAGCGTAATATATGGCGTCATTGGAAGTAGTTACAATAGAATCAGACCATCATTTGCTCCAGCAGAAGACAGAAGCTGTCAAATTTATCAATACCAATGGGATGCAACTGTAAAATTTTTGGTGTGTAGACTTTGCCTTTCAAAAATTTTCAAGGGCTTGACAGTAACTGCCAAAGTTTCTAATGCTTGCATGTGGCCATTAAAACAGACTACAATTTGCATTGTTTTAGTTGTGCACTTTAATTTTTGTCCACCTAATCTGGGTTAAAACTGTTTTCTTTTTTATAGGTGGAAAAGTAGTCGGAATAAACCCAAAGATTAACAATATGATTTTAGGCTATGAGGCTGCCAAGTACAAGCTTTTGCTCATTTCTGATGCTGGCTTGCTGAGTATGTACTTTTATTTTAACAGATTACTAAATGATTATAATTAACATCATGATTATAAAAAGCAATCGAATTTGTACTTTAGTACCATTTGATGATACAATCCACATTTCCATCATAACACCCTATGTCATTGTGATGTAATATAGCACTAGCTGTTGTAGGGGAGACCGGGACTGGTTGTCACAGGAGCAGGTTGTCACAGTGTGTAAAACTTAAACATGCTACTATTTCTATATAAAATATGCAGGAGCACTGCCATTCTACATGAATAGCAAAAGGGGAGTAACTTAAACCTATCTGGTGAATATATACCTATATCATTCGAAATCTTGATGTCCTATTGGACATTTTTTTAAATTCAGAATTCGGGGCATGTTGTCACATTTTCAGGGCAGGTTGTCACACTCTCGGGTCAGGGTGTCACACTTTTGGTTAAGAGCTCAGATGCAGGAAGTGGAACTCTGTAGGGAAGATCTTGACCAAGAAAAGTTATTTTGGACATATGAGGAATCCTTTACTTGCCCAGTGAAGACCTTAACAAACATGCTACTGTGTACAAGGGTGTCAAAAAGGAAGGCTTACCAATCAGCAGGAAAGCATTCTGATTTGGAGGAGGATTTTACGATTTTTTTTACAAGTTTGTCTATAAATTTGAAATCGATTTATATAAACACAATGCAATATCTGCATACATCTTCAGTCATTAATAGCATGTATAAAGCACAAATTTATATTTTTGGTAGTTTTTTGGTGTAAAAGCCTGGTTCTAATAGGTAACAACCAGCTCCAAAAAGTGTGACAACCTGCCCTGTCTTTTTGTGACAACCTGCCCTGTCTTTTTGTGACAACCTGCCCCGATTGATGAAAATTCCAAAAACGGGTGACCAAGGCCATTTTTATTAAAATTTTCACTACTTGTTACCATGATTTAAAGACATGTCTACATGGTAAGCCATTGGTAAGGGCATTAACTGTACCTTTTTCAACAACCATTTGATAAAGACTAGCATTGCATGCAAGTTGAAGGTAAAAAAATTACTTTTTGTGACAGGAAATTTTGAACAGACCGTGTGCCTACCCAACTCCCTTCCAGGGGTCAAGATTTTTCCCAAAGACTCCAGTGGGCTATAAAAGCAATAAACAATGATTGGCTGAGCTGTGTGACTCCATGGTTTAGTGCAATAAAAAGTGTGACAACCTGCCCCTGTGACAACCAGCCCCGGTCTCCCCTATCAATGACTTGAATCAGTTCCCTCTTTGTTGCTCTCTTGTAACATAAACCTTGTTTTTTAATTGGCGGCATGATATATTTCACCTTAATTTTCTTTTTTTCAAGATTGTCTTTTTTATTATTTGAATACGAACCAATCATTTGAGAAAGCTTTTGTTGTTACATTTCAGTGGATGACCATACATTGTTATCAATGATTGAATGTTTAGCAGACGATGTTGGGATGGTTCACCAAATGCCATATAGCACTTATCGTTCCGGCTTTGCAGCGGCCCTCGAACAGGTAATGGGGTGACAATTAGATATTCAAGGAACCCCCTAGGGAGTGCGCTTGTGTATTTCTCAACAGAATTTTATCAATTTCATGGAAACTGCTGATTTAATAATTTCTTTCCCAATGTGAGATCTATCCTTAAAATTTTAATACACAAATTAAATGCTCATGTGCACAAACCCGGAGATTGTCCATTATATTGGGGGGGGGGGTGGTTTATAATCCTGAAAAATCTGATTTTCAAAATACAAGGTTGAATGGTACCCTCTATCGCAAAAATTATGTCCTTTGAATTGTTCAACGCAAATTGCCCATGAGGACCAGCATAAAAAGGTAGTAAATTTTATTCATTGACTGCAAGGGGCATCAGAGGTTGTTAAGTGAAATGTTTTTTTCTCCATGAAATTGAGTCAGGTCATGGCATTCTGAATCTTTGTGGAACAGAGCCATGCTTACCCTGTCCACAAGTGGACCGCTGTTCATTGCCACTGCTTTTTCCAGCCTTGGCCGAACATATGCTGTCATGTGTTGCCACCTAGTGGCAAGTATGAAATTCTGCGTGCTCCTGCGAGCGGTCCACATAAACTGAGTGTAGGGAACTCAAAAAATTTTGTCTGGTGGCCTTGTCTACTTCCTTAGAGAATGTGATTGTTGCGTCTTACTCTGGTGTACTTCAATGTTGAATAAAACTTTTGGAAAATTGGAGCTGCAATCCTGCAGCATACGAAACTAATTATCATTTTCACCAGACTGATGCTTACCTGTATGTTGTTCAATAATCTTTCAATTTTTTTTTCTTTGCAGCTATATTTTGGCACTTTTCATTCTAAGAGCTACTTGTTCCTCAATCTCCTGGGAGTTAATTGTTCCTGTGGAATGTCATGTCTCTTCAGAAAAGAAATACTGGACAAGAAAGGAGGAATGCAAGAATTTGGTCATTACTTGGCAGAAGACTATCACTTTGCGGAAGCTGTTAGAGAAATGTAGGCATTTTGAACTGTTTCTTATTCTATAATTATATACAGTCACCAGCAAAAGAAAAGTGTCCTTTTTCTTCTCTTTTTACCAAAACCAATTCGAGCTTATGGTTTTAGGACCCACAAGAATCATAGTGCCAAAATTTAATTCAACTAAGACTATTCCCTGACTTTCTTTGGCTCAACTTAAAAGCACTTATGAAATAAGTTGGGATTTAAAAAAAAAACAAAAAAAACAACAAAAAAACATGTTGATCCCGTTGGACCTGGTATCACAAAAAAAAAAAGGTCTCGAAGTTGGTTTACCATTTTCATGCTTTACATTTTACATTATTTGTAATTTGTATTATTTGTATTTGTTACAGGGGATATAAGGGCAGATTGTGTCCCATACCTTGCAGACAAAATAGCGAAGTAGGCACTATCAAACAGTTCCATGATCGAATGATAAGGTACGAAAAATGTTTCCTTGTCACCAATGTTATGTTTAAATGAAGTCCAGAATTAAGACAGACCATGAGCTTCTGTTCCAGTCCAGTCAGCCATATCTCATTAAAGTTGGAATATATTTGTAATCTTACTGTGTATTTGTAGCTTGACACTTCATTTATGTTGGAGCCAACAGACCTTGGGTGCGAGTAACCTCATTTCCAAATTTTTAAGCTTGCATGGGATCGCCTAAAGTATTATGTGAAATTTTTAAAAATTCCACTCAAATTATTTCTTGTCATCTAAAATCCTCCAAATATGTGTACGGTCTAAAATAACATTTTCATGAGTTACTCCTTACGAATTTTCAAATGGTGGCTCCCCCGAATGGTGAAATAGGCTGTATCCTTGGAAAAGCCTAAGATTTTTAAAAACAGGATCACATGAAGACTGCTGCCTGAGGCATATATATATTGTTTATATTATAAAAAATATTATACCACAATAAAAGCTCCAAAGATAAGGGTCTGTATGCAAGCCTATGACGTGCCCACCATTCATTAAAATTTGAGAAATTTTTGAGAAAACATTTTTTGAGATATTCAATTGTTTTTTTTTTTTACTTTGCGCTGCATGTTCTCCACATGTAATGCCCCCAGGCCATTTCTAGATACGTCCCTTGGGGGGGCAGACTTTTTTAGCTGTTAGTTCAAAGTTATTATTTGCCTCTTGTTGCAGGTGGATGAAGCTTCGGATGTCAGTCGCGCCATCTTTGTACCTGGTGGAACCCCTATTAGGTTGTTTCGTCCAAGGAGTTTTGGTGGCATGTGCATTTGCAATCTTCCTGGGTTGGAGTCCATATGCATACTTCGCAATTCACCTTCTATCATGGATGTTGTTGGACTTTATTTTGATGTATGTTGTTGAGGTATGTAGTTTCTGTAATTACTGGTGATTTCAAAATTGTAGACACTTTTGATAAAAAATACATGATTTTTCCTGAAACTTTCATTGGTCAAGAGAAGCCTTCAAGGTATGACATAGTTTTCCAGGTGCCTTTCAATAAAGACTCAAACAAACATAATCCAAAATAAATCTTACATGGATGAGTCCTAGTCTGAGACAAGAATCAAAAGGTCTAATGAAGTCGCAAACAAAATCGAGTTGAAGATGTTATTCCTGAATTCTGAAGAAACTGGTTAAAAATGATCATTTTGAAAATTTCTTTAGGATACAGTTGTCACTTTCACGAGTCAGACTGACCCCGGTGCCTTTTGTAGAACAGCACTAGCTGTGCAGTTGCTGCATCTGATTTCTGGCAGAGTTCACTGCTACGCGGCTCACTGATATTTTGATAAATGAGGACCAGTTCACTGTGAAAAATGACTTCTTGACTCATGCATGATAGCTGATGAAGTTTCATCTTCTCTACTCTCAACATGGGAAAAACTGAGGCTGTTTGAATAGTCATGATCAAGAGAAGGCCATCTGACTTGTCATAACCGATTTTAGAGTGAACATCAGATGCATAATCCTTTCATTTGGCTGTCACCAACAAGCAGGATAAGTCTCCTGAAATCAAATTAGCATTGAAAGTATTGGGTAAGATAATGCATGACAAATCATCAGCATGATGACACACCGGCTACCATTTTCACAGTGCAACAGTCCACTCTTTTTCTATATCAAAGTGACATACTGTAATGAATATGAGCCTGTGTATTAAGGTGGCTCGATACTCGTGAACTTTCCAAGATAGGATTTCTTTAAAATAGTTTAAAATGATCCAAAATATAGTTTATAGCAAGGATATATAAACGAAAGTGGTCGCTACCAGCCTTTCTTTCAAAATATTTGAGGTTATGTAAAAGAAAGTCAGTCCACGCAAACCTGAAAAACTCAATTTTTTTCTTAATTTTTTTACTGTGAAGTTTTCCCTGCCATTCAGTGGCCATTCATCCTATGTTATTAAATGAAGCATGGAATTAAAGAGGACAGTTTCATGGAAAAGCTGATTAAAATCCCTGAAAGATATATTTAGTTTAAAGAACTTTTCTGGGGGTTCGGATCAAAAGTTATGATTTTTAAATTTTTATTTTTTTTATGAACCATAGCGCTAAAAAAAATGACGAGATAGGATTTTTTATTTCTTTGTCATTTGCTTCCAAATGAAGTAAGGAACAATATAATGATACAGACATATGACCCTACATAGTAATGGGCCTAGAAACTGATATAAACAGTTATTTGTGTTACAGAGTCATTTTTGAGAAACTAGACATGCTTGCCTAAAATCGCCTACAAAAATTTTCTACTAAGAGTATAGAGCTGAAAATCTGGTAGATTAATGGCAAATGGCAAACGAAGCGGCCGACGCATGGAATTATCAGAATTTAAAAAAATGTTGAAGTTGTGTCAGCAGTGCTCTGCTGCAATGGTGACGTTACGATAGATAGGGCCTGCCTGGCTGCGCGGAAATATGCTCACATGACGTAATTACACGAGTAGCGAGCCACCTTAAGTCTGTGTGTACAGTACCCACAAGTAATAATTCCTCTGTACCTTTTCTTTCATTTCAGGGAGGACAAGTAAAACTTTCAACAGGAGAACTTTTACGAGTTTGGTTTCATGCTGAATTCTACACTTTTCAATTATTTCTGAGATCCTTATCCAGTCCTTACCTCAAATGGAAATCAAAGGAGTATCGAGTCCGCTGGAATGGTATCGGGGAGCTTGTGTGTCATTCGAATGGGGTCCATCACAAAACAAAGGGACTCCAACCGTCAAAACCTATAAGCTACCTGTACAATCCTTCTGACATCAAAAACAAGAATCCTTAAAAAAATGTTACCAATTTCGAAATGTTTACTTCTCTTGTAAGATCTCTTTTTTTGTTTATCGTACAATTAGCTATTTCAAATTATCACATCTAAAGTAGAAAAACAAATGTAATTTATCAGTAATTTACAAAAAATCTCTAAGTATTGTGGATTACATCTGATGAGTCCGGTGATAATTCCACTGCAGCTCTCACCAACATAACTATATTATACTAGGCTGAAAAGAAATGACCAGTACATAATTGACATTTTAAATTATATGGAGTTATGCCACAGATGAGATAAGTAAATTGCATTATGTTCTACTGAGTTTCAGCTATTGAGTTATCTCCACAATTCATCTGGGAGATTTTTATTCCTCAAAGGTAAATTAATCACCTTTGAAAGACTGAGTACCAGTGTAACGCAACACCTCCTGGAAAGGTAGTAAGTCCGCCGATTCTATGTAAAATTCAACTTGTAGTTATAGATCATAAATTGATAGATTTTAAGTATACTATACACCTCCAATCAACAGAGTTGCGTGTTTTCCATAATTAAGTGAGTTTAATTCATTGTAAAGCCTTAAATTACTTAAGGAGAGCCCTGCATTGCTTGATTTGTAAACAAAACAGGACTTTTTCACGGCATGAAAAACTGTTTGTTTACATATTTGAAGGAATCTGTCTTCACATATTGAGCATAGAATGACAGTTAAGTAAATGTTGTTGTTAGAATAGGTTTAATATGACTCTAATCTTTCTTTTGGACATTGTTTATTTTGGCGACATAATAACTTGGAAAGACAGATGGGCATGAAACATGAAATAAAATCGAAAAACTAAAACACAAAGTTACTGGAAACTCAAACTGCCCAAGAAGGAAAACTAATAGCCTAGAATTGTTGCAGAGTTTTATATATTCTATGCAATGTGGGCTACAGTTGCAGAAGGCAGATCCATTATTTTGCTGCAATTCAGAATCCACACTTTCTTCTATGGAGATTGTTCCTGGCTGTCATTCTCGATAAAACTTCATCACCGCCCTGAACGGTTAAAATGTTTTGCTAATTTGGTAGGATATCTGAATCTACACGGTCTTTTGTCAAAAGTCTCTTGCACGTAAACTCATAAAATGGCTGTATTATTGGTTCAAACTATTGGTCTCTCTTGTATACAATATTCACCTTTGACAAGGCAGACATTTGGAGTAAAATTTCTCATCGAAAAGGCCTTTTGCCATAAGGCCGCTAACTGGTAGATTGTAGTGTTTCAGCTGAGTGTAGAACTGTTTTAGTCGCTGGAGAAACATGCAAAAACCCCAAAGCACAATGTACCAGACTGGGTATAGACCCGGAATAGACTTCCAATAATTCAAACAAGGGCTCGTAAGACAAGAAAGGTTTATGACGTCACTGATGACGTCACGAGACTGAACCTGCAGGGGGCTTAACGCACTGGTTCGACAGTCATGTGACCTTTGGGTCAGTGAACTTGATGACCTTTCTCTGAGGTGGAGTCCCTTAAGACCCTGCAGGGTATATGGGTTGGTCTGCTGCAGGTCTAGCTAACATAAATTGCTCCAATTGAACAGTTATAGGCTTGAATAATACATGCATGGGAAATAAGGAAGCTGGGTGCACATGCTGCACTTCTTGGTGTTTGATAGGAAGTATTTCAAGAGAACACAAGGGGAACAGATAGCAATAAAATAGAATACAATACCATGCAATGCCATGCAATATAGTACAATGCAGTACAATGAAGGTGAATAGAATAGAATAGAATAGAATGTAGTAGAATAGAAAACTAGGACAGGGAGATGATAGTGCTTGATAGAGTCCATTGCTTGTCTGTTTAGTTACAATGGGCATCATTTCAAAAGTTTTCAATAGTTTTTTTATTTAAATTTCTCTGTGCAAAAAGTCAATGAAGACATTGCATGTTCTTATATCATTTACCCTTCAGGGCAGTGATTCAAAAACCAATGAATACGTACATGTAGTCAATAAGGCAGTTGACTGCTGGAATTTTGGAAGCACACATCAATACCTAATAAAAAGAGTGTTAGGTTGATGATATTGATGGTGTCTGCTATTATTAACAATGGAGATGAAAGGTGAGCTAAATTAGAATGGAGGAATACACAATATGATTTAGAGATTGCATACATGGGTGATTAACTCTAACAAATAAGTGCATTTATTTTCTGCAGAATGTATATATAACTGCATAACATCACCATTCTGAACTGAAAGTTAGTGCTGGATGACAGCCGAAGAATCCGGTGATGATTTAAAGTCTGTCCCCGCAGCTCTAACCAATATAATCTGTAGTGGACTATATTGGACAACAATTAAAGGAAATGACCAGCGCATAACTGAGACATTGCTCAAATTAGAAAAGTATTGCATTATCATTATATATTACCAAGTTTTGGCTAATGTATTATGTACTCGGGGGATTTTTATCCTTCAAAGGCAAATTAATCACCTTTGAAAGATGGTGTACAAGCGCAACGCAACTGCTCCTTGGAAGACTGATGGGCATGAAACATGATATCTTAAAAATACACTTTAAACACAAAAGTAACCAGTATATCAAATTGGCCAAGAATAAAACTAATAGAGTTACTGAAGAGTTTCATATATTCTATGCAATGTGTGCCACAGTTGCAAAGAGCAGATCCATTATTTTGCCAAAATTTAGAATCCACACCTTCTGCTCTGGAGATTGGTCCTGGCTGTCATTCTCAATGAAACTTGATCACTGGCTCAAGGGGTAAAACGTTCTGCTAAATGAAAGAATTCTGAGTATGCATTGCTCTTCTGCCAAAAATGCCTTGAATGTACACTGGTACAATTAGTCCAGCATATTGGCTATTGCAATACTGGTCGAAACTAGCGCATCAGATTCGTTGTGGTAGTTCTAGGCCTGTTTAACCTGTTATTACAGATTTCGTATAGGTGTGCCATGTTCTTTTCAACTGCCACAGTGCTCTTGTGATGTCAGTATCAGCATAATGATTTCACAGTTGGTATATTTCGCAGTTTCATGTGTGTCACTTGGAACCCATACTGATCACACCATTACAAATCCACAATAAGCTGTTAGATTGTTGCTCAACATTGATTATTCAGTTTGATGTTTTGAATAAATCCAAAAGTTACAATATCCAGCTATGTATGATGCATGGATTTTGTGTATAACTGCTATCAGTTTTAGCACTTTTACAAAAAAACAAATTCATTCACTCTCACATTCATTTTTTGGTCTGAGAGGTTATCATGTGCTGCTTTGTCTTTGCAAAAATAATATTTCTTGCTTGGGGGCATCCTTATCACTGATTTCCAATAATGTTTATTTGATGATCGAATTCTTAGCCTCCTTGTCTGGCCTTTTCCCAAATTTTTGGGGAGTAACTACCCCCCCCCCATCTCTCGTCCTCTAGTATGCCCATGCAACACCGCCACATTCACTTCCAAAAAATCTCCCCATCATCCCCATTCCAGTCATCAATTCTGAACAGTTTCTTTGGTGCAGATCTCACTGAAAAGGCTGAAAAGCCACAAGGTGCTGCCCTCAAGGAGAAATTTCACAACAGGACCACCATGAATGTCTATGATGGATCAAGCAAGTGGCTCAAACATATCAGTTTCACCTGCTCCAACTGAATCAAACAACCATACCAATGAATGCAGATTAATCAATTGTTATTCACACTTAGACAGGCCTTAAAGTTACCCTGAATGATAAAATCCTTTGCTAATTATAGGCGATTTTCTGTTTATTATAACATGAACTTGTGATCAATAATATTTTAACTATTCTTTTTTAAGTATTTCGTTGATCAAATAAATTATTCAGTTATTTCCTTTATTTTTACTTGATAGTGTCTCCAGCCTCCAGCACATCCATTGCTGATGACGTCACAATGACCATTGTTATAAATATACAGCTACAAGTTAACAAATTGTAACAATGCTGGTGATGTCATAAAGTTGATAGCACTCAAGACAGACTGTTTTTTCCGTGCGTACCCGAAATAAATCCAGGGGTCATTTGGTGCATTTAGGCAATAATTTCAGCAAGAAAAAAAAATCCTACAGCCAAGAAACTTTACACACGAAGTGTTGTGACCACAATACACAAGATAGTGTAAAAATTAGAGTTTTTTTCCTTTAAAACCTGACCTATCATTCGGGGTAACTTTAAGCCCGACTTGTTGGTAGCAGTTGGAATCAACACTCAAGCTTGGAGTACCAATAGTGATGTCAGTATTGCCATACTGACATCATCTGAGCATATATTCACATGGAACATGGCACACTTATACGAGATCTGTAATAACATGAGTCTGTCAAGCAATGAGAAGATGCCCTACCTTCTGTACATGTTGTTTGGCAACGTATCCAACTAAATTTGTCTTTCATTCCCGTTTTTTCTTTGGGAAAATCCATCAATTTTATATCGTGGGTTTGAAGATTGTCTTGTGGCTTTGTTGATTTCATTGACACAATTGGGGCATTTTGGGATTTAAATAATCATAACAAGCAATAGGTGATTTGAATAGCCAAGCTGCCAAAAAGAAACCTACAAACAGCAAGCAACATACTTTGGAACAAATTGTAACAAAACAGCCGAGTGTTTTTCATGCAAAACTGAAACGTCAAATCAATGGTCATATATATGATGTATCAATCAATCAATTTGTCAGTCTATCTATCTGTGTGGCTGTCTCTTTATCTGTCAGCGAGCGTATCTAGAAATGTCTGCGATATGCATTTTTTTGGGTCTAATCTCGGGCAAAATTAATTGGGAATTTAGATTTCAGGGCAATTTGGGTAATATTTTTTACCAGCTCCCCCAAAAATCGTTTACATCCTACGCTTATGAGTGGCCCCTACATGCGCTAATGCTATCTATCTATGTGTCTATCTATGTGTCTATCTATGTGTCTATCTATCTATCTATCTATCTATCTATCTATCTATCTATCTATCAATCTAGATATCTAGATATCTATCTAGATATCTATCTAGATATCTATCTAGATATCTAGATATATATCTAGATATATATCTATCTATCTATCTATCTATCTATCTATCTATCTGTCTTTGTATAGGCCTACATCTATCAAGCTATAAATATCCTTTACTTTACAACTCAGGCACTTTCTGTGCAGTGTAGACCACAAAGTCGCCGTTTCTACATAATAGCCCTACAGTGGTTTTTTTTAAAATTTGAGCAAAAATGTGATCTGAGATGATCATTTGTGGTCAAGTCACTCTCAGCACAAAAAGACGTGATTGCTGTTGATGACTTTCCACCAATGAAATTAAATGACAAAATAATAGACAGCGGATTAGATAGGGTGGGCGTGACCAATAACTGAAAAGTGATTACCAGCAAGCAAAAACTAGAAACAACATTGAGATTTTAAAATACCCCAACAATGATAAACGCCAGTAACGCGAAAGAGGCACTGGAAGTTTGTAATCCTCTTAATTTGTAGATAGACAATGTCAAGCAGCAGTTAAAAGAAGTTCACATATATTTTGTTCAAGAAAATTCAACATCTCCAAAACATTTGGATGTAATTCTTTAAATTGGATTTACCAAACTTTGACAATGTGCACAAATTGTGGAGAATGATCTGCACAACATGCCTTGATGGCCCAGGAGTGGAGGTATTTAATTGATTTCATATAAACAGTACCGGTATTAGAAGTTTTTGTTATGATATGTTTGCTAATATTTCGTCCCCATATTCAATGAACTACTCTTTGACTGTTATACTAAGTCCCTTAGCATACAGTATTTGACTAGGTACAATGGCTACATATCATTGTTTGAAACAATTTCCTTCTCTCTGGTATACTTTCACTATTGGCAAGGTAGACATTTGTAGTAAAATTCCTCATTCAAAAGGCCTTTCTTCATAATGCTGCTCACTTGTAGATTGCAGTATTTTAGTTGGGTAGAGAGCTGTTTTGGTCTCTGGAGAAGCTTTGCAAAAACCCTAAAGCACCATGTACCAGACTGGGTATAGACCCAGAATAGACCTCCAATAATTCAAACAAGGGCTCGTAAGACAAGAAAGGTTTATGACGTCACTGATGACGTCACGAGACTGAACCCTCCGGGGGGCTTAACTCACTGGTTCGACAGTCATGTGACCTTTGGGTCAGTGAACTTGATGACCTTTCTCTGAGGTGGGGTCCCTTAAGACCCTGCAGGGTATATGGGTTGGTCTGCTGCAGGTCTGGCTAACATAAATTGCTCCAATTGAACAGTTATAGACTTGAATAATGGATGGGGAATACGGCAGCTGGGTGCAAATGCTGAACTCCTTGGTATCGAACTAGAGAACAAGAGAATTAGTGAATAGTGGTAAAAAGTTTAAAGAATTAAATCAAACGTATCACAAAAAATGAAATCAATCTGGTAGACAGCAGTACTGGGTATGTGAGTTTCAGTTATAATTCTGTTGAACTATGTTGAGATGCACAAGTAGGAGCGCATCTATAAATTGCCTGCAAGGGGTGTAACATCTGGAAAATTTATGGTTATCCGTGGCATTTCCTGTCTTTCTCGTGTTTGTTTCGAGCTAGGTTGGGGGCATTCCCCCTAAAAACACTAGTGTGCATAAGACATAATGCTATTGAATGCAACATAGTGTTATACAATGAATTTTACGTCAATAGAATAGAATAGAATAAGAATTGGATCGGGGAGTTAATGCTAGAGATAATGGTCCAATGCTTGTCTGTTTAATTACAAAGAATGTCACTTCAAAAATTTCCAGTAGTTTTTTATTTAAATTTCTCTACTCAAAGAGTCAACAAAGCCATTGTTGATTCATATTGATTTTTGAATAACAATGATCAAGCTAGTCAATAGGGCAGTGACTGTTGGAATTCTTGATACAAACATCAATACCAAATAAAGCAGTTGTTGTTGAAAGTTGCTGATGGTGGTGCTGGTATCTATAATATGGACAGGTGACCTACATGGAGGGATAAATGGGCAATAATGCATGATGGGCATGTAGCCTACATACACTTAAGTGTCAGAATCTGATGTCTTTTTCTGGTGAGTGTATCACTGTAACTGATGCTGAGAAATGACTTTTTGAGATCATTAAACAATAAAGCTCCAATGCATGCATGACATCACTGTGCTGAACTGAAATTTAATTTGAATGACAGCCAATGAGTCCGGTGACAATTTCAGTCTCTTTCCTGTAGTGTACAACTTATAGGGGGTCATACGCGAAAGAGGCACAAGCCAAGGTGTATGCCCCCTAGACCAAGTTTGTACTGATCTATGCATAACTTCATATAATCACTGTAATAAAGTCATTGTTTAGGTCAAAATAAACTACATCTATCTGTCTGTCTAGCTGTCTAGCTGTCTGTCTGGCCAACAAGTGACACAACACTGTTCTGGACTGTACTGGACGACATGGCACTATACTGTCCTTCAAACCTGAAGTAGTACTGCACTGCACAACATGTGTGCTCCAGCATGGCTGTAATACTGAGCTGTGTAGATGGAGATGGTGGCCCACAACACAGTGCACTGCTGCTAGCTGCTGGATCTCCAACTACTGCAGCCAGCTTTAACAGCAGCAGCAGCAGCAGCCAGCAGCCAGCAACAAATCGAAGGAGGCTGGCAAAGCCATCACTTGCTATGGATGCTCAATGAGATGGTGGCTGCTACAGCACAGCACATATAGCATTGGACTGTTGTTGCTCTGGAGCAGAGTGTTTCATGCATAGTGGCTACATATTGTGATGGATATGCAGACAAGGTAAGATTGAGATTGGTTCATGGTTTTAATTTGTATCCTGTTTGCTCTTTACGGGTGTATCCATCTTGGAACAGCTGCTGTGGTGTTGTATGGGAAACAGCATAGATGGAGAGGGGGGGAGAACACTGTTATTCTGTATGGGACAATACTGCCAGTCTGGTATATGCCTTCTAATTGTACTCCATTCATTCGCAGAGATTTAGTATTCAATACACACCACAATACCTATTATCCTATGTTGTATACACTATATTATCTACTGAATGAGATGCCATAAACCCCCAGTGTACACATTGTATAACATTGGGCAATATACCAGCATCCAGCACAGCCTGCTTTGGCCATCCATTGACCACACATGTATTAGAAATCTATAAATGTACTTTACTGGAGCTGCAGTTCGAATTCCCTGTGTTGTTCACCAGGCAAATAACAGGGTTGCAGTCTCATGTGGGATGGTATAGATCAACCCCAGACCTTTGACTACAACAACAATGAACAGTTGCTTTGAAAGAGACACAGGAAATTGTGGTACCAGCAGCCAATGCTGTCTCCTTGAACACATTGTTATCATCTGGGCCTGTTTTTAGTACTGTAATACAGGTTTCGTGTTGGATGGTAGTGCTTCATCCACCTCTGAATACAACAATGAATACATGCTCAGAAAAGAGACACAGGAAATTGCTGTACCAGCAGCCAAAGCTGTCTCAATGGTCACATTGTCATCATCTGGTTATTGGCCTCATGCAAGTTCTGGGCATGTTTTTCTGTAAAGTAATACATGTACATGTTTCATGGTGGATGGTAGTGTTTCATGTACTTTTAGATACCACAGAAAATGCTTGTTTTGAACGAGACACAGGAAAGTGTGGCATCAACAGCCCAGGCTCTCTCAATGAATTATTGTATTACTATTAGGATATACATCACAGGAGCTTCAATGTTGCACTGTTGAACATAGTATTAGTTGTTAGCTTAACAGTGAAAATTGAAGCTCTTGTGATATAATTTACATGCATGTGGTGGACATGTATTTCGAGCAAAGTATAGAGAGAAACTCAGGAAATTGATAGCAGTAGCCAATGCTGTCTCCTAAAACATTGTCATCTTGTTACGGGAATCATACGGGTTGCTGGCCTGTTTTTCATCTACATTTAAGTTAGAATACAACAATGAATACTAGTTTAAGAAAAGGCACAGGCAATTGTGGTGACATCCATGGTTCAAGGCTTTTAAAATACAACTATTGTTGTCTAGTATGTTTGTTTGTTTGTACTGCAGCACCTTAGTGGGCTATATTGAGGCAAGCAATCGCCGTATGATTAGGGGATGAGAAGACTGTGAGTCAGTTGCCCCAGCATAGAACACTGGATATAACCCGCCTCCATTTAATGTCCCATGGGCTCGGACTAAATTGAGTTCCGGGGTGGGATTCGAGCCCACGCCCTCAGAGCCAGTGGTTGTGCAAACAAGCACTCTTATCCATTAGGCCACGGAGGAACTCACTATTGTTGTCTAGTATAATACAACCATTGATATTGGATTTGGAAGAGACTCAGGAAATTGTGGAACTCACCATCAAGGCACTGTGAAAGAAAACATTGTTATTGTGTGTAATGCATGTAGTGGACCTTGTATTTATAGCAATTGTATGGTTGGAGCCAAAATGATTGGCAAGAGATCTTAGTGTACACAATATGTGTCACCTTGAGGATATAATGTATTGTGTGGTCACAAGCAACAGAGGTTGCAGTGACATGGTTAGGATTGTGGAGGGGGGGGGGAGTACATGTGGCATATGAGTTGTAGAAAACAAACTTATTTAGCATCTCATTAGTTTATACTGGCAAGGTGATAAGGATTGATAAAAAATAATATTAATTAGCCTATATATTATATCTATGGTTTGGTTTTTTTGGTGAAGAGAAAAGAGTTGATGAAAACAATGTATTTGCTATCACCTCAGTTAATACTGGCTAGATAATAAGGATTGATGAAAAAATGATATAATTGTGTATAATATCTATAGTTGGGTTTGCAGGTGTAGAGAAATGGGAATAGTCTATGGTTAAAATTAAAAGGATTTGTGGTGAAAGAAGTCCTAGTGCCATTACTTGTAAACACAAGTGCAGAGAGGTTCAACAAGTTTTCTCTGCATCTAGGTCAGTACCATCCACTGCCATGGTTCTGTTCACTACCACCCTTGGTGCTATGCTGTACTTACAAAAAAGCACTGCAGAAATGCTTCAAAATACCTTAATACAAATTTTAAACTGTGCAATTGGATGAACTGAGTCAGCTTGAATGATTGAGTGAGGTGGTTACACAATATCTTTGAAGTGACACTGCTTGCTGTTTTCAGCTAAGATAATCTGTCTGAAAACAACAAGCTATATGTTAGCTCAAAGATATTGTGCAACCATCTCACTCAATCATTTAAGCTGACTCAGTTTATCCAATTTTACAGTGTTCTCAAGTAACAAATTGCAAACAGTGTTTCTCTACTCACTGGAGTACTTACATGTACTAAGCCTGCTTGAGTAGCTGCATGCTGTCACGTCACATGATGACAATGACACTGAAAATTAGGTCACCCACTTCTCAGAGCACTTTAGCCTGGGGCCATAGAGAGACTGAGCACTCTGTCTTATTAGCATTGTGTCCTCACTCCTTTGTATATCCGACACACTGATATTGCTGTAGAAGAATATATATCGGAGAAACGTCAAACGAGATCCCGGATTTGATTCCTGGACGGAAACAATTTTTCAGAGCCTCCAGAATATGGTTTGAATCCGATTCCAATGATGAAGTTTCATGCCTGATACCTGATACCAATTTAATTTGGAGTCTCCAAATTGGAATCATGTAGTTAGAGTTTTATCATCACAGTTAACTTGGTTTGTAAATAATGAATCATGATTACTACTGCCAGTATCTTTCGATTGTCTGTGTACTGGGGCCGGTCAGATTGAAATGAACTGTCAATCTGTCATTGAGTAACTTGTGACCTCATTGTCACTCAGTTGGTGACTTGTATTGATAGCATTGAAAGTATAGGATATTACCTCACAAATTGCTTATGAGTCAAAGAGAATAACATGGCATGGACAGGGATATGACCTCACAAGGAAAATTTCAGTCCAATTCTGTAAGCACTTATCGACTGTAAAAAGAAACTACCACTCTGTTATCTCATCACATTCCATATTTTGTATTCTGTCATTATTGTCATTTGGCTTCTAAAAGGCCTGTATATAATACATATATATCAATAATGATAAATGTTTTGTAAATCTCCACTTTCATCAAACATACTAGCATATCATTAGTTGGTGACATTTTTTATATTACATGCATAATATAAAAGAAACAATATCTCTCTTAGCCAATCAAAGGCTGATTTTGGATTTGATAAACATCGCTGATTCGATTTGTCGAATGACGTCAACAGCTGTCAAATATCTTTCACGTTCACAAACGTACGGTAGTATATCAGGCATTTATCCCGGATCAGACTCTAAATGGCAGTCTATTCACCACGATTGCAAAAATGCTTTCGGTTGCAGGCATAAAGAGGCTTATATGTCAAATATATGCTACACCCGAGAAAGAAATAAACAAATATACACCGAAGGTTATTGCGTTGCAGTATGTTGAGCAATACTCGAAGGTCAAATAATATCTGTCAAATTGTGTAAGAGGTAAATCACCTTATTGAATGGGAAACTAGAATCGATGATAGTATCATTAAGAAAAAATGTTTACGCTGTGACATATACCTTTTATTCCATAATGTCTAAATTCCATAAATTTCAGTAAAGCAGTTATGCATGGGCTGATTAGGGCTCATGTATTTCAGCATTCAGGCTGGTGAGGTCTAGCACTCAACTTACATTATTATTATAATACAGTGGTGCCTACATTATAGGAACACCCCTTCTGAGGTCAAGGGGTAGTCTCTGATGGGGGTTGGGGAGCACTTCTCAGGTTGCAAAATTCACTAAAATACTACTAATTAGAGCAGGAGGAAGGTGGTCACATAAGGCAAGTTGGTCTTAATGGGGCGTCTTGTAACCCAGGCCAGGGACCACTGTACATGTGTGGCACTTAACATGTTTAATGTCACTTATTTGCCAATGTGCACATGTACAAAATACATGTATGTAAAGCCACTGTACATTCTCCAACACGTAATATTTTGTTCAGGCGGCTTATGCGTTGGAGCTTATAAACATGCACCGCTCATGAATTAAGGGATATTTGGAGCATAAAGACTGCTCTAAATACTTTGCTCAAAGAGTTCCCCATACACAAGTGGCACTTAGAGCTTCATGCAAGTCATGAGCTTCAATTAATATGCACAGATGGCATGGCGGTCAAACCGCTACTTGTTTATGGACTGCGGATTATCTTTTCATCTCGACCCGACTCGCTCAACAACAAGCAATGAGCCTCCATACGCAGCTATGATACGCCTTAATCTGAGACATCACTGTGATGATTACTCAATCTGGGACACAAATTATGAGGTCCGTACTCAATTAAGCCAAATCTTTTACTTGAGTCCATTGACAGCACCCAATGACAACACCTGATGAGCATCATTTAGCCTTTATGCCCAGCTGTAAAAAGCCTTTAGCTCACAATTACTAGCCTTCATTGTAATTTAAGGTGTTACAAACTTTTACTTTAGAATGCAATATTATGAAATCATAGTAGATTATACCTAATTCTTGACTAGAATTGATTGACAAAAAGCTATAAGCCTTCATGAGCAGATAAATATCTTAATCCGACTCATAAATCTGAATTTCATGACTCAAGTCGATCGACAACAAGAGATGAACCCCTACACTCAGTTAAAATGCCTTAATTTAAGATTTGCCAGTAATAATTATTGACCTAGGGCACCGACATTATGAGGTTTGATCTCATTAAATCTAAGATATTCACTGCACAACTGAGGATTATCTTTTTATCAATAACAAGCCATGAACTTCGGAATATGTCAAAATGTAATTATGATCGATGATAATCTGAGATTTGACTGAAATGATTATTTAATCTGGGACACAAAAATTATGAGGTTCAGTCTAGATAAAATGCAAATATTCCAGGAACAGTTCATCGATCAGAAGTAGAGCACAAGAACAAGCTTTACTTCATCAGAAAAGGCATGCTTATTTTGAAAATTACAAGAAAGAATTTAGAGTATATAATAGTGAAATTCTGTATCTAATTATATCATAATATAAATGATATTTTGGATCATTTGCAGATATCAATCCTGTTGAAAAACAGTAATTTTGTGCTCTCTCTTAAAGCATACTCTGTACGATGTGAGTCGTATGTTTACAAGCATATATTGATGTTTTGTATCAAGAACGACCTTGCACTGTGGAAATTATATTTTATATATATGGAGATTTTACACATCAGTTTGATGCTACATAATTCTCATATAATATGTGTCTATATTTCGTGTTGTATCAAAAGTTAGACATATTTGTATCGAAATATGCCTGTAAACATTAGAGCTCTTTGCAGCTTGGCCAATTAATTATTTTACTTTCAATTTGCAAACTGGCTTTTCCACGTCATTGCCAGTTTTCTGTTGGTCTCCTAATCCTCTTTTCTGATGAAGTATCACCAGTCATTTCATTTGTTTTTTTGTTTTTATTGACACCTACGCTGCTAGCTACATGTATTAAGCACTGAATCAACTGATTAACCATAACTGACACAAACTAAACATTTTTAAGCCAAGTTGAAAGTTAATTTTGAAACTGTTTGGACCGCCAATATGCAAACAGCTTTAAGTGTTATAGTTGGACACCACACCCAGAAAGTGAGGCATGCGCGCTTGCAGTCACTCAAATTTCTGTGCTCAAACTCATGCTTGTAATCTTAATCTAGCATTCATTTTTGTTAGTCATATATACATATATCCCTCCTTGTGGTCCAAAAAAGGTGGTGTGACAAGCAGAGACCACACATGCTTGCATAACTAAAATTTAAGTCGTAATTATTGCAAAATATTCCAAAGAATTATTCATTTTTGCATGTGTCTAGTGCCCAGCTTTTCACAGCTCAAATTATTGAAGGGATAAAGAGGTCTAACGCAAGTTAGAAGTTAAAGTATGTTTCTGCCACTTTGTCCCCTAAATTGGATAGGGAAGTCACATAGTCGATTGAATGATCAATCAATATGTCAATAGATAGAGAGATCACTTCTGTCAATACAATTATGAAAGGCAGCTTCACCATTGTTAACGCCACCTTGGTAAAAGAGTAATATCGAATTTCATTCCAACCTTCGAAAGCAGTTATCGATATTGAAATGGACAATTGTTCAGAGTCCATAATTTTGAGTCTAATTGAATTAGATTATATGCACACAATAGATGTCAATATTGAAATATTGTTTCAGAATCACCTTGACATCATTGCCCTTCTTATCCCTAGGGATGGGTTGAGTGAAGGGCTCGTAGTTATCGTAGATATGAAAATTGAATGGCAGCAGAAGCAAGAACTTTATCGATATCGATCTTACCCTGGCTCAGATTTCCCCATGATTTAATTATGCCACAATATCCTTCTGAAGGGGGACATGAAAGAGAAATATGGCTTCCCATGGCTGTAGGGTGTCTGTGTGTAAGCTGTATGTTTGTGAAATTATTGTACTTCTATTCATATCCCAAGGCATTCTCTTTTACAGTTGTTCTTGATAGAAGTCACATCCCTGAAAGATTGCCATTGCATTCAATGCAAACAGTGACCGTCATTAATTGAATATGTTTGTGGATCATTTGACTGCAATTAAATTTTTAGAATTTTAGTAGAGCATCTGTCTTGAAAAAATTATTATTAAGTGATTTTTATGTTTATGAACATTGGCACCTACGGCAGTACAACAAATAAATATAAACAGGATGATATGTACAAATTGTGCTTGAAGATAGTCCAGGAAAGCTCAGCGATCCCCTAATCTGATGATGCTGAAGTTCTTGTGGTCCTGAAGTTTTGAAAGATGAGACAAGACAGCTGTACTGGACTACTTGTAGGAGAGTGGGTCCACAGCATGTACCTGTCCATCTGCATTAATCCCAAATGTGGGATATTTAACCTTTACCTGACTCGCCATTGGAACTTGTGTTCTGACACATGATCCTTGTCATCAATTTTTATTCTTGTCAAGCAACAACCAGCTGGGATGCCGCTCGTCAAGTTATTGGCAAAGTCATTCAGAACTGTCAATCACATCTGGGAATTCCGCTTATCAAATTACCATAATAAACATCCCATCAAGAATGCCAGCTGGTCACATATGCATAATTTTTTTTCTCTTCCTTATGATCTTACTTTCTCTCTTCTGTTGTTTTAGTCAGAGAATTGTCAGAGAATTTGACATTCTGGCCATATAGACTTGTGATGCTGTCTTGTATTGGAAAGCCTTTTGTTCCCAACAATGCAGTTTCAATTTGAATGTGGATTTTAAAATCCTCATATATATATGCCATGGAGGCCGGCATTAGTAGGCCAATGACACTTAAGAAATGTTGACAAGTATATTTGTCTTTTATAATTGCAAAAAGAGGTAATGAGGCACTTCAGTCATATGCAGGGTCACTATCGCACTACCTGAAAATGTGTTAGACGATCAATTGAGTCAAATAAGGTACAATTAGGGATTGATAGATAGATTGATAAGTACAATGTAGAATGAAATGGTCACAAAAAAAGAGAAAGTTTGATATGAGAAAGTTTGTCAAAACTGAGCTGACTCTGTATCATCACGACTTATGATGCTTGAGATTTGAATACATGAAAGATATTCGACCGTTCCCTTTTGAGAAGTGCACTGTGAAAACATCTAAATTATGGATTTATTATCAATATAATTATGTTGCACTGTGGAAAGTCAGACAGATTTGTATTAAAAAGTATTTTAACATTATCATGCATCAGAAGTTAAAGTGTCTTTCAACACCAATGTTCCCAAGTATAATATTGAATAGAGAAGTCACATGGTCGACTGTATGATCAGTCAATATGTCAATAGATGGAGAGATCACTTCTGTCAATACAATTATGAAAGGCAGCTTCACCATTGTTAAGCCACCTTGGTAAAAGAGTCATATCGGATTTCACTCCAACCTTCGCAAGCAGTTATCATTATCAAAATGGACAATTGTTGAGAGTCCAAAATTCTGAATCTAATTGAATTAGATTATATGCACACAATAGATGTCAATATTGAAATATTGTTTCAGAATCACCTTGACATCATTGGCCTTCTTATCCCAAGGGAAGGGGTTGAGTGAAGGGCTTGTAGTTATTATAGATATGAAATTTGAATGGCAGCAGAAGCAAGAACTTTATCGATATCGATCTTACCCTGGCTCAGATTTCCCCATGATTTAATTATGCCACGATATCCTTCCGAAGGGGGACATGAAAGAGAAATATGACTTTCCATGGTTGCAGGGTGTCTGTGTAAGAAATATCACTTTGTATATCTGCACATTCTGCAGGGTGTCTGTGTCTATGCTGTTAGTTTGTAAAAACAGTGTGCCTTGTCTATGGAAATTCTCTTCCATATGGTTGGTTTATATAATTGTTCATAGCACAAATTCTTGTGACCACTTTTTTTTCACTTGGCTTTATGTGCGCAGTAAGTTTGCGAGACAGGCAACAGGCATTCTTGAGGTATGTTTATGGATGGTTCAATTGCAAAATTTTAGAATTTTATTAGAAAAACTTTTTTTTTATTGTAAGTTGCACCATCTAGAAATACATGTGGCAGTATCTTACAAATAAACATAAATATGATCGCAAAGTTGATGAAAGCAGATTGACACATCAAACTATCTTAGGAGTGTGTGCAGATATCCTCAATCTGTCTTAAACTTTCTTATTCATAGCTCCAGACATTTGCTTTTCATATAGATGTATAGATGAAGATAGTCCAGGAAAGCTTCCCGATTCACTAATCTGGTGATGCTTAAGTTTCCTGGTCCTGAAGTTTTGAAAGATGAGACAAGACAGCTGTACGGAACTACTTATAGGAGAGTGGGTCCACAGCATGTACCTGTCCATCTGCATTAATCCCAAATGTGGGATATTTAACCATTACCCCACTCACCATCGGGCCTTGTATTCTGACACATGATCCTGGTTGTCAATTTAGAATCTTGTCAAGCAACGACCAGCTGGGAGGCAGCTTGCAAAGTTATTGGCAAAGTCATTCAGAACTGTCAATCACATCTGGGAATTCCGCTTATCAAATTACCATAATAAACATCCCATCAAGAAAGCCAGCTGGTCACATATGCATAATTTTTCTCTTCTTTATCAAGCTATCTTTTCTCTTTTGTTGTTTTTCTTAGTGAATAGTAAGAAAATTTCAATATTGTGGACATATTGCCTTGACGTTTACTCTGGTATTGAAAAGCTTTTAGTTTTCAGAAGTGTAAGGTTTCAATTTAAATTTAAATTCTAAACTCCACACAAATATGCAATAAAAAAATCTGCATAAGTAGGCTAATAAGACTTAAGATGAGCTTTCATATAATCTTCGTTCGACATAATTGCGAAAGGGGCAACAAGGCATTTCAATCAAGTGTCGGTTTGCCATCACACTACCCTAACTTGTGTCATAGGAGCTTAGTTCTTATTGTTCAGAACAGATAGATGAGCTCATACAATGAAAGATTCAGGGATAACCAAACCGATTGCCACATGCTGATGTAGTTAATTGATCAATTAAGTCAAAGAATGTATGGGGAATTGATACATCGATCAGACAATACAATGTTAGGTGAAATAATGACAAAATATAGATCGACAGGTAGATAGATTGATATCAGAAGTCGGAGGTCGGTTTAAAGTATAGAGAGATAATCCCTAGGAAGTAGGCAGGAAACAGCTAGACCTGCCTTGCAAATGGTATAATATACCAGGCGTAAGCTAGGGGCTTGCCGGGGGCTGCCAATTTGAGCAAGGCAAGCAAGGCGGGTGGTGGATGTGTCAATCGGAAATGATATGAGATTGTTCTCAGGGACATACTCATCTTGTTGCATGCAGTTGGCCCATGGTGGAATCCGTTTGGAGCATGGTCCCTATACTGCCTCTTCAGTCCCTTGTGACATGGAATCTTGAGGTCCTTATTTGTACTGATCACCACCGAGTACTATACCAATGCTTGAGAACACAGTAACTTTCCGTTATGGCATCGTTATGCGCCGCAATCACCTAAGAGTGATTTCCTCATTTCCTTGTTATTTATCTGGTACTGTATCATACTGCTGCTTTCAGCAAATCAGCAATTACTATCTGTCTAATGAGATTTGTTGTTGGCCTTATCAGCCTGAATATCTGACTGTTTTTTGCTGTCATGTTACATTGCTGCATAAGAGTATGCATATTTGAATCAATTCTTGGCTTTACGTCTTCCAACAGCCAACTCATTAGTCAAATGAACTTCAGTATCATTCTGTGCCAGTTCTCTATTGTGCATATAAAATAAATAAGATTCAAATCTGAACATCGTCAGTGCTTGGTGATGACCATTACTATAATAATGATGATTATGATTCAATGAGGAGGACAGAAAGTTGATCAATCATTTATTTTTAAATTTAAATGTGATATGAACCTGTAAATCCCTCGCAACATGAGCAAAAAGTAAGTTTGTACATAAGTACGTCAAAGGTCTGGCATTCTGATGACATCCTAAAATTTTCCTGCGACCAAAATAATAAAAATCTGATAGAGAGATCATCCTTAGGGAAACTGGTTAATATATAGGTAAATTTTTAGGTTCATCGATTTAACAAAAAATGAAGCACTCTAGTTTCACTGATGACACTGAACTAAACCAAGTGAGACTTGTCGTATGTTTAATGTACATGTAGAGACAGATAATCCATAGAAGGTGGACAGGAAGCAGCCAGACCTGCCTTGCAAATGGTCTAATATACATGGCATAAGCTAGGGGCATGCCGAGGGCTGCCAATTTCAGCAAGGCGGGTGGTGGATGTGTCGATCAGATACAATATGAGATTGTTCTCAGGGACATGCTTCTGTTGCATGCCATTGGGCTATAGAGGAGGAGAATGTCAACCAATGACCCTCCTCTAGATCTTGATTCTGTTGTAACACAAGAGCTTCATTGGTACTCATTGGTGCTCATTGCTACTCAGCCCAATATCAAGACAAGAAAAAAGAGCAGACTTTGAGATGATTGCATGATTATGCATCCCTATTCTCCGAGATTGATGTTCTGATTTCTTTGCTATTTATTCTGTCTTTTGTCATACTGTTGCTTGCGGCAAATCAGCAATTACTATTTGTCTACTATGCTTTGCTATTTTTCTCATCTATACCAGTATGTCTGGCTACCACTGTTGAATTATAGCTTCTCTTTGTGAAAGTCAATATTTATATATATTCTTTCAATTGCCATCTATAAAAAACAATCGATACACATGTCATTGTAATGGGAGAGAATAAAATAAAGCATACAAAATCAAATAATATTATTTTTATGCAATAGTAACTATGTAGTATATGGTGGCAGACAAAAATATTTTTGAAGATTGGTCTCGTTTGACGTGAAGAGATGTGATGATATGTTTTTGTCCAGATGCACTCATAAACAATAAATTTATCGGATGTCTAAGCTGGCCTTTTAACTACTAAGTGTTAAAAAAATGATATCTTGGTTGTCAATTAAGAATCCTGTTCAAAAGGCAACCAGTTTGGATTTCATATGCAGAGTTATTGGAGAATTAATTAAGAACTGCCAATCTTATAAGAGATATTCCTCGTACGAAATATCCATAACAAGCATTGCACCAGCTGTCGGACATATGGCATTATGGCATATCCTTTTTTCCTTTGCTATTACTTTAGTCTAGGAAAATGCACGGTGGCTGTTAGTGGCATATTGATGCCTGGCACTTCAACATTACTGAATATGGCAATGCCAGGATTGGACGTTCAGTTTGACTGTAAAGCTACAAATCTTTCATAACAAAAACAAAGTTGAAACTTACATTTTGTACATCAGTTGTAAGGTTTGGTATATGCTGGCTTGCATTGTATTTTTGAAAGAAGCCTTTCAAGCTCTTGAGGTTTTCCTTACGCACAGTCCCCTAAAATGCATTGGATATCCATATTTTATATGATCTTATCATACGAAATGTGTGTAATGACAACAAGATTTTAAAAGCAAGTTCCACTAAAGAAAAGAATAATGAATAGACATATAGATTGGTCAAAATGTAGACTGGTCAGTACAATGATAGATTTGCAAACGCAGCACACTGGTGAAAGATTGAAGTCTTGCCAGATTGATAAGTTAACCCATTGCCCTTGAGCTTGTGGGAAGACACCAAAAAAGGTTGGGTTTGAAGTAAAGATAGATAATCCATCTATAGGAAGTGGGCAGGAAGCAGCTAGACCTGCCATGCAAATGGTCTAATATACCAGGCATAAGCTAGGAGCTTGCCAGGGGCTGCCAATTTAAACAAGGCGAGCAAGGCGGGTGGTAGATGTGTTGATCGGAAATAATATGAGATAGTTCTCAGTCACATGCTTGTATTGCTGCAGTTGGACCATAGAGGAGTTAGCAATATCAAGACAAGTATTTCAGATAATGTCTTCATTATGCATCCCAACTTTGCACTCGAGATCGATGATCCCAGTTCCCTGTGATTTATTCTGACCACTTGTCATACCATGGCTTGCAGCAAATCAGCAATTACTGGTCAAATTTGCCATCTTTCTTTTCTACCACCATATCTGCTTTTTGTGGTACTGCATGCTTTGTTCACATGCCAAAGCCTGAAATCTAGTCTTATTTGTCTCTGACAAATTTTTCAGAGACAAACAAAGATGTAACTCTATGTAGGCCTTGGCCTGTGCTTTGTTTGTTTTAGATTAATCCATTGAAGTAATATAGTATGGAAAACATTACAGATTCAATGTACAATTTTTCATTTAACATAACACAAATTGTACCAAGTCATGCTATCGCTGATTCAGTGACCTTACAACAGTCATTTTGTAATTGCTTTATATCAGTTCATTGGTTTTGGTTCTACGAAAATGTCTAAGCACTCAATCAATATAATGTGACCTATCAAAATAGATCGGGAATTCATTATCAACCTGTTTATCCTGCTTAACATTTGAAAATGGTCAAGCTATAATTATTAGCCAGTAATTCATGACTCTTTATGAAATACTGTCAAAACATGATGTCGATTTTTTCAAAGAAATTTACGTTGTTTTTTGTGTATTCGACTTGGCTGCTAGTGCTACTGAAAATGGAGTAATCTTCACAGTCTGCTACCACTGACCTACAGTGTGAGACCTTAGTAGTAATTTCAGATGCACCCTGCAGGCCTATGAAGATGTAATTTTAGCTTCTCAAGAACGACCTTTGCCCTCCTACTGAGAGTGGTATCTGCAAGGCATATGTGGCGTGGAATTTCATTCTGTAAGGAAGTTCACTTCGAAGGTGGGGTTAATGGAGTGGAGTGTAAAATAAAAGAGAAAAAGAGGAAAGAGAGAATACAAGAAGCAAAAAAGGAGTAAAAAGAGAGTGAGATTGAAAAGATCCAAGGACAGACGGACGGACACAAAGAGATGGATATAGAATCAATATGGCATCCCACCCAATAGTCATTTCTTGTTTGCTCGATAAAGAGAAAACTTTGACTTGTCAAAGCGAGCTTTCAAAGTATTCATGCAGTTTGATGTCAAAATATTGACCATATATGAACTTCTTGCTTAAAAAGTGGAATAGTTGATTGCCTGTCATTTCTTCTATTAATTGGAATTTTGTGTTTTTTTTGTTTTTTTAATTGTGTTTTGACTAATTGAATTGCATCTAATTTCCCAACGCCCCCACCAAAAGAATGTTTGTATGAATATTTTTTGCTCTCTGGATATTTTCATGTCATTTTCAAAAATAACAAAACATCATTATGAAGTTTTTCAAAATAGGATAATTTTTACTGCTGCAAAGAATAATCATGAATATCACAATAGTCTCACAAAGGAGTAAATTGTGGACTTGTCACAATGATAAAAAGCTTCAACTACACTCTTAACAAAAAGGTTTTATATGGAACCTTTAAGGCTTTTATAAGCTGGTAGATAAGGAACCCTAAACAGTTTCATTATTCAACTTTTAAAAAGGTTCCAACTGCAAACAAAAACACAGATAATCCAGCTGCACTGAACTCCCACAATGAAACCCCTTTTTTTCAAGTTGGGGGCATAGAGCTCCATCATAGGGCCTTCCCACCAGTATTGAACCTTTTCAATTCAGTCGAAGCCTTAACATAATTTTTCGGCTGTGGGTTCTTTGTATATGCCATCAATAACCTTTTGCTTTAAGAGTGTACCTCATCTGGAAGTCTGAAGTTGTGAAAATATCCAGCTATACCATGAGGACATGAAGAACTGTACCCCGTTCACTTTGACTCCAATATTATTTCGCCAACCTTCATTATTATTCATAGACTCTGTACTGCAATACAATAGATTTCTGGATGAGGTCACATGACACCCTTTCAAACTTTCCCCAACTCCTGTTGATCCTAAATCCTACTTCGCCCACGCTCTTTAAATTCTATTGTTGACGGCGGATGCTGAAAGCTTGCGAAAGAGCCTTGCACACCTCTCTACATAAATCATGTGCATTAGTGCTTGTGTGCACAATGGAAGTGGATATATATGTTGTACTCAACCTAGTAAGGCATCCTCTTATGGAAGACCACTTTGGAATGAAACTAAATTTCAATGATATTGTTACCAGTTTAGAATAGAGTGATTGGACAGAAGAAATGCAGTCTTATACAACAATCTTGCTAAGAAACATTTTGGCCTCATATATTGCAGTCAAGTTAAGAACAGAAAATTAATATTGTGATATCATATATCACAGACTTGTTAAAAATATATTGTTGTTTAATTAATATAATCACAGTCAAGAAGGAAAACAGTGTCACCTTCTATATGCGAAACTCTTTACTGATATTGGATGCAATTAAGTCATAACACAATTTTTAAAACAGGCATGAAATTTCATTGAATGGAAAGAGTGACTAGCAATGAACTATTTCACTTTTTAAGCATGAAGCTAAAATATACTCAATATTTTGATGTCAAATGGCATGAATACTTTAAAAGCTCGCTTTGACGAGTCAAAGTTTTCCCTTTATCGGGCAAACAAGAAATGACAGTTGGGTAAGATGCCATATTGATTCTATATTATTCTCTTTGTGTCCGTCTGTCTGTCCTTGGATCTTTTCAATCTCACTCTCTTTTCACTCCTTTTTTGCTTCTTGTATTCTCTCTTTCCTCTATTTCTCTTTTATTTTACACTCCACTCCATTAACCCCACCTTCGAAGTGAACTTCCTTACAGAATGAAATTCCACGCTGCATATGCCTTCCAGGTACTACTCTCAGCAGGAGGGCTAAGGTCGTTCTTGAGAAGCTAAAATTACATCTTCATGGCTCTGCAGGGTGCATCTGAAATTACTACTAAGGTCTCAGACTGTAGGTCAGTGGTAGCAGACTGTGAAGATTACTTCATTTTTAGCAGCTTTAGTAGCCAAGGCGTACGGACAAAAAGCACTGTAAATTTCTTTGAAAAAATCGTCATCATGTTTTGATGGTATTTGGTAAGAGTTATGACTTACTGGCTGATATTTATTGCAGGACAATGATGAAATCCTACGATAGGATAAACAGGCTTATCATGAATTACTGATCTATTTTGATATGTCATATTTATATTAATTGAGTGGCTAGCATTTTTTTTAGAACCGAAACTAATATGGTGATAGACAGCAATTAAAAAATGACTGTTGTAAGGTCACCGAATCAGCAATTGTATTGACGAGTACAATTTACTCCATGTCAAATGTACTTTGAATCTGGTATGTTATCCATCGGAAATTACTTCAACAGGTAAATACAAAACAAACAAAGCATTCAATCCCATGAAAACCAGTCATGGTGGTAAAAGAGATGGCAAATTTGACCAGTAATTGCTGATTTGCTGCAAGCAATGGTATGAAAAAGAACAGAATAAATCCAAGGAAATGGGAACATTGATCTTGAGTGCGAAGTGGGGGTGCAAAACGATGTCATAATCTAAAAATCAGTTCTTTTCTCTTGTCTTGATATTGGGCTGAGTAGCAATGATGACCTATGAGAACCAATGGGATTCTGTGTTACAAGGGAATTAAGAGGTAGAATAGGGTCATTGGCTCACATTCTTGTCCTCTATGGCCCAACTGCATGCAACAGAAGCATGTAACTGAGAACAATCTCATATTATTTCCGATCGACACATCCACCACCCGCCTTGCTTGCCTTGCTCAAATTGGCAGCCCCCCGGCAAGCCCCATGCCTAAGCCTGGTATATTAGACCATTTGCAAGGCAGGTCTAACTGCTCCATGCCCACTTCCTATGGATTATCTATCTTTACTTCAAACTAACTCTATTTTTGAGTACTTCAGTGCATAGGCGTACAGTGCGCGCAATTTTTTGGGGGGAGGGGCGAGCGACATTTGCCCGAATTTCAAGATCTGGATTTCAATTTGATTGCGTGGAAATCATTAATTTCTAGTGGTGTTTATTTGATCCTCTGCCCTAATTTTTTAGCCTTTTTGCCCGAATCTTACTGTTTCCCAAACTTTTGGGGGGCGACCGCCCCCCCTGCCCCCCCTCCGATACGCCTATGCTTCAGTGTTTCCTATCAAGCTTCAAATCATTTGGTCTACCAATCAATCTAGCATTCTAACGGTACCACAATCTTTCGGTCTGTTTTAGCCAATCTAGCATTTTACTGACCAGTCTATTTATTAATCTATCAATCTTGACTATCTGTATTCATAATTTTTTTCTTTCAGTGGAAATGCCTTTTAGAATCTTTCTGTCATAACATGCATTCTTATGATGGGGTTATGTAAATTTTGTGGGTTTATGTTTCATAGTCTAGTTCAGCAGCACTCTGAGCATATCCTTTCTTACATAAATATGTTCCTTGAAATCCAGTGTAATGCAATGTTTATGGCTGAGAGTGCACATAGAACTGATCTGTCAGGTTCCATGCCAAGATATCAGAAAGCAAAGTAAGGAGGCGAAGAGCGATTGTCTTGGATGAAATTCCCTTAAGATGGCGACTGATGATTTGTGATTCATTGCCACATAAACACTAGCCTCAATCTATCACCATATATCGCAGTGATCATATCTCCATCTATCGCCATCTATCGCACCATGGTTTATTGATGATCACTGCTTCTCCATTGTTATCCCAGTTTGTTATGATGTATGGGTTTCTGAAACATAACGCTCCATTTATTTATAATCTAGATTTGGGAATGTGTGGAATATAAAGCCATTTTCCAGATTCATTAGGATCAGTTTATGGGTGTGTCAGACTATCAGAAACACATGAGACCAGAAAATCCAATACTCCTTTCTAATATAAAATTATAAATTGAAACCTAATTTCTTTCAAGGAGTGACTGATCATGAGGAAAACACAATTTAATATAGAGAAAAACAATGTGGCAGATCTACTTTACTAAGGCAAATATATTGATTATATTGATAAGGAGCAATGGTTGATGGAATGGCAGTTAAGAGGCCATG
Source organism: Platynereis dumerilii (assembly GCA_026936325.1). Taxonomy (NCBI): domain Eukaryota; kingdom Metazoa; phylum Annelida; class Polychaeta; order Phyllodocida; family Nereididae; genus Platynereis; species Platynereis dumerilii. Next base: position 45,976,270 of record JAPTHN010000004.1, on the reverse strand, counting down.
AGTGATCTTATTTTTCGGGCAAGACACTTGAACATTTCCGCAAAGAAACATATCATTCACTAACATAAATTTTGTCATTTTCTTATACATGACCAACGTAACGAACAGCAACATATTTTCGGTAACACTCTTGATGACCTAAATTTTGTTGAGAAATTGAATGTTTTACAATGCTCAGACCCAAAGAATATTTTGAATTCAAATATTTAGGTAAAGAAAGTAATACCAGATTAAAAGTATTACAGAAATATTTGATTCCAGAAACCACCGATATGCCAACTGCTTCAATGTATTTCTTGAAGGGAATAGTAAAATACAGAAGCCCTTATGTAACAATATGACATATTTAGAGTCACGGTAGATTGGTGGTACATATAATACATGGACACATCTATGATGTAGGAGTATCGATTTCACAATTACAAAAAGCATTAGGCTAAAAGCTGTAACCTTATGAGGGAGGGAGCTGAGCTGTTTCATAAATTGGAACCACAAGGACATTTGATGTTTAATGCTCATTCAGCAGTTTCCAATTGATGTGTTTTCCAATGTGCTTGTCATATTGTATGACTTTCATATTGTTTATCATTTCCTATTTATTATTATTGCACAAAAATGTCTGAAAATGACATTTAAACCTCACCATCCCTTAAAAGCTGAATATCTACCTACAAAATGTACATGTTTATAACCTTGTGTTGCATACCAAATTGTCCTCTGGGCTGTGAAAAAACATATTTAAATGGGTCAGAATGGGCCCTTGACTAAGCGACGCTGAGTCCCAGGCCCTTGACAAAAATCTAATATCAGCAATTTGGATAAAAGATTTATCCGTAACTCTATAAAAACAAATGAGGAGTGACTGACTTGAAGGTTGAAGTGTTCTGCCACCATGTTCTAGACAGCATTCTAGATGGCATTATTGTAGAAAACGCCATCCTCTACCAAAATGTACGGAATCACTATTGTTGCTGCTCATGACATATGGGGACGGTTGGTCTTGTGGTACCTTGCTGGACTGGCAATCACTGGGTCCGGGGTTCGAATTCAGCTCTTGCCGGGTCACCTGGGCTATGTTGCAGCATGCACTTCAAGTGCACAATCTTTTTTGGCCAGCATTTAGTCCTGAAGAAGTTGATCCGTCTGCCTTTTATGTTGTGGTCTGGTATTCTGGCCCAGGTAGGGACAAGGCTGAGGTGGTCCAATTTTGTCTCTTGATAGTTTCTGGTGTGGTTCATGTACAGTACCAAAGCTATGATATTCTTCAACAAGGGTTTAAAGCAAGTTGATGCCACAATTTTGTTCTGTGAAAAGATTCCTGTGATGCTTATATGACTTGAAAAAACTCTGGTCTAGACTGCATTCAACTTTCATTCAACCAGTTTTTTTAAAATTAAAGCTGTGTTGGTGGTCCATTCCATTGCCTTTTTGTGGTCCATACAGGGCTGGACCGCACATATGACTGGACCAAGGGGACACTGAAACTAGCCACCATCTGACTTGTATGTACCTTATTAAATAAACCCTGGCTTGGAATTTGCAAGGCTGTCAGCTGCTACAGAACAGCTGCCACAGGCGTATTGTGACTACAGTCACTAATCAAATCTCTGCCTTTACAATATGCTCTGTATTGAATACATTCTTTCTTGAATATTCGTTAAAAATATACCATAAAATAATATTTTTCAGGGAGACCATGGATTTTCCCTTGAGAAAGGCATTTCCCAGTTCTCATGTATGTTAATTTTAATGAAGAGTCCATTTCAAGTTGCTTGAGCTCTAACCATTCAAATATCTCTTGGATAATTGCGTATCAAAATGTTTCGTTTCCTTAAGAGTTTTTCATTTAGGTTCTCCACATACCGCAATCTAACAACCGCAGTTCCTTATGGCTTAATAATGTGTTTCAAATTCTCCTTTGATGTGCAAGTTCCTTTATTCTCCTATCTTAAGATGTGATGGTACGGAAAAAAGAGGTACAAAATTCCTTGAGAAACAACAGGTGTGCCGTATTGAAATTCCGGGCTAGCGAATCAATTCTTAACTGTCGTCGCATACTCTGCCTCCTTCTGAGATCACTACTAAGGAATGGAGGCATTTCATTTGTCAATAGAGGCCTTATCTATATAATGGCAAATGGTGTTAATTCGATGTTACTCAGATACAGATTTACTGCATTCAAGAATCAAGATTAACGTGAATGGAACAATGTAATAGGCCTTTTCACAAGCAAAAGGTTTAGCATACACTGTAAAACCTGCTGCGTTTCTTAAATGGCAGCTACTGTAATGAATACATAAAAGTGCCATTTTACAGCAGAAAACCATTGTTTTTACGACATGTACTGTTGTTTTAAGGGTTGTTTTTCAATTGGGGTACATAGTTTTGTCTCAATGGGGTAAAAAATAAAGGTCTTTTTTTTCTGGCCAAATTGACTTTTTTCTGTTGCTATATACCGTGCCATGGATTTCTGAAAATTTTAGGGCTACAAGTATTCTGATTTTTTTAATTTGACTTTTTGATAATTTGACTGAAGTCAATATTCTGCTCATCCCTCTATTACTGGATGTATAGAACACCCAGTTGTGTAGGCTTGTGCTGAGTGGATAGATATATGACTGACAATGAAAAATCATCTTACTTGCTCATTTTTGTCCAAGAACTTTTGTGCGTGTCAAGGAAAAAATATATTTTCGGATAGGATGGAGAGGACAGTTTACATGAGGAAGCTGTTTTTGGTCTTTTCCGCTACGAGCATTGTGCAGTTCATACAACTGAAGTGAAACACTTACCAAAACTTTGTCTAATCTATTGAAGGAGTATTTCTATAAAATAAAAATCCTCTTAATTTAATGTTATTGCTGTTCTGCTGACCCTATCTTGGAGAGGACAATATTTGACGGAATTGACCTACATGTGTTCAGTGCAGGATTCTGAAGAGACTAATCATAATTTTTGTATGTAATTCTAATGTTGAACTCTTGGGACCATGTTGAAAGCATTTTCGCATTGGTTAAAACTTACTGTTAGGTCAGGACTGAAAAATCTGAAGCGATATTTGCCTAATTTGCAAATGAGACAGTCAATTTTGGTCAAAATGGCACAAATACATTTTTTTCGGGTAGTTAACAACCGATTTGAATAATTTTTTGTTGGTCCGTCTCAGTATGTTTAATCTTTCTGTGTAACGTTTTTTCCACAGATACGCATGGTATTTCTGGTATTTGGGATATCGTGTGACTTTCCAGAGCGTATTCTGATTGAAAAACAACCCTTAACGCTAACTGCCAGCAGCTGAGTTTACAGTGTAGCTCCGATGGATATTAATTTCATGATGAAATGACAGAATAGCTTCTTGTTATCGTTTGTTATTCAGATATTTATTGGGATGTACTACAGAACTATAGTTTGTATACATACATATATGATGTCACATTGATTAAACACATTATTTGTATTCCAAACAATTTCTTCTGAATTTTCATTCAATGTTCCAAAAGTGGAATTGGGATTCTTGTCTCACTTGCATGGCAGACATATGCTGCATGGGTAGCTGAAGTGACTCTTACTTTTGATTATAATAAGCAATAGGGTATACGTTTGCATTTGCTTAGATATTTAAAACTTTGAAAATTCTGCAGCGGAACATGAAGGTCTGTCGTTAGCCACAGATACAATGTGGTGGAACAAGAATATGGCAATTTTGTGGCAAACTCAAATTCAAAGTGCCTGTTTTCAAAGAAGGATACGGTTAGATTACAAGGCCTTTATAATGGATCTTGCCAGATGCGAACTCCCAATTTACAATCAAAATTCATTTTGCCATGTTCTTCTAAAGGTATGCCACAGTTATGATTAGGTGTGTATGCTTGCATATGCATGCATGTATATATCAAATGGAAAACCCAAAGAAATTTCATGTCTTCGATTTTGTTATGCGACATAATCATACTCCTATTAAGTGATACCTTTGCCTTTGATATATATGGTAAATTCACACAGAGGCCAACACATTCAGGTTTGCCTGCATAGCTTTGAAATTACAGTTCATAGAGTGTGTTTAATGAAATCCAAATTGCTTTGCATTAGATACTTCTTCTCTCTTTTTGATGATGTTTATATCATATTTGGCTTCCTTTGATATGTCAAAATGCGCATTGGGAAATTTTTCATGCATGTTTTTATACAAAACCTGCTGAAGGCAGTGTCATTCTCATCTCTGTTAGCAATTGTTCTTACATTTGAATTTTCAGGGAGATACATTTGAGACTGTGAACTAAATGCTGTTTTTTTATTGAATCATACTCTTCACGGTTACATGAATCTGAAATGGGCTTGCAAACATGGCACCATATCCACTGACATCTCATGTCGTATAAACTCTGAGAGAATTTTGGAATTTTAAAGCATACAAAATTATACCACTGACTTCTCTTCCTTCTGACATATATACTGAAGTCTTAAGATCAAGATATTGGTACATACAGACAGAGAGCACATTATTTAGAAAAGAGAACCAGAGATAACTATCACACAAAATCATTGATATCTTGCCAGGGAATGAAACAAGCAGTGTGGTATTCCCACAGGGAGCTAACACAATAAAACAAATAAAGCAATAATACATTCATGAAACAGGAGTTCATAAACACTGCAATAAAACAGTAAACCACCATAATAAAATAATCATAAAACAGTAAAACGAGGGAATGGCAATAATACAGACACAATCAATATGAGCAGATCTTGTGCTACAGTATACATTGATATAATCACTCCGGGAATAAATTAGAAAAGCCGAACAATTTAAAAAACTTGAAAAACCATTGAGTCTACAAAATTTGACTGAATTACTATTTCCAGAAAAAATTGCACTTTTTCTCGAAATGTTAACTGAAATCCTTCCGGGACTATTGAGAATTGGATAAAAAGTAAGAAAGTTTTCTTTTGTCAGATTATCTAAATGTCACTGATCTGAGCTTTAGCTAGCTTATCCTATACAACTTTATAGCTGAGAGAATCAGTCGTGACAATGTGATGATTCTGATTTTTTTTTTACTCTCTTCCTTATTTCATGTCATGCTTAGAAATCACAAAGCATCACTCTGAAGTTTTTCAAAATAGGATGACTTTTACTGCTGCCAAGAAAAATCATGAATAACCACAAATAGTCTCATAATCCACGAAGGAGTAAATTGTGGACTTGTCACAATAACAAATGGCTTCTCTTCAACTGACAGATCTGGAAACCTGTGGTGGTGAAAATATCCAGTCATAACATTAAGAAGAACTGTACTGGGTTCACTTTCCCCAACTCCTGTTGATCCTAAATCCTATTTTCGCTTAAACTGAAGAGAGAGCGATAAAGTTTGATCAATGCGTGTGTTAGCACATCATTGGGTAATTTACATAGCAAAAAGTACCTTCGCCCACGCTCTTTAAATTCTATTGTTGACGGCGGATGCTGAAAGCTTGCGCAAGAGCCTTGCACACCTCTCTACATAAATCATGTGCATTAGTGCTTGTGCACACAATGAAGGTGGATGTATAGTGTGCTCAACCTGGTAAGGCAAACTCTAATGTAAGGCCACTCTTTGGAATGAAACTAAATTTCAATGATATTGTTACCAGTTTAGTATAGAGTGAGTGGACAGAAGAAATGCAGTCTTATGCAACAATCTAGCTAAGAAACATTTTGGCCTTATATATTGCAGTCAAGTTAAGAACAGAAATATTGTGATCTCATAAATATCACAGATTTGTTCAAAATATATTGTGGCCTAATTAATATATCACAGTCAAGAAGGAAAACAGTGTCACCTTCTAAGTGAAACTCCTTACTGCAAAATTTGAACAGTAATTGCTGATTTGCTGCAAGCAATGGTATCGCAAACGACAGAATACATGAATAGCAGAGAAATCAGAACATCAATTTAAGAGAGTAGGGATGCATAATGTTGTCATAATTCAAAAGCCAACTCTTCTTTCTTGTCTTGATATTGGGTTGAGTGGCAATGAGCACCAATGAGTACCAATGAAGCTCTTGTGTTACAACAGAATCAGGATCAGGATCTAGAGGAGGGTCATTGGCTGACATTCTTGTCCTCGATGGCCCAACTGCATGCAACAGAAGCATGTAACCGAGAACAATCTCATGTTATATCCGATCGAAACATCCACCACCCGCCTTGCTTGCCTTGCTCAAATTGGCAGCCCCCCGGCAAGCCCCATGCCTAAGCCTGGTATATTAGACCATTTGCAAGGCAGGTCTAGCTGCTTCCTGCCCACTTCCTATGGATTATCTATCTTTACTTCAAACCAACTCTATTTTTGTGTACTTCAGTTTCTCCTATCAAGCTTCAAATCAATTGGTCTACCTATCAATCTAGCATTCCAGCAGTACCTCTCTTTCTTCACTCTTTTTTTGCCAATCTATCATTGTACGGACCAGTCTATTTATCAATCTATCAATCTTGACTAATTGATATGTCTATTCATCAATTTTGCCTTTCAGTAGAACTGCGTTTTGGAATCTTTCTGCCTTTCATTGCATTTCTTATGATAAGAACATGGAAATTACATGGATCCATAAGAACATGCAAATTATATGGGTCTATATTTCATAGCCTAGTTGAGCAACACTGTATGTGTATACCCCTTCTTTCATAAAGATTTTCCTCGAATATCAGTGTAATGCCATATTTATGGTTGGAGGTGTACATAGATACTGATCGGTCAGGTTCCATGCCAAGATATCAGAAAGCAAAGTAAGGAGGCGAAGAGTGAAGATTGTCTCGGATGAAAATTCCCATAAGATGGCGACTGATGATTTGTGATTGATTGCCACATAAACACGAGCCACAATATATCACCATATATCGCAGTGATCATATCACCATCTATTGCCATCTATCGCACCATGGTTTATTGATGATCATTGCTTTCCCATTGTGATCCCGTTTGTTATGATGTATGGGTTTCTGAAACATAACGCTCCATTTATTTATAATCTAGATTTGGGAATGTGTGGAATATAAAGCCATTTTCCAGTTGAAAGACTAGTCTATATTCATTAGGATCAGTTTATGGGTGTGTCAGACTATCAGAAACACATGAGACCAGAAAATTCAATACTGTTTTTCTAATATAAAATTATAAATTGAAACCTAATTTCTTTCAAGGAGTGACTGATCACGTGGAAGAGACAATTTAATGCAGAGAAAAGGAGGGTGGCAGATCTGCTTTACTGAGGCAAATATATTGATGAGGAGCAATAGTTAATGGAATGGCTGCTAAGAGGCAGTGAGTGATCATATTGTTTGGGTAAGACATTTAAAAAATTTTCATCGAATTGTTTGGGTAAGACATTTGAACATTTTCACTAAGAAATATATCATTCACTAACATCAATTTTGTCATTTTCTTCTTTATATAACCGTCACAACGAAGAGCGACATATTGTCAGTTACCCTCATGGTGACCTACATTTTCTAGAGATATTGTAAGTTTTACAATGCTCAGAACCTAAAGAACATTCTGAATTCAGATATCTAGGTCAAGAAGTAATACCAGATTAAAAGTCATATAGAAATATTTGGTTCCAGAAACCACTGTCATGCCCCAGCTTCATTGTTTTTCTTTATAAAATAGTAAAAACACAGAAGCCCTTCTGTAACAATATGGCATATTTAGAGTCATGGTGGATTGGTGGTACATATAATACATGGCCACACATTGATGTAGGAGTATCGATTTCACAATTACAAAAAGCATTAGGCTAAAAGCTGTAACCTTATGAGGGAGGGAGCTGAGCTGTTTCATAAATTGGAACCACAAGGACATTTGATGTGTAATGCTCATTCAGCAGTTTCCAATTGATGTGTTTTCCAATGTGCTTGTCATATTGTATGACTTTCATATTGTTTATCATTTTCTATTTATTACATTGCAAAAAAATGTCTGAATATATAATAGCCCTCCCGAGCAGCAACGTAAATCAAACCTTTCGCTACGTAATTATTTGGGTTAGAATCAAACGTTGGGCCAAACAACGTATGACAAAGGTAGGACAAAGGTAATTTCAAAACGTTGCACTCAGATGGAAAACCAAACGTAGGTCGCAACCTTAGTAAGAGGTTGGCAGATAGTTTGTTTTATAGTTTGGCCGAACGTTCGAGTCACACGTAAGTCATACCTTTGGTTGAGAGGTTGGAAGAACGTTTGGTTGTAACGTTTGGCTAAACGTGTCAGTCATTCGTAAATCATACCTTTGGTTGAGAGGTTTGAAGAACGTTTGACTATTACGTATGACCATACCTTTGATTCATAGGTTTGTCGAACATTAATTTGAGAGGTTTTTAAAACCTTAGACTATTACGTAAGTCATACCTTTGGTTGAGAGGTTTGAAGAACATTTGACGATTACGTATGACCATACCTTTGATTCATAGGTTTGTTGAACATTCATTTGAGAGGTTTTTACAACCATAGACTATTACGTATGACCATACCTTTGATTCATAGGTTTATCAAAGGTATGGTCGCACATTTGGCAATACGTAAGTTCCAAGGTTTCTCCAACGTGTTTTTGATATGTATGGAAAACGTTTGAAAGTAACGTTCAGGGCAAACGTCTGATCATACGTATCTGCTAAAGGTTTGTTGAAGGTTTGCACAAAGTTGCAGAACCTGGGATCCTAAGTCACAGAGAACCTTGTAGCGCCATCTATTCCCATACCTATTCCAAGCTATCTGGTAACTTTGAGCATATAAAACCTCCAACAGGATGCTTGCTGGTGATAATTGGATGAAGCCATAAAGAAATAGTAGCTACAAAAGTAACAAAAATTACCAAATAAATATCTCTTAAAATATGAAAGATTACATAGGCCAAAAAAAATAATTCTGAAGTACTGCTCAACCACAAACGAGCAAGAGAGAATCAGTTAAGACCGGAGTTGAACTGAGCCTACTTGCAACTGAATGCCACCTATCCAGCAGGCCAATTCTGACTGGGATTTTTCCAACTCTTCAGAGTTGCAGCATTAATCCCTTACAAGGTAAGTGAATATTCTTATTTATTATTTATTATAGTCCTTAAATGGACTGTAGACTGCTTGGTAAAACAAGGAAGAAAAGTCTACTAATTTTGGAGCCACCTTCAGTGCTTGCTGCCTGGCTCTGCTCTCTCTCTATCTTGCTCTGTTTTCTTTTCTTCTCTTCACTGTTTTAAATCATGTTTTCTCTTTGCAGATCTCCCAACAAAAAGTCCACCAAGCACCAAGCACCCATCCCCTCATGACCTGAAATAAAAAAATCTTGAAATCCCTCCCCCAAAATATATTTATCATTTTTATTCCACGGGGGCAGCAGCCTGGCCGGGGGCTGGACCGCCTGAAGCAATGCGGCGGTCCCCCCGGCGGATCCGCCCCTGGCCGACTGCAATGAATCCACATATTAAACATCGCCGATTGACAGGCTGATTGTGAAGCATACACAGCAGCTAGAGTCCATCCGAAGGAGTCATTTGATCCATACACATCCTAGAATCAATCGGCCATGGTTAAATAAATTAGTACGGTCGTATAAATGGTGTTCTAGACCGATATAATCCCAATACACACGATCGTGAACAGCCATGGCTGCCTTCTTTATCGATTGTGCGCATGCGCAAGAACCAGCGCGCTGGGCTGGCCTGCCACGCCTGACGCCCCAGAGGCGTATAACGACCGATCCTTCAACGTGGGGGGTACGTAGTCAAGGGAGGTTGGAGAAATACGAATTATTTACGATATATACGTACGTAGTAACCTCGTAACCAGTTGTCGACAAATTACGTAGATTTCAAACGTTGGGTCTGATGTGATTGGGAGGTTTAATGCTTCCTTAGAACAACGTTCCTCAAAGGAAGTTGTCCAGAAGGGAGGCCAGACATGGTTTTTCAACCTCACCATCCCTTGATCAATACAAAACTTTTTCTACCTTAAAATAGTAATTACTATCTTATCTATCTTTATATAGATCTTGTTGGTGTATATGCAATATAAATATATGTAGTTTGCTGGTCTCTTCTAATCATACTTTCTCTTGTAAAAGCTGAATATGTATCTACAAAATGTATACATTTACAACCTTGTGTCGCATACCAAAGTGTCCTCCAGGCTGTGAAAAAACATATTTAAATGGGTCGGAATGGGCCCTTGACTAAGCAACGCTGATTCCTCGGCCCTTGACAAAAATCTAATATCAGCAATTTGGATAAAAGATTTATCCGTAACTCTATAAAAACAAATGAGGAGCGACTGACTTGAAGGTTGAAGTGTTCTGCCGTGATGTTCTAGACAGCATTCTAGATGGCATTATTGTAGAAAATGCCATCTACCAATATATACGGAATTACTATTCTTGCTACTCATGATATGGGGAGGGTTGGTCTAGTGGTAGCATGCTGCACTGTCAACCACTGGGTCCAGGGTTCAAATCCAGCTCTTGCTGGGTAACCTTGACTATATTGGAAGGCCATTTCAATCATCCTGCGGTTCATTGTCCTCATCCTAATTAGGATACCAAGTGCATGCAAGACGTTAGCTAAGTCCCAATCCTCCAGCTATCCATGCTGCTCATGATGGTAGATTTAGTAGGAGGAAGAGAAGGATGCAACATTTACTACTCAACCATAGACCTTACTTCAAGTGCAGGATCTTTTTTAGCCAGCATTTATAGTCTTGAAGAAGTTGATCCATCGGCCATCTATGTGGTGGTCTTGTATTCCTGCCCAGTTAGGGTCAAGGCTTAGTTGGTCCAATTTCATCACTTGATTATTTCTGTTGTGGCCCATGTTTAGAATTAGAATTAGAATTTATTGGTAGGTAAACAATATACAATTACACTTCAACATAGGCCTACAACAAATTGTAAAATTAAAACACCAATAGAAAATAGGAACTTACACAATGAATCTGCAACACCAAAGCTATGACAATAATCTGAAACAAGGTTCAAACTAAGTCGATGCCACAATTTTGTTTTATGAAAAATATATATTCCTGTGACACCTGTATGAGTTGAATAAAAAATCGCTGGTCTTGACTGCATTCAACTTGCACTAGACCGGTTTTTTATGACAGCTCAGTGTGGTTGATGTCCAGCCATTATTTTTTGTGGACCAGGGTTGGACCGCGCACATGGCTGGACCAAGAGGACACTAGAGAACCAGGCACCATCTGACTTGTATGTACCTTATTAAATAAACCCTGGCTTGGAATTTGCAAGGCTGTCAGCTGCCACAGAACAGCTGCCACAGGCATATTGTGACTACAGTCACTAATCAAATCTGTACCTTTCCAATATGCTCTGTATTGAATACATTCTTTCTTGAATATTTGTTAAAAATATGTAAGACAATAACATATTTCAGACTGATCATGGATTTTTCAATGAACGCTTGCAAAACTTGTGATTTTCCCTTGGCACAGGCATTTAAAAGTTTCTATGTTTGTTACTGTTGATGAAGACTCCATTTCAAGTTGCTTTATTTCAAACCATTCAAATATCTCTTGGATAATTGCGTATCAAAATGTTTCGTTTCCTTAAGAGTTTTTCATTTAGGTTCTCCACAAACCGCAATCTAAGTTCTAACAACTGCAGTTTTTTACAGCATAATGTGTTTCAAATTCTCCTTTGATGTGCAAGTTCCTTTATTCTCCTATCTTAAGATGTAATGGTATGGAAAAAAGAGGTACAAAATTCCTTGAGAGACAACAGGTGTGCCGTATTGAAATTCCGGGCTAGCGGATCGATTCTGAACTGTCGTCGCATACCCTGGCTCCTTCTGAGACCACTGCGAAGGAATAGTGGCATTTCATTTGTCAGTATAGGCCTTCTCTATATAATTTCAAATGGTGCTAATTCGATGTCACTCAGACACAGATTGATGGCATTCAAGGTTAATGTGAATGGAAAAATATAGTCAACCTATCTTGAGCAAGCATTTTAGCTCCGAAAGAGATTCATGATGAATAGACAGAATGGTTTCTTGTTACCGTTTGTTATTCCGATATTTATTGAGATGTACTTCGGAACAAGTTTGTATAAATATGATGTCACAATAATTATATATATTCCTGTCCTTCCAATTTCTTCTGAATTTTCATTCAATGTTCCTGAAGCAAAATTGGTGTTCTTATCTCACTTGTATTTGTATAGCAGACATATGCTGCATTGGTAACTGAAGTGACTCTTGCTTTTGATTATGATAAGCAATAGGTATACGTTTGCATTTGCTTAGATATTTAAAACTTTGAAAATTCTGCAGCGGATCATGAAGGTCTGTCGTCAGCCCGAGATACATGTACAATGTGGTGGAACAAGGATATGGCAATTTGTGGCAAACACAAATTCAAAGTGCCTGTTTTCAAAGAGGAATTCAGTAGGCTTACCAGATAAGCCTTTATAATGGATGGATCTTGCTAGATGCAAATTTTGCAACAATCAAATTTTATGTTTGCCATATACCCTGAGGGTATTCCACTGTTGTGATCAAGAGTGTACTTCCCTAGGCCTACATCAATTGGAAAAACCAATCAAAAAACCTTCATGTCTTTGATTTTGATATCTTACATAAGCATAGTTCTTTGCCTCCAATATGTATGGAAAATTCACAAAGAAGCCAACTTCCAGGTTTGCCTGCATAGCTTTGCAATGAACAGTTCATAGAGTGTGTTTAATGAAGTCCAAATTGCTTTGCGTTAGATACTTCTTCTCTCTTTTTGATGATGTTTATATCATATTTGGCTTCCTTTGATATGTCGAAATGTGCATGAGGAAATTTTTCATACAGGTTTTTACACAAAACCTGCTGAAGGCAGTGTCATTCTCATCTCTGTTAGCCCTTGTTCTTACATTTGAATTTTCAGGGAGATAAATTTGTGACTCTGCACTAAATGTTGTTTTTTATTGAATCACATTTAATTCTCACAGTTACACTTATCTACTAATATGCTTGCAAACGTGGCACCACATCCATCAATATCTCACAGTGTGTAAACTGTGAGAGAATTTTAGATTTTTAAAGCAAAATGATACCATTGACTTTTCTTCCTTCAGGCATGTATACTGAAAATCAAGGTATTGGTACATACAGACAGAAAGTATTACATTATTTATGTAGAAAGAGAACCAGAGATAATTATCACACAAAATCCTTGATATCTTGCATGCCAGGAAATGAAACAAGCAGTCTGGTATTCCCTCCGGGAGCTAACACATAATAAAACCAATAAAACAATAATACTTTCATGAAACAAGAGTTCATAAACACTGCAATAAAACAATAAACCACCATAATAAAATAATGATAAAACAGTAAAACATAGAACATCAATAATACACACACATATATCAATCAATATGAACACATCTTATGCTACAGTAATAGAAACAGTATAGCATTGATGTAATCACTCAGGGAATGAAGGAGAACAGCCGAACAATTCAAAGAACTTGAAGAACCATTCAGTCTACCAAATTTGATTGAAAAATGTGCACTTTTTCCAGAATTGTTAACTGAAATCCTTTCAGGACTATGAAGAATTGGATAAAAATTAAGTTTTCTTTTGTTAGATTATCTCAATGGCTCTGATCTGAGCTTTAGTAGTTTATCAATGCAACTGTAGCGGCGTGAATCATTCGTGATGATGTAGTTATTCTGGTAAAATTGTTTTTCTCTATTGATGTTGTGATGTTTTCATTCATCATTTGTGTGACTTATATTGTGTAACATTTTTGGAATTCTTGCGCTTCATCCATGGCTTGTTGAAATGTTTTATCAGACTGCCGTTTCAAATCTTTAAGGATTTTTGTCTTACGAGATGCTTCTCTGCACCTCAATACGATGTGTGGCCTTAAGTCTTGGCTACAAAGCAAAATATCGTCAAAGGGTTCGGATTAAAATTCAAGCAATTTTTTTCGATCATGGACTTTTTATGCTTGCGAACTGAACTTGTGTCCTTCAGAGGAGATGTGAAGTCCAGATCAAGAGCAAGTGTTGCTTTTTCCTATACCGAAAGCAAAAGATAGGACTTTAAAAAGTGTTGTACCATTTAGCACATGAAGGACACTTTGCAAGGATTTTGCCAAAAGGCACAGTTGACTTTGTTGGAAATCGAATTTTCAATTTTGAGATCCTTTGAATGTTTTGGCTTGTGTAGTTGTGTTTGAAAAATATTTTGAAAACATTCCTTGAAGGTATAGTTCCTTTTTTTGCTGATCTTTTTAATACAGAATTTGACCTTTCTGTGGCAACATGACCATATTTTGGAAAATGAAAAAAGTCTATTTTAATTTTCATGCAGTTTTTCATATTGCAAAAACAATATGGCATGTACCTTTAATGGTTCATGTGAGATTGTGTGTCACAGCTTACAAACACAATACATTGTATCACTGCAGGCTTATCACAGCGAATTTTTAGGTGGTTTAGAGAATCATGGACCTATCATGATATGGTTACATTGACCTCTATTTGTGTGTGTACAATAGTTCGGGACAGCCATTATGTGTTGACGTCATCATTGTGTGATATCATCAGCAGAACAAAAGGGACAAGTCATGAGTAGATAGAGTGAATGATGGTTTCCTCATTGGTATGGACTGATTCAGCTTTAGTGCATTTGGGGCAGGTGCACTCAGACAGTTACAGCTGGAGTCAAAAGGACTGATTTGCCTTCAAAGTGATGTGTGCATAAATCATTTGATGAATGAGTCCTGCTATTGGTGAGGCTCTGGATGTGGGGTTATGGGGGACAGGGAATTCAAAAAATATATGGCCAAGGGAGAAGGAATTCAAAAGTAAAATGGCCAAGGGACATGGGGGACACAAAACCCTTTTTAGAGCTGAGGGACAGGGAATTCAAAATTCAATTGGAAAAATTGCAAAGGGACGGGGATTTCAAAAGTAAAATTGCAGAGGGACAGGGGGACGCAAAGCCCCATCCAGAGCCTCATTACCTCTCATTGGTTGAGAGACCATGTGTACATTGCCACATATACTTTAGCATGGCATAGGTAGTTTCACAGCCAATTAGAAGGTCTGTTGGGCTGTTATAACCAAATTAAATAGGTCGAAAATAAGACGACGTCAGGTTCCAAAACACCTCTAGTTTATCATGGATCAGTCCTTAGGACGTTCACTGTACAGTAAGTTGTGGGCAGAGAATAGGGAATCTCAGAATTTGTTTTTATTCACTCCAGAATTGTAACAGATTTTTCTAATGACATTTGGATGCAAATCAACAGATGTTAGTTTTGATTGAATATAAATGTTCAACATTAAAGCACTAAAATCGACTTCACCTAAATTATTGGGAAACAAACTCAGCCACCGTTCAGATTGTGTATAGCCTGCATGTAAGTATTGCCATACACTTATGTTTGACCAGGTTGAATTGCTTCTTCACTTAAATTTAATTTGAAAAAACAAAAATAGTTGTTTGCCATTGTGAGAGATTATTTAGGGTCGATAGACAAGTTAGTTTATCGTGATTTTCGTTGGGACAAACACAATGATACGGCTACTGCAATGTGATAAACTAATTTAGACTGCAAAAACTGTCCAATGATACCCTCTTTATTTTATGTGAGTAAAATAATTTGCCATCTAATGTCATCTCATCTGCATCATATATGTACTCCGTTATTGTACAGCTGTCCTTTCATTATTTTCTTAAATGTTAAATTATTTCTTTTGTGCAAGCATCGTTTTATGGGAATGATTCAGGATCTTCGTATGAGTAAACTTTGATTAGTTGATATGTGTCTAGATAAAAGCTGTCAGAATCCCCTATCCTGGTATAATATGTTTGTACCCGGGTACGAAAGTATTGTTGTCAGGCGCATTGTATTCGAAGAGATCATCTGTGAATTTCTTGTCATCTAGTTTTTTCTGCCAGGTGTCCTTCAGTTGGGTTTGTGGCCAAGTTGGCTTGTCATCCAGTTTGTGAGTAGCTATGGGCTACTGAAGTTATAACAGACAGTAAATTTACATCATGAATGAGAGTAATATTTAAAGACCACCAATGACTCTTTGTAAAAAATTATATCAAACTCCAGAGTATCCGGAGTTGTTTAATATTAAAGTCATCTCATTCCAAAAACAATCGAAACAAAAATCTCTTTATGATAGTCAGATTACTGAATGTAATGAAGAAAGGATCCCAATTATAAAGCCCAGATCACAAACTTGAAATCTGATTGAAGTTAATTAATGGAGTCTGTAGCATGTCTAGTAACAAGGAGAAGGCTACTGATATTGATGGCTTCTAGTCTCATGATTTCTGATGTGTTTTTGAAGGTTTTTTGTTGATTTAAGGCTGTTTGATGACTCTAAGGCAGTTTATATGAAGCATTGATACTGCTGTTATATATACCTGCTACAGATGGAGGGAGATGTGATAATGATAGGGAACTCACTTTAGTCCGAGCCCTTGGGACATTAAATGGAGGCGGGTTGTATCCAGTATTCTATGCTGGGGCAACTGAAAGACCCTGGGCATCCCTGAATTAATAGGGTATGTGCCAGACTCCAAGTCTTCTCATCTCATCATCATACGGCGATCGCCTGTCTCGATATAGCCCACTAAGGTGCTGCTGAGCCATAAAAAAAAACAACACAAAAACATGTGATAATGATAATGAAAAGGGTATATAAGAGTCAATCAATCAGTTGGATCATCATTCATCACCTTGAGTAAAAGCACATATTTGTAGTCTCCAATCCTATTAATTTCACCAGTGTTTTTATATGTTTCCTTGCTTATTACATATCATAAAATCATAAAATTATTATATTTAACTTAAAATAGGCAAGAATTTATAACACAGGACTGCATTATCTCTTGCTTACTTAGATGGAACCTCCAAGGCTTAGTGTCTTCTGGAGCCTTTGCTCCCATTTTGGTCTTGTTTGCATATAAATTTAGAGGATCAAGAATAATTCATTAATCCCCCAATGAGTCGCCTATCAATTTGTTTGCCATTATACTTTAGAACTTTCAGTTTCATCAGTGGCAGGTACCTGCCATAAATGGCTGCTCTTTCCAGACCAACCTTACTAACTGCTACACATAATTTTTTCTTATGCATTCCTGCGCTGTACTATCTTGGCGTTGTTGATATTTCTCATGGCCACCCTTAGCGAAGACCCGCTGCGAGGGCCTGTTGCGAGCTAGCACTTTCCTCTTCGATAATTCATGGCCGCCACGTGACCCGACTTGTGGCCTGTTGCTTTTGCCGGAAGTGATAACTTGACCGGGAAGCACTTGCCAGGGATACGGATGGTTGCCAGGGATACGGGTGGTTGCCATCGACAGCTGCTGCTTCCCAGAAACCTTGCTACTGCCACAGCGGAGTGCTGTTAGTGTTGTGATAAAATGAAGATGCTTGATAAGTTGATACTGCGTTTGACAGTAAACAGCTGTTCTTGTGTCTTTACTGCATCAGGTATTGATAATAAACGATAGTACATGTAGATTCCAGAATTTTTTTTAATTGTGTGAGCATTGTCCTTCCTCATTCAGTTATTGATACTAAACAAATATGTCCATTGTCCAACTTTGCTGGTACCAACCAATACCAATGATTACTGAGTCATCAGATCCTTTATTTCTACCAGAAATTCATTTTGAAACAGAATGTGATATAACTCACATAATACAAAGTATGTCTTTTGAGACATAATAGTTAAATAATACATATCATTATCGTCATCAGATGAAATAGAAAAAGAAGCATCTTTGTTTCAGCTGGATATGTGAACAAAAGTAACCAAAGTGTGTGGCAGTACCAGTACTAGATCATGTGACTAAATTGTGCAACCAATGTGGGTTTGTCCTCACTCTGCAGTCTGCATTATTCGACATCGGATAATTGGCTGAAAGCTTTGTTAAGGCACATATTTGACTCTGAGAAACTATGTATAATGCCTATCTGAAACATTGTGGAAGTTGTTTTCTGTGGTACGCCTACGAAAGCAGTGCATTTGTCATTGATACTGCGTCTAATTAGTGCGGATGTCTAATTTGGCATCAGCGAAGTCTAATTCAATCCAAGGCGAGATGTCTGCTGAATCTCAGCTTGATTTCAAGCTTACCTCTGGAATTGAAACAGAAATGAGGCTTACGCAGTGAAATGTGTCCCGGGCTTGGAAGCTTCATGGAGACCTGAATGTGTTAGAGTTACTGTGTATTTTACTGTTCTTGCTTCTATAGGTAGATCTATGTTGCTTACCTTCCCAAAAAGTCTGTATGTGGTACACCTATGTAAAATTCTTCACATGTGGATATTTTACTTATAAATACCAAAAATACGCATTGACATACTAGGGATTTTGTGATTTAATGTCTTAATTATACAACATTACATGCTTAAATGTTGTTCCAAAGGATCGGTAAGGTAGATCGATTCTCTAGAATTGAACTCAGGACTTTTAGTAAGCACATTGTATGGTACTGTTCCCAGGATACCGTTACTTCACCCATTTACTGTACTGGTCCATCAGGCTGCTATGTTGTCACTGTGTCTCTCTGACAACATTTAGGTCTAATCAATACTTTAGAAGAAGACCTGCTACTTGCAATTGACCTCCTTTTTGGTATCTTTTTAAACTTTTCTGTATAGCCTTCTTTTCTTCGCCTTTAGTGATAGAATAGTCAAGATTATACCATATGAGGCAAGGGAGGTGCATGGGTCAGCACAGTTTTGGCACTTTGAGCTTCCAATCACAAGGTCTCAGGTCCGATTTCAGCTCCATCTGAGTCACCTGGATATAATTTATATAACAGCCGATTCACATCCCTAACCTCCTTCCTGTGTCCTCCTCCTGTCCTAATCAGTCTAAGAGCATAAATACAGGTCATACAGATTACAGAGGGACGCACCATCAAATCAAGATTCCAGTGATTCAAATGTGTCTCGCGGCACTCTTGCTCTTTTTGATGCAATTTGGACAAAATATAGGTTTTTAAAAATTTCAAATGCATTTTTAAACAACCATGATGGTGCTTAGAGGTTTGGTTTTCCTCAAAACATGCACCATTCATGACAATACAGCTGTATGGTATTTCCACAAACTTGCATTTGAATGATATGGAGGACAAGCCCAAAAAACAATAAGGTTTTGCATGAGAGTTATTTTTGGCTAGAGTGCTTGGTAGAATGCACACCTTATACCCACGTCTTAGGGGGATGGCTGGTCTAGTGGTATCGTGCTAGGCTGCCAATCGCTGGGTCCAGGGTTCGAATCCAGCTCTTGCCAGGTCACCTGAGCCTATGATGGATGGCTGTTTCATTCATCCTTCGCCTCATTGCTGGATTCCCCACCTGTCCTAATTATCCTATCTAGTGCATAAATACAGGACATAAAGCTCCAATCATTCATCCATCCATCAATTATACACATGCCTTGGTGCCTTTTGCATCATTTATTTGATTTTCTTTTCTTTATCATTTCTCCACATTGCCAAGTAAATATTGTATCTCTGTTTGCTGCCTCAAAAAAGTTCTTTTTTGCTTAAAGGCATTGGAATCAATAAAGTGTCTCTGTATCATTCCGGACCAGTCTGTATTTATAACTAGATTGGAGCTTGATAGAAAAAAAAGAGATTTTCTCTATACCAAATTCGTCTT
This sequence comes from Platynereis dumerilii, assembly GCA_026936325.1. Lineage (NCBI taxonomy): Eukaryota > Metazoa > Annelida > Polychaeta > Phyllodocida > Nereididae > Platynereis > Platynereis dumerilii. The sequence goes on along the minus strand of JAPTHN010000004.1, from coordinate 45,956,590 downwards.
CTTTAGAGAAAAGATATGTGGCTGCCAGAAATCCATTTTGTACAATCAATGTTAATTTTCAGGAGCTTTTCTCTGACAACTGTTTGGCTGTATGGAATGTACAATACACATAAAAAAACTTTCGAATCAACATTTGGTGTCTGGCATTCATGGAGGTGGTTATACAGATTCTGTTGAAGTGAAATTGAGTTTGCTTTGTGAATAATTAATGTGCAAATGTTGACTAACAAGTACTACATTAGTTGCATAGTAAAGTATATTGCATGCATCAAAACCTTGTCCTTCAAAAAGACTGGATCTTTACCAGCAAACAATGCTGCCTTGATAGTTGGAAGAGTCAGTATAATCATGCAATTCTTTGATGAGCATTGAGCAACAATGGAAGTTGTATTTTAAAATGACACTTTTCTTGGAATATGGACTTTCATTGATGAATGATGAGCAATATTCTCGATTATGTATAAGTCGCACTGCTTTATTCTCCAGGCGTCAACTTATAACTAAATTTTAGCTGCGTGTGAAGATGAATAATGGTTTTGGATTTGAAATAGAAAAATTTCCTATTTAATCTCATTGAACATAGTTTCGGTAACATTAGGGAATATGAAGTACAAAACCTCTCGAATGATGGAATAGATCTTGGTAAAATAACGATATAAGATGCATGGCTTGCGGAGAGGAAGGCGGGTCGTTGATTAAACATAATTATCAAGATTTGCTCACACATATTAATATGCGGCTAATGAGTCCCGTAACTTAATAGCGCCATCCATCTTGGAATTACTCGGGCTGCTCTAACTTAAGAACATAATTGATGTCATTAAGGAAATCAATTTCAGCCTATTTTACCTACAGCATGCCTCATGCTTATTTTGCAGCTTCTGAAATCTTCATGAATTTAAATTAGATCTCATTTTGCTGGGCGAACTTGCCGCTCCGTGACATATTGCCTTCTTCACGCTCGTAGCGAATTATAACTGCCGTGTAATCTCGTTATTCATTGCAAGGAAAGAATCAGTTGGATGTTTCGTAAAAGCGCACCAGCAACCTTTGAGTAGTTGAAGCAAGTTTATTTTGTTGTGTTTGAAAGAGTATTTCACTTAGGTCATTTCAATAAAATACAGTTTTATTTTGCTATATAGAAGAGATCAATTATAACCCAGGCAGGAGAGGATTCAAGAGGAGGGATTGGTAAGATGCATCCCCCGCCCATCAGATGTGATTTTTCAATAGTTTTACATGCTAATTAGTCATTATACAGCAGGTGATTCGTTTTTTGTCTTGGACTAAATGCGTTCCGCGACACGATACTCCAATGGATCCTGCACCGAAATTTTCCCGATCTGCCCCTTCATTGTGCAACAACATACTACTATACAACCTGATGAATTTTATTAAAGCCCACAGCCTCAGAAAGATGCAGGCTCTTCTGTGTATCTTTCCTATGCATGACTGTTTCTGCATCAAACTTGTTATAAAATCTCATCCAAATAGCTACGTCAATCTGACAAAATATTCAAAAATAATTGTTTTGGCATAGAACTACAAAACTGCTTGGCCGCTTCGATTGAGGTTTTCTCCTGTCAGATTATTCACACAAGGTGATTCACTTGGGATGTCTCCACTGACCCTTTTGCCCTAAGAGTACATTGGTCAGAAAAGCCAAAGCAGCTAAGAATACCACCCAATAAACAAACGAACAACTCATTCCGCATCAGTTAAACCCTTTCAGGGTCCACTCGACAGTGACCTTGGCAAATATAGTAGTCGCTTGCTCCGAGTCGCCAGCAATCTAATTGAGGCAGAGAGATTAAAATACCCTCCTTCGAAACTGTCCTTTCGCAAATTAAGTACAGACCTTGTCCTTTAGGGCACTAGTAAATTGGATTCCGCTTGATGACTGACCTTAAATGTCAACAGAGAGCAGGGCTGAGCAGCAACGGACTAACCGGACTGAATGGGGTGTACCGAATAAGGTGCACTCTGCCAGTGCATGGTTTTGTACTATGGCAAAGAGGGTATGCTCTTAAAGCAGATTGCTTCTTCCTTTGCCTTCACTCTTTTGGTGCTGTCTCTGCCAAACCCAGATCTTCTCTTGCAATGACAGCAATGTATGTTGGGTCTCTGAGAGCTGACATCATTTTGCAAAGGTCACGTGACCTTTTGTGACCTGCAGCAGTAACTGAAACTTTAAACAAAAAGTTACTGTATCAAGTAAACAAGTATAGAGCATGGGTCTTTGTCTTTGTTCTGCTCAATCTTCCAATTAATAATTCCAAAAATTGATTTGTATTTTACTAAAAGCGGTGTTTTTGTACTTTGAATAACAGTGTATTTTTTTCCATTTCAGTTGACGAGTGAAATTTGGCACCAAAGAATATGCGGAATAATGAAGGTCAGCACATTTTTAAAAGCTCCATGTTTTAGCATATATGATATTGCATATTCCATATCTAATATATACATGACCTTGACAAAATGAATCATTGATACTATAGTGTCAGACAAAATTCTGGGTAAGTGAATAATAGAACTTGATGTAAAAAAGGAAGTTAAATTAGAAAATAGTAAACACACATATACTCATATACAAAATAAGCTTATATACAACTTTAAATAAAAACTTTAAAACTTACTTCAAGTTCCATATAAGTCTCAGCTTTCTTCAACAGCAGCTAACTTGACAATTCCAAAGCAATCTAAAGTTACCTCCAACTTTTAAGATGCTTTAAAGTATAGCTCCAATTTGTACCTGACTCAACTTGACTGACTGTGAATAATGTATGACGGGCTTGGCTAATATTTTAGAAAATTGTCTTTTTTTGCTCGTTTTATGTGCGAGACGTCACGACCCTTGGCACATACAATGGCCGCCTGGGGCCAAAGGCCAGCGGTGCCAAGAAATTACGAGGTCCTTGATCCAGAGTGGTTTACAATCAATTCTCCTCATTGTCTTTAATGTTATATTACTCACAACAATGCAAACTGGAATTACCAATGTCAGTGAAGACTTTATAGGACATCTCTTGTGTAGAATATCTTTTAATTTTGCTTTGAGCTGGCTTAGCTCTAACATCACTGGAGGTATGTTTATTTTATAATTGTGTATGATGTAAACCTTAAGTCTGATATATATTAGTTAGGGTTCTATACTAAAACAGAATAAGTCAATTCCTGCTTGTTTATATACATGTATGGTATTGTGTGTGAATTAGTGTCCTCAATGAAATAAGATGCACGTTTTCTGTGCTCAACATCAGATTCTCTGTGTCATGGGTAATATGGGGTAGGTTCATCGAAGAGCTGTTTCCTTTTAGTACCAGTTAAATCGATAAATCTCCATTTTTCCAAATTCGCATGTCTTCTTATGACAAAATGGCCACTTAACTTTAAGGTAAAAGTTAAGACCTTTAGTGACATCATTGATGCCTTCAAACGGCTGAATGTAATCATTGGTCTTTCCCGGACTGTAAAACCCCATCAATTTGAGGAAATGGCTGAAGTAGCATGTGTTCTCACTATCTCTTGTGTGGAATTTTGTTTATATCTGTTTATAAGGGAAACTTTCCAGAGATCTCACAGCTTGTACATGCCCAAACGAGATGTCTGTTCATTTTAACACAGACCAGATGTTAGATTTAGTAACTTTAGGAGCTAATTAGTGGCCATGTTCTGCAAACAGGCTCTGTCGAAGAGTTCCTAGATGAGTAAAATCTGACCCACTTTCCCTTTAACTATGTAGATGGCATACAGTGTGGATCTGAAGGGTTGGAATTAACCTCGACAGGGAAATTATTAATTTCCAGGAAAGGGCAACAGTAATTGTTTATTTTCATTGTGCAGTATCCTCAATTATTTGTCTCAAAACCAGAAAGTAGAGCATATTTAGAAATAACCTCCATTTTCTTGATTGCAACATATAATTTGAACTTCATCCATTGGGAAAATAGTAAAAAAAAACTCACAAAAGAGTGTCGAAGTACTGAGACTTTCACGTTGAACCTAACTGGTCAAAGTTAAAAAGGAACAGCACCTTTATCGTTATCATAATACATGTATTATACTGCATAGTATGTGGTCGGACAAGATGGTTCCATACAACTCTTTTCATAGAAAACAATATGAAAGACCCTAAGCATGCACAATGCCATGATATATCATTTAGCCCAATTTGCGACGCCCAAGGGACCAATATGCAGCTTAGTAATAGTGCTCATCTGCGGGATGTATTCCGCTTCTCATTTATTTTCATCTTACGGTGTGTTACGAAATGTGTCACAGTGTGTCACGTTGCTTCTTCTCATACAACCCTAATTTTCCCGATTGCCTGTGACATTCAGATCGTTGCGCGCACAAATAATTCAATCGTGGAGCAATACTCAGCCATGCAATTCTATTGCTTCTGACAGTCTGCTCTTTAACATGACAAACTGGTCTATTACTTATTGAACATTTCCCTTGCCAGGCCATAAATCAATATTAATCCATCAGAGGGGGCAATTTGTGGAAGACGCCCCCTGGTGATTATTATTAAAATCAGCCCAACCCACCATTTTGAAAACGATTCGCCACATTAAATGTTGCAGTGGGACGCGAAGGAAATTGCAAAACACCAAAGTGAACTAATTAATTTCGAGAAATCATCAGAATTAATTGAAATGATAAAAAGACAAATTTCCGCTGGAACATCAGCCAACTGCGGATAATCAAATACGAAGAATAATTTGAGATTTCGGCAACAATTGAGACTCCTCTCTTAATCTTGTTTGGAAACCAATAATCCTTATTAGACCTATTTATAGTTTTTTAGAGCCCAAGACATGGGACATAAATCTATATTACTGCTGTTCTATGTCCACATTATCACAAAACTATCTCGTCAAACTTATTCATAACACTTAATGACAAACAAGTTTCAAAGAGTGATAATCATTCTTTTTTATTACGTTATTATATTATTGGATAAAATATGCTTTACTTTTTCTCTAGAATTGTCTGTTTTTGCCCATTAAACAGGCATAAAAAGACAATTTTCCAAGATATTGGCCAACTTTTAATGCAATTGTCACATTTATCATAATATGAAAGATGTAACAACTTTTCTGCAAAAGTGGCCAGAATCAAAGTGCAAAGAAAAGAAAAATGGTATTACAGTCCTTCAAAAAATACAGTTTGGTGGCTTTTGATTTTTCAAGCTTCAACAATCCAAGCGAGTTCCACACAGTGCTGCTTGTGCAGACAAGCAAAAAGGTTTTGAAAGGTGGAACTTTGAAGTTTCATGCCTTTTGAATTCAGTATTAGCCAAATATGAGAGTTCAACCCCATTATTGGCACTCTGCATGATACAGCATGTGTTGCCATTTACTTGATGAGCACAAGACGGCTTTGAGAAATTGAATTCAACAGTGTCCGCGGTCCTGACACACATTTTGACATGAGGGTTGTTCTTTCATTTCCGGGCGGAAGACCAACATCATTTCACCGGAAAATAAGAAGGATTAAGTGACTCAAAGCGAGACAAAAAATGAGCATTGTTCCATTTGATGCCCTGGTGGACCTTAAGTAATTGAATGTGGGGTTTTGTTTTGCTCAAGCTGAAATATTACATTAAATGAATTTCCGATGTCTATTTTTTTTCTTTTGTACTGTAATAAAGCAATTGCACTATGATATTATTATAGTATGTCTATTTTAGAGCTATGGCTTCAAATGGCTCGTGTGGGGTCGATTTGCCTATAATAAGGCAGTAAGCTGGCCCCAGGTGTAGGCAGATGACAGATTTTTGGCACTGTGAAACATATCATCAGCCTCAAACAAGTGATGGTTTTTGTTTCATAATGATTTTTGCTAATTGCTGCATAAGCTGAAGCATGATGGTGGTCGTTATAGATTTTTCTGGAATCTTTGTTGATGTCATAATTGACAAAACGACATCATCACTTTATGGTCAACGATACCAAGTCATATATTGCCAGTTTAGCTGTTGTGCTAACATTTGGCTTAGAATTTCCCACTTTCTTGGAAGTCCTTGAGCATTTGCATATATGTGGCAGTTGCCACCATGTCTTATGAACATGTAAATGTCTCTAATGTCACCATGCTTCAAAGAGTTAGAGTTAGAGTTAGAGTTAGAAAATCTTTATTGACATGTGCCAAAGCACCCAGCCCACAAAGGGCTTACAAGTCACAAAAAGGACACACACAAGTGAAACACATATTTATACAAAAAGGACATACAAAATTACAACTTTCACAATTTCAACTTAATATATGATATTTTCTTAGTGTGTATAAATGCATCCCCTCCTTCTTTGTATGGTATCAAATAAAAATTTAGCAGTATATTTTACAAAATGTTGGAATTTGAAATCCATGATTTGACAGAAATAGTAAGTCTGCTGTTTTTCAATATTGTGTGTGAATCGACTTATATATGCAATTTATTGCTTAAGTGTGCGAGGGAGTTACATGCATGTTTTCATGGAAACAAAACACCTGTTTGAGGCGGATTGATGTCTCTTAATTGCAATGGAACACAGACTTGCAATGCAGCAATTGGTTCTGACATTACAACTCGAAAGATGCAATTTCATCCAAAAATAAAAACAGGAAATGCGACAAGATAAAACCATTTCGCATACAATCTAGCAATTAGTCTCATGTCACCGAGGAAAAGAGATATTATCAAAATGTCTTTTTGCATTTGATGGATTACAAGCATGACTTAATAATTTACATTGTCATGCATGCTTTTATTGCAATCATGCCGTTTTTGTATATTGTCATTAATAGTTGGATTCGTTTGGCTGTGAATCGATAAAACATTCTATAGCACAAGAAATTTCTGTTGTCAATGGCTCCTCTCCAATTCTACTTGTGTGATATATATTTTTAAGTTTTAGTGACACTTAATGATGATAAATACATAAGTGGTTTGATTATTTTTCTTCATGTATTGGTGAAAATTTCCCATTCTGCATTCTGTATTTGAAAAGCGGTCATCCAATCTTAAAGTTTGAACGTTAGAAAATTTTGCAGAGACATTTAAATTTATGCATTACAATTCAAATGCCAATGATAGTCTATGGGATGGGTTTTACTTGTCTATAAAGCTGGTTTGACATAAATTACAGCATTTATGATGCAACAACAATCTGCACTGTCTCTGTTTGACAAACGCTGTGTAGCCTTGCAAACTATCAGCCAAAAAGTCAGAAATCCATGTCTTAATGATGTTACTTGACTGGTTTTGGCTTCAGTTGACCCAAAAAGCCGCCCACGTCAGAAGGGAGTGGCACCATTTTATGACCATGTGTCATTTTCTCAACATCTCCAAAGAAAAGGTTTTAACAACTTGTGATACATCGGATATGAAATAATGGACGGAGTTAATAACTTATGATATTATCATCAATTCTATTATTATATATCTTTTGGCTCCTATATGCTGATTGCAATTGTCATCTGGCAAATTTTCTTTTGTAAAGAGACTTTTGTATGATGTTCTCCAAAATTAGTTTAAAAGCGTAATCCTGAATCTCATTCAACAGAGCCATTCTTCATCGCTGCCCTTTTTACTTAACCAGAATGTTGCGGAAGTAATTTAGAACCATCTAAATTTTGTTTTTCTTCTTTGTGAATTAAACCGTTTCTGGAGAAATTGCAACTTTGGAAACCATCAGAAATATTCTAAGTGGAAAATGTGGATTTGATGAAGATAAATATGCCATGTAGTCCATAATCATTAGCAAATAATGTTGTAACTGCGTAACAGGCTGTGAATTCTCACCTCCTTTGCACATTCATGTTTATGTAATTTTGAAGTTTATTCTCACCAAATCTCTCCATCCATCTATCCTTATCTATCTTTTATTTTCATTTATGGTGTGTTACAAAATATGTCACGGAATGTCATGTTGCTTCTTCTTGCAAGAGCTTTAAGTTTCTCAATTGCCTGTGACATTCCGATCATTGTTAATCAATATTAATCCATCAGAGGAGGCAATTTGTGGAAGACGCCCCCTGGTGATTATTATTAAAATCAGCCCAACCCACCATTTTGAAAACGATTCGCCACTTTAAATGTTACAGTGGGACACCAAGGAAATTGCAAAACACCAAAGTGAACTAATTAATTTCGATAAATTATCGGAATTAATTGAAATGATAAAAAGACAGATTTCCGCTGGAACATCAGCCAACTGAGGATAATCAAATACAAAGAATAATCTGAGATTTCGGCAACAATTGAGACTCCTCTCTTAATCTTGTTTGGAAACCAATAATCCTTATTAGACCTATTTATAGTTTTTTAGAGCTTAGGCATCGAACATAAAGCTATATTACCACTGTTTTATGTCCACATTATCATATAACTGTATCATCAACCATATTCATAAAACTTGATGACAAACAAAAAGTTTTTTGAGTGATTGTTTTTTATTAATTTACTGGATAGCAGGAAGTTTTGCTTTTTAGCTGGAAGTGTCTATTTTTGCCTTTTCAAAAGGCACAAAAAGGTAATGGTTGTAAGATAGTGGCCAAATTTATCATGAAATTGTCAATTTTCTACGCTAGATGTCATAGAACTTACAAAAAAGTGCCCTGAGTCAAGTACAACAAAATTATAACAGTGTCATTAGATGCTCAAAAAAGGGCAGTTTGGTGACCTTTGATTTGTCTTGCTTTCACTATGCTTAGTGCAGCTTGTGCAGGCAAATAAAAGGCTTTTGAAGATGGAACTTGGAAGTTTCATGCCTTTTAATTCAGTATTAGCCAAATATAGGAAGTTCAGCCCCATTATTGACACACTGCATGAAACATGATGGAACAGCATGTGTTGCCTTTTACTTGATGAGCACAAGACGGCTGTGAGAAATGGAATTCCACAGTATCCACTCTCCTGACACAGGTTTTGACATGAAGGTCGTTCTTTCATTTCCGGGCGGAAGACCCACATCATTTCACCGGAAAATGAAAAGGATTAAGTGACTCCGAGGAGACAAAAAAGAACATTGTGCTCCTAGACGCCCTGGTGGGCTTTTAGTTATTTAATGCAGGGCTTTGTTTGAGCTAAGTTGAAATATTACATTAGGTGAATGTCAGCTGTTGATTTATTTCTTTTGTACTATAATGAAATTGCATTTTGATAATATTATAGTTCTGTCTGTTTTAGAACTCACGCTTTGAAATGGCTCCAGAGGGGGTCCATTTGCCTATAATAAAGCAGTATCCTGGCCCCAGGTGTAGGTGGATGACAGCTTTTTGGCAACACAAAACATATCATCTGCTTCAAACAAATGATAATATTGTTCATAATGATTTTCGCTAATTGCTAGATTAGCTGAAGCGTTGAAGACTCCTCATTACATAAATACATATATTATATCAGGCTTCATGGTTTGTGGCAGTTGCCATCATGTCTTTTATGGACAAGCAAATGTCTTTAACATCGCCATGCTTCACATTTTGGAATTTAATTGGAGTCCATTGATTGTGATGAAAAATAGTCAGTCTTCTGTTTTTCAATATCGTGTCTGAATTGACTTATGCAATTTGTTACTCGAGTGTGCAAGGGTGTTACGTGCACATTTTCATGGAAACACAGCACATGTTAGGCCGATTGATGTATTTTAATTTTGATGGACCATAGACTTGCAATGCAACCATTGTTTCTGACATAAGTCTCATGTTACTAGGGAAATTATTGTTATGAAAACAAGTTTTGGATTATATTAGAATGAATGACTAAGCGTGAATGACGTAATTATTTCAGCATGTCATGCATGCTTTTATTGCAATGTTGCCGTTTTTGAGCCATTGGGATAAAAAGTAGTAAATTGTAATCTTTATTGTTAGCTCCAACAGTCTTTGATTCAATAAAACATACTATACTATAGCATAAGAAGTGAGTTCTGTCTGCAGCTCCTCTCCATTTCTGCAGTTGGTGAAAAATCTGTGTGATATATATTTAAGCATTGACAACGTTTTATGAAGATAACAACATAAGTGATAGCGATTATTTTCATTCATGTGTTTGTAAAAATCTCCAGTTCAGCATTCTGTATAAGAATGGTAGTCCAATCTTAAATTTTGAACAAAAGCAAATTTTGCTGAAACATTTTATTTCATGCATAACAATTTAAACGCAATAAAAGTGTTTAGGAAGGGTTTCAAACTTTCGAAGCTCCATAAAGCTTGTGCAACACACATTGCAGCATTCATGGCACAACAACAATCTGGAGCCTTCTGCACTGTCTGTGTCTGACAAATGCTGTGTGGCCTCACAAACCACCAACCAAAGAGAGACGGAAATCCATGTCCTAATGATGTTACTTGACTGGTTTTGGCTTCAGTTGACCCACAAAGCCATCCACGTCAGAAGCGACTGGTGCCATCTTATGACCATGTGTCCCTTTCTCAAGGTCTCTTGATAAAAGGTTTTCTTTCAACTCGGTCAGCCTGACTTGTGAAACACCGGATATGAAATAATGGACACAGCTAATAACTTATGATATGTCATAATAATCCATTATTATTTTCCAGTTAGCTTCTTTAATTACAGTTGTCATTTGGCAATTTTCTTTGTAAGGGGATACTATTCCATTGACTTTTGAGTGGTTTTTGCTTTGCCTATTGTATGTTAATCAAACTATCTATCTTTGTATCTACCTAGCTATCTTTCTCTCCACCTTTCTGTCTGCTCCCTTTCATATGATGTTCTCCAAAATTAATTTAAAAGCATGATTGTGAATCTCATTCCACAGAGGCATTCTTCATTGTTGCCCTTTTTACTTAAACAGATTGTTGGGGAATAATTTAGAACCACCTAAATTTAGTTTTTCTTCTCCGCAAATTTAGCCGTTTCTAGAGAAGTTGCAATTTTGGAAACCATCAGAAATGTTTTAAGTGGAAAATGTGGATTTGATGAAGACAGATATGCCACATAGTCCATCATCATTAACAAGTAATGTGGTAACTGTGTAACAGGCTGTGAAGTTCTCATCCCCTTTGTGCTTTTCTATTTATAAATTTTGGAAAGTTATTCTAACCAATTCTCCAACTTATCTATCGTTATTTTCATCTTATGGTGTGTTATGAAATATGTCATAGTATGTCACACTGCTTCTTCTCATACAAGTATGATTTTCCCCATAGCCAGTGATATTCAGATCATCGTGAGCACAATTAATTTTCTCTGGAATTGTCATTTTTGCATGTAAAGCAAGCATAAATAGAAACTTTTTTCTAAATGGCCAAATTTGGATCCAATTGTCACATTATAATGTAAGTTATAACACTATGAAAGGCGTAACAACTCTTGCACAAAAGTTGCCTGAGTCGGAGTGTAGAGAAATGAAAACTGTTCTTGCAGTCCTAAAACTAAAAAAGCTGTAGATTTTCATGCTTCAGCTGTGGATGCAAGGTCCACACAGTGCCGCTTGTGCAGGCAAACAAAAAGACTTTAAAGATGGATCTTAGAAGTCTCATGCCTTTTGAATTCTGCTTTTTGGCGCGTCATCTTTTCAGTATTAGCCAAATATAGGAGTTCAACCCCATTATTGGCAGAACTGCATGAAAGCAGATGGACCAACATGAACGTCCAATTACTTGATGAGCACAAGACGGCTGTGAGAAATGGAATTCAACAGTATCCACGTTCCTGACACAGGTTTTGACATGAAGGTCATTCTTTCATTTCCGGACGGAAGACCCACATCATTTCACCGGAAAAAAAGAAGGATTAAGTGACTCCAAGGGAGACAAAAAACGAGCGTTGTGCTCCTCAACGCCCTGGTGGGCTTTTAGTAATTTAATGCAGGGTTTTGTTTGAGCTAAGTTGGAATATCACATTAGGTGAATTTCAGTTGTTGACTTATTGCTCTTTCTAGTAATAAATGCAATTGCATTATAATATTGTTCTGTCTGTTTTAGAGCTCAGGCTTTGAAATGGTTCCGCAGGGGGTCGATTTTCCTATAGTAAAGCAATAAACTGGCCCCAGGTGGAAGTCGGTGACAGCTTTTTGGCACTGTGAAACATTATCATCAGCCTCAAACAAATGATGATATTGTTCATAACGATTTTTGCTAATTGCTGTGTAGCAGAAGCATTGAACATGATCCTTATAATGGTATTTCAGACGACTCAGGCATCTTTGTTGATGGCATGTACATCTTTGTTGATGGCATGTAACTGACCAAAAGAATCATCAGAGAATGGTCATATAAATCCATGTCTCCTTGTGGTATGTGTCATTAGTTTGAATGTAGTGCTAAAATCTGAAGCAGAATTCCAGCTGTCTTTGGAGTGCTTGAGCATTTGCGTATTTGTGAAGGTTGTCACCTATGACCATGTCTTTTACATAAACGCCACCACGCTTCACATGTGGGAATTTGGACATCAGTAATGACTAACATAGATCCAGGATGCCTAGAAGTGTATTTTGATTTCAAGTGTACCCTTGGCATGGGATGAAACATCCAAAAGGACAAAATCGTCCAGTGGTAGTGACCTTTCAGTCCTACGCTGATGTTGAACTTCTACTACATAATCGGATGCAGCTGCCAAAAGATGTGTATGTTAGAGAAGACCTTCCGTCAGAAGTAGAAAACAGAAGACGTATTCTCAGACCCATCTTTAATAAGGCCAAGAAACTGCCCCAGTACAGAGGGAAATGCAAACTACTGATGGACCAGCTTATCATTGACAATAAATGCTTCACAGTTGAACCGAATAATAATTTGGATCAACTTCCGACTGAACTTCAACCGAGATCAGCAGCTGAGAGGGAGAATGACGATATTATTGTATTTTTCACCCAAGGTTCACCTTTCAGTAACTTTCACTTCGCCCCATTCTTCAAAGATAATGTCAAATACATCTGCAATGAGCAGTTCATTCAAGCAAGTAAAGCACAGCTCTTCAATGATGATCTGACACATCACAAGATTATGCAAAGCACTAATCCATACAATATAAAAAAACTGGGAAGCCAAGTGAAAGATTTTGTCAGACAGAGATGGGAAAATGCTGCCTACCAGGTTACGAGGGAATGCTGCCATGCTAAATTTTCCCAGAATAGTCATGCTTTAAAGGCCCTACTAGAGACGAAGAAGAAACTTATAGGAGAGGCGTCCAAAGATGCATTCTGGGGAGTTGGAAAGGCTCTAACTGACGAGGATATTTTGGTTGACATTTGGAAAGGACACAACTTGCTAGGAAAAGTACTCATGGAAATTCGGGAGGAGTTTAAATCATGAACAATTGAGTTTGAATCAAGTGTCTATGACTTTCTTATCATTATATAAAATGGCATTAACTATAAATATAGGCCTATATAGCATTCAGTTATGTGTCCAAGAATTGTATTTAATTGTGAATGAAAGGTATTCTATTGTTCAATGGACTCCTTAGAAAAAGATCTCACAGACTTCGTTGACCTTGATGACGCTTTTGTAACTGATTGCAAATATCTCGAAATTAATGATGAAAGCATTGCATGTCCAATCTTACAAAATTCTCTGAAGGTGGCACACTTGAACATACACAGTATTCCGAACAAAAGTGAAGATCTCCTAGATTTATTAGATATGTTGAAAGCCAAAAATTTACTCCCTGATGTACTTCTCTTATGTGAAACATTTCTAAATGATAAAAATTTCATAAAAATTAAGATTCCAAATTACAATATGATTTCACGGCACAGAAAAATCAAGTCCAAAGGTGGTGTAGCAATTTTAATTTCAAAACATATTAAATATCAGGAGAGAGAGGATCTGATTGTGTTTAATGAAGGAAAATTTGAGTCAATATTTATAGAGGTCCCAAGAAGAAATAAATCAAATTACATAATTGGAGAAATCTATAGAGTTCCTGGGACAAATGAGAGTGAATTTCTTGAGAATTATACCAAGATTATTGAGAAAGTAAATAGGGAAAATAAAAAACTCATTTTGGGTACAGATCAAAATCTTGATTATCTGAAAATCAATGTTCATGGTAATACAAAAAAATTATTTGAACTGAACTTGTCACATCAACTCATACCGACAATAACAAAACCAACTCGTGTTACTCATGCTTCTGCTACCCCTCCTGAGCAGCAACGTAAATCAAACCTCTCACTACGTAATTATTTTGGTTAGAATCAGACGTTGGGCCAAACAACGTATGACAAAGGTAGGGCAAAGGTAATTTCGAAACGTTGCACTCAGATGGAAAACCAAACGTAGGTAGCAACCTTAGTAAGAGGTTGGCAGATAGTTTGTTTTATAGTTCGGCCTAACGTTCGAGTCACACATAAGTCATACCTCTGATTGAGAGGTTGGAAGAACATTTGGTCGTAACGTTTTGCTAAACGTGTCAGTCATACGTCAGTCATACCTTTGGTTGAGAGGTTTGAAGAACGTTTGACTATAACGTATGACCATACCTTTGATTCAAAGGTTTGTAGAACATTCATTTGAGAGGTTTTTAAAACCTTAGACTATTACGTAAGTCATACCTTTGGTTGAGAGGTTTGAAGGACGTTTGACTACTACGTATGACCGTACCTTTGATTCATAGGTTTGTCGAACATTCATTTGAGAGGTTTTTACAACTTTAGACTGTTACGTATTACCATACCTTTGATTCATAGGTTTATCAAAGGTATGGTCGAACATTTGGCAATACGTAAGTTCCAAGGTTTCTCCAACGTGTTTTTGATATGTATGGACAACGTTTGAAAGTAATGTTCAGGGCAAACGTCTGATCATACGTATCTGCCAAAGGTTTGTTGAAGGTTTGCACAAAGTTGCAGAACCTAGGATCCTGATTCACAGAGCGCCTTGTAGCGCCATCTATTAAATACCTATTCCAATCTATCTGGTCCCTTTGAGGATATAAAAACTCCAACAGGATGCTTGCTGTTGACGATAAGATGAAGTCATAAAGAAATAGTTGATCCACCAGTCACAAAAATTACCAAATAAGTACTTGTGAAAATGAGAAAGATGATCTAGGTTAAAAAAAAATTAAAAATTTTTTCCATGACCACAAAGATGCATATGAGAATTGTATAAGACCCAAGTTTAATGGTACCTCATTGCAACTGTCCTAGATGCCGAGAATGTTCCAATTTTATCACGGTAAAATTGCAGTAACATTTTCAATTTCAACATGAAAGGTAAGTGTTTTTATTTTATTTTATTTATAGTCCCTAAGTGGACTTGTAGACTGCTCAGTAAAATGAGGAAGAAAAGTCTATTAATTTTGGGAGCTATCCTTTTTGGATAGCTCTGTTTGTACTGCTTTAATTTTTTGCTTTATATTTGCAGATCTCAATCAAAATAATTAAATCCTCCCACCTGGCTGGGATGCTCTCCCCACCCCCCACCCCACCCTACCTGGACAATGATCCCGAACACGCTATATATATATAAATCAAACCTGAAAACAAGAACCTGAACTGAACTAAAACAACTTAAAAGCTACTAAACAGAACAAAATTGAACATATTAAACCCCCCCTCCCATCAGACGATCCGCCCCTGAAAAAAAAATCGACATCTTGAAGAGACTTACCTGTGACTCCAGCGCCGGTGTCCAACGAATTCCGGCCGTATCCACGTCCATGCGTCCTCCCGGGTTTGGTAACCGGGTATGTCCATCCAGAACGGGTATATATGTCCAATATTCAGTCCATATTTGAATCACAAATACTGAAACAGCTGATCGAGTCATTCCTGGCCGGGGCGCTCCGACCATGCCGTTCGATTTTTCACATTGCCGGGCCTCAAACTTTCGCAATAAAGCATTCCGACAGTCCAAAACATGCTCAAGTCGTAGCCAAGTAATTAATCTATGTAGCACACCAGATAATGAGGCTTGTCAATGCGTTAAATCCTTCGTTATTAGCGAAAACACCATCCGAGATTACACAGATTCGAGTCAGCCCGCCATTTTGGCTTCTTGTATGCGAGTGCGCATGCGCAAGAGGGGGCAGGTCGGCTGAAACGCTGGATCCTAGAAGGCGGGAAGACGGTCTAGGACCGTCAAAACAACGTTAAAATACTTCGTAGAGTGAGATACGGCTTGTATCACTCGTATCAACGTCTGTAAGTACGTATTAACGTCTGAAAAATGTGTCGACAGATTACGTAGTTTCGTAACGTTGGGTCCGATGTGGATGGGAGGTTTAATGCTTCGTTAGACCAACATTAGATCTACCTCAATGTCCGCGAGGGACCTTAATTGATAATATTTATGTACATGCAGAGCTTTTCAGTGCTGTGAAATCATATATAGTAAAAACTGATATTTCTGATCATTTCATGTGTCTTGTAGATATTCAAAATTGTTCATTCAAGACAAATAATGGAGAAATTTGTGTGTATCGCAAAATAGATGAGAATGTGCTACGAAATATCAAAGGTGTACTACGTAATATTGATTGGAGCTTTATTGAATACATGTCAGTTAATGACGCAAGTAAAGCTCTGAATTTTGAAATTATGAAAGCCCTAGATTATTATGCCCCAATGAAAACTTTCAATGGGAAGAAAAAATACAAACCTCGAGAACCTTGGTTTAGTACAGGTCTAAAGACATCGTCAGTTAAATGTCTAAAACTATACAAGGAGGTCTTTCATCTCCCACATGATAGTGTCGAGTTTCAAAGATATAAGGAATATAGAAAACTATACAATAGTCTGCGGAGAAAGGCTAAACACAATTACTACAATAAACTGATAAACGATAATCGATCAAATTCAAAAAAGTTGTGGAATATACTCAATAAGATAACTGGTAAAGTAAAAAATAAACATGATATCAGTGACGAAATGATAATAAACGGAGTAAAGGAAACTGACAAGCAGAAAATATGTAATGCATTTGGGAAGTACTATAGTGAAGTTGGCCAAAAATTAGCTGAGAAAATAAATATTAATGTTGGAAGAGATAGAGACCATGCAAGTGATAATCAATCAGTCAGAATTGCTGAGAGTTGTTTTTTCTATCCAACCACAGAGATTGAAATAGAAAAAATAATACTAAGATTAAAAGCCAAAACCAGTAAGGGTCATGATGGATTGTCTAACTCCATGCTGAAATCAATTTATACCAGTATATTGCCTGCACTTAATGTCATATTCAACAAATCTCTATCAGAAGGCAAATTTCCAGATGATATGAAACTAGCGATTGTAAAACCGCTATATAAAGCCAAAAACAAATCAGAGATTAGTAACTACAGACCCATATCATTGCTCCCAGTTATCTCTAAAATTCTTGAAAAATTAGTACACATCCGCTTAATGAAATTTCTTGATCGTCATAAAATATTATATGAAGGTCAGTATGGTTTTCGAAAACAAAGAAGCACTTCTGACGCAATCTTAGATCTGACTGGTAATATTCTGGATGGCTTCAATAAAGGCATGTATACCCTGGGATTATTTTTAGATATGACCAAAGCATTTGACTGCATCAGTCATCAAACACTATTCCGTAAATTAGAAGAATATGGCATAAGAGGAATAGCTTTAGATTGGATTAAGAGTTACTTGGGAAATAGATCTCTGAAAGTGGCAATTAATAATGTTATGTCAGATGATTTTCCAGTCTCATTTGGGACACCACAAGGCTCAGTCTTAGGCCCATTACTCTACATATTATTTGCAAATGATATGCCCAAATGTCTGAAATTTACCAATAGCATCATGTTTGCAGACGATACAACTCTATACATATCAGGTAAAAATTTGAAATTTCTTTACAGAAAAATGAATGATGACTTGAATAGACTTGCCAGGTGGTTCAGCAAAAATTCGTTGTCTTTAAATATTGAGAAATCGTACTATGTTTTGTTTAAAACAAAGAAAAAGCTCGCAAATTATCAAGGTAACATTGTAATGGAAGGGGTTAGAGTAAAGAAAACTAACAGTGTAAAGTTCCTTGGGGTGCACCTTGATCAGCATTTGGATTGGAATTCTCACTGTCAACATCTGTTAACCAAATTAACTATGGGTACTTACAGTTTATATATGATAAAGAATATGTTGCCCTATTTTTCCAAAAGACAAATATATATAACAAATGTAGAAAGCCATCTTTTATATGGGATATCTGCTTGGGGTCCGATGTTAAGCGCATGTAATTTAAGAAAATTGAGAGTAAAACAAAATAATGCAATAAGGGCAGTCTCGAACATTAGACGTAGAGTCAGAATTCAACCATATTACAAAAATGGTAGCCTCCTGAAACTGGATGATCTAATTGAAAATTCTCTACTAAAAATATCATACAGATACACCAATGAAATACTGCCCCAAAGAATTGTGAACATTTTTGAATTTAGCAATCATCGCCATAATACCAGAAACAACAATAATCCGAGAACACCCCATCACTGCTTAGAAATATACAATAAAAGCTTTCTAGCCAGAGCACCACATTTATGGCAAAACATGCCTCAAGATGTGAAAGATAAAATAACCATAAAATCTTTTAGTAAATCTATTGCACAAATGAAATTACAGCATTATTAACCATATATTGTATTGAAATTGAAATAGACTGAGGTCGGTACAGGCCCTCCTATTCGAACAAGCGGGAACTGACCTGTGTAATTTGTTATATTGCTTTCAGCACTAAGTATAGTTATATCTATTTTAGCTATAATGTAGATTAAGGCATTAATTTATACAGGGAGATCAGACATGTGCTGTCCTGGCTATTCCGACTCTGCCGTTCAACTTTGAACCAGATGAGGGATAGTACTGGGCAGCACGTGTAAAAAACTGTATTTATTCATGTGCTGTAATGTAGTCATACAAATTATATCTTAGGTAAAGCATAGGCTGTCCTGGCTATTTCAATTCTGCAGTTCAACTTTGAACCAGATGAGGGATAGCACAGGACGCCAAATGCGAAAGGTACCAATGCATGTTGTGAGTATAATGTTTTATTGTCAAGTCTCGCTTTGAAGGGTATGAATGAGCCATTTGATGTATTTTTATGTGTATATATTTGTAATAATTATTGTAATTTTTGTGTATATTTTATGTTTAAAATAATTTCGTGTTGTTGTGTAGATATCTTTATAGGCCTATATATTATATAATTTTGGGGTAAATTAAGGGGGGAGGGGTACACCTGCCCTATGGGTTACGGCAGTTCTACTGTTCAGGTGTCCTCCAGTACAACATTTTATTTCCTTAATTCTATACAGTAATGTACATACTTTTTGTAAGAACTTCAGTTGTACAAATAAACATATTCTATTCTATTCTATATCCATTCAACACATGGGTTGCTTGATCGGAATCAAACCTGGGTCCCAAATGTTTCATAAATGACGATTGATATACTTCAATAATGAAAAAAATAGAGTTTCCTTGTTTTCAAACTCAATGTGTTTTCTGTTTTGTATTCAGGAAAACAGACACCCCAAGTCCCTCTAGTGTGCCAGGAGTCCTATGCTCATGTCATGGAAACCAAACACCTGTTTGAGGCTGAATGATGTCTTTTTGTTTTGATGGACCACGCACAGACTTGCAATGAAACAATTGTTTCTGACATTAAAACTAAAAGATGCAATTGCATAAAAGAAAATAAAAAAAATGAGACAAGATAAAATCATTTCGCATACAATCTTGTAATCAGTCTCATGTTACTAGGGAAATGAAATGTTATCAAAACATTTTCTGCATTTGATTGATTACAAGCGTGATTGACTTAATAATTTCAGCATGCCATGCTTTTATTGCAATCATGAATGCTTTTGTGCTGTTCGGATAAAAGTGTTTTTGTGATATATATTCTCAAGTGTTGACGACACTTTATGAAGATAACTACATAAGTGGTAGTGATTATTTTAATTCTTGTGTTTGTGAAAATCTCCAGTTCAGCATTCTATATAAGAATGGTTGTCCGATCTTAAATTTAGTTGAAACATTCAAATTTATGCATTACAATTTAAATGCCAATGAAAGTCCATAGGAAGGGTTTCAATTCTCCATAAAGCTGGTATGGCATAAATTACAACATTTATGTTGCGACCACGATCTGAAGCCTTCTGCACTGTCTGTGTCTGACAAATGTTATGTGGCCTCACAAACTATCAGCCAAAGAGTCAGAAATCCATGTCCTAATGATGTTACTTGACTGGTTTTGGCTTCAGTTGACCCACAAAGCCGCCCACATCAGAAGCGAGTGGTTCCATCTTGTGCCCATGTGTTATTTTCTCAGCATCTCCCAAGAAAAGGTTTTTGTACAACTTGGTCAGCCTGACCTGTAAAATACCAGATATGAACAAATAGACAGAGTTAATATGATATATCATTTCTATTATTATTTTCCTTTTGGCTCCTTTAAATGCAATTGTCATTTGGCAAATTTTCTTTGGTATGGGAGATACTATTCAATTGCCTTTTGAGTGGTTTTTGCTTTTTTCAATTTATGTTAATCTATCTATCTATCTATCTATCTATCTATCTATCTATCTATCTATCTATCTATCTATCTATCTATCATTCTATCTAACTATCTATCTATCTATCTTTCTATCTATCTATCTATCTATCTATCTATCTATCTATCTATCTATCTATCTATCTATCTATCTATCTATCTGTCTCTCTACCATTCTGTCTGCTCCCTTTCGGATGATGTTCTCCAAAATTAGTTTAAAGGCATAATTGTGAATCTCATTCTACCGAGCCATTCTTCATCGCTGCCCTTTTTACTTAACCAAAATGTTGCGGAATTAATTTAGAACCACCTAAATTTTGGTTTTTCTTCTTTGTAAATTAAACCGTTTCTGGGGAAATTGCAATTTTGAAAACCGTCGGAAATATTCTAAGTGGAAAATGTGGATTTGATGAAGACAGATATTCCACATAGTCCATCATCATTACCAGATAATGTGGTAACTGTGTAACAGGCTGTGAAGTTCTCATCGCCTTTGCACTTCTCTGCTTATGAATTTTGGAATGTTATTTTTGCTAATTTTCTCCATCCATCTGTCAATCTATCTTGAAAAAATTCTTCTCTGTGTCCCTCTTTCTTTACTGTCCAACCATCCACCTTCTATCCATCCATTTTCCTCCATTCATGCATCAATCTGATTTTTCATAATCTGCCTAAATATCATTCCCTTCTTTTCTTTGTTTATTTACATATTCATCCTTCGAAACATATATCTAAACAATCATTGACACAAATTTGTCATCCTTCTTCCCATCTCACCTGTCCATGGATCCCTCCTCTCATATGAAATCTGGTATCATTATCCATCTTTTTGTGTCATGTTCTTCCAATGTGCCATCCAGCATGGTCGTTCTATCTATTTCTATTCTTCTCTCCTGTTGTTATTTCCATTCTTTTGGCCTTCCTTCATCCTTTCATACAGTTGTCTATCTTATCTTACATCCATGATGTCACATCTATCCTGTAATATCAGAATTAACCTGTGCTGTCTCTCTCACTATCCAGTAATTTTCTATCCATCTTCTCTCTGAACTGTATTATATCTTTATATAATATCCATCTATCTAATTCTATAAAATCAGGGATATACTGTACTGTCTCCCTGTGTTTGGCTCACTCTCTCTCCATCTGTCCATCTATCTCTCAATCTATCTGTCTTCATAAATCAGAATCCCCACAAAGACAGACACACGAGACAACTCACTTGGCTTTTAATCACAATTTCTCAGATGTGATTCTTTGATCTGTGTTCTTGTGGGTCTTCGTGATCATTGCGCAAACCACACAGCATCTGAGGGGCTTTCCACAAGGAGCCGCAGGAGGCAAAATTTGGATCGTTCCATATTGTGGAACTTCTTATGTTGTACGAAGAACGCTGAAGGATGCCAATCCAGGCAGTTCTATATTTGTGGCTCTTTCAAAGTTGTATGAAAAAATGTCGATTTCAAAACAAACATTAGTTGCTGACGATTGTCGAAAGATGCAAATACAGACCAATATGGAATGTAATCTGACTTTGTATGATATTTTTGGGCAAAGTAGTTGCAGTAAATGCA
Organism: Platynereis dumerilii; assembly: GCA_026936325.1. Lineage (NCBI taxonomy): Eukaryota > Metazoa > Annelida > Polychaeta > Phyllodocida > Nereididae > Platynereis > Platynereis dumerilii. The sequence goes on along the minus strand of JAPTHN010000004.1, from coordinate 45,934,562 downwards.
ACAATTTCTTGTTCAGCCAAATATGGCGCATTGTCCACAATTTCTATTTATAAACATAGGCTGCGCAGCAGCAAACCTTCAGCGAATAACACATTTAGAAGATTACAATTACATCATAAAATTGGTGTGTTTACCAAATTCCGTATATTACAGGTACATGCAACAGTGGTCGAGTAATGGCATTCTATTATCTGTTATTTGCCTGCTGCCCTGCGATCTACCTGTGTGCTTGCCAGGGTTTGTAAAAGCAGGGAAAGGCCTTATTATACTAATTTACTTATATTATGGTACGGTTTTATGCATGCACCAATTTTTTTCCGATCATTCAAAAAGTGTTAAATACAAGTCAAAAAGCACTGCTACATTTTATAGGTGATACGTGTAGGAAATGGCATTGCTGTATATGCAATAGGGGGCACGTTTTGGCTCCTATAAGAAAATAAGTATTTTTAATATTTTTTCTCAATAGTGCAAAAAGTATAGAATATGTATCAGTCAGACCATGAAAAGGCACAACTAAACCAGATAAGTCATATGTGTACCAAACTTTATCCATGTACATGCAATAGTGACCAAGTCTTGGACCAGAAACGAAAAATATATATATATATTTTTTCTCTTTTTTTTCAATATTTCAAATAGCATTTAATATTTTCCACCAGACCTTTCAAAGGGCACAACTAGACCTTATAGGCCATGTGTGTACCAAACCTTATCCATTTACATGCAATAGTGACCGAGTCTCAGCCCAAAAAACTAAAAAAATACATATTTTTCTATTTTCCAAATTTTTGCAAAAAGTATAGAATATCCATCAATGAGACCATCAAAAGGCACAACTAGACCATATAGGCCACATCTGTAACACATTTCATAAGTGCACATGCAATAGTGACTGAGATTTGGCCCGGAAACGAACAAAAATAATTTTTATATTTTCTCAATTATTTCAAAAGGTATTGAATATCTATCAATAAGACCATCAAAAGGCACAACTAGACCATACAGGCTATATGTGTACCAAATTTCATCCATGTACACTCAATAGAGGCCGAGTGCTGGCCCGGAAACGATCTATCCGCCCGCCGCCCGACCGCCCGCCCACCCGCCCGCCCGCCCGCCCGGCGGACGGACAACATTTTTACCCAAGTGATTACAATACCTTCTTCGAACTTCGTTCGCTGAAGGTAAAAATGCACGTACCCAGCAGAAAACAGCCAATAACATATAGCTCTGATGTTATTCATGAAGCGTACCCAGGCTGTCATATGAAACTTGTGTTTTAAAAACAAAGCATATAATATAAATTCATGTGTTTGTGGACCCAGAAAATCTCCTGAGCATATATTTTTCATGATTTCATCACAAGTTTTGCATTTTTCATGGTGTTTTTCCACAGCACTCCATATCTCACAGACCCCAGCCCACCATCTCTCATCAAAGACGTATTGATTTTTGCCAAATCTTTTTTCCATCCATCAGTCCAAGACGTCCGCAATTACCTCGTTCTGCAGCCTCCTGGCTGCTCTTTACAGCACACCATGAGCCAACGACAACACAATTCGATAAACCCAACCCAAATATCAGCACGCGAGGTTGTTTAAAAGTTGACCAGCCACGTTTTGTGACATTAACAAGACTTTTTGTCTGCCTAATTGTTAACTTGAAACTCTTTTAACAATTACAACACAATTCGATAAACCGAACCCAAATATCAGCACGCGAGGTTGTTTAAAAGTTGACCAGCCACGTTTTGTGACATTAACAAGACTTTTTGTCTACCTAATTTGTTAATTTCAAACTCTTTTAAGAATTACAACACAATTCGATAAACGGAACCCAAATATCATCACGCGAGGCTGCTTAAAAGTTGACCATGCAGCCACGTTTCGTGTCATTAACAAGACCTTTTGTCTGCCTCATTTGTTAACTTTAAACTCTTTTAACAATTACAACACAATTCGATAAACCAAACCCAAATATCAGCACGCGAGGTTGTTTAAAAGTGGACAAGCCACATTTAGTGACATTAACAAGATTTTTGTCTGCCTAATTTGGTCATTTCAAAATCTTGTTGTGCACATTTACACAATTTGATAAACCAAACCCAAATATCAACACGCGAGGCTGCTTAAAAGTTGACCATGCAGCCACGTTTCGTGTCATTAACAAGACCTTTTGTCTGCCTAATTTGGTCATTTCAAAATCTTGTTGTGCACATTTACACAATTCGATAAACCAAACCCAAATATCAACACGCAAGGTTGTTTAAAAGTTTACCAGCATCGTTTTATGACATTAACAGAATTTTTGTCTACCTAATGTTGGCAATTTCCAACTCTTATTCCATTTACAATGTTCACAATTGGATGAATCAAACCCAAATATCAGCACGCGAGGTTGTTAAAAGTTGACCAGCATCGATTTGTGACATTAACTGACATTTTGTCATCCTTCTTCTGTCATTTTGAACCTGTCGCATTTACTTGTTATAAAATTCTCAAGAAACCATCTGACTTCACCTGGAGTTGATAGTTTTCACTGTTGCTGTCACAGGCTTTATACAATGTAGATCATGTTTGTTTACATTGTCAGATGTCGTCAGAAATATTTTTGTTGTTACTGCATTACAAATTACATAACAATCTATAGGCCTATTGTGACTTCATTAATTGTCTTTTCTGCTTCCGGGCGCCATTTCTCATGTCTCAGTGAGACTTGCTTATGCAGACTATTGTTGCTTATATAACCAGCCATCAGCAGTTATGGTATCATATAATGCAGTGATGCTCTCAGCCAATCAGCTGCAAAAATGCTCTCTTTGAGAACCGCTATATACCCGCTCATGAATATCAATATACGCCACCAAATCAAACTTCGCCATTTCCTAGTTCAGCAAGGACATTCGATTGATTCAACAGTTTTCCACCAGAATATTGTTTACTAAAATATCAAGTTTATAATTGATATATTAGTCTCACTGCATTCAATAAGCTACGTGCTGTTATGTAGAAAAGCCTTTGATATATCGATTGAAGCTTTTTAATTGTTACCGAGGGATGAAATAACGTTTCTCATTTGCTGGTCATTATTTGCCTGGATGTGAAAAAAGATCCTTTTTAGTAGCAAAGGACATTAAAGTGAGTTTACAACTCATCTGTATGGATTATAAAAACAGAAAAGAACCATAAAGAAACAGTACGTGGCCATCTGTCGACATCATTATTCGCGAAGAAAAACATCATAATAAAAGCGAAATATATAATAATACGAAGGCAGGGATAATCAGTTTTGAATGCGACATATCAGCACATGGATTGAATCATATCTTTTGCAAAAAAGAGCATAAAAAATTAATAAAAATCACACATGCTTTAATTTGGACTTGTTCAAACACATGTGGCCTGAGGCACACGGTTCAACGAGTATAAGAAGTATAAAATGAATCGATATTTCAAATAATCTTTTGTACCGAAGTTCTTAAGCCCATTGATCTTGGCCATGGAAATTGTTTAAATTTCTTAAGATTTGAAAGGCTTTAAAAGCAAAGGAATGCTATTATATCCAGATAGATCATGCATAATAGCGATAGATGTGGGTGGTCAAATGCAAGATATTTATTTGATATGCCAGTGCGTTGTTTCTAGAACTAAAAATTATATACACAAGAGTCCCTGTGTAACACAGTGTTATAATTTTCCTTGTTGTAAGGCTTACCTGCTTTATGTGAACACTGATCACATGCATTCTTTTAGGGTAGTATTTCTCAAGAGGCAGTTCCTTGATTTGGGAATGAGTATTCAGGGACTTTGCGGGTCTGAAATAAATAATTATGGCCGCCATCACCGTGAAATAAGTGATATCCCAACTAGGAAACTTGCACAGGCATATTTCGCAGGGGATCAGGAATCCTGACCACTATCAGGGCAGATCCACTGTCCTGTTAACATTCGCGTCATGTTAAAATTTCAGGGCACAATAGTCACAGCCCCCCCCCGTGAGACAGCCGTCCTGCACACCTATGGAGGAAAGCTCCAAATGGTAGTCCCCTTAGCACTCGTCTGTATTTTTAGCTCTCCAAGTAGAGACTGGCTGCTGTCCAACTGTCCGACTGTCCAAGTCCAACTATCATTTAACATCTATCTATCTATCTATCTATATCTGTTTCATATATATTATGTAGATAGATCTGTAAACATTTATTATCTGTCTATCAATCCATCTCTTTCTGAATGTTTGTCTTTCTATCTTGGCCTTCTTATGCCTGTATCGTGTCATACCCCACTACCCAATTCATATTTCCATGGAATGCCGTTAACACTATCTCTTAACAATATTCTCTCTATCCATCTGCCCGTCTGTCTGCGGCCCATCAGTGTGATGTCACCATAATGTGTCTCTCTCATTTCGCATTCTGTTTAATCTAACGGCCCTTTCTGTGACACTTGCCTCGCCTTTCTGCTTTTCCTCGACAAACTGCCTTTACGCGGTAATGGCCTGGCTCCATTTTGCGCATATTCGCATTTAGCCCTGTTATGTTTTATTCAATGGCGAAATCAGGAATTTAGTGGCGGTGAATTATGAGGGGCTTTGTTGCCTGTGCTTTGGAAACTGGGCTTCGTTATGTTGGTGGGGCTGTTCTGTGTGCTCTGGGCTGTTTGCACAGTACAAGCGCAACATCGGCTATTGGTCAGCCGAATTGGCAGATTGCAACTATATCATTTGCCGATCCATCTCATATCATTGTTAGAGGTGCTTTGATGTTCTTAATGTATTTTGGATAATTTAAATTGTAGGTTGGTCCAAAGAACTAAAAATATGTTGGAATCCAGATGGATTAAAACACTGTATATGACTCACAGACGCGGGTTAATTTAACCAATAAATTATATAGTCGTATGCTCGTAAATTGTGGCATGTCTAGCTACGTATCCAGGCAGGTAGATAGCCAGATAGATAGTCAGATAGTTAGCTGGGAATAGGTACATGAAGATGTATTTCTGTACTTCAAATTCTGAATACATTGCCATCCTCCACTCTAAACATGTTTAGTACTCGACGTGTGGGATTTGCTCCGGTTCAGCATAACCATCAATGTCAAAGTTTAAGCCTGCTCAGTTTCACACAAATCACCTTCCAAACCCCAGCTGGCCATCCACTGGCAACCAGGCCAGGGCATTTTAATTAAAATTTTGCCAAACAGCACTTTCCTACCTATTTCTGCAAATGCAATCTGCATTTACCAAATTGCCTCAGAGACAGCAACTCTTTTTGAAGCCATTCATCAAACATTGAAAATGAAATGTTGTTAAAATTGTGAAACACAAGTTTTGATACAATGTGATAGATTATCAAGTGCTTTTAACATCCCAGAATTGAAGTGATTAATGGATGCATTAAGCAGCATTAGAATAATAATTCTGGCTAATGTTATTGTTGCATTTGCACCAATCTAGGTGAATTGTTGGAGATAGTGGAGATAGAATATTAACATGGATCTGAATTGTTTAACTGTGTTTAGTTCATATCACTGGATTATGCTAGCCATTTTGAGGAAACAAATCTTTCATCAGTAAGTGAGACCGAAGAACAGATTTCTCATTCTTGATCTGGGCTTTACAGGACAGGCAAGGACCATGGTAAAGAGATGAGGTGCACTTGTGGTACAGGATGAAACATCCGTCTAACATATGTTGTCCGTGCTGGAATTTAACCCGCGTCTCAGAGACTAGCATCCCAGTTCATTGCTAATGAGTTAGATACAGATACAAATACAGATACAGATACTTTACTGGTCACTTGCATGGTGAAACTTGTCTTAATACAGCTAATACAGTTACAATGTAGGTCCAAGACTCAGTTTCATTCCTCAATACCACGACCAATATGACATCAACTGAATTGCATCATACCAATTATCTGATCATCATTGCACAACTGATTACACAAGATGACAAGTTCTCCAACTGTTTGATTTGCTGATTTCCATCAGATAACTTTATTGTTGTTTTGTTTGTCCCAACTCCCATCTTTTTCAAATTGTCTATCACACCTCCCACAAAAACACAGAGAGACAAGCATCAATATTGATGTTTCATCCGGGGGGAAATCAAATGCAATCCATTTGATAGATTCTTGATTATTCATCCAATTTGGTTGTTTGCATTATGAATGAAGGACATTTTGAAGCTGTTTTTTTCTGCTGTCGTTGTTTTTGTGGCGCTTCTTTTTTTGTTTTTGGACAACGATTTTTGGAACGTGCAAATCACCCAGTAAAACAATATCGAATTGGGAAATACACAACATACAATCATGATGATTAACTGAACGCGTATAATGTCATGATCATTGACAATGTAGATTGATCCATTGATGGTACGTACAATTCTACAAAAGTATTTGAAGCCCTTTCAAAATATGAAGACCACAAGTCAAATAAAATCCAGTCAAACACATTATTATATTTCAACCACTTTATCCATAGACATTTCAGAATCACCACACACGTATATTCATATATCAATCGAATACGATATACTGTAATTGAATGATATGATTGTCTACGAAATATATAAAATACCATTGATTACTCTTAAATGGCTCCTTTACAATATTTGCTGACTTCGCTTCAATCAATGCATGAATTACACTGCATTAGTGCAGTAGATAGCTTATTCCATTAGCTTATGCATTTCAAATTATATTTGAGTGACAGATGGTTATCAGGCTAATGCTCTATGATAGCAAAATAAATACAGGTATTTGCACAAATGGATCCATTGAATCATATGTTAATATCCATTTATTCAGATTTGGTGGTGATATTCATATCATATTGATCAGCAATTAATTTCGGTTTAACTTGGCGATCGAGCGGTCTGTACTGTTTGTTCAGATTTTGTGATCCGCGTGTTTGTTGTGCACTTCACTTGATAGCGACCATTAATTGAGTGTGCCGGTTTGAATATTAAGCGATTACAACGATTAATATCTGTATTTTTAGTCTGGATTTGTCTTGGTGAATGAACGCACTGTAGGTATGTATTCTGCTTGGTAGTAATGTATCTGTTTGGCGTACCTTCACCAAAATCTGGTCTCCAATTCAATGTGATAAATGAAATAGTCTGTTCAATGCTAATTCATCTTTTTTGTTTCGGCAAAACTTGCAGACCGTCACATATACAAATGGTAAATAGTGATGTCCTTTGCAGGACTCGAAAGTACATTCGAGAATGTCAGGCATTTATAGACATACACCTGTATTTCCCATATACTGTAAGACACAGTGTGCACTGCACTTACCTTTATAGCCATTACGTAAAGTGACTTCGGATTACTGTTCACACACCGTCTGCGACTGCCATCACGTTTCGCAAGATTCAGGTATGTCCTGGCACGAAGCAATCACATCATCGTATTTCATACCTACATTCTGCACACATCAAAGTTCTGTAGGATCAGGAAGCAATGCTTTCAGGTACTTCATACAATCATTGCAAAGTTGTCATGAAACTTTCTGAGTAATTTTGCAATTGAGTTGAGAGATGACTTCATCTTGTCTCCTGAGCTTGCTCATTGCTTGTCTACATATTTTGTCGTCCCCTCATAGATCTGAAAGTATAATACCTAATCCATCTATCTATCTCTCTATCTATCTCCCAATATTTCTCCCTATCTATCTCTATCTATCGGGGGGAGGGTTGGTCTAGTGGTGTCGTGCTGGGCTGCCAGTCGTTGGGTCCAAGGTTCGAATCCAGCGCTTGCTGGGTCACCTCAGCCTATGTTGGACAGTTTTTCAATCATCCTTCAGACCTTCACCTTAATGCCGTGTCCTCCTCCTGTCCTTATTAGCCTACCAAGAGCATAAATACAGGATGTAAAGCCCCAATCATTCATCTATCCGTCGATCTATCTCTATTTCTCTGTCTACATGTACATCTATCCAAGGTGCTCTCTTTATACAAATCTGCTATGTTTGACTTTGTAAGTTTGGGAAATTATATAACAACGCAGATACCAAATTCCTACATGGATGAAAGTATCTGCCACCCAAATCAGACTATCGGTACAGATCACATGAGATTGTTATCAGTAATTGAGAAATATCAATCATGTCATTTACCCAAGGTCCTTAATCCCAACTTCCAAGGTCATGCATTTGAAATAGATTGATAATCCCCAGGATTATCATAATTGGTGCATACATTAAATTGTGCATTCATATGAAGGCTGACGTGGTTATTTAATCAAATGAAAAACAAAATTAATTTAATTTTCCTTCATCTATACTGAAGGCATGCACTTTTCTGTCAATCAGTTGGTCATCGAATGCCATATCTTATTCTCATGTTTGTCAAATCTTCTGGTGCCTCATACAGCTCATACTGCCAATCTGTGTCATTATTTATCTTCTAATCTATTGCACAATATATCTCTCGACATATCTCTGTATCTGTCTGTATGTCTGTAGCTATCTCCTATCTGTCTATCTGCCTATCCGTCTATCTGTCTATCTATCTATCTATCCATCTATCTTTCTATCTTTTTATCTTTCTATCTAGTAGTGTCAATGTTATTCTGCCTATATCTTTCTGCCCTCGAATTTAGATTCACTCGAATTTAGCTTGGTGTCACAAAGCAGAAAGTATTTTTAAGCTGCAGAAAAAAGCTGTACGTATAATCACTCATAGTAAATATAATGCCCACACAGATCCAATCTTCAATAAGCTTAGTCTTTTAAAAATACAGGATTTTCTCAAATTGCAACAATTAAAGTTTTATTTTAAGTTAAAAAATGGCTACCTTCCAGCCTATTTTAGTACTTATAATTTTGTGCATCACTCCGATGTTCACTCATATGAAACCAGAGGCAGAGAAATGTTAATGACCCCCATGCTACAATATGAATTTTCTAAACATTGTTTGAGAAATAGTTTACCATCTTTAATAAATCAGACTCCGAATAATATTTTAAGCAAAATAAATACACATAGCTTACATGGTTTTGCCCTCTATATAAAAAAACAACTAGTTAATCAATATGAGACAACCTGCAACATTCCATTTTGTTATATCTGCAGTTGATCCTTGGGTATCCATAGGTCATCATATCTGCCCAGCGTCTCTTTCCTAATTTCCTGCTGATATTTTATTCTATCTGTCCGTAATAATGATTATTTACTCTAATTTCATATTGTAATATTTTAATACATGAAAGACAAGTCTAGAATAGATTTCATTTCACAGCATTTTGATTGTCTTAGAAATGTATAAATTATATTAGTGTATTATTTATCTATATATTATCTTTGGTGGCCCCTGTGGTAGCGGCTATTTATTAGCCTTAACTTGGGTCTCCTGACGTCTATACCTATTGTGTTTATGTAATTACTGTATGTTATGTCAAACTTATAGTCGAATAAAGTTGTCTGTCTGTCTGTCTGTCTGTCTAATCAGGGGATCATTCATTTTTTTCATTTACAATTATATCACATTATAAGTTGATGCTGACTCTGAATGTCAGCTAAAGCAAATTGCCTGACAAACTTGCACAGAATTATATCATATTTGGTCTAAGAAGCATCACTGTGACTACATGGCCAGATTAGCCAGTGCAAGAGCAACACATGTCTTAGGCGAATGGGTCAGATCCTGATCCGGGCATAGAATTGATCCCGATCACTGATCCAATCGTTGATCCAATCACTGATCGGATTGCTGATCTGGGAACACAAACATTGGATCAAAGTACATGTCTGACTTCTTTGCCAAAGAGTCTGCAATCAGCTGCTGTAGCTGCTGCCAATATGGACTGATTCTCTTGCTGAAAGAAGGGAAATAAGGAAAGAAAAAGAATATCATGCATGGCAGAGAGAGAATGTGAAAATACATAGCAAAGTGTTGTTGATTTCTATGATTTTGACAAAATGACAAATCATGGAACATCACTGCAAATGGTTTTCTAAATTTTTTACCATCTTGCATACTTCTTGAAAGTTTTATTTGTTGGTATTGAAATATAGTTAAAGATGACATGTGTTGTGCATAATCAAAGCATGTGTATATTGGCGATGATATTGCATCAAATAATTGTCAGGCAAGCAACAGTTTCAGATTTGATCCCTGCAGACTGAACAGTATAGTCAAGAAGTCAACAAGGTCCTTTTCTACCATTGCCTGATTGAACTAGGCTGAGTAAAGTGTCAAATCCCAGTCATATGATCCATTAAACATGCGGAATATTCCATTATTTTTCAACTATAAGTTCTGCAGACATTACAAGATATCTTAAGCAATGGATCTGTTGCCTTTTTGACAGAGGGCCAGTGGTCACTCGTCTGTATGGATGGATGCCAAGCTGGTAATGAGATTATTGTTATCACCAAGCTCAATCTGGTACATCAAAGGATTTTATATGACCTCATTATTCAGTCATTACCATCTCTTTGAGGACAGTCTTTTGTCCATAAATATGTCATTGTCATTGTCAATATTCCGTTCTTTCTTGGTGAATATAATGAAGATGGAAGATTCCCAATACTGACACTAAGACAAGACTGAGCTATTTATAGCAAAGCTGTCTTCAGTGTTTCTTCTTTTACTGTTCTCTATGTTTTGTAAATGTTGGATATTCTTGTGGGTCCACGTTTCTTACAGCCACATAATAAGAAAAAATATACATAATGTGTGAAATACAGGCACACTGTAAAACCTGCTGCATTACGTCTACAGCAGCTACGGTAAAGAATTTAAAAAAATTGACATCACATGGTAGAAACCATTGTTTTTACGCAAGGTATAGTTGTTTTAATGGTCATGTAACTGCTGTAAAAGTAACGCAGCTGGTTCTACAGTGATGGATGTACATCAATTTTGAGAGTGGAGAATGCAGGCATGGCAAGCAATTGGGCAATATTGTTATTTTATATTTTCCTCTTGTTTGCTCCCAATCTTTGTTGCTCAAACTAAATTATGTATGTAATCAGTTTTTGTCATTTCATGTTTTATTTGTGGCAGTCTGATCTCCAATCTTTCTCCATTCCCAGACTAGATCATGAATATGTTTTTGTCAAGGAGAGCTGGAAAATTCTTGCTAGATGGCAAACTCACTTTGCGAGGAAGGATTCGGTGACTTTTCAACTATTGCGTGACTGGTGATTTCTGCCTCCACCTACCATGTCTGACAGTCTGACTAAAGTGTCTGTCTAATGAAGAGTCTGATCCAATACAGTCTGACCAACCTGTTGCCTGACAAACAGAGTATCTGAATTCCATGTCTGATCCAGAAGCGGTCAGGAAGTGATCACCAACCATCGCCTGTTTAGGCGGTTCTCCAGTTTCTTACGCCATATACAGTAGTACATATTCAGCGTTTTGTCTCCACACATGTATGCAACACTGGATAAAAAGCAAAGAAAACCTAAAATAAGACCTGATGAGAGAAAATGACACAACAGAAAACATACTCTGGCCTGAAGCTGAAGCGAGACTGAAGTAAGGCATGAACGAGGCTTTGTCTCTATACTGACTTTGCCTTGGAGAGAAAAAAAGCTTTGCAAAGTCACGATTGTGTCTGTTGAATTTTTACTACATTTATCTACACTCAGGTGCAAGCGGACTCCTAAGAGCTCGGTATTTACCCTTGATTGTATATCCATACATGTACACAAGGTACAGTGGTCTCTCCATATTGAGACCAGAGCTTTTTAGTGGTTAAGGTTGGGACCCGGAAAGTAAACAAAGAGTGACCTTATAGGAATTTCATTCTTCTTTGTCTCGTACAGATTGATGGAATACATTTTGAGAATATATGGCATCATATTTTGGAGCCAACTCCAGAGTCCAGCAATGCCAATTATATAATGCAATTGCAGAAGTCTACCCATATCTCCAAATTTATCAATAATCCCAACTTCTATTTCTGCAGGCATTTTACATTTGAATTGGGCAGAGTCCACTGTTGTAAAGACAGCATATTTCCAAATCTTGCCTTGTTATTGCTATATCTTCACCCTAAAACATGTTGGACAAATTCGATTGTTTGAGATACTAAATGGTCTTTTTATCAATCACTGTGGTTATGCATAGAAGTTTTGGTTTTCCAAAGACCTGTAGCATTCATGACAATACAGCAGAGTATCTCCACAAAACCCTGATTGGAATTATAATATCTGAAACAAGCCTAAAAGCCAATCAGGGTGTTTTGTATGAGCCTTATTTTTGGAGTGTTGGGTTGAGGACTTAAAGCGGTAGCATACGTTTTAAACCGTGTGTGATATCTCTGTCAGGAATGTTTAGTTAAGATTTGGGTATAGAGGATAACACAGGTATCACTGTATTAGAACTCATTGTATTGAAACACATTGAATCTGCAGAGTCTGTGTATTCAGGTAACTAAAAACACTATACAGAGTACTGAGTACACTTTTCATTTGTGTTTGCCAATGAACTTTTCCACAGAATAGCCAAAAGTGTGAAGCATTAATAGGCCTGCATTTTTCATGACCAGCAAACACTTGTGCTTTACTGTCTGTCGTACTTCACGTGAGGACGGCAATTTGTATTTCACAAACACAAGTAGGAAAGTGGTGCACTCCGCTGCGAATTAGTTTCATTTGTGCACCAAGTGCAATACCCACATGTCATGGAATGCTTGCGTCTGTGTTATAAGTGAGTTTTTGAAATCAGTCCACAGATTGAAGATTTTATTTTTCAATTTTATTAGATTACATTTAGTTAGAATGATGATGTCTATATTGTGTATAATGAAGTGATGCAAATTTTTTTCATCAAATCTAACAGATTCAGCGCCCATAATGTTGTCTGTCGCTGTTGGTTCAATAGCAATCAGTAGGAAGAAAGGGTATCTTTCGAACAGTTACATGAGTGATCTTGACCTAATTTCTGTGATAAAAGCCATTCACCGCTAGATTGTTAAGTTTTTATCATGCAAATCCTGCAAATGTTGCAAATTATTTATCCATAGCAATAGATCTGGTGCCTCTTTGACAAAGGGCCAGTGGTCACTCATCTGTATGGATGGATGCCAAGCTGGTAATGAGATTATTGTTATCACCAAGCACGATCTGGTACATCAAAGGATTTTATATGACCCCATTATTCAGTCATACATATGCAAAAAATGCCAACTTAATCTTGATGTGTACAACCAAAAAACATAACAATATCATGTTGAATGCCACATGCATTGACCTCAGCCTTTACCATTTCTTTGAGGACAGTCTTTTGTTCACAAATATGTCATTGTCAATATTCCTTCTTTCTTGGTGAATATAATGAAGATGGAATATTCTCGACAAGAATTGGTTATTTTTAATAAAGCATTTTTCTGTGTTCCTTATTTTGCCATTTGCCATGTTTGTAAATGTGGGTCATAATCAAGGGTCCAAGTTTCAAACTGTCATAAAATGCGAGAAAATATATTTGATTTGGAATCCAGGCAAATATCAATGTACGTGGTTGAGAATGCATAGTAATTGGACAATATTGTCATTTAACTTTTTCGTCTTGTTTGCTCCAAATCTTTGTTGCTCAAACTAAATTATGTATGTAATCAGTTTTTGTCATTTCATGTTATTTCTGGCAGTCTGATCTCCAATCTTTCTCCATCCCCAGACTAGATCATGAATATGTTTTTGTCAAGGAGAGCTGGAAAATTCTTGCTAGATGGCAAACTCACTTTGCGAGGAAGGATTCGGTGACTTTTCAACTATTGCGTGATGGTTGATTTCTGCCTCCACCTACCATGTCTGCCAGTCTGACTAAAGTGTCTGACTAACGAAGTGTCTGATCGAATACAGTCTGACCAACCTGTTGCCTGACAAACAGAGTTTCTGAATTCCATGTCTGATCCAGAAGCGGTCAGGAAGTGATCACCAACCATCGCCTGTTTAGGCAGTTCTCCTGTTTCTAATGCCATGTACATATTCAGTTTTGTCTCTACGCATGCAATATTAGATAAAAAGCAGAGAAAATCATAAATAAGAACAGATGATCGGAGATTACACAACAGAAAACATACTCTGGCCTGAAGCTGAAGCAAGACTGGAGTAAGGCATGAATGAGGCTTTGTCTCTATACCTGTCTTTGCCTCAGAGCGAAAAAAATCTATGCTTAGTCACGATTGCGTCTATTGCATTTTTACTACATTTATCTACACTCAGGTGCATGTAGAACATAACAGCTCAGTATTTACCCTTTATTGCATATCTGTGAATGTACACATAGTATGACATGCATACTGAAAACTGAAAACACTATACAGAGTACAGAGTACACATTTAATTTGTATTTGCCCATGAACTTTTCCATGGAAAAGCCAAAAGTGTGAAGTATTAATAAGCCTGCATTTTTCATGACCAGCAAACACGTTGTGATTTACTGTCTGTTGTGCTTTGCGTGAGGATGGTAATTTGTATTTTACAAACACAAGTAGGAAAGTGGTGCACTCCGCTGCAAATTAGTTTCATTTTTTGCGCCAAGTGCAATATCCACATGTCATGGAATGCTTGCATCTGTGTCGTGGGAGTTCAGATTTCCTGGAATTCAATCTGGGGTTTGAAGCTGATATCTTGTTGTTTCCTAAAATTGCATGCAAGATGTCGAGCAAAATCTGACACTCAGTCTCAATGACATTTTTTGTTCAATAAGATGTGTAAATCTTGCAAAACAGATGCTTTTTGTGAAAGGATCTCACCTTAGCCTCGAGATACACATTTATATGTTTTTATTGTTAGATGATTAGTGAAACAATGACCACAACATCCTGCCTGAATTGCAGAGCTGACTGTGATTTTGGGACCGACGATGATTTTGCGGCTCAACAATGATGTCGAACGAGTTAAGTGAATCACTAAACAAATTCATCCAAAACTCGACTCACATAGCCTACAGATGCTATTGACTTGAGTCACATTTCTCATCAGAAATGTTAAGTCTTTGGTTGAATCCAACTCTGATTACATGACAGATTTTTCCCTAATACACCAATTCAAGAGCATTCAGCATGTCTTATAATAATTATATAGACTCCTAGTATCCGCAATATTCTACATTAATCTTTTGTCTTACTTTCTTTATCAAAGGAAGCATTACATGATTCATTTTCATTACACTAATGGACTAATGGGCTGTAATAGAAGTGATGAGAACATATTATCAATTAGCAATTTTGTGAAATCCCCATTAAGTAATTTGCACATATAGAAATTATAAGAAGCAGTAAGATATTTCTTTTGTTGGCTTGGTGAAAACATACTGGTAATTACATGAAAATTGAGATATATGAAAGGCTGTCTTAAATATTCACATTATCAGAAATAATACATGAGGCCATTTCTACTAAGCAATTTTTCTCTGCCATTTCGCCTCAACCATTATCTTTTTCTCTTCCACCGTTTTTCTCTACAATCTCCGGTCCTGTCCTGTCATCTCTTCTCTGTCTTGCTCTCCTCTCTTTTTTTTCTGCTCTGTTTTGATAGATCTCCTCATTCTGCTCTCCTCTCCTCTCTTCTCCTCATTATCTTCTCCTCATTCTCCTCTCCTCATTATCTTCTCCTCATTCTCCTCTCCTCATTCTCCTCTCCTCTCTTTTCCACATTCTGCTCTCCCCTTTCTCCTCCATCTTCTGTCCTCCGCCATCTGCTCCACCATCTCCTCTTATTCTCCTCTCCTCATTCTCCTCTGTTTATTCTTCCCTCATCATTCTCTTCTCTTCTCCTTTCTCCTTTCTCCTCTTTTTCTCCCTCCTCTCCTCCTCTCCTTCCATCTCCACCTCCTCTCCTTCCCTCCTCTCTTTCTCTCTTTCTCTCCTTCTCTCCTTCTCTCCTTCTCTCCTCCTCTCCTTCTCCTCCTCTCCTCCTCTCCTTCTCCTTCTCTCCTCCTCTCCTTCTCCTTCTCCTCTTTCTCTCCTTCTCCTTCTCCTCTTTCTCTCCTTCTCCTCCTCCTCTTTCTCTCCTTCTCCTCCTCCTCTCTTTCCCCCTATCTTTCCTCCATCGTCTCTGCTCTCCTCTCCTCTCCCATTGACCAAGTTTCAGCCAGAGCATTGCAATAGGCAATGGCTGCTGGCCAGCAATGATGCTATATATAATGGGCACCTATAGGCCCCAGCACAGCACCTTGTTTCACTCCGTGAGCAAAGCTGGAGCAGCACAGTTGCTGGCTGTGTATCACACAATGGATACTAGAGATAACAGTTTCAGATAGTACATGATTGGACAGTAGTTATGGAATACCAATCCTGTTGCTCACCACATTACCAAGGTAGGATTGTCAATCGCATGTACATACATGATCTTATTATGTATACATTTATTGAGACTAGCTATTATCGTATGTGGGATTTTATTCACATGTTCATTGATTTATCTCCGACAGCTTGTCTAAATCACAAGTTTTGTAACAGTTGTTGTTATTGTTTGTTGTTGTTGCTATTGTTAGAGTTTAATATCAAGTAGAGCCATCTTCTAGATTACAAAGTTTGGGGCAAATTGTCTATCAAGCTGTCTTCAAGATATTTAGCTTTGCTGCATTCATTGCCATTGTCATACATTGAATCCCTCAGCCTTCAATGAATTTTTCCTCTATCAATTGTGAAAGACATAATATCTATATAGTACCCATATCTTTCCATCCATCTATTAATCACATCAGACCGTACGAATTATTTCACAAACAAATCTGAAATCTTATTTGCCAATCTCAAGACACGTCCCATTGCTATAATTAGAGCAACCAAGATCAGTAATTACCTGCCATTATGAAATTAAAAGGAATTTGCTGTCACTACTGCCTTTACTAACTTCTTCTAGTTTTGTTTCTTTGGAAATCTTGCTATCTCAGAAGTGAGGAACAATTAGAGAGCTCTCTACTGTCAGACAAAGTTCAGGGTGTCCCAATTTCAACAAGATCTAATCTAAACCAGAAGTTAACTGTAGTTCAGGTGATGGGTAGGGTACAGATGAAACCCATTGGGTAACTGTTTCTTTTTCACATTATGCTGTGTATTTTTGCTGATAGCTGCTTTCGTCTCTTCAAAAGATATCTTCATTTTGGAATCTGATGGTAGCTGATATTTTGAATCTGTTTTTTTTTTCTGACATTCTTAGATAAAGAGATAGATTACAAGGGCTGTACGTCCTGTATTTGTTCACTTGGTGGGCTTATTAGAATAGGAGGAGGACACAACCATACGGTGTGTGATGATTGAAACTGACCTCGCAAGTGACTGGATTTTGAACCCGGTATCCAGCGGTTGGAAGCCCATCATGCTACCAGTGAGCTAGCTTGCGTCCCTTCTTAAATTGAGGTGACCCTTAAAAGGTTGGATACATTCAATTAGACAAAGATGATGATGGACACAAAGAGTCACATAATCCTCTTGTTTATAACCCAGATTTTCTTAGATAGGTCTTGTCATTCTTTCAATTTAAGTTGATAATGATACCAACAAGAGTGCAAACAGAAATAACTATTTGATATAATTTTCCAAATCATCAAAAAGATAGTAGAAATACTGGGAACGAACCACAGTTTGATGAATATGAAACATGTTGTTTTCAACTTCGAAATAGTATCGCATGCACAGTTTTCAAATTTATGAAGGAAAAAACACTTAATCCATGTAACATCTTGGATTGAAACATAAATTTCTCTAGTTTTTATGTAAGAAAATGATTTTGAAATGTATTAATGGAAAGAAAATGCATATAAAGTTATTGATTAATGCAGTGGATGTCATTATTATGATTAATGATCTTGCCATTATTTTTTGTACCTGGCTGTCTGTCTCCCTTTCTGTCTCCCTGTCTGTCTCCCTGTCTGTCTCCCTGTCTGTCTCCCTGTCTGTCTCCCTGTCTGTCTCCCTGTCTGTCTCCCTGTCTGTCTCCCTGTCTATCTAGGTATATATAGATTTTTATATCTATCAATCCATCTATCTATTTGAATTTTCTATCTGTCTATCTATCTATCTATCTATCTATCTATCTATCTATCTATCTATCTATCTATCTATCTATCTATCTATCTATCTATCTATCTATCTATCTATCTATCGATCTATCTATCTATCTATTATTAATATTATCTTTATTCGTACAGGAAAAATTGTACAATATTATATAGGCAATAATTAGTCAGTTAACACATGAATAATTGAGAAATTCATGAACTTCAGAAGCATTTAAGTTTGATTGAAACAGTCCATCTCGCATCATGGCAAGCTCTAGTACAGCACAGGAGTTTATGCAGCAGTCAAGGGGTTGACAAACTGTGTTGCAAGCTGTCATGACAGTCCGGATATTGGCACAGGTTTCCAAGGTCATCAATGAGTTAGTGTCTATTGCACATTGGATATTTACATAGTTGAGATTTTTTGCAAAGCTGGAATTTTCAGTCTGGGCAGTCACCATGTAAAGAAACCTAATCTCATCAGTGCTGTGTTGTAGTGCATTGCATGCAAACTTCACAAATCGTTTCAGGAGCATGTGTGTTGAGCAAAGAGAGCCCGATAAACCAGGCAGCAAACAATAGTGGGTCCTATATGGGAGTCGCCACACGTCTCTCAAGCACTTTCTCCATGCAGTCCCTATATTTTCGGCTCGGGCAATATCACAAATCTGTATTCCATACAATGACGAACAATATGATAAAAACAGTTTATTTTTGACAGAGGAATGTACTCCTGAAAACCTTGTCCTTAACATATTGTACTGTTTGTAAAAACTTTGATAAACTCCGTTTGAGTCATCTTTTAGGTTCTGATACACTTCATATCCCAAATGAGTTGTTGATTCTTCCCTTGTGATTGTTTTAATAATAGATGTGATTTGTCTATATATTGCTGGGTCCAGGGTTTGAATCCAGCTCTTACCGGGTCACCTAGGCCTATGTTGGACAGCTGTTTCAATCATCCTTCACCTCATTGCTGTGTCCTCCCCCTGTCCTAATTAGCCTGCCAAGTTCTTAAATACAGGATGTAAAGCCCCATTCATCTATCTATAATCGTTACAAAAACCATTGCCCCTCTCTATCCAACTGTCTCATCTATCCATTTCACTTCTTTGTTTCTGCATTGAAACATTTGGCTTTTTCGAACCATTTGCACCACTTCGCCCCCCTCACTGTTCGCCCAATGCAATCTGCAACAAAAAGGCAGAAGTGGAAACCCCTTGTATTTGGCTGAGGGTGCACCTGTCAATATGTACACCTGTCAGAAGAAGCAAGCCAATCTGAGAAGTCTTAACTTAGACAACTGCTCAGAGGATACAACGTGGGAATGGCTCGGCGAAAAGAGATACCCGACTGCGTGCCAACCGAGGAGTACCTCAGGGCAGCGAAATCCAACCTGCTACAAATACCTGAACACCACTGGCACACGCTTAGGTGGTCTTCTTGCTACCCTACAAATTGATGCCTCCATTTTAACCAGTGCTGAAATGTACCTTCAAGCCGTGTAGTTTCAACTCGTGTAGTACGTGTATATTGTACGTTGGAGTTTCGAACAGTGAATCGGTCAATTGTACTGTGTATACCACATGTTCTGCATTGACACCATAGTTTTAAACTGAACTGAAATGTACCTTCAAGCCTTGAAGTTTCAACTCGTGTAGCATAGTAAACTATTTATACATTGTACGTGGGAGGTTCAAACAGTGAATCGGTCAATTGTACTGTGTACCAGAAATTCTACATTGATGCCTCAGTTTTAAACAGTGCTGAAATGCAGCGTCAAACATCATTGAAGTTTCAATTTACATATCATAGAAGAGTATTTGTACATTGTATACATTGGAATTTTCGACAGTGAATCAGTCAATTGTACGGTGTACCATAAATTGATGCCTTCATTCTAAACAGAACATTCTGAAATGTACCATCAAACCTTGTAGACATTTCAAGGTGTAAAGCATAATACAGTACTTATTCATTGTATGTAGGCATACTACATTGGAATTTTGAACAATGAATCCATCAAATGTACTGTCTAGCAGAAATTCCGCATTGACGCTATAGTGCACTGTCTTTCACTCAGCACTCTCACTCAGCATTGCATGTAGAGCTTTTCAATTAACACTGCATCAGTCAGTTCAGATGTCAATATAGATTAATCAGTAACCAAAAAAGAAAAATCCATTGTGTGAATGATGCCCTTGTGAAATGTATGGTTCAGTTTTACATTACCTAAGTCTGCTTAGATAATCCAGCTGCACTGAACTCCCACAATGGAACCCCTCTTTCTCAAGTTTGACAGATATATGTATAGTTATAATTCGGGTAAAATATGCTCAGCTCTTTCCCACGAATATCTATGACTAGTTCTTTGCTAATTTGCTTACATTTAGGCCGATTTGAGTGATGAGACTGGACAATGGTCATCCTCCTGAACATCATGATCCGTCTCAATTTAATAGCCTGTCCAATGGCGTTTGTTCAGCAATTTATTAATGCCTAACCATGACACATAAATTCTGTGTTATCTTCAACCGGTTTGATTCTGGGGCTTCGAACAAACAGATGACAATGAGCAAAGAGTTTGATTACACCAGATATCCTACCGAACTTTTTACTGCCCTAGATTTTCAGAGATATCATAGGGAATCCATATAGGAATATTCAAGGGGAATCTCAATAACACTGTTCAGAATTCCATTTCTCTTTGTGCAATTAGCCTATTTATCACTTTTTATCAAATATTTTTATCACATTTTTGTTCATGGCAGAAATTATGTTGGGAACAACAACGACAAAGTTCAAGGCAAGTTATGAGGCACATGTCATGCAGTTTGAAGCACTCTGAGGAACGGGGGCTATCATTTATGCAACTGTCAACCTGCTAACCAGCTGCTTATCAGGGAAGATACACTGCAGAGAGACAGATAAACTCTTACTGTAACAGATAGATATAGTTGGGTCATTCTCAAATTTCGGGACAATTTGCGTCACTCTAGCTCCGTGACATTAATATGAATGCGATAAATATCTGAAGCGTCACTCTGCATCTGTTATTCATATTTCTACTTAGAACCACTGCATTTGGAGCAAAAAGTCATTCATTAGATTTTTTTTAATGCATTATGTCCAGAAATCCGTGCAAAATCAATGGTTTTTCCCTGTCACTGGACCCGACATGACAAAATTAAGTGTTCATTTTCCTCCGAATATGCCATTATTTACAAAGTTTCTTTGCACGATTCATGGGAATATAGACTTGAATTTATATTTAGTTCATATTCAATTTTTTTTTGGTATAATTTCATTGATTAAATTGATACAATAGTCGTGTCACTAATTTATGTCAATTTTTTTGTCCCCTCCGTTACTTGCCATGGCTCTGTTCGTTATTATTTTTTATGAGCTATTTTCACTGAATATCATCAGACGCATGTGCGCCATAGTACCACTGCCTTGCAGACTTCATAAAACATGTATTCAATAAATTATGACATAATGTTCATAAAAAATGTTTTTGGTCCCGCTAAAATGTCCCCTCCGTTTCCTTCATTTCCAAGCTTACCAATGATAATTTTACAGAGCGATTTCATGTATATGTTGCTGAGGGTGGCAGGTTTTAATATTCTGCAATTATTTTGTCTAATCTCCGAAATAAAAAGCAGTAATGAGCGAAAAGCAAAAAATTGTTCCCCTCCGTTACCGTCCACTCCGTTACCAGATCATGAGCAAGAAATCGACATTTGGACCAAAAAATCTACTGATACGAGATGAAGTACTTCTGAAAATAATAGTTACATCAATCTTTTATCATTTTTTCTTTTGTTGCTGTTCCTACAGTTGGTTTTTTACATCAAAATTCCCCTCCGTTACCGCATTGTCCCCTCCGTTACAGGACAATTTTCCTATACCCGTTGTCCCGAAATTTGAGAATGGCCCAGTTATACACTCTAAAAAATGTCAAGACAAAATTGGTTTTTTAGATTCAAAATGGTTTTTTGAAAAACCAAATTTCAATGCAAAAAACCAACATGGATTTTTTTTAAAATTCATGTTGGTTTTGCATTGAAATTTTGTCTGAATTTTTTTAGAGTGTAGGCACTCTCCAGAAAGATACTTTTCTGTTTTCGCAATAGAAGAAACGGCTTCATTTTTGCAATCGTAGAAAATGTTAGCATTTGTAACCTGTTCCGGGTGTTATTTCAGCTGTCGTAGCTTGTAGAATTATCAGTGGAATGTTATGATTAACAAAATAAGAATGATAAGCCAGAGTTTTTCTAGGTATCGAAACAAGTATGCTTCTTTACAATTGTGTTTGCATGACTCTTTGCCCCGGCCATAATACCCCGCTACAACAGAGCATCAAAAATTCAGCTAGATAAATTGTATATCACAAATACAATTTTACAAGAAATATCATACCTTGTACATTGTTGTGCCTTTCATTATGCCATTCATTGTACAAGAAATATTGTTTCAGCAGAAATTGCATATGGAAGATAATATTATGACTTTCTCTATTCCAAAAACCAGCAAGATTGTTCATCATCAGGGCAAGAATCACAATATTCTACTGTTACAGTGTAACATCTATTCTAGGATCCCGCTAGTTACAATATCCTCCCCAGAACTCTTTTCTGACAACTCTTTTGCATGAATCTATCAATGTTTACTATCCATAGTTCCATACTCTAGATGTGGAGTAGGCATTCCTGAAATGGGTTGCCTCCAGATGTATTCAAAGCCTTAGGCCTTGCGCCTGCATAGCAGTCTGGTATTGCATTATTTCCCAACTGCACTCTAAAAAATTTCAGACAAAATTGGTTTTTTAGATTCAAAATGGTTTTTTGAAAAACCGAATTTCAATGCAAAAAACCAACATGGATTTTTTTAAAAATCCATGTTGGTTTTGCATTGAAATTTGGTTTTTCAAAAAACCATTTTGAATCTAAAAAACCAATTTTGTCCCGACATTTCTTAGAGTGTGAGAGGCACCAACAACTACTTCTACCCTGCCCCTACCCCCTCCCCCATCTCACTCAGGTTCACTAGCTGAACAGGTTACAATACAGGCCTCAATGATGTTTGGTGCATACTAATATCTCTGACTCAATATTTCTGATTTTTGAATTCTCTAAGATTCTTACACAATGATTTTCTTTTGTTTCAGTACAGAAAATTGTTATCTCTAACCTCTTCATTAAGGTTGATAAATTAGTAAGAAGCCTTCTGGTAAACTGAGGTACAACAATTATTAATTGTGTTGACTGTCTACTTTTGCTGTGGCATTCTTTGTAAAAACATGGCATACAAATTGATGATGATAATATGCGCCAAAAGTAAAATGCGATATGATTTAAGAGTGAATTAGAACCCATTTACAGCCTATATTAGAGGATATTATCATTTAAAGTGATAATGATATTATTAACTATTACATATTTAATATAAGCATTTCATGCCTTAAGGACAAAGTCGAGCAAAAATGGTGACGGTGAAGCGTTATTAGTGTATACAAGCGAGGCAGCAGAGTTGAAATATTAATAAGTTGTGCTGTATATATATGTAAAGCTTTTGGAGCTGCTACCAAGTTCTTAGGCTATCTTGCTATTGCTTGGCTAGGTTCTCTTCACGTGTTTAGGGTTTACTGACATCAATCTTTCATGGCCAACCTAAGGCATGTTTCAACCAACATTATGTATCACCACACAACTTGTAATGATGTATCGCAGGGTGCTCCTATGCCACCCAGCATTAAGGGCCATGCTATTAAGACATCAAATGGGCCAGAGCAATGGGAGCACTTCAGAGCATATAGGTCAAGGGGGAAAATGCAATTGCCACTGGCAGCCACTTCCACTTGGGTAGGATCAATTCTGTGGTGAAGTATGTTTTTGTTTGGTCGGTAGTGGTGGAATACCATTAGTATTATAGAGTTCTATGTCATTTTTTATATTGGTCATGTTGTTACATGTCTGATGCAAGTAACTTGAATTGTAGATGTATCAATAATTTCATCATTTCAGAAGTAGTGCATGTAGAAATCTAGAAATATGTGTTTATCATTATTTTTTTCTTGTCGTTACTGTACCTCAGCATCAAGTCAAATAACTTTTTTTTTTTACCATTCAACAGAAACTTTTAAAAGGTCGAAGAAGTGATTCTGACCTGTAATATACTCCTTTCTCATCTTATTACATACACAGATGTTATTTCTAGACACATGGCACCTTTGGTGTGTTAGTTTAACTACAAGAAGGAGGATTACGAAATGCAAGAATGGGCAGCCAGATGCTGACAAGAGGGAGGGATTTACCTGCCAACAACAGCATAACATCCTTAGTTTTGGAAGTTCAACTGACCTGTACTTAAATGTTTGCTTATTGCCAGTTGTCAGTTGGTCGCTGAAGCATAACTAATCTGGCAATACTATGCATTGCTAGAATAAACTCTAACAAGTCTAATGAACAGATATTCCAAACTGGCAGTTATATCATATGACAACGAACGACAACATAAAATAACAAATTTGCTGCAGAGAAAGCTAATTTGTTCAAAATGAAGAAAATTCAAGACCACTTATTGCTATCTTTTTGAATATCAAGAAAGGAAAACATATCTATTGCTCTCTACATTGCACTCCGGCAATGTTTTGTAAGGAATTGACAAAGTCGGTGCACCTGGCTTGCACCCGGACCTTCAGACATCTATCGCGCAGTCGGACTGACTCCCTCCGACCGATGTCAGTGATCATTTCTGCTCAGCTGACATTTTGGATGCTTTCTTCCTCGGTCAGCAGGGGGCTTTGTCTGTTCAACACATGAGCCTCTAGGTAGATCCGTACACCTCTGCCACTAAAGATTAGGTCCTGGTAGTTATGGAAGCGGAAGCGCTATTTAGTGTCTGTATCTCGGTTGGCCATTGCACCTGGTTCTTGCTGGTCAATTTGAATGTTTACTCTTGGAAGAGCCGGAATGATACTGTATTTGTGCCGGTATACTGGAAAGGGTGTGCTATAGAAACTATATAGCAAATGTATGCCATTGAAAAAGTTGAAATTTTGAAAAAAAAGAAGTGATTGTTGCACCAGTCTATTATCTGTACCATATTTATGAGAATTACATCACCATTCACCAATAACACTTTATCATCGAATAAATGCAGTATCACTTTATTGCAATCACTGTAATACTGATATGATTTATATGAAAATGTCATTTTGCAACACATTTTACCATAGTTTTACAGTAAAAGCAGCAATTTTAACGGTCATTTGGCTAAAATAGTCAGGCAGCTTAACAACACATATCAGGTGGATGTGGACCTGCCGGACAAAAGCACCAAATTTTTTTTACAGACTGCCATATATGTCTACTTTCAATTTTTGGTAGGAACCATGTTCCCCTAATTGGTTATGGTGGCCATATTGGATTTCAAAATGGCCGCTCGCCAAAATTCGTTTCTACCATATCTTGGCTCCTAATTCATCTAGAATCATGATCTTGGTGTCCAAATATACATTTTCAGGGTCAAGGAATGCATTAGTGCTATCATTAAAGGTGCCAGACAAAAACTTCATGTACAATAATTTAAGAAATTCATTAAATAGCTATTTTATTATCCGAGCCGTATGTTCATCTTTTTCCACTAATATTTAGGTTTTTCAACCATCATCAGTCATCATTTTAGAATAAAAAATACATTTATCTGATAAAACAATGAGAATTTATTTATTTACCTGTATTTTAATACATTAAATAATTAATAGGTGAAGCTTAAAGGTAATTTATAACATTTGAAGAAATTCAAAGGAATTCAACCACAGTGATACAGTAATGAACATCTCAGAATCACATTCACAATGTATCATATAATTACATGATACACCCAATTTATCTGACAACAAATATAAAAAAAGTTTATAAAATGTCTATAAGATTGCTGTCACAATTTGTTTGCTTAATTCAGGCAGTGACAACTGCATAACTTTGTGCAATTCCAGTGTGCTTTTCCGCACCCACAACGTGTGCCACATTGACTCTTGCAACCACATTTCACTAATTCACTGCAGGCTTCTGAAGCAACAGGCAATTCAGTCCAAACAGGTTCCCACAGCTGATGTATTTTGTTCAATGTCCATCCCCAGCGCTCTGGGGCAGGTAGATGTTGGCAACTCAGCTCACAGGTGCCAATTCCAACCTGATATGCTGCTCGTCTTGCGTGTTGTAATCATGCGCTTTGAGTGGGAGGCAGTGCTTCCATTACTTTGCCTTTTCGACAAAATAAGTCTTGCCTGGCTTCATTCACCTTCTCAAGTATATGCTGGTTCTGTCATACATAATGACAGTAAATCGTTCCAGCAACTGAAAATTTCTTGTGTCAATATGTATACCGGTGAAAGGATGTTGCGCCATGTACATAAATGCATCTGTCACCTCTTCAAAGCATTTCCAGGCATCCCATGTCGTCTTCTTGCCCTTACCATAGAAAGCAGATGAAGTGTCACACCCAGTGAAGCTGTGGAATACTGGTAGAGCAAGCGATTTCTCTGGGCCCAGTTTTTCCCAGATAGCATTGATATGAAGGTGGGAAAACCTCTTTCCCACACCAAACGCAACCCAAATATGCACACCTTGACACAAATTGGTGAAATGATGAAATTTTCCAATGAGTATCACTACTACATCTGTATCTACAATACGCACAACAACGTTTGAGCAATTATGCCGAAGAGCATCATCTAGATGGACCAGTAGCCCGGTGTTGGCTTCCTCGTGGTCGCAAACTTCCATCGTGCGATCACTCCCCAGAACAAGAGTTGAGTTGCCCATTGTGGATATGATTTCCTCTTCATTGGGGCAGTCTAAAGATGCAATTTTTTTTGACAGGAATGAAAACAATTCTTCTTTGTTGATCGGATCTCTGAGAAAGTCAACCCAATTTTTAGGCAGTTTGGTTTTACCTTCCACCTTTCTCCGAAGTCCCTTTCCCCGCTTCTCTCGTGTAGATTACTTGATGCTTTGGGGATGTTAGTATCCCACACAATATCTACTCTCCTTGACTGTTGAGTTGTTTCCTAATGTAAGGAATGAAAACCTGACTTGCATAATCTTTGAATGTTACAATGCCAGAAGTAGGAAGGAAGTGTACCACACAAGCACCATCAAGAAGCCTCACATCAACAGAATCTGCTGGGTCCATAGAGTTTTCGTCAGACAATAGCAGATCAGCTTTCTTCCCAAAATGCAGAGTTCCACCATCAGAAATTGAAGGAGGAAATGGATGACTCTCATGTCTGAAAAATGCACTCATGTCACTTGTTCGTTGCTGCAACACAACATACAAATGGGAAAACAAGGCAACATCATGCTTCAGTAACGAGATTTTTTCAGCTTGTTTTGTCTTTGGCTTTGTCATCGAAGAACTGAATAGGGGAAGGGAATTCTTCTTGATAGGCTCATGGATGGAACGAGTACAGTCAGCTATAACATGTTCGTGGTAACTCTCATACTGCTCCATTCCTCATTTTTGCAGTTTGCGTACAGTACCAGCCACCGACTCATCCATGACATTGCGAGTGTCCAGAGCCAGTAATTCATCCGTTGTATCAAGAAATGGATTCCCCATCTCCTTAATCACCTTGGCTAGACTAGCAGCTTGCTCTCTGAAAGCTTTCTGTACAGAAAACCCTTCTTCATGGTGAAAGCTCTTCTTCAAATTATTTCAGTATTCTGACTTGTTCAGGGCCTGAGACCATCCATTTCCGGAAAGCTGAGGGATTCTCAGTGAGGCCAATAGCCCCCCCCCCCTGCACCTTTCACAGCTTCGTTGTTCTGTTCATTGGCTTGATCAAGTGGCATCCGTGAAAACCTGTTTTAAGTTTTGTCGACTACCCAGTGACCACACTCCTGAAACTCCTTGAGAAGTGGTACTGGAAGGCTCTCCATGTCTCTTATGTGTATTGGAATCCATCATGCATAATTGTGGTGGTCCAGGGCAAAAAAAAAAGGAGCCAGAGCATTCAGACTTTCAATATATAGAGAAAAATTTCCCTCACAATGACCTCTAATGAAAGTGAGACCCAGGAGTTCAAGATTGAGTATTGTATTCCAGTACTGAAATGTTGAGCTCTTCTCGTTTAGTTTCTCAATCCAAGATTTTTTTTCCACTTCATTGTCTGTTCCTATAGAATGCAAGTATGCATCTTCCATAAGTTTTTGCCAAAGCCACTGGTGGGCATGTCTCGTTCGAGTAAGGTGAGATGCCTTAAGGAAGGAGTCTGCAGCACCTGATAATGCTATACCAGCCTCGGACAGTGCTATTGTCCAACCAGAAGCTTCCAGCTAGTCACCTGTGGTTTTCCACATAGCCATTTCTATGTGCAGACCCCCAAACATTGCAATGAATTTGTCTTCCCCTTGGGTGTCAGGCTTAATCCATTGTGTAAATTTAGCAAGTGCATAGAGTGGTGCATCAAATTCTTTGACTGGTGTCTGATCAGGTATGAGGAACTCGATAGCCCAATGTACCACATTCATCCCATGCTTAATCATGGCTGCTGTCGCAGATGTGGTAGTGATAATCATTGGAAAATTTCATAATTTCACCAATTTGTGTCAAGGTATGCATATTTGGGTTGCGTTTGGTGTGGGAAAGAGGTCTTCCCACCTTCATATCAATGCTATCTGGGAAAAACTGGGCCCAGAGAAATCGCTTGCTCTACCAGTATTCCACAGCTTCACTGGGTGTGACACTTCATCTGCTTTCTATGGTAAGGGCAAGAAGACGACATGGGATGCCTGGAAATGCTTTGAAGAGGTGACAGATGCATTTATGTACATGGCGCAACATCCTTTCACCGGTATACATATTGACACAAGAAATTTTCAGTTGCTGGAACGATTTACTGTCATTATGTATGACAGAACCAGCATACTTGAGAAGGTGAATGAAGCCAGGCAAGACTTATTTTGTCGAAAAGGCAAAGTAATGGAAGCACTTCCTCCCACTCAAGACGCATGATTACAACACGCAAGACGAGCAGCATATCAGGTTGGAATTTGGAGCACCTGTGAGCTGAGTTGCCAACATCTACCTGCCCCAGAGCGCTGGGATGGACATTGAACGAAATACATCAGCTGTGGGAACCTGTTTGGACTGAATTGCCTGTTGCTTCAGAAGCCTGCAGTGAATTAGTGAAATGTGGTTGCAAGAGTCAATGTGGCACACGTTGTGGGTGCGGAAAAGCACACTGGAATTGCACAAAGTTATGCAGTTGTCACTGCCTGAATTAAGCAAACAAATTGTGACAGCAATCTTATAGACATTTTATAAACTTTTTTTTTATATTTGTTGTCAGATAAATTGGGTGTATCATGCAATTATATGATTCATTGTGAATGTGATTCTGAGATGTTCATTACTGTATCACTGTGGTTGAATTCCTTTGAATTTCTTCAAATGCTATAAATTACCTTTAAGCTTCACCTATTAATTATTTAATGTATTAAAATACAGGTAAATAAATAAATTCTCATTGTTTTATCAGATAAGTGTTTTTTTATACTGAAATGATGACTGATGATGGTTGAAAAACCTAAATATTAGTGGAAAAAGATGAACATACGGCTCGGATAATAAAATAGCTATTTAATGAATTTCTTAAATTATTGTACATGAAGTTTTTGTCTGGCACCTTTAATGATAGCACTAATGCATTCCTTGACCCTGAAAATGTATATTTGGACACTAAGATCATGATTCTAGATGAATTAGGTGCCAACATATGGTAGAAACGAATTTTGGCGAGCGGCCATTTTGAAATCCAATATGGCCGCCATAACCATTTAGGGGAACGTGGTTCCTATCAAAAATTGAAAGTAGACATATATGGCAGTCTGTAAAAAAAATTTGGTGCTTTTGTCCGGCAGGTCCACATCCATTTGCTTAGCTGCCTGACTAAAATGGTATAGTAAGTTTAAGATGAATTCAACTGTAGAGAATTGTTGCCTCTGATCTGAAAGATTACAAAATTGATTATCTCCATGATTATACCATAATGAAGAGTCTATTCTCAGGTCCAAGCTGTAAGACATTTTAATATTCTGAGAAAGAACAGTGAAATATAAACCATCTGTCTGCAGCATCCAACTGGGATGGCCTTTTTCATTTCTTTTATTCCAGACCCAAAGCATCTAAAGTTCTTGGTGGAATAACTGCTGGAATGGCTGAATGTGTTGTGAGTTTTCAGATGTGGTTTACTATTGCAAAGAAGAATATGCCTGAAGAAAGAATTTGGTTTTTGACAGAACTTTACTAATATAAAGTTATGTTAACAATGAGTTGACTAAACTCCTTTGAATCACAGGATATGTGGAGACTTGAGGTGTCAATATCACTTGAGTTTTGCCCAACCACATGGAAAGGGAAAGTTACCTCAACTTTTGGCTAGAATAAGAGAAAATGGTATTGGTGCTTTTTGGACATACATACATACATGTATACATATTTTAGAGTTTATACCTAAAAGTATCTGTATTGTCATAAAGACCTAGGTCTGTATCCCTGACAGTTTTGAGGTTTGTATAAAATTTGTGTCACTGTTGTTATCTTTAATGTTGATGTACAAATAGAGACATGAAGACCTGAGGTAGCGTGTGTACAATGAAAGTCTGACAGTTCTAAAGTTCATAGCAACAGTATTTACTGACATTCTGAATTTCAGGAACTAAGCTAGTAAAGCTACTGTATTTACAGTAGGGCTAGAGCTGACTGGGACAGATGAAAGTGAAGCAGAAGCTCACGAGTACAAGCAGATAGCTGACAATGGCAGCGATTTATGACTGCACCCGATTGTGAAGGGTTAAACTCACCGAATGGAGGGGCAGCATTCGATTATTGACTTTCATTTCGCGCCTTGTCAATTGAGTGCCTAATTCAGCAGAACGCACCGGAATTTCCACTTTTGCAGCTGGCTGCGCTGCGGATGGAAACCAGTGAAGACCGGTTGATTTCAGCAGCCGATTACTCCAAATTCCCTCTGCCATATTTTGTGAATGGAAATTGGTTTTGTCAACAGAGTTCTGTCAACTGAGTACTGCCAACCCAGTCTTGACATCCACAGATTTACTTTATCTTCAGTAACCGAATTTTGCCCTCGTGCTTTGTCTGCATGGCAAGACTAAGATACTGGGTACCACCGATACAGTTTAGGTAACATATTAGACAAATACCCAAAGAAGTTTGTTTATAAAACTAGTATTACCAACCTTGACATAAATTAACGTTAGAGCTGTAACGTTTTCCAATCATCCATCTGTTGGTTTGTCTGTGCGAGGGTGTCTGAACTGGGCTGGCCGCGGGATGACAACATAAACCTACGATCTAATTTCTAAAACAAAACATCATTAGACCTTTCTTAAAACTTCAATCAAAAGTACATATTTATTATTCATTGTACTATTGAAATTTCGTCAAGATTCGATTATCAAACTGCCTCTTCTAACTTTCATGTATCTTTCTATCTCTGTATCAGTGTATCTATCTGTCTCTTTTATACGTTCATCATTCTATTAAATAACTCCTATAAAACTGATATTACTAAACCAGTAAGAGGACCAACAGTGTCCACCAACCAATTTTGCCACCAAATTTGGAACCATTTCTGCATGAAAGAATCCGATGGCAAGAGGAATTCGAATATTTCGCATGAATGATTGGAATGGTTGACAGGAATGGACCCCAAATGGTTGACTGGATGGGCCTAGAATGGTCACTGGATGCTGGCCTGGATGGCGCCAACTCTTGCGTGAATGTCGCCAGGCCATTGACTAACGTCCTACGGCTTCTTCAAAATCGGATGAAAATACTTACACTATTGCTTGCGTAGCATTTGCCAAAAAATCTGTTGTTTTGGCTTTATGTTTGTCACATAATGTTTTGCATATGGTGTTTGTCACATAATGTTTATCACATATAAAATTACAATAGAAAAGATAACAAATTGTCTGGTGCATTACAAAGTGTAAAGATCACAGAACCTGACCTTGGAAAGGGCAGAGGAAGTAGGCCAAAACAAACCAGAGTCAGGTGTAAGGAGGTGTGAGACTTTTGTCACATAATGTTTTTCATGTGATGTTTGTCAAACAATGTCTGTCACATAATTTTAATCATATATAACGTTTGTGACATGATACTGGTCACACTATATATTTTGACTTATAATGTTTTTCACATAATGTTTGTCACACAATGTTGGTTTGGCATTTGCGTGGCCACAAAAGTAGTTTTCAGGAGATTTGCCCCCGGCTTACAGCATCCGGGCTCAAACCCTCTTAAACTCTTGGGTTTAAGGTTGCCTTGGCAGCCCTGCACTATAGCATGTGGCTGTATTGAAGCAATATAACAGCTAAAAGGATTTTAGAACAAATGTCAGTCTAGTGCCCTGAAGGTTTCCAAGATGAAATCTTTCTCCCACATGTCAACATTGTTGTGTTCTAATGTGAAAAGTCCATTTAGCATCAAATTGCAAATATGAGATATGTCACGTTTTTTTTTTTCTGATGAAAATTAATGTGATAGACAGCAATGGCTTAGCATATTTCAGTTTCAGTAAGTTATAGCCACGAATAGATATTACATACAATGTATGACCACATTTAAAGGAAAGCATATTTCTGATTCATCTATTGTGAACACTGCGCAGGCTTCTGGACATTTAAAGGCCCAAGGTTAACCTCAATACAATGACGGATTACTGCTTTCATCGGTCTTCGACTCAATGCTTTTGTTCTTTGATTATTCAAAGCAATGCAGAATTTACCCTTTTCCCTAAATTATCCAAAACGATTAAGCCTTTTTAAAAGGCCGTATGAGACAGATATGCATCTCATGATGATAAAATTAGCCGATACGTCAAATGAAGGCAATAAAGGTCCCACACATGGTGTAAATGTGTGACATGTTGCTGGCTCCTCTGTCTTCCAATGATATCTATAATAAAATCTATCAACTGTCTGTTTCTGTTGCATGCCGATGTTTTGTCCTGCTGCGTTCTGTCGTCTATTTAACAATAATTATTACTGGATCCTGATTCGTAAGCTTCTAATTTCCTCTTCTGGGTTCTATGGAAACAACACAAATGATGTAAGACTGACAAGCCCAAAACATCCAACAGCCTATATTATATATATATGCAATGTATTCTGCTGGTGCGTAATTGCAATTATCAGCAGCCGTGCTTCTGACCCAGCCATTAACATGATTAACCCATGCTCCTTCATATAAGCAAGGTCCGGAATTAATTTTTCTTGCTGGCTATGTCCTTTGACGCTGAGTCGCGCAGTTACACCACATGAAGAAGTGGGCGTTACAGCTCTTTCTAAGGCTTAGCGTCATGATATTGCAACCCCGTTTCCCCCTCACCGCTTTGCAATTAAACACCTGCAGGGGTGAGACCCTTTGCCCCGCCATTGAGCATAATTCTCCGAAATGAGCTGCCGCGGTTAATACGCCTGAGTATTACTGCTCGCGTCCTTAGATATTTGCAATATGCCACCCTGTTGCAGCACTGTAGAGGCGAACTGTAATATGTATGATAATGTACAGATTTTTATGTAGTCAAGAATAATATTGTTATAATAGAGATGTTATTACTATGTAACAGAGGGAAAGACAACCAGCAATATTGCCACAGCTCTAGACAACTGCACTCTTAAGAAATTTTGGTTTTTGAAACATCAGATGGTTTTTTGAAACATCAGATTGCTTTTTAAAACATCAATTGGTTTTTTAGAGTGTAGACAGACAGGAAGCACCAATCACAATTCCGAAATTTGTTTTCTAAATGCTGCCAGTGTGTAAACCTAAGGTAAAATAGACATTGCAGCCCTAACAGACATGTTCTTGCCATTAATCATGATTTATTAATAGAAGGCAGAGAGAGACTAGATCCCAACATGTGTGTTAGTGGTGCTAGTTAATCTTCTCATGCGAACAAAATCAAGCTGGGATGTCGCAAATGAAAAAATTTTCAAATAAACTGCTCACAACCGGGAGTTAAACCTAGGACCTTCTGTGGAACAAGCCAATGTGCTTATGACCAGCTCTATTTCCAACTAGCCACGACTGGACATCCGGTTTGACAGGAGGTTGGCTTAGATTCAATCATCCTTTGCGTCATTGCTGCTGCCCCCTATCTTAATTATCCTACTAGGTGCATAAATACATGATCTAAAGTCCCAATCACCCGTCCATCCATGGCTACCATTTACCTCAAAACTTTAACAGTGTGCCTTCCTTTAACTGTGATCTCCTGGGACAATAACAGCAGTGGAATGAGGCAACAAAAACCAAAAAAGGTGCCAAAGGACAAAGGGAATATTTGCCTTCTATCAAATATACATGTGACAAGAATATTCCAATAACATTGTATTCCCTTAAAGAGCTGCTGTTGTTTGCTTATACAAGCGAGTCTTAAGGAAATGCTTGGGAGAGACATCTAGATTTCAATGCATCAGTCCAGTGAGCAATTTGACCTATTGTGATGTCAGGGGACGTCAGTGAGATGTCCAAAAATGCATCCTGACGTCAGGTGACGTCAGAATGCCCACTTGGAGGTCAGTTACTGTAGGTTGGTGAATATGTAGGTTTGTAGATTGGTAGGTAGATAGGAAGGTATACAATACAGGCAGGTGTGCAGTTTAGGACAAGTAGGTAGATGGGTAATAGGTGGAGTAGATGGCTGGCAGGTATGGATAATTGGGTAGGTAGGTAGGAAGAATTTTAAGAAGACAGGGAGGTCTTGATAAATATGATAATAATCCGCATGGCATTGCATTTGATGAATTAATGCGAAAGCAGAATGCCATTTGGCTACTCGCAAAAAATTTGTTTGCACAAATCGAAAATTTCTACATTGTTGACCATGTTTTTAACTGATCAATCGTGTAAGTTTTTCACTTTTATGGGGCTTAATGTATGTTTTTGGATTAAGCAAAAAAGAAGGAATGATAATGGCAAAAATTACGTCATAAATTTGGGTTTACCTTTGTAAAAAGACATACCCTTTTTGCTCCTAGTTTTTGTCATTAATTCCGCACGTGGTGGTTTCATATTGTATTTCACAATTTTCCATTTCGTTTTTATCGTAACATGTCACACATGTAGACCTACCATTTGCGACAATACTTGACTTCACTGGCATATATAATGGTGATATATAGTGTATGGAGGACTGGAAACAATTAATAAGCGCTTACAAGACCATGTATATGCCATGGACAGACATAATAATGAAATGGTGGAATCACCATGACAACACTATAGTAGGGGGAAAATGGGCATTCCCCTGTCAGCATGCCTCGGCGGTCCGGCATCGGCCTGGCGTTTGTCCGATGTCAGCAGCATCGCACCGGCTTTTGGCCGACGTTGGGCCGCAGAGGCACCCTGATAGGGTCTGGACAGATTTTCACAATGAAACTTGCTACATCGAGTTACATTGTATAATACCCTTGTCCTGCCTCACATGGATTATTGTAGTACAGTTTGCAGAGGCAGCCTTACTAAAGGTGACTTAAAAAAGCTACAGCGACTACAAAATTGTGCAATGAGGGTCATCCTAGAATGTCACCATAGAACTCATATTATAGATATGTTGAAATGTTTAAAATGGTTAAATATTGAGCAGCGCTTACATTTTAACTTAGCCTGTCTTATGTGGAAAGTAAAAAACAAAATGTTACCAGATTATATGAACTTTTTCAATGACTGTGATTCCATACATAACTACAACACCAGAGGTGCTACGCATGGAAATATACATAGAATTAACTGCCATAAGAACTCTCTTAAAAGTACTGGTGCTATTGTATGGAATGATTTGCCACAAGATGTGAAAAACCATACAAACTTTTATACATTTAAAAAGACACTGATTTCACACTTGAGGTTTTAATATTGCATGACTTTCGTTTTTAAGGTAGAATCGTATACCTGTTGCTTTTATATCATGATTTTAAATACTCTTAAATGTTTTTATAATTTTATACCTATTTATATTTATACTGTACCATTATTTATTTGTTACCATGTAGAGTAGCGCGGGGCATGCAGCCCCCCTTAACTTCGAGGAGCAATTTGGCTTACTTTTTGTGGTCGATTATTCGAATGCTTATGCTGTCAGGAAGGGATCACTTAACTCTACTTATAACTAGTGAAACGAATCTCTACCAATTTTAATAAAGGAGTTACGGCCCTTTTAGTAAAAAAATTAAAATGGCCTTCTTACCCCACCCATCGGGCAAGAAGCCCCCTATTATAATCCTATGGAAATTTTTTTTGCGAGTGCATTCAGCTTGAAAGTTATTTCTTGGGGTTCTTCTATCATTTTTAAGGCATTCTATTTACTTTTTCTGAATTTCAGAATTTTTCTGTTCATACATTTATTTTTTAATATTTTTTGCCCTTCTTCAATTTCGGCCAAAATTTTTTCTATTTCAATTAGCTGTTCCATCAAGATTTAAGGTAAAGTACACATTATTAAATGGTTCCTGAAGCAGCTTCGACGCCTCAGTGAAGGGGGCCTCATGCCCCATACTATGTGGGGCCTCTCGCCCCAAACCCACATATTTTAATTTGACGTCTATATTTTGAGCTAAAATGCAAAAAACATGATCCAAATCATATTTATGTGATGGTCATAAAGTGAAGCGATGCAGATATCCATTATACTTTTAAAAATTTCCAAAAGTTATTTCTGACAACCACTTTCAAAGAATTCATCAAAGTTACAAAAACCATGCACCTTTTTTTGTTTCTTTAATTACGACTATGGTTTGGTGCTGAATGCCTTGAAAATTTGTGACGTCGCCTAAAAAGCCTCTAGCTCCAATCCTATCAATAAGAAAAAGCACCAAAAATGTAAGTTTAGAAATAACCCTGGAGGGGCTTCTCACCTAACCCGGGCTTCTTGCCCCGACCCACTCTATTCATTGTTAGTGTGGCTCCAAGCCTAAACAGCTCATGCTGAATTTGGATTCCGAAATAAACTTGTAAACTTGTAAAACTTGTAAACTACCACTATGTGCAAGTTATGAAGCCTTATATTTATCACTTTCATGATTCAAAAGCCCAAAAGGGATTGATTAATTGGTAACTAAAGATAACAAAATTTATCATCGCTCTCCTAATGAATAATGGAAGCGCCATAAGACCAATGTTTCAACCAAAACTTCAGTCTGTCATGCTGCCTAATTCGAGAAGCATACCTCACAAATGTATGTACACTTTTTGAACAATATTGTGTTAACTATTCTGAACACCCTCCTTTCACATTTCACAGTAAAGCTCTCAGCAAGGTTATCTGACATGCAAATTTAATTTCTGTATGATAAAGTTCAGTGGTGACTTCAAACAAATTATCAAATCAGGCAACACACATTTGCTGGGAAGATGTGAGGCAGTTCATATCAAACATGAATATGCCATACCAAGGCAAAAATAAAACATACTTTACAAACTTTTGACAGTGAGAATGGAAGCTTGTTACTTATGAATGTCTACTTTTGTGCA
Organism: Platynereis dumerilii; assembly: GCA_026936325.1. Taxonomy (NCBI): domain Eukaryota; kingdom Metazoa; phylum Annelida; class Polychaeta; order Phyllodocida; family Nereididae; genus Platynereis; species Platynereis dumerilii. The sequence goes on along the minus strand of JAPTHN010000004.1, from coordinate 45,897,026 downwards.
TTTTGACATTATCTGCATGCATGGCACTGTTGTTAAGATGTGACAGTAAAAAAATGAAACATTCCTTTTATCTAATTATCCATTTCCATGCAGATTCCATGCTTGAAATGTATTAATTCTACTTTGTGAATAGCATTAACAAAATGAAATTTGCGCAAGGTTGATATTTGCAGTACTGAAGTTGATATTAGCCTCAGTAAAAGCATTTCACAAAGTAGACTGCATACCAAGTGCATTCATTTTAGCGACAAATTATACAAAATATATGTAGTAAAACGGCAGCAAAAATGTTATGCGAGTATGCCACTATGTTAGTACCACATTATCCGATGGATATCTTCAGTGACAGATATATAAGGCAATGTATTCGTGTACAGTCAGATGGTATATTCCGATGGCATTACTGTTTTACTGATAGATGAATAAATGAGGCAAGTAACGTTATTGCTTTAGCGTGCGCATAATTCTTGTCATTTTGCAAAATAGAAATGGGACTTATGTAGCTATTTTATATGCCATATCAAGTGGATGCTTCATTTTGAAAGGAAAAAGATGCTCTTGCAATATGAGATATTCATCAAAAATGCCGGCTGAATTAAGACTGAATTAAGTAATATGCAAGCAATTCCAGAGGTGAAAAAAAACGTTCTATTGTTCTTTTCTGATGGAATTGTCCAAAATAAGCTTGTAAGTCATAGCTAAGTAAAATGCCACAAGTTTGATTTGAATTTTTTCAAAATTATTGCTCATTGCTTTGACCTTTTTCTTAACGTTGATTTAATTTCAGAATTTTAAAATGTGAAAAAACTTAGCCATTTAAATGCCACTAACAATGAGTGAATGCCAAAGACATGAGAAACAATGACATAATGGGTAAATTATTGCTCATTCAAATTGTGAGGTCAAAACTGCATAAGCACAGAATCTGATGCTGAGTAATCAGATCCCGTCTAAACAACATCTTCTTGGGAAGGCACGCTTTAACGCATAAATACGGATTATCCTACAACCCATAATAAAGTTAGAATTTTACTTTTTTTTGGGTTGTAATGTAGCTTAAAATCCCACTTGGGACCTTCAAACACCATACATGTACCAACTTGGCCAATAAGCTACTTCTGATAAAAATCATTTAATCATAAAATCCACTTTCAAAGACAGGCTTGGTAATGCGTCAGAGCCATTGGTGCATTATTCCTTATTGCAAAATCCCATTCATCATCAAATTTAATAAATCTTGGTACTTCTGCACAAGTAAAAACCCTCAAAAACACTCTCAATCAATCACAAAATCTCATATTTCCTCCAAGAGACAAAAAACCTGTTGGTCAACCGGTCACAATAAGAGCAATGAACCTGACGCCTTTTCAAACTTTTTCGCAAAACCACAATTTTTCAGCAGTCCATCATAATTATTCACTTGATTGCTCTTGGTGATCCATCTTCTTTATTGTTTGCTTCTTCTTTCTCTTCTTCTTATTCTTTTTCTTATTCTTCTTTTTCATCTTCTTCTTTTCTCAGACTTCTTTATTCGTACCTTGTGCATTCTTTGTCGTTATTTTTCTTTTGTCATTCTTTGTTGCTTTCTGTTAGTGTTCGTGGATCAAATTACCTTAGAATACAGAAATGTGTTTTCTGCATAGGAACAGTGTATCTGAATTAGGTTACACAAGTGATTGATCTTGGCAACTTACAAGTTAGAGGTACTAGTGGTTGAGGTTCTTGCCTGCTGACTCAGATGTTGCAGGTTCAATTCACAGACATGGCATGGGGAAACCGAGTAGATCCTCCCTTACCCTTGCTTCTCTTAAACCAGGTGTAAATGGGTACTCAGCTATAAGTAGTGATGGCAATTGAAGAATGGCTTAGCATTGTGTGCGCAAGAAAAGGCTGCCTGGCAGTATACTCCCAGGGTAGTTGAGAAAGGCTCATGCTTAAACAGGCTTGCAGAGGATATAATTATATTATAAAGTCTGCTGAGACTGTCTGTGTAGTGGACAATAAAAACTAACATTTACATTTATTTCTTATGCCTTTCAAACCGTTATAAAAAGGAATATGTCATCTCAATCTTTCATAGGCTAATTTTAAAAAAACCTAATTCTATGACTAATTGAAAATTTATCAAAACGTAATATAAGATGAAATATCCAAGGTGAACAATAACGCTCGAGATTTTTTAAAAAGTCTCTGATGTAGGAGTTAAAATGAAAGAGATAATTGTTTTCTTTATGAGATATGTAATTTTTAGTTGGCAGTACATTATTGATAACACTACACCTGCCTGACCTTGTCATATTTGATGTTATCTTATGCCTGGCAAATTATATTGCTTTATTCATCTTTTTATGTTGGTTGTTTTACTTGCAAGGTGGGAGGTAAAACAACTTTGATGTTTCATCCAATATTTTAACACCTGTTTAACTCATCAGGAAAAGCATTAGCCATGAAAAGGAGGGTATTCTTAAAAAAACCAACAGAGTACTTAAAAAACCAAAAAGTATATGAATAGCTCCAAATCAACTTGTGTAAATGGAAAGTAAACATGTACATAGACCTATTCTAAAACACTTTGTCTTTGTGTTCATTATGTGTTGTAGTGATGCCGGTACTGGTGCTCAGTTTGCACTCTTCCCGCAGCCGGCTACTTCTTTATGCATGTATTCTACAGGTTCTTGTCCATATTTCATCTCGCGCCAATTTTTCACTGCCCATTGTATTGTCGTTTGCCAACACCATTTGTGCTTAGTCTAACAGAATTTTTGTCGCTTATGTTTTAAAAGTCTTTCGCATAAGACGGACTGCTCCTGGTGCCCAGCTCAGTGTTAGCACACTGAGCTTTTAATGTCTGGGCCCAGGTTCCATTCTCAGTCGAAAGTCACCTCATGCAAGGTTACAAACAGCAGTATAATATTGGTTAGTGCCTCTTCATAAATCAGGACAACATTGTGCCCAATAGTGCCCCTTCTATTTCTTCCTCGGACAGTTACCATTGCCACAACATTTCCAAATTTCTTCATTCTGCATTTTCCCATTTTCCTACAAGTCGAATACATATATCAATGTTAAAGTACTTACCGGTGCATAACATTTGCAATAATGTCTTTCTTCTTCTCCTTTCAGAATGTGACTGACACCCTTGGACTAGTCATGGCTTGATTACCCTCTTCAACAACATACATACGCCGTATTAACAGTGACAGCACCTTTTCAAAACCATGTCGACGAACAATGCCAGGGACGACACATGAGTGTGTGGATTCTGAACATCATCTAAAACTACATTCGCACATCAAATGCCACAATGACGTGATACAGACACATCAAAAGCAATACTGTTAAACCAATCTGCTATAACGCTTCATTCAAGGAAATACTTGGATTATCGCTCAAAATGGTTCGCATGCAATTTACCCATGGAGTGTGGATTGCCATTGTTACTGTCTTCACAATTTTAGTTAAAGGTGAGTGCTTCAAAGGCTTATTTCTATTATTAGTATTAGATTGCAAGAAATTATAAAATGAATAAAACGTAAAGTTTACCTTTCCAGAAGGGTCCTTGGTGGATGTCAGTTTGCCTTAACGGACATCCAGTTTAGCTTTCAGCTTTCCTTTGATGGTTTACAATCCTTGCTATAGATAAATGGAATTACACACAACAATTTAAACTCTGAAGCATGACATCATGAGGAATAGGTCAGTGATTCGTCGATTGCCCCAGCTGTGAAATGATGCTGAAAGCATGACATCATACTTGCTCCACAGGTATTCAAGTAAAAGTCACATAGTTTTTATTGTCTTTCAGTGTGAATAGTTGTGTTGGTGCCAAGAGCTTGCTATTTTTCCTGGACTGTAGATAATCCAATATTCTTTGTTAATGGTTATCTTACATAAATTATGTAGACTACACACTATTTTCTTTAAATCGTGCAATGATGCTGGCTTTTTAAAATGTTTTCTTGCAATACAAGCCATGCCTAATTTTCAAACAATACTTCTCTACCACTGACCACAGTCAACGCTTAAGATGCCTTAGTCAGCGAAATGTATAGCAAATCATAGTGGAGCACCCTAGTTGTCTGGATAAGTTCCAAACATGGTCTGGACAGCTGAGGGCTTGTTAGGTGGATGTAGAGTTATCCTCTCCTAATGCTCTGAATAGCCTTTCCCCTCCTCTTGTATATTCTACTGACGCTAGACTTTTCAGCCAAAACACGGTGAGCTCACTCGCGCCTAGAATACTAATTCGCAAGTTGACAGCAAGCTTTAGCAACTGTTGCTACAGGCGACAATGTTTTACATAAATGGGAGACGTTTTGTCATTTTCCTCTTCTCATGCAAGTTTGAGCGATATTGGCAACGATATTCTGGAAGACGTACCACTATTATTGTACTTCGGAAGTACTGGATCACAATTTATTTCCGCAATCATTTTTGAAATTAAGTCTTTTGTTCACTCAATTCAGTATCAAATTAAAGTTGGAAATGATTAACATCAACTTTTCACAAGCTGCAGGTAAAAGGTATCGTTTATAAGGTAATCGGATTAAACCGCTAGCTTTTAACGTGATCCATCCATCCATTTGCTTGGGGTTATTAAGTATTGGCCCATGCATTATACATCTATCTTCAAGCTACACAGTAGGTGTGAAAACTAACAGAAATGTATTTATGCAGAAACCATTCATTTTAGATACAATGGATAAACATGCTCCTTGGGTGACTCCACAGTTGGACCTAGGACTCAGCGGTCCAGCTGATCACTAAACCAACACTATACCATTTGAGTCTACCCCCTGCTACTGCTAATCTCTTGCATAGAAGCTACCCCATCCTCTTTTTACTTAACACTAAGAATTGTATTACTAACTCCATAAATAATGTGGAGGTTTTTCGAATGAGAGGAGCAACCATGCTGTGTTTTTAAACTGAAACAATAAATTTCAATACACAACTGTCTGAGTAGACAGAAGGGAAGGAGAAGATGTGCAAAGTTCTTGCATATAATGAGTGAAGTATAGGCTTAATGTTCTTATTTTATGCATTAAAAAGTTGTACAGCCATAAATATCCATCAGAACCTACAATTTATTTCAAGTCAAGCCCGGCATGATGCTGAGAAGAGAAGCCTATTTCTTGCAAACGATGCCTTGGAATACACAATATTGTACATCTGCCATGGAGAAGATAAGCTTGATTAAAATCAAACCTGTTTATGCAATGTCAAAACTTTAAAGATTACACTGTACAGATAGATAGATAGATAGATAGATAGATAGATAGATAGATAGATAGATAGATAGATAGATAGATAGATAGATAGATAGACAGATAGATAGACAGATAGATAGATTTGGAAAGTGCAGCCAGTTCTGGGCACCCACAGAGGTTGGTGGATGAGATGTGGCGGGAAAGAGAATAGGAGTCCTCAACATGCCACACATTTACCCATGTGAGGTACCTTTTACCCACTCAACACAGACACTGATCACAAGGGGCTGCCAATTTAACGTCTTGTCCGAACGGCACCCAGCTGGAATTTGCTCATCAAGGTCCACTGAAAATTTTGGGTTCTCCAACCGGGATTCTAACCCATGCAGGCAAAGACTTTTTAAAAATTAACAGAACAGGGCTGACCTCTAACCATGCATTCTACGACCCTGTAAACATACCATGCATACAACCCATATACATCAGTGCATACTATGTTTGTTTTGAGGCATCTCAGCCCATTTCTTCTTTTGCCATATAGATATCCAGATGCTCAAGGCCTGTTCTTAGCAATGTCACTTCCACTCATACTGCTAATGGCTTCTGGGATTGCTTGTCTCAGCCAGTTGCATCAAAGAAAGCACCAGATACTGATTTCAATCTTTCTGCTGAAAAATTCTGCATCTGCTTCTGTCAGGCTTTTGTCAGGCTCTTGCCAGGCTTTTGTCAAGATTTTGTCAGGCTTAATTCAAATTGAAGACTACTCACCCATTCTGTAGTCAGGATGTACAGTTTTGTACACTTCATTGTTGACTTATTCATTACCACTAGCATAGGGTTTTAACAACAGGGATATATCCAGAATGCATAGAATTTAAAGTATGATGTCCTGTATTTGTGTGACCAAACTATTCCAACATTATGCAAGGTTGGTGATGCATGGGATGTTAACCATGCAGGCCCACAGGCTATTTATGAGTAATTTTTTACTCAAGTGAAAGTTTGCACAGATCCAGCGAAAAGGCTGTCTATCAAAATGCTGATTACAGTTGAATGCACATTTGTCACTAAAATCCTCTGCGGTGCAAATATTGACAAGTTTAATTTGTCAGCAGAATTATGATAGACGGGAATGGAAAAGTGCATCATTCATAATGAGCATTGTGATACCTTTTCTGAAGATTCTAACTGATGTTACTAGCAGTACAACTGGGAAACAGAAGCAAGAAATTTGGTGGGAGTAATGCGAATTGTGTTTCTATGGCTTTCTTGAACTATCTTCCAAGCACCAATTCAGCATGACAAAGACACTTTTTAATTTCATTCAGCCACTTGCATGAAATGTACTCCTTTTTGATGATGCTTCTAATTGCACATCTTGTACTCACAGTTGTCTGGATGAGTCCTGTGAGATTCAGTTGCCAAATCTTCTCTCAGATGCAAATCGAATTTGTAGACAAGATGAGGAGACCCACCTTGAATGTACAATCACAAGAGCTGTGCTTAAACATACTCACTTGCACTGGGGGAGTGGGGGTGCTGGTATGACATTTCTGTACCTTAGAACTGGAATACTGAAAGTATCAAGAAAGAATTATTGTGATTGTTTGTAATTATATTGCTACATTTCTGTACAAAATACATGAAATGGACAGATACCGGTAATACAAGTTGGACGACGAAAATCAGGATTCTCATAACATGGCACCAAAAATCAACACAAATACACTTAACCCAATCAGAAAACAAGTTAAACAACAAAAGCTGGTCTTCGGTTTGATGCTCAGTTTCTTTTAAATGACGGCAGATTTTTTTTTTTCGGATGATGTCGAAAATATATTTTTTGAAAATATGGTTTCAGAAAAATGTTTCTTCTTTTTTTTCTTCATTCCATAAAAATATAATACCACCTCATCCTCAGCTGTTGTCTGTTGAAAAGGTGTTTTGCTGAAATCCATATCCATCAAACAAGTCGCACCCCTGTCAACAAGGGTCGAACATACAGAAACAGTTTGAACAGCCTGATGCAGATCCTTCATTTACTTAAAATTCCTTTGCTTACCTAAACTTTCAAGTATGCATTGTGCATCCATCAACATCACCCCTTTGAAACTATCCATCATCCTAAGCAATGACCATCAGGTGCTGTTTGCACTGTGGGGTCAAATATTCTTGCCTTCTGCTGTTACCTATCTCCACCCTATGTTGTTTGCTTAGGGTTGAGGGTAGGCTGTAAGAATGCTTCCAGCAAGCCTCAGGCATGATGCTTGTCTCAAGGTGTTTCTGATGATGCCTCTGATGATGCCTCCTGTGGTGAGGCCTCTAGAGGCCTTTGGGAGGTTACAGTATAACCCTAAAAACACTGATTCTCCAGTATCACTAGGGAACCTTGGGTTAAAGATTGTATCCAGTGTCAGTAGTCAAGTGTCTGAAGTGAAGACTTGAGATAATGGACTATAATTTACCACCTTGAAGTTAGGGCTCAGAAATTCAGTTTATAAAGAATGGAGCATTTTAGATCAACCTTGTCCAAAGGAAAATTCGTACATCTTTTAACTGAGAGAAAAATTAATTTTGAATGCAATATGCTTAAAAGTATCATCTGAACTATAAATAAATATAGTGCTGTGGAAGATATGAGTTTGAAGGGAGTAACTCTAAGGCCGAGCACGAGGTAATACCCTCATGGAAACATTTGGATGGCACTGTATCTTTCAATCCTCTTTGGATGGTCTTTGGTTGCTTATGTTTTGTTTTCTCTCTTGGTTAAAGGAGCTTGGCTGATTAAGAGCAGAAAGGGCGAAAAAGCTCTTAGGAAGACCAAAGGTCAATCGCGGGGTGAACCTGTGGTATTCCGATTGGCCTACTGAGATATATCGATGGTTTGTGTTCTTATGGAGGTCATTGCCTCTTACTCATGGTGTGTTTTCTGTTTATTTGTTTTTGTTATTTTGTTTATCTATTTCTTTATTCTGTCCCAATATCTGTTCGGAAAATGTGCTAATCATGCTTCTATTTAGAGCACCTGACTTGACAATTTTGAAGATATTTCTATCTTGCTTTCTTCCTTTCTGCCTTTCTCCCTTCCTTCTTTCCTTTCTTTCTTCCTTCCTTCCCTCTTCCTTCCCTCCTTCCTCCCCTCCCATTCTTCCTTCCTTCCTTTCTTTCTATCTTCCTACCTTCTGTCCCATTATCTGTTCAGACAATATACTTCTATTTTGAGCACCTGACAAATTTGAAGCAATTACTTCGTTCTGCTCATCTTTCACTTATATTATCATCTTTCTCACCATTTTTCTCCCTTTCATGTCAGTTCTTGGGCTGTGTTATGTCATAGGCAAACTAAGTTAAGGGTCTTCCTGCCATAAACTATACAGTTTTATCAGACGTTGTTAGGAAGGCTATTCTTCAAGGCTGTGAGATTTAGGTTTTCAAGAGGACCAAGCACCCTACAACAGTAGCCTTTTATATATGTCCTTCCTTTTTCAAGAGAACTTCCAGTAGTTAAAATCACACTTATGGCTCTTGAAATTGTATGTCTTTAGCCTTCTTTGTATGCTGATGTGTGTTTTATTTGCTCTTTTGTGGAGAAAATGAAGCTTGAAGTTTATGGTTGTTGTGTGATGGAAATATAGCTGAAAAGAACACTAAGTACAAGCGTATATTCCTAATTGCCAAGAAATTTTTAGAAGTTCAGTTCTTGACTTCATATATTTTAGAAATATCAGAAAAGGCACATTATACTTGTGTCTTGATGAACTGTATTGAAGCTAAATTTGGTGGTACAATCTCTATAAATTCAAAGTCAATTGCTGCGGAGGTCAGATAATGAACAGCCGCTGAAGGAACAGTTTTGATTGTCGATTGCAGTTGATGTCCCCAATGGCAGTTGACATTCGGCTGATTAATTCCTAAACGATGCAATCATTATTTGGTTCAGCTATAGCAAAATACAATTGGTTCATCAAGAGTCTGTTCCAAGGTAATTTTCAGACAGATTGTGCTGATTGCAAACAGCGGGATATAATCGGCAGTTATTTCTTCAAAAATTTAGACAAAAATTATTGTCGCAATTTTAAATTCTCAAACCATTGTGAATGCTTTATACTTATACACTTTGAAAGAAACTTCAAACATGAATATTGAGAAAGCTGTCTGAACCTGTACTTCTTTGGAACCTGGAACAGCCGATAATAGTGGTGGAGTGTTTACCTGCTTATTGTTTCAGTTTGAGTTCCAGCCATACCCATTTGCTCACCTCCATCTGGGTGCAAATGGATACTTGGCATCAGTCAGTGATGGTAATTGTGTAGGGAATTAGCAATGTGGTTCCGGAAACAGTTGCCTGGCTGTACACTCCCTGGGGGGGAGTTGAGAAAGGCTCATGCTTGTTTAGGCCCTGCCAAGAGTGTAAGTGTAAAGTCATTTGAGATTGAATTTGGCTTTAAAAATATACATATTAAAATTATTCATTTGTTTGAACTCCCAAAGATGGGGGAAAAAAGATGATACATAAAATTTGTAGTGTAATATGTGTGTACATTTATCATAACTTTCTATCACGGGATTATATTTGATGTACTTCAGAAATACATATCAAAAGCACTTTGATTTTGCGAAAGATAGATGTGTTTTATGCTTACAATTCTTGGTGTGCCCCAAGGCTCCTAGGGAAAACAACCTCATGCTCATCAGTCCATCATTTGCATATAGATACCCAATTACTCGAGAAAATTGAGGTGGGAGGGACCTATGAGAAATACTGGGCCTTGAAATGTCCTGATTTTGCCAATTGCCCCACTTTGGAGATGAATAGTGTTCAGATATTGGTATGGTATAAGTAAGACAAGAACAGCAATGTATTTTCTGTGCTTACACAATTATTTAGATGTTTAAATTGTAATGATCAGATAAGTTTATTGTTGGAAACTTGAGCCCCATCCAGGAAGGTTTTGCTTTATTGGCTTAACCTCAGCAATTTCTGGATCTTGTGCCAAGTGTATCAATTTGTACATAAATACAGCTGGGTGATAAATGCTGTATTGTTTTTGTAGTGTTGTCTTGATTTGATCATTGATCAGAGACAATTTAATTGTAACTTTATTGAGCATGAATACCATAATTTAAATTAATATAGGAATTTCCGGATCATATCATTGGTAGTTCACAATTTGTTGAATTTGTTGAACAAGATACATGGAGGTGCTATTGCGTAAGAAGTACGAGTTGTACAGATTATAGTTAAATGATGCAGCCTTATTTGCAAAATCAATTGAAAAGATGCCAAAAACTCAAAATGTAGAAAAGATGGGTTCTAACAAAACATAGTTTTATCAATATTTTTACCAATATGGTTTTCCTTGATCATTGAGTAAGTTTTGATGTATCTTGCCACCATAAAACATTTTGGAAAGATGGAAAATGTTTTTTTTGTATTTCCACAAACCCTAATTGGAATGATATGAGGGATAAGCTCAAAAATCAATCATTGTTTTAGTGTCAGCTTCATTTTCTGGCGTGCATTAATAATAATAATAATAATATAATAATAGACATTTATATAGCGCCAATTCCAGTAAACTGCTCAGTGGCGCTTTGTCTCACATACAAGTTGAGTGATATAATGGCAAATGACAAGATCTGGCAAGATGAGAAGACATCACTTGGAGCAGAAACTTGAAACCGTGAAACGTCTTCGCTTGTGATTGTTTGACAGCTTTTTCGTCGATCTCCGCATAACTTTCGCTTGTGTCAAAATAGCCTCAGGAGTAAGTCTATTATCCCAACACCGAGCAAGCAAGCAAATGTCTTCATTCCTTAGTCTTCTGTATATTTCTGTGTATATCAAGGCAACCACAATCTCAGGATCAAGGCAGATAAGCTGCAGGTGTACTTTGTGCTGGGACAGAAAGGGCGGCCAAGCGTTTGTCAGGTTTTGGCTGCCGATAAGATAGATAGATGGAAAGATAGCTGCAGCAATAGACAGAAAGGGGATGACACTACACTGTGCATATGTAGATATTGTATTATCCCATTGTATAATAGATGAAAGTAGGTATAATGAGTGGGAGGATGGGATAGATATAGGTGGATGAAGGAAAGATGAAACGATATCTGCATATAAAATGTAGAAATGATTTTTCTCGATCGTAACAAATAGATAGGGACATGCACAACTCCTGGTAGTTGGGTAGATGGATAGATACTATTAGACAGAAGGATACTACAATGTAAATCACCTGTAGAAATTCTACAGAACGTGAATGATTCCAATTCTTTTATAATCTTAAAAAAACCTTGAATGTTCAGCAACTTGCACAATACACAATGTCATTGTGGTGTCAAGTTCTAAATGGACATTTCAAGGTATGCTCCAATGTCCAGTTCATTCTGGGAATGACATCAGAAAAACTGGACCCGGAAACAAGTCAATCATCAGATTAAAGAGAACAGCCAGGTGCATTATTGAAGATATTTTTCAAATGGTTTTTCTGAAGCTGTTGTTGTCCTGTTATTGTTATACATTTTTGGTCCTGAAGTATTTGGTTATGATTCACAGTGCATATTTTTAAAACAGACCATAAAGTGCATTTATGATCCGTCCAATAATGATGTATCCTTCAAATTTGCTTCATTGACTGAGATCATGATGTTATGCTGATGCTGGTTTTGGATCAAACTTGTGTTTGGCAATTTAAGATTGCTGAAGTTGGTTATGGGTTATCAATTCAATATCGCCAAACTAACTGCGGCAGTCAATGACACATGTATACAGACTTGGTATGCATCCAGTCTCAAACAATTATTACTAAGCCTGTACATGTCAGGGATTGCCACAGTTTAGTGGAGTGATCTTTAACTGTGAATTGCCAACACAAGGATGATCCACAACCAGCCTCAGCAGGACATCATGCTCTCTGGCAAAGAGGAAAATTTGAAGGATATACTGTTATAGTTATTTACATTGTTTAAAATAAGAGTCTTTCAGATTATTCACTAAATTTTATCATTCTGGGTAGAACATACTTTATCGAATACAGTCTTTATTGAACGTGCAGAGACATTTAAACAACTGCACTGGGGAATTTTTACATTCTCCACCTCTTGCATATGAAAAGGGGTGGGCATGAGCATGGCAGTGCTATAATAAACCATCATGAAATATCAACAGTGATAATTCCCCTTGGCAAGTCATGGGGCCCACTAGCTTTGAGATGTGAAAAAACATTAGAGATACAGAGATACCCGCACAGAGAAAGATAACCTTGACCCCATCTCGAGATGTCTTGTCCCACCCAAATGTTTGGAGGCCGCCCACCTGCATTGCATGTGTGATGTATGCTGAACGGTCAAACCAAAGCCGCGGGTGGTTGATGTTTACCAATTTGCTACAATTTGTATTGCATGCTTCCATGCAAGTTACTCAGAAGTTCAGAACTATGTTCTTTATTACATGAACTCCCAATTTAATAATCCTTATGTATACATACTTCGTTCTTACATAAGTAGTAGTAGTAGTAGTAAAATTTTATTTAAAGTCGTAATCAATCAGGACAGTCAATAAAAAGTGTATAACAATTTACAGACAACCAAGCAAGAAGCTTCTGTACGACTTAAAATCAACAATAACAATTATTAAACTATCTACAATAAGAATATATATACATATATGTACAATTTTTTAACCATACCTGTAAAGCAATTGTCTCAAACATCTTTTACATTGACAAAAAATAAATAAATAGATACTCATTTCTTTTTGATAGTACAACTTTGGTAAACATTTTGTTTCAGCTAATCAAACGCTCGGCCCTGAGCCATTGTTGATCTGGTTCAAAGTTGAACGACAGGATCAACTTTTGGCTAGGTCCGAGGATACCCTTGTGCTTATTTTAGTAGTAAGTTCATAATAGTCATTCAATTAACCTGTATAAAAACAATGTGACATCACCTTTATACTCATTCACCAACATTTATATCATACCAGGGTATCTCTTCATTGGACCTTGGCCGCTCTTGCTGCCTAGGTCCAAGTCAAAGATGTATCACCTGAGTAATGATATGTATAGTAAAAATTTCATCACAACATTGTTTAAATTTTGTGTTGGATTTAGGAGGCATAACAGTAACCTTAAAGGGGCGGTACTTCCGATTTGAGGCATGTTCAGTTTTCATTTCTTTGTCTTTTGTTATAAGAACTCAATTAACTGTAAGTCAGTACAATTGTACAGCCAATTTGTGATGGATAATTTGAAAGAATTTAGCGAACTGCTTTGCTTAATTTCTGAAGGCACGTGGTTCCATAGTTTAGATCCATAGTATCTTATGCTCTTTTTACCATACTTTACAGTATTGAATTTTGGTAGTTCAAATTGATCATTATCTCTCATATTATAAAGTGTTGAGCACTGGTTAAACAACTCTGAAATGTACGAGGGAGTTGTTTGCGTCTTGATTTTAAACATCTGGATAGCTACTTGTTTTATACATCTTTTATATATATCCAGTTGCTTCACACTCCGACAAAGTTCTTCGTATGCAGTAACTTTGTCACTTGCAACAAATCTTAATGCTCTTTTGTTGGTTTTTTCGATTTTTTCCATATTTGTTTTGCTGGAAAACATCCATACTAATGGGCAGTAGTTGAAAGTGCTACTTACGTAACTATTATAGATTATAGTTTTGCATTGTTTATCTAGGTAGTGATTTATCCTCTTGAGGGCATTTATTTGTTTACCTGCCTGATTACACACATTTTCAACTTGAAAGTTAAAGTTTAGTTTATTGTCTATTTCAACACCAAGTATGTTTATCGCCAATTGTGTCTTAATAGAATTACCATTGACCATTAGTTGATGATTCTCAGTCATTTCATTTAAGAACATAAGTTGGAACTTGTCCGAATTTGCTTTCATATTGTTTAGTTTGAACCATTCTACAGCTTTTTTACAATCTCCTTCCAGTATAAGCCTAATTTCCTCAACATCTTTGCTACTGTAACACAGTGTATTGTCATCAGCATAGTTATAAATTTTAGAATTCATGCCATAGTACATTAAGTCATTTATAAAGATATTAAATAAGAGTGGTCCTAATATGGACCCTTGGGGGACACCCTTTATATTTGATACCCATTCTGAGAAAGTGTCTCCTATTTTGACTCTTTGTTTCCTGTCAACTAGATATGATTTGAGCAGTTTACAGGCATTCATACTGAAGCCGTAGGCTTTAAGTTTAGCAAGAAGTAATCCATGTGACATGCAATCAAAGGCTTTTGATAGATCTATAGCAATGATTCCTACTTTAAGACCATGATCTATTGCCAGACGCCAGTCTTCTGTCATTCTAAGAAGGATGTCTTGACATCCGTACCCTTTCCTGAACCCTGATAGGTAATTATGTAATAGTGGTTCAATATATTTGTTAATTTGATTAGATATTACTTTTTCTAATATTTTCGATAATGCTGCAAGGAGGTTTACAGATCTGTAGTTGTCTTTGTTTAGTTCGTCTTTCTTCTTATATAACGGAGTTATGTTAGCTCTCTTATCAGGGAAAACTTGTTTTTGTAAACATTTGTTAGCTATGAAAGTGATAGGTTTTGCTAGAGTTCTACTTGTCATTTTGATAAATTTCATGGGAATTTCATCGTAGCCAGCAGCTTTTTTGCTTGATAGAGAATATATAATTTTATTTACTGAATGTTCAGATACCTCTTTAAAATCAAAATTGGCTTGGCTGTTGTTAATAGTATTCAAGATAATATTTACACTAGGGTGACCTTGATATTCTGCTATTATGTCCTCAACATTTCTTTTAATTGCAACAATGAATAGTAAGAATGAGGACTTTTCTTGAAGGACTGAAAACTGTCAGAAGCTATGTATATACACTCTTGTTAACAAATATAAATATGGAATTTTTTTTTAAAGTATAAAGTGGCAAAAGATATAAATTTCACTGTTCGAATGGTAACAAGGTATCTTTCTCAGTCGCTTTTGAACACCACAATCACTTTTTCAACACCTCAAAGCTCCTCAACCACTATATTTTTAAACAAGAATAGTGAATTTTTATTTGTACCGTAATATTGGCCTGTCATTGGTCGTGTGTTCCAGAAGGAGTTGCCAAAGTTATTGATTTCTATGGAAATTGCAGATGTATTCCACATTTCTCAGATAGAGTGTACATAGCACTGTATGTTAGAACATTTCTCCTGACTTCTTCTTGAGGTCATGGCTATCTTTGACACTGTCAACAAACATAGAACCACAGATGCTCAGGCAACATAGATCTGTGGTATATGATATCAATGGACAGACTGGACCTCCCAGCTGCCCACTCCACCTCAGGAGTACAGGGTGAAGTCAGAATTATTGTCTAAGTGATGACTGGAGGCCAGTGGAGGGTGTGGGATCAAGACACTCTTACTTGATTAATGGTGAGAGTTTAGCTTCCTAAACTTCGAGTTCAAGTCTGTTGTGAAGTGTAAGTTATTCGTCTTCTGGTCGTGTGTCTAACTTTTGTAACTTTGGAAGTTTTGAAACTCTACCGCCGGGATGTCAAAACCAATCGACTTGAGTCGGTATGATTTTGACATACCATGAAAGATTATAGCTAATTACCTGTACATTTCCTGAAGGAAAGTGGAGTTTTTAAAAGTCAACATAAGTGTTTTCAAACTCATTCATTTGAAAGTCTGACATATCAGTCACATTCAATTACAATATTTGACTAACGATAGAGACACTTTTGAATACCTATTATAGGCTTATAATAATTGGTTTTGACAGTTTTGAAGCTTTCTAGGCAAAACTCTTTTGAACTTGTAAATTTTTCTGGTGAAAGTAGTTACTTTTTCTTGTATTCATTTCCATACTGTATACCAAAGCGAAGGACATGTTGCTTTTTAAATGTGTATGTATACTTTGCCTTTAAAGTGGTTGGAAGTTACATACTGTTTCAAAGCTCCTCTGCAGCCTTCCATCTGCTTTGTGATTACTGCAGTTAGCTTGAACAAAGATGTCTTTTAGCTTTGTTGACAGCTGATGATGTCAGTGACAGTCAACCTCTCATCCTCAGAGCCTCTCATCTCCTTTTCTCCAGGCTAATGTCACTCATTCTTTTCACTGACTGTCTCTGTCAGTCTCTTACTCTTTTGTTAGTCTTTTCATCTGGCCTAAAGGCTTCTCTTGAGACTACCATCTCTCTCCTTGGGTGGAGAGCAAAGAGGTCAGGTCTCCATGGCAACAAATGTTAGTATACATCATGGTGTGTCAGCAACCAGCCATTTTCGCCCTTTGTGTGTCACGACATAAAACACAGTGGCATCGCATTTGACCATAACGGCAAAAGGTCAGTTGCTCCTTGTTTTTCATTTTTCTCAGTTTTTTTCGTTTTTCTAAGTCTATTTACAATTTACAAGCAATGCTGCTGTATGGTGAAGAACTTCAGCAGCAAGCCAGTTATCAATTATTTCTCATTGCTACTGGATATGCCATTATCTCATCACTTGATAATTTTGATTTATTTAAATCACTCCTTTTCATGCAAAATAGACAATGAAGTTTCTCTCTCAAAGCATTGGATTTGAAGGCAACAGATTGGAAAACTTACCGTGTGTCATAAGACCAAGGATTTGAAGCATATGACTCCTAGGCAGGAAACATAACATGCTTTTAAGAATTTTGAAAAGCATGGTGATATCAGTCTACCTACATTTAAATACAGATGGGAATATGATTCTTCAAATCATCTCAAGATGCATTGTAAAACAAAGTTAACATTCTAATAATTTATCAGAACTACATGTACAGTCACTTCCCACTTTTGGAGTTACATGTATACTAAGGTGACATGGTCAATTTGATTAAAATAAATCACTATCCAACCTATGGGCTTTCAACAATGACATAAATTGCATTTGTTGTTACACATTCTGTGCCAGCACCAAATGACAATTTTTGGAAACTGAACTTGCTAACATGATTTAAGTGAATCACTCCAAAGAAATTAAAGAAAGTACATCAAGAATCACACACATCTCCAAGGCAAGAAACATAATGTGCTATTAAGAATCAAGAAAAGTGTAAGTGTGGCAATATGAGACTACCTATGTTTAAATATATTCTGAATCAAAATTGCTGAGCCAATCAAATGCCATGAAATCAATTATAACGTTATTGGTGTGTAGAGTGTGTTATTGGCTTGTTTTTGTCATGGCTGTCTCCAGTATGTCCATGCACTTAATTGTCAAATGAAGAGGTAAGCTTGGGGTAGGACTATGTGTAGGTGAAGTTTAATAAAAAATATTTACAAAAACAAGAAACTTCACCTGTGTAATAGTTGAAGTTTAATAATAATAAAATGAAAGAAAATAATATGATTCTCCTGTAAGTGGAATCATAATTATTTTGCAGCATAATCTCTGTTACTAGGGCCATGAGAAAACATTTTATCCTCAAGGGGCCAGATTTGCCCCGGGGCCTGAATTACCCCACATTACCCTAGGCCTACATAAGAAAACATTTATAATTCTTAAAGTCATAACAGCACAATGTAATTATCATACTATCATCCCGTCCTATTTGTCTAAAGAGTGTAAAAAACAAACAATGCAGGACATAAATCACGTAGCATCCCTAGTAGCAGATGAGCACATTTTTCATTGTGTTGTCTAATTAATCATGGTTGACCACTGCCATGCAAATTAGAGCTAAATATGGTTTGATTTTGATATTTTACTGCATTGTCATAACTGTTCTTTTTCACACGGTTTAGAAAGAATGAGAAATTCTTACCTGGTATTTCACTGTTATCAATAAGGTTTTACAGCTGAGTTAGTTCCATCATGATTATTTTTTACCCATTCACTGAAGATGCAGTAAGTCCAAATAAGATTTTACTTGATTGCATTATGTTTTCTCAGTTTTCTTCAGTTGTTTGTCACAAGTATGATATAATGCTTATTCAAAACTTGCCAATAAAGGATTAGACTGCATATTGTCAAAAACATAGGTATTGTCTAGCTTACACTCATATTAACAGCTTGTTGCTAGCTGTTTTTCTTTGAAATAAGCAAACATAATATTCTTGTAATGCTCAAGCTTTCGAGTTCACAAATTATAGTGGAAATGATACCAAGGGCTGTTTCAATGGAATTTTCATTCATTATAAGGTATGTAATATTATAATTCAATTTATATGACATTCTTAATATTGACTCAGGCAAATTCAAATCAATTTGGTAATTTATATGATATCAAAATAGTTAAAGGAAAAAAACTAGCAAAACCAAAATTATCAACAAATGCTGATTAACCTGCAATATCACCTTGAGCCATACATGTATATATATTTTAATGCACAGTATCCTATTCAGTTCAACCATATGACAGATAACGGAAGCATTTGGCAATGGTTGGGGCATACTACATGATTTATGTCCAGCATTGTTTGTTTTTTTATACTTTTATGTAGACAAATAGGACAGGATGATAGTATGATAATTGTATTGTGCTGTAATGACTTTTAGAATTATGTTTTCTTATATGACAAATAACAGAAGCATTTGGTAATGGTTGGGGGGCTTCATTTGAGAAGGCCTCACAAAATTGAAAGTCCAGTCATCACTCACTTCTAATATTTTTTTTGCTGTTTAAGTTTCGGTTTTCAATCAAACTTTGAACAACAGACTGTATAAAATTTATGAATGTGCATATGATGGGAGCTTTGCATGACAGGTACTAAATTTAGCATTTAAAACATTAGATTTGCAATTGACCACAACGTAAAATGGTACAAGAATCCATGGATTCAAAGGCTAGTCGATTCAGTATTAGGCCTATATTTATAGAACAGTGATTAACCGGGTTAGTGATATGCCTCTATTACATCTGTCTTGCAGATATGGTTATCATAGTTTTGAACTATGTGAATTTTGCAAAAAAATTTCAGTGAGGAGTAATTGCCCTGATCTCAAATTTTTATCAAGAAATGCGTCTGAAATGAAATTCCTTATTTTAATATTGTTCAATGAAACTCAACAGATTGTGATGCTGCAGTCTATCGTGCTTTACTTATCATATATGGGTCAAGCCATAAAGGTGCTGCTTCTGAGTTGTAAAATGTGTCCTCTAAGTTCAGAGGTGGCTGGCTAGAAGGGAATTTAATTGAAGCAATCTTAATGAATGCCATGCTGAACTATACATATTAGAATAAATTGTGTGAAAATTTGAGGTGAATACCACACAAAATAAAGAAGCTGTACCACTTTCTAGTCCTGAAAACAGGCCAAAAATGACGTTTTTTGGCGTTTGTGGCATGACATGGCCTAAAGATGACTTTACTAGCTGAAGTAAATTCTTTCTTTGCCCATTTTCTAAGTTTAAAATGATTACCCATGTCTTGAACTTTTATTTCATGCACAGTGAACTCCTCGGAACCTCTTATTTGATGAGATATAAGTAAATCTTCCAGAGTAACATTTTTCACTGTTTTTCGTTACTCGCCATTAGATTGTGATAACTTTTTATTTTACAATAATATTTAACTCAAAACAATGTACATATGTCGGCCTAAGTGATGCTTACAGGATACAATCCAGTTTTGAGGATATTTTGAAGCAGAATTAGGAAAAAAACAGATTTTGCATAATGTCCTTATGTGTCCCTGTTACACGGTCAAAATTCTACCCCCTGTCCTTTCACATTTTGAAAGACTGTTATGATAGTTTTTATTTCACAAGAGTGCAGAAGAATGATGGAATAAGAAATATGCCAATTTGGAAGTATGGGGAACAACAATTAAGGCCAGGGCATGAAGAAAAAGGGGCATTTGTCCTTTTTTGTCCTTGTTACTCTCATGTTACGCCCCTGAAAAGCTAAAAATGTAACAGGACAGCCACTTTTTGTCCTGTTTGTTTAAGGTAACAAGGACATGTCCTGTTATGTTTTTAACAGTCACAAAGCATTATAACAACTTTGATGGGTGTTACAGTTGCCCTATGACTTAAGAAACTTTGAACTATATCTTACCTAACAGATTTGTTAGATTGCAGCTCGATTGTAAAGTAACTCTTGAAAAGGTTGGCGATATTTGACGGATTATTTTGTATTAAAACACAGTAACAGGACAGTAACAGGACAACAGCAATTTCTGTCCTGTCAAACTACAACCAATTAGTGGTACTTGACTGTAATGCTTCATACAGATTCTTGAAACACAGATACACATTTCCACTATGGTTAACTGCTCACAGGCTACCATTAATACATGCCTGTCCTGTTACATGTCCTGTTACCCATATACATCCTGTTACTTGTCCTGTTACACAGATGTCCTGTTACTGTTTGTTATTTTCATTCAATTGGTCAAAAATAACACGAAATATAAGCAATATAACTCAGATATAGATTGCATAAGGCACATGGTACATATTTTGAACCATTGCATGGCTGAATTATTAAAATTCTTCAAGCTCCAGGGTTTTAAAGACATCTGAATGAGTCCTGTTACTGTCCTGTTGCTGTCCCATTACTGTCCTGTTACTGCACAGTTAATTACTGTCCTGTTACTGTCCTGTTACTGTATGTTTGGCTTGAATTTTGAATTCTTTATAGTGGCTATAAAAAGGTAGTTGTACCTACAAAAATTGCATAGAAAATACCTATGTAAGTTCTATGTGTAATAAGTACCTGAAGAGTTAACATCTCATCATTATTTCTACAGCTACAGTGCTCAGAACTCTAATTGTCCTGTTACGTTTTTAAAATTTTGAATCATTAGAATATTAAATATGTGTGTATGGGGAGCTTTCAAAACACTTATAAGGTGACCCAGTGGTGTTATATTTTATTATAAGCATTTAATTTTGAAGATAATAGGCACCTGGAAAGTTAAATATGTAAAAATGTGAAAATGTTGCGTTTTTTCAATTTCCCATTTGTATGGCTATTCCTAAAAAAGTGGAAGGTTTAATCCAGTGATCTCTATCTATGGATTTGGCTGATCCCATTGGCTGCCACATAAAGTCACGAGCTGGCCTGGTGCTGCCATGTTATTGGGAACAATCAACGTCAACAAAGGCATGTGGGTTGACAAATCCTTCTCTTGCGACTGTTTAAGGCTAATAACTTCTTTCAAGTGTCCCCCACTTCAATAAAATGAAGTACAGAATGCAACAGAAGCATCCCACGCCTCACTGTGTCAACAAATACTTAACTCAGACAATTTAAAACCTGCAGCCGTCGCTATTTTCGGCCACCGCTGGCCGTTTCTTGCACTGTCAATGCAGTCAGACTTTGTACAGCTGCTCACCTTTTAAAGCTCAATTTTGAAATGGCAATCAGAATTGCCAAAAAAATACTTGACACTTTCTCTGAATCACTAAAGTGCAATTCACACACACACTTAACCCCCAAATGCCAACATTCCTAATTACAATTAACTAGGCAGGTCTATTTAGCCTAGGCTAGGCCTAACTGTGATTGAAGGACTCTTAAGCTTTTAATTGTATTGACTAAATTGCTGTTTTCATGTCCTGACCTTATTGGAGTTTGCATAAATAAATTACATGAATAAATAACCTTATAGGCATATGGCTCAGCTGGGTTGGAGAGGGACTTTTAATAAGGCACTGATATTATGTAGGTCTATAAAATAGTATAAAAATGTCATAGATTAATTTAATTTGCATGATTACAATAATTAATGAACTAATAATTGTTCCATTTCAATTTTAGATGAAATGGTCCTAACAAAAACTGTGAATCAAATTTTTATGTGATAGCTTTCAAGATCTAATTCTTCCATTAGGGGGAGACCATTTAACATCAAGGGGCCCGGGGGCTTGAATTTTTTTTAAATAAATAATTTCTTGCTCAGTTTTGGTGAAATAAATAAATTCTTTTTGGGCAGCCTTGAAATAAATAATTTCCCCCAGGGATATTTCTTCATAATGTGGTGCTTGATTTGGAAATTAATTTTCAGGGACTTTGTGTGCTTGAAATGGATAATTACAACACTGATTATTGAATGGTCGCCCCCTAGGCCTAAATTTGGGTAAGGGAAAGGAAAATTTGGCAGAATGTCCCATTGGAAAAATAATGTACTGTCCCCTCCCAGAAATTTTGTTATCTCTCAGCATAGGCGTATTTCGTGGAGGGTCAGGGGGGCAGCAGCCCCCCCCCCCTGGCATCAGGGCAAATGGGGTATCAAGGCGACTAATATTAGGGCAGATCCACTCCCCACTGTGCCCAGGTCACATCCGTACCATGTTAAAATATCAGGGCAAAATAGAAACAGTAGCATCACTGAGGAGTCACCCCGGACTGACTCACTTTGGGACCGTTCAGAATTTATGACTTGGAGACTTGGAGGGGAGGGGAGTTTTGTCAGAACTTGCTGTCCTATAAATCTGACACCCTAAAAAATAATGACCCAGTGACGGACTGCCCACCCCCCCTCCCAAAAAAAAAACCACCTCTCTTACGCCCATGCAAAAATGTATATCTCCCCTTGCCTTTCATTCGTAGTTTTAGAAGCCACCCTTAGGGTCCCGTTATATGAGAACTGGGGAATAGATACTGGGGGAGGGGGAATGGATATAAATTGGGATTGGGACAAGAGACGCGGCAATTGAGTGAAGGATGATTGAAGCAGCTGTCCAACATAGGCCCAGGTGACCTGGTAAGTGCTGCATGGATTTGAACCCTGGACTAAGTGATTCGCAGCCTAGCACAGTAGCTACTGACCAACCCTCCACCCACCTATAGGCATCCGCCCAGGAAGAGCATAAACGGAAACCAAAAACAACTTTTACGGATTTTGCAGAAGCCTTTGTCTTGAAATCCTCCTGGCTCCCGATGCCTTTCCGACACTTCCCCTTCCGACAAAATAGTCAAATTCCGTCAACTTGGTAGACATCATAAATATGTCAGGACGTCATCGCCTGGTCATGGTCATTAGGAATGGCAAGAAATCAACTTTCCCACTACAGACCAACATAAGTCTATGTAACAAAATTTGGTTGCCTGGAACTCATTCTTGAGGCATCCTGAATTATTCCTGACGTGTTGAACACAAGACAAACATAATTGCTTGTAACCATCAAGCTTCTGAAATGCCTATAGATCTATACAAGAGGCCCAAAACAGAACTGCTGTCCATATCACTTGAATTTGACGGGAGCCCTTTAATATTGCTATTTCATTCAAACGTGAAATTTTCCTTAACTGCCCTAGGAGATTACAAATTACTTTCTAAACAAAAAACAACCAGCAGACAGGTATTTATGATAATGTAAAATATCAAACACGACATGGGTGCTTAAGAACTAATGAATGTTTATTATTCGAAACTGGTCATGTATTGTATAGAACAACCTGAAACAAATCATTGAAATAAAGGTTATATATCCGCTGCATAGTAGTAAGTAAAAAAATATTGACTGGGCAGTGTACGATGTAGATATATATAACAATCTTTTGAAAATATGAAATAGTGACAACTTTTGTGTTTCCAGATCAGTTTCCCAAATGTGATATAATTTTGGACCTTGGTCAATCAAATTTTCTACCAACATGTATAATCATACTTTTTTGTTCCATACAAAGTAGTACTTCTATCAAACTTGCGCTTGTGCAAAACACTGATGCCAATAAATTACTGCTGAATGCCGAGGGTATCCTGCCGCGCAGCCTACATTTGAATTGTTATTTAAGATTTGCAATATATGTATATCAACAAATCATTTGAATTCTCATTATTTGTAGACTTTCATAATATTTTACAATAACTTCTATCATTTTTGCAATCACATTGTTATTACTTTTAAGTCAATTATAAGCCCAAGAGGGCTGGGGGCTAGAAGTTTTTCACACAAATAAATAATTCTCTCTCTCTTGCTCTTTCTACACAGGCCTACAGCTACAACAATCACAATCACTTTTACTGAAATTTTAAATGCCCAGCTTTAACGATAAATAAAGTAAAGTAAACATTAATTTTATTTATAGTAAGTTTACATACACACACACACACACATATATAAATAGTTAACATAAGCAAAAAATAATACAACAGATGAGTGATGAAAAAATTATACAACAGATGAGGACTGAAATATTGCAAAGAAAATGGGATTAAAGCATAAAATCTTTAGAATGAGTCTTATAAAATCATTCTTAAAATTGTAAAATTTAGGCAATGCTCCCATAAGATAAGTAAAAACTCACAAGAACCAAAATTAGAATTCAACCTCAGAAGATTTTACAAGCCAAGGCCTAAGCCTAATAAATGAATAAAATTGTATGCAAATTTCACCTGCACTTGTCTTCAAACACTACCTCATACTGATCATGAAATGCCATGTGATAAATAACAACTGTGTTTACTTTGATATCGCGATATCGTTAATGCATTCAGCTGTAATTGCTATTTAAAGATTTTTTGTACACTTTTTTTTCCTCCCTGCACAAGTAACATAACAATAGTGCGATATATCATAACATATTGTCCCAACTCTAGTCATCACCATGCAATGGTTACATCTCACACTGTTGACTTAATTCATGCAAGGAACAACAAACATAAATCTTGATAAAGAGTCACATTTCAGAGTGAAAAATTCTGAAATTTGTCGGGTTACAAATTCACAATAAAGGAGAGAACATTCAGAATTTATGACTTGTGAGAGTTTCGCTTGAGGGTGTACTAAGTTTTTAGGTATTAAAAATCTGCATGAAATCTAAGAGAATAACAACTAACGATAAAACTACCTCCCCCCCCCCCAGTCATAAATTCTGGTCAGTCCTTATATATTTTAAGATTTTCTCAGCTTCACTGGTGGTGTTCTTGATCGTTTTGATCTCTTGGAAGTAGTTGACTATGTAGGTTAGAAGTGAAAACTGAGATCCCATAGTGTGAAATATCGATGCCTTCATGTCAGCTCAGCTGTCATCCATCAAACCATCTAGGACGGGTTAGCAGCATGCATGTGGTCATGAAGCTGAAAAAAATAATTTAGATAAATGTCCAACTTGAACTGTGTCAATCCACAAAATTATCTGAATTTGGGCAATAGGGCTCCAAGACTGTTGACAATTGTTATTCCGGTTATAGGTGTATGGGAGGGGGGCTGATCGCCCCCCCCCCTCCCTAAAAGTTTGGGAGAGAAAGGGCAAATCTATTTGCGCGACAATAATTTGTAAGATTCGCAAAAAGGCTAAAAAATTCAGGCAGATGATCGAATAAAAACTACTGAAAATTACTGATTTCCAGGCAATTTCATTTGAAATGATATTAAATCTAGATCTTGAAATTCGAGCAAAAGTCGCTCGCCGCCCCCCCCCCCCCAAAATTGTGCATGCCATACGCCTATAATCTGGTTTAGCCTGTGTTAGTTACAGCACATAGACTCCATTGGCTACCGTCATTCTTTAATATAAGGCAGCATGATTGTGCCAGACTTAACAAATATAAGGTCTGAGGAATGTAGAAATTGACATACCGTCAACCCCCACATTGTGCCTTGGCAGTCTCTGCATGCTCATCAGGGACTCTGGAAAAAAAGAATAGGCCTATATATATATATTTGAATGACTATTATATATATATATATATTATATATATTTATGTCATATACACACAAGCAGATATTCAGCATGAAAGAGCGCATAGATTTGTGGGGGTCCTTTAGCACCCTGTCGTGTCTGCCCTGACAAGAGTGCACCTGAGATGAGTGGATACGGAAATTTTAATAGACTGGGGTTGACAAATGCAAATGTATTTAAAATGTACAAGGGGGGACAGGCAACCCCAAATGCCTTCCCCTCCCAAATCCACCCCCTAACAGGCCCTGTCAGTTTATCCTCCACTTCGGAATGACAATTAAGGATGATATAGATAAATAATTAAAATTACTAAAACTAAGGGTGCCGGAAGGAGATGAGGGCGGCAGGGGCGGTCGGTCGGGAAAGGGCAAATCTATTTTGCGCGACAATAATTTAATGTAGCGGCAATAATAATTTTGAATAGACTCGAAAATGTTTTCCCTAAATTCACTGTATATTAAGGCCTAATAATGGCATTTTCTATTCCTATTCCGGCACCCTTGCTTTAAACAAATATTGTGACATAATAATATATATCCTCAATATCAATATGTTCATTCTCCTTGTCTTTGACAGTGTCATGTCATGTTGATAATTATAATAGGTCTACACAATACCCTGTGGCAGTGGCACTGACAGTGACAGTAGGCCTACTAAAACTTAAATTGCACTTGAGCATGACACCTCTTAAGTTCATGATATGACACTTCAATACCAATCAGGACCAAAAGCAATTGACATCATTCAAGGCCTCAATTGGCCTAAATGCCAATTATGCCACTAACAACCCAGCAATGCCATAATAGCCTACTGGGCTAAATTTGCAGTTAAATGGCTTCACAGAGCAACAGCGCGGCGGCAATTCAAGGCCAAAAAACGGCGATAACAGTTGTTTACTTACCTGTGAATGGTGTTTCCACCTTCCTTGTAGGCCAGAATCAGGTATAAATGGCAGTTCATGCTAAGATGATCCATAAATGTGCATTATTTGGTGTTTCCAGTCAGGCTGGTCCATGCTTGTTTACATTGCTGTTCCATGCGTTCCCAGTAACATGGCGGCCCCCACGTCATCTCGCCTCGTTATGGCATTGAGCCAATCCATGGATAGAGATCACTGGTTTAATCCTTTGTTATCATATTTTTAGTGTGGGTACATGTTTGCAGAGCATATATTTCACAATTTCGTATCAAAATTACAAGATTACTTTTTGACAGCTGTTTTCAGCCTTGGAGCAGCACCTTTGTGGCTTGACCCATATACTATCACTAAGCAGACCAGTTGCACTGAGCTGTGTTCAATTACAACTGCACATTTTTGTTGATCTGTAGTGTTTTTTTGATTTTTGTATTAGTTGTGTCTGATAAATGTGATGTGCTTATGTGTGAAATTGCTTAACAACATCACTGTGGCTGTAACACCAATGAAACAGAGTTCAGGCCTGTTTGTTTATAGGCCTACACATAAACAAGCTATTGTTGTGATGTGGTAAAACAGGAAATCAAAATATTGGAACCCAAAAATTCCACACAGTTCCAATCCAACGGCAAAGTAAGGTTGTAAAATTAAAGCTACATGGCCAAATTGGTAAAAATAAAATTATGTCTTGATCAATCATAATATAGTACTAATTGCATAAATTGTGCTGTATTGGACAGTCATTTTACTTGATAGAAGACAAAATAAATCAAAGAAGACATGTAAGTTATGATGTAAGAGAAATTGAATTGACATTTATTTTCTAATCTGCTCAACTTGATATCACATTAATGACCACTTTTTTAATTATTTACTCTCATTCACACTCTGGTGTAATTTACAATATAAAACATAAACTAATTACAATTAATTAAAAGCATTGTGTTATACTTTCAAGAAATTCTGCAATTGCAATAACTTGATATTTTTTTTCGACACAGATCAATGAATAATTGCAATCATTAGACACTACCTGCCAACTCAAGCAAGCCAATTGCCATTAATTGATATTACCTTTGACACTGACTGATCTCCGTAGTAATTGCAATCATTAGACACAACCTGCCAACTCAAGCCAATTGAGTTGATATTTTCTATGACACTGCTCAATGAGTAATTGCAATCATTAGACACTAGCTGTCAACTCTGAATGAGTCACTGCTTAGTAAATGGTATATAAAGACCAGCCTTGGTGCATCTGTTCAGTGTACAACAAGACATGCTTTAAGAAGAAAATGCCAAAGAGGATGAGAAAAAGAGGATAATGGCTTTTCAGTACATCAAAAAAGGTAACTCTTATGTTATGATTTCTACTTGCTTGGCCTAGTCATCTTGTGCTTGTTGTTGTTTCAAGCAATTCAAGCCATTAGCACCTTCCCATAGAAGCCTAGACTGCATATCTTTCTCAGAGACATAGTTTAAAGTTAGGCCTACCTAGTACTTATCATGTAGTTTTTACAGTAATATCATCAAATTAAAAGTGCTTATAACTCAAACACTATTTCATTGAGCATAACAAGATTTTCTATGCTTAAAGTAGAACCTAATGCAAAACCAGTCAGCAACAAATAGTAATTTTTGTTGGCATAGTGATGACATGGTGGACCTTCAAATTTAAGGTGCCCATCATGCCCCGCTATCCCTATGAAGGTGCAGCAAGAAATTTAAGTGTACTGCAATATGTCTTGTGATCAGCATATATATATTTTTGAAGGTGAAGTTGGCAAGTTACTCATTCTTTACCAGATGAAAGTCAAGTGAGAGAAGTGAGACTGAAGTCACTAAAGTGAAGTTAGCAGCAACATCTCAGTGAAGTCAGTGAGACTTAGCAATTTCTCTTGCTCATGGGTCTAACAGATAGATAGATAGATAGATAGATAGATAGATAGATAGGGCTGTAATTTAGGCCTAATTTTTTACTTTTTAGAAAAAAAAATTGCATAAATTCACAAACTCAATGACAAATAAGGTTGAATATTTTTAAAACGAAACTGAATATTGAGAATTAAAGTTTCTCAGGAGATAGAACATGACCTCAGCTTTCTAAAAAGTGGTCTGCCGTTTCTGTACCTCAAATGGTTGTTCCTCTTTTGGCTAAAACTCACTAAATTTGCTGTCCCGGATCTCTGTCCCGGCAATTAGTTCGTCCCGTGTCGTCCCGGGCGCTTGTCCCGGCTTTTAGGTTCTCCCTCCCGCTAGGTAATCCCAACGGGATCCAAACAGCACCACTGGACCCGCTCGCTCGCCTGAGCGTCATACGCCCGGCTAGCGGGATACCGACAGTCCCATTGGGTCCACTCGCTATGGGCGCATGCATGCGCAAAGTTGTACAGGATTGTTTAGAGCTCTATCGATCGTAAATATGATCGTGGACGATCGTTTTCGATCATATCTCTGCCGCTGGATGGTTTTCAGACAGTTCCTGGCTCCACAAAAGCTTTCTGAGGCAAAACTGCATTACGGTATTTTGAATTTCCGATTTTCGCGGGCTTTTTTGTCATCTCTCTAAGGGCTAGTCCTCGACTAGCCAAAAATGCATGCTGTTTTTCATTTTTACTCCAATGGGACACACAGGCACTTAATCTGTGAGAACTGTCTGGCACCTGCACTGTCAGTCTGCAACTTATTCTTAAACCAACTTTTCTGTCTGTCAGAAACATAGAAGTTTCATTTACTCTCTTTGAAGTGATTTATTTCAATCACTGTGGGTGAGTTCTCAATGCCCAGGTCAGATTTATGTATCGGACAGGTGAAGAAAAATGAGTACTCTTGTTCTACAGCGGAACATTTAACTGTTGCAGTTGTGGTGGAGTTTTATTGGTTTTTCTTGGTTCATAAAGAAATTATTGTGAGATAAGTGCCATTTTCAATGTTCTTGATCAGATAATGAAATTTTTGTCCTTGCTGGAAACTAATTAGTTTATTGTCAGTGAAGGAAATGAGACTTGATCTTTCTCAGTTTCTAGCGATTTGAATAAATCAAAATTACTACATCACATTGGTATATTAGGTCTTGATTGTGCAGTAATATTGATTTTGTTTTAAGATTGCCTTGAGATTATTTTAAGATCGGTATTTTCTAGCATGTTCAGGCATTGATGGTCTGAAATGGCCAAACTCGCACTTTTTCACAATTTTTAGTAGTATGTATTTTTTCCCCAATGTGATTTGCTTACAGTCAATAATCATATGGTAATTGACCTGTTTTCCAAATGGTTCAAAATGTGATTCAACTGTATTCTGGATTTCTTCATCAGGACATTTGAACACAAATTTGTCTGCACTAAATAGTGATGTCCAGGTTAAAAGTGTCCAACTGCAATGGCTAAAATAATATCACTGATATTGCATACGTCATTGATTGAGACATGGGATGATCATGGTAGACTTATCTGTCAAAAAGTAGCATTTTCTGGGCATGCCCCTGATCCCTATGATGTTTGCTCATGTATACTCTTCACTGATTCATAGTTCTTTAACTCTTTATTTACTTTCTTTGGACTGATTTATTTAAATCACTGTTAGTCATATCACTATGTCCAATACTCTGGTGAAAGGTAAACATTAAAAAGACAAAATGAAAAACAAGGGGCACTTGACTGGTTTGCCAAATGGTCAAATGCGATGCCACTGTGTTATAACGAAAAAGCTCAAAAAGCATTGCGACAAAAATAAGAAGTGTAAAAACGTAATTTGTAAATGGTAAAATGTGAGTGCTGGACATTAGAAGAACAAGAGGATTGAATGTATTGTATTGGATGGTCATTCGCCAAAGTAACTTAGGTTAGAAGGTTATTTAGCATTTCACTGCTACTAAAAGCCTCTGGGGTTGGCAGGGACTAAAGTTATTTGCTATATGACAGTTCACACTGGTCAGCCATTTATTCTGACATGAATAAAATGTACATGTAATCTGTATCTATTTATTTTTCCTTCACCATCAATTATTATGGCTTTGTCTGATACTTCAAATCAAGCCTTAAGCCAAAACAGGAATGCTAGGCATTAGACAATTCAGCGGATTGAACCTATTGAAATGGATGGTCATAGGCTTAAGTAGGCCTACTTTATACTGGAGCAGGATAGGTTGGGAGAATCTACAGATCAAACGGGTCAGTCAAAGTTAATTTTATTCTGATTATGACATGGCTCTTGAAATGTACATGTAATCAGTTTCTGTTTATTGTTCCCTCTTTATCAATTATTTTGGCTTTGCCTGATACTCCACTCAATCCAGCCATAAGCCAATGACAGGTTAATGACAAACAGTTTACCTTGGCTTGGATGAATGCCTGGATTATCTTTATCCCGGTTATCATTTGGTGAAGCTTTGTCGAATACCACAACAGAGCCTGAGCATGAATGAATTACTACTATGAAAATGGCTGCCACTACAAAGGCTTGTTCTGCAAACCTATATAAACAGCTTCTCAAGTTGATATAGAATTCTCAAATGTATATAGAATGGGAGTGTATCCTCACTTGTACAAATCATGTATTACATTTTTGATGGCAACTGGCGTATAATATCATATTATGTATTCCAAGCATACAAAATATCATATTATGTATTCCAGGCATACAAAATATCATATTATGTATTCCAGGCATACAAAATATCATATTATGTATTCCAAGCATACAAAATATCATATTATGTATTCCAGGCATACAAAATATCATATTATGTATTCCAGGCATACAAAATATCATATTATGTATTCCAGGCATACAAAATATCATATTATGTATTCCAGGCATACAAATTATCATATTATGTATTCCAGGCATACAAAATATCATATTATGTATTCCAGGCATACAAAATATCATATTATGTATTCCAGGCATACAAAATATCATATTAATGTATTCCAGGCATACAAAATATCATATTATGTCATCCAAAAATACAAAATATGCTGATCATGCTAGAGAGAAAAAGATATGAAAACTGAGGTTTATTTTTTGAATTTTTAATAATAATAATTTGGTACTATACAACAAGTAAAATATTTCAACCGCAACTGTCCACAATTAAGACATTTAAATCAGAGAACAAAGAACAAGTATAATATTCAAAATGGTCAGATCATCAGATGTGACCCATGCACCATGCACCATGCAAGTCAAACAGAAATTTTAGTCCATCAGGGTAAACTATTTAAAGTTCATTAGAATTCCTTCTATCTCATGATTATTCTGTAGGATTCTTCAATTCCATGTACCGCTTTGTGTTAGTTGCTTCCCTCGCTGTTGAATTCCATGGCAAGTTGTCCACATTAACACTGGCAGCACTCTTCCGTTCTATTTTGACCTGTACCTTCAAACTGCTTGCATTCGTACAAGGGCTGACTGTCCTGAAATGTGAAAAGAACAAATCATTAGACTAATTATATTCAAATTAGTAATTGAATTTGGTTTCAGATTTATTTTTCAAAATCACACATTTGCTGGCATATAAATTTTGCTTGTTATTTTACAAATGAGTTAGGCCACAGGCATGAATACATATGTTGGTCATAATTTTTGGAATCCTGAGAATTAGGTCTATAAAATTTCACGATGTTTATTGAATTATTGTTTAGATATAGGCCTACACGGGGTCCCAGATTCGATGTCAATTTCTGGGTATCCTTCGCCATATGGAGGGCGCCCAGCTTGTCATTTCATTATGGAGACCACAGGTCTTGGGGCGCAGCCCCAAGACCGCAGGTCTTCAAATGGTAGGAGACTATTAGTTATTTGTTGTTTGCTTGGCGGATACAGGATTTACCTTCCCGAAGATAGCTGTATCTGGGCGAAGCGAAGCTGAGCCCGGATACAGCTATCTGAGGGAAGGTTAATCCTGTATCTGCCAAAAGCAAACAACAAATTACGAATTTATCCGACCACATGGTATAATAAACCCCCCATAACAATGTGGTTCAGAGGTATGACGAACATCACGAGTGCTAGGTATGATGAGTGATTTAGAAGCAGACCTGACACAAATGATGTTCCTAGCTGTGAATTAACTACACTGCTATTGGGATTCATTTATGTGCCACAATGATTTTATCTTTACTAAATTTTAGTCTGATAACTTCAAATTCTGTAAGACAGGAGCAGCAGATTGTTGTGACGTCACCAGCAGCCCAATGCCATTGTGACGTCATGACAAACAATCACTGCCCATTGTTTGCATGACAACGTCAGATAATTTATTTGTGATTGTGATGTCATCACTGCAGGATACAGAAAATATATGTACAGGCCAAGTAGCCTGACAGATACAGGATATATACCCACAGTTCTCAGCCAATCAGAAACAAGCATTGGCCTTGGTGGTCGGATAAAGAGCTTTATCCTCAGTCCAGTGTGAATCCTCGATTCTGATTGGTTGAGAGCTGAGGTGTATGACACCGTACACCCTGTCTGTCTTCACCAGACAGGGTGTATGAGATAAACAATGATGTCACAATTGCGACCATAGGATTGTTATGACATCATCCTTGTAGCAACAATAGTCATGACGTCACAATGCCATTGTTTGAGCCATTGTGACATCATCCTGGTGGCAGTACTGGTGATGACGTCACAGTGCTCTTCCTTTGTTACTGAAAGACATTTTCAGTTTGCAAGAAAATCTATGGGCATCAATAAAACAAGAAGTCTGAGGATAAAACCGTTACACCCTGCTCGTTTTTCGAGGGTACGGGAATATACACCACTCAGGCCTCCATACACCACTCAACCTTCGGCTTCGCGGTGTATGGAGTCCTTCGTGGTGTATATTCCCGTACCCTCGAAACGAGCAGGGTGTAACTTATAGTACTCACACAGTGATATATACTAAGCAAATCTTGAGGATGCGGCAAGCTGTCAAAAAGTGGCACCGTGATTGTGACGTCATTCCGTAATGCTAACAATCGCCATGACGTCACAAGTGAGCTTGTCAGAGATGACGTCACTTTTTATGTAGCACTTAAAATCTATAAATAGATGGTGACGCTACCATCGTAACTTCATGTTAACTTTTTTAGGCTGATAAAAACAAGCGTGAAGACAATACAATAGGCCTACATGTTGCTTCAATTAGTATGACCTACCAATAAATTCTAGTATCTATCTATCTACAGGTCTATATAGATCTACAATCTATCCATCTATCTATATATCGATAGGCCTATATCTAAGTATCTAACTCTATATTTCCAACTATCTGCTTGGACTAAGCCTATTCCGAGACCTCAAATTTAAAAAAGAAAGGCATGTGCATGTGAAAAAATACACAGAAAATTGGATGCTTCGCTGTAGTTTCTAAATCAAGTGTTTGTGTATGTTCAAGTCAAACATAACTAATTTCTTTTACCTCTTGATTGAAATTACGTTGTCAAACACGGCTACGTCAAGTGACCATTCATCACGGCACTCAGGGATATGATCGTGATATCATACAACTGCTTGGATGATGGCACAACAAATTCAGTCAATGTGATGGCGTTTTGCAGTTGGAGAAGTTGACAACAGATGCTTAATTATGGGGTGACCATATAATTAATAATTTTGGGGGGGGGGTTGGAGTTTTCCTCGGCAGGAAATTATTGATTTCATGGCAGGTGCGGTTGTAATTATTTATTTTAAGCGCGCGAAGTCCGCAAATATTCATTCCTAAATCAAACACCACCTTGTTAAGAAATACCTCCACCAGAAATTATAGGCCTACATTTAGTTTCAAGACTGCCGAAGTTTGAGAGATAAGACTTTCTATCCATCATATCTATCTATATATAAAGCACCACACATGAAATTTTTGTCTAAATCACTGCAAAAAAAATCGTATGTCCTGTGGTCTCGCTATGCTCTTTGGCATCATCATATTAAAATATAGGGTTGGGACGCTAATCGATATATTGCGGCATCGCGATATCTTCCAATATTTAACATGGTGATAACATGAAGAGTAGCCCTATTGTGTTTTTTCATGATATGTTATGATATATTGTATCTTTTTTCCTTCAAAACTAACAAAATTCTGAATTAACATCGCTCTCACCGGTCAATTTGACATAAATGCGAACTAAATCCATTCTAACTATTACGAGATATTAGGTGAGGTAAGAAGTGTCATTGCATTAGGTCAATGCAAAGATTATCCACAATGAAAATTTAGGTTGATTTCTTGCTTTTTTGTTCTTTTTTCAAGATTCTACGTCATAGTTTGGTTTGTGATGTCATCAGGCAGCTGAAATGCTGGTGATGTCATAATCATTGTTAAAAAATATCACCCTTGAAGGGTGGTTGTTTTCACAATATCATAGGCCCTGATATTTGACTATAAACAGTGATATTCACAGCCAACCAGGTGATAAAGTGCTAATTCCAGTTAATATATAATGTTGAATATGGCCAAAAAAAGATTCAGATTCAGATTTTTTTATTATCACTTATATACAAAATAAACAAGTAAATACAAAATTGATACCCGAAGGCATAGTTGCCGCTCATGGGTAAAAAGGTGAGGTAACGATGCTTGTGAGGTAACGATGCTTGTGAGGTAACGATGCTTGTACTCTTGTACCTTTCAGCCGCGTTTGACACAATTGATCATAAAATCCTACTGAAACGTTTGGAAAACAGATATGGTGTTCATGATTCCGCACTATGTTGGTTTGAGTCATACATTTCTGAAAGGTCCCAGTCAGTGATAATTAATGACAAAACATCAACCAAACTGCCGCTCAAATTTGGAGTTCCACAAGGCTCAAAATTAGGACCAGTCCTATTTAATTCATACATCGCTCCCTTAAGCGAGGTGGCTGCAAAACATCAAGTCAAAGACCAAAAGTATGCCGATGACGAGCAACTTATTCTGTCCTTTAAACCAAATTTCCTCTATTAATGAATAGTGTCTATTAATGAAAAGTGTTTACTTTAAAAAAAAAAACGGACATGTATTTCATAGGCGAATAAATGTGTCTTGAGTCTTGAGTCTTGAGTCTTGAGTCTAGTTGAGAGAAATGCTGTGATTAAAATGGAAAAGTGCATTGCTGAGATCAGGCAATTTCTCCATGAAAACAAGCTCTGTAACAATGGAGAAAAAACTGAACTACTACTCATTGGCAGTCCACACCAACTTAATAAACTCCAAGTATCATCAATCCATGTCGACAATGTCAAAATTAATGCCGCCGATCATGTAAGAAATCTAGGTGTAATCTTTGACAAAAACATGACCATGGAAAAACAAGTCAACAAAATGTGCCGGAATGCCTATTTCAATCTGAGAAATATTTCAAAAATTAGGAAGTCATTGGACAAGGAAACTTGCAAAACTGTAGTAAATGCTCTTGTGACTCCTCACCTAGACTATGGAAATGGTCTTCTATATGGTGCATCAAGTCGTTTTATGAACAAACTTCAAGTGGCCCAAAACTCAGCAGTTCGACTCATTGAAAAATTAAAAAAGCATGACAGTGTAAGCCAGCATAGGAAGCAGCTACATTGGCTGCCGATTCCAGCTAGAATACAATTCAAACTGATGTTAACAACTTGGAAAGCAGTCAATGGACAAGCCCCTTTGTATATTCAAAATCTGATTCAGCGCCAAAATCTGAACCAAACTTTAATCTGAGAAGCAATAACAAAATGCTCTTATATGAACCAACTTCCTGCAATAAAAACAAGTATGAAGACAGAGCCGTTTCACATACTGCTCCAAAACTGTGGAACCAACTGCCAGAGATCGTCAAGGCCTCAAAAACTTGTGAAGGCTTCAGGAGAAATCTTAAAACTCATCTGTTTAAGAGTTTCTACAAATAAATCCATCTTGCACAAGCGCCACTGAGTAGTTTACTGGAATTGGCGCTATATAAATGTCTATTATTATTATTATTATTATATAAACTACTCATTAGCGCTGCTCAAATGAGCTCAGGGGTAGAATCAAACAGGTGAGTTTTAAGGTTAGTTTTGAAACTTTCCAAAGGTTTTATTGTTCTCAATTTTTCTGGCAAACTATTTAAAAGTTTTGGGGCTGCATATGAGAAAGCCCTGTCCTCAAACTTATTTTTGTTGCATGGGATATGTTCTGCCAACAGGTGTCTGAGGTTGCTTCTCAGATTTTTGTATTGTTGGGGTTTGGCTTGAATAAGTTCTTGATGTACAATGGAGCTTGGGAATTCATTGCTTTCCATGTGATCATCATCAGTTTGAACTGGATTCTTGCTGGAAGCGGTATCCAAAGTAGTTTTTTTATAAATTTTTATTATTTTTATTTCGGGGAAAAAAAAATTTTGATGAAAAAATGTATCACATGCATGCATAACCGGTACAGATTTATGTGCTGGCTACTTAGCAGTATGTTGGACTTAAAAAAAGACCAAAAAGCGATCACATTAATAAAATAATTAACATTTGTGCTGTCATATCTCAAACAAGAATCTCTGGATTCAATGCCTGGTTAAGCATAGGAAAATATTAAGGTCACAGTGGGCAGTTCAAGAATGGCGGCCATTTTGCAGTGTCCATTTTGACAGCCATCTTGGATTTCTTGACATGTTCCAAATCCAGATCCAAATTTCATAAGTCATGAAATCCACAGAAATGTGGACAAACCAATGAAATATTAAAATATAAGTTAACAGGGCGTCCAGCAGTTCTGAGGAACGAAATTCCCTGACTTTGCCCTGACTTTTCCCTGACTAAAATATGAAATTCCCTGACCATATTTCCGCGACAATTCAAGCAGTTCTGTCTAATCAAAATATTTACATCCCCATCTGGGATCATCAGATACCACTTGTTACATTTTATTGTAAGTACCAAATTTATTTGGCTTCTTATAACTATATGGAACTATCTCATGGAACAAGATGAAGTTTTTATCTTGGGATTCTTTCCCTCAGTTCTTTTGTTAGCCTTCAATTGCGTATTTGTGGACAAGTCGTACAATTTTGGACATCGCGTAATATCACAATTTCAAAATTCCCTGACTTTTCCCTGACTTTTAGCATTTTTAAATTTTTCCCTGACCAAAATCAAAATTCCCTGACATTTCCCTGACCTGGAAGAAATTTCACTTTTCCCTGACCGCTGGACGCCCTGAAGTAATTGTCTGGAAACCAGTGGTAAATGATTGGTAAAAACCTATATTTTTGACTTTGGGCATTTTTAATCATTTTTATGTACGGGTTCCCCTGTTTTTGGGCCAACATTGTACATTACATCACACCAAAATATGCACAACAGCAAAAGGGGATGGACATATCATCTTTCATGAAGGATAACTTAAGTTATTTTCACTTCTCCTGGTCACTCATCATATCATTTTGTACAGAATGACAATATTTATCATTTTTAAATATTTTGCTCAACCATGTCATGGTGTATGATGAGTTATTCCCCCTGCAAAAAGGGTCCTGGATGAGTTACAGTCATGTCATTCCGTCATAACCTTATTTCTATTGTCTTGTATAGCATGTACGTATAGTTTGGAGATGTATCAATGTTAAATTCTACAATGAGACCAGAGCAGAAAAATATTTTGGCTGGTTTCATTTCATTAGGGAGCGTCTGAACACAAAATACACAAGGTGGCGCCGCAAATAGGGGCTTCCTGCTACCATGATTGCAGCAGGATAGCATGGTCAAAATCGCTCTCCTGACCTTAATATTGGTCCTATTTCTCAAATTAAAAAAGATTCATTCAGTGGATCACCTTCCCAAGCTGATGCATTTATCAGATTGGTTTCTTTTCCATCACCTTTTTCAAGAATTAGCCTCTTTCGCTGGGGATGCCACATTTTGGCAGATTTTGCTGTCTTAAAAATCATTTTCTGAGTGATGTCTCAACATAAGAAATTCATTTTGTTATTAAAAGTTGCAAATTTACAAGAGGAAAGATCAGTGATCAATTTTATATATTTCAATTATTATTTTTTCTTCAAAATACTGGATTGAATGACCCAGAAATAAGGTTTTCGACCATTTTTGGAGGATATTGTGATGTTCCGAGGTCAAAAGTCTGCTACAAAGTTTCAGAAAATAAATGTGAATAAAACTCATCATCAAGTACATTATTTTCCAATTCCAAAAATTAAAAAAAAATTATTGTGGATGCAATAGTCACCGATTTATGACAAGATATGGGTCAAGCCACAAAGGTGCTGCTCCAAAGCTGAAAACAGCTGTCAAAAATAAATCTTGTAATTTTGATAAGAAATTGTGAAATATATGCTCTGCAAACATGTACCCATACTAAAAATATGATAACAAAGGCTTAAACCTTCCACTTTTTTAGGAATAGCCATACAAATGGGAAATTGAAAAAACGTAACATTTTCACATTTTTACATATTTAACTTTCCAGGTGCCTATTATCTTCAAAATTAAATGCTTAGAATAAAATATAACACCACTGGGTCACCTTATAAGTGTTTTGAAAGCTCCCCATACACACATATTTAATATTCTAATGATTCAAAATTTTAAAAACGTAACAGGACAATTAGAGTTTTGAGCACTGTAGCTGTAGAAATAATGATGAGATGTTAACTCTTCAGGTACTTATTACACATAGAACGTACATAGGTATTTTCTATGCAATTTTTGTAGGTACAACTACCTTTTTATAGCCACTACAAAGAATTCAAACCAAACATACAGTAACAGGACAGTAACAGGACAGTAATTAACTGTGCAGTAACAGGACAGTAACAGGACTCATTTGGATGTCTTTGATATCCTGGAGGTTGAAGACTTTTAATGATTCAGCTATGCAATGGTTCAAAATATGTACCATGTGCCTTATGCAATCTATATCTGAGTTATATTGCTTAAATTTCGTGTTATGTTTGACCAATTGAATGAAAATAACAAACAGTAACAAGATATCTGTGTAACAGGATAAGTAACAGGACATATATGGGTAACAGGACATGTAACAGGACAGGCATGTATTAATGGTGGCCTGTGAGCAGTTAACCATAGTGGAAATGTGTATCTGTGTTTCTAGAATCTGTATGAAGCATTACAGTCAAGTACCACTAATTGGTTGTAGTTTGATAGGACAGAAATTGCTGTTGTCCTGTTACTGTCCTGTTACTGTGTTTTAATACAAAATACTCCGTCAAATATTGCCAACCTTTTCAAGAGTTACTTTACAATCGAGCTGCAATCTAACAAATGTGGTTGGGACGATTTAGTTCAAAGTTTCTTAAGTCATAGGGTAACTGTAACACCCATCAAAGTTGTTAAAATGCTTTATGACTGTTAAAAACATAACAGGACATGTCCTTGTTACCTTAAACAAACAGGACAAAAAGTGGCTGTCCTGTTACATTTTTAGCTTTTCAGGGGCGTAACATGAGAGTAACAAGGACAAAAAAGGACAAATGCCCCTTTTTCTTCATGCCCTGGCCTTAATTGTTGTTCCCCGTACTTACAAATTGGCATATTTCTTATTCCATCTTTCTTCTGCACTCTTGTGAAATAAAAACTATCATAACAGTCTTTCAAAATGTAAAAGGACAGGGGGTAGAATTTTGGCCGTGTAACAGGGACACGTAAGGACATTATGCAAAATCTGTTTTTTTCCTATTTCTGCTTCAAAATATCCTCAAAACTGGATTGTATCCTGTAAGCATCACTTAGGCCGAAATTTGTACACTGTTTTGAGTTAAATATAATTGTAAAATAAAAAGTTATCACAATCTAATGGCGAGTAACGAAAAACAGTAAAAAATGTTACTCTGGAAGATTTACTTATATCTCATCAAATAAGAGGTTCTGAGGAGTTCACTGTGCATGAAATAAAAGTTCAAGACAT
Source organism: Platynereis dumerilii (assembly GCA_026936325.1). Lineage (NCBI taxonomy): Eukaryota > Metazoa > Annelida > Polychaeta > Phyllodocida > Nereididae > Platynereis > Platynereis dumerilii. The sequence continues at coordinate 45,856,418 of JAPTHN010000004.1, read as the reverse complement.
GGGTTATCATTTTAAACTTTAAAAATGGACAAAGAAAGAATTTCCTTCAGCTAGTAAAGTCATCTTTAGGCCATGTCATGCCACAAACGCCAAAAAACGTCATTTTTGGCCTGTTTTCAGGACTAAAAAGTGGTACAGCTTCTTTATTTTGTTTGGTATTCACCTCAAATTTTAACACAATTTATTCTAATATGTATAGTTCAGTATGGCATTCATTGAGATTGCCTCAATTAAATTCCCTTCTAGCCAGCCACCTCTGAACTAAAAGGACATGTTTTACAGCTCAGAAGCAGCACCTTTATGGCTTGACCCATATGTTTTTAAACTTGTGTGTCAACTTTAGGAATCACAAATGACGTCACAAATCAAAATGCTGCAGATGTACATTTTGCTGTCATAAAAAATATTTTCTCTGTTATGGCTTACATAAGAAATTATATCCACAAGAGGAAGAAAGAATGGTAAGTTATATTGGGTTCAACTAATTTTTGCCTCAAAATACTGGATTGAGCGATCCCAAAATTAGGTTTTCGACCTATTTTTGACAACATTGTGACGTTACGAGGTCTAAAATCTGCTTGAAAGTTTGAGAAAATTTTTTTTCACAACTTATCATCAAGTGAATTAATTGCAGATTCCAAAAATGTTGAAAAAAATTATTTTGGGTGCAACAGTAGCTGATTTATGACAAAATGCCTTTTTAACCTTGCAGGTCAAATGAATCAAACTCACATAACATACTGCTATTTTCTTTGCTTATTGCAACTTTAGGCCATAGATCTGACCAACACCGGAGTTGGACAGAACGATTGTAAAATTACCAAATTATACTTCACATTGATGATGGGTACATAAACAGCAATGTTGGATAGTTTTCAACTTTTTAGGGGTGCAATATAATGCCTTTGATTATTTAGGAGCCGACCAGATGATCTTTGGGGGTCGGGGCTATGGATTTTTGGTGAAAATAAAAGTTTGTTTCCCTCCTGACATAGAAAAAAACTGTTTGTCCACATGAAAATAAAAGAAAAGTTTTGTTTCCACCTGTACCTTAGGTACAGTAATGTTAATATTGCTAAAAAAGTTTGTCGCTCGTCCGCAAGTGAAAAGAATTTTCGTCCATGCTTTGCGCACGGAAAAAAGTTTCTCCCGGGGATAAAATCCAGAGGCGTCACTTTCATTTTAAAGTGTGGGGCAAATTGGGCTAAAGCCTTCAGCGAATAGTGTCCCAGAAAATCCTTAAAATTTTTCTCCACAGAACACACATGCTTTGGTTAAAAAGTGGTGGGGCAAATGCCCCACCAACCCCACCTACACTGACACCACTGATAAAATCCATAGCTCCCCCCCCCCCCACTATCCTCTCGTCTGCCCCTAAAATAAACGTGACTTTGCATTTTTTGACAGCAGTGTAATAACAATGCAGTCATAATCATGAAAGTTTTGTTTCAGATAGAGGCTCACTAGGTTGCTTTGGTGTGTCAGAGCCTCACTCTCATGATGCAAAGCTGTTTCGAAGTAGATTCTGAAATGTGATATTACCATTATTGGGCCTGAGCTACAACACCGCATGTTTTTAATCTTTTATGAGGTTAAATTTAATACACAAAGCAGTTTTAAAAAATAATGCTTTCTTGCCATTTTGGTGAAATGAATAAATTCTTTCTTGACAGTCTCTAAATAATTTCTGAACACGTACTGTATTGTTTGAGTCTGAAATTATATTTCAGGAGAGAGATCAAATGGAAGTATTTCCTCGATATTGTCATCTTCGACCGGTATTTTCACTCGATTATTCAGGTGTCCGAGTCTCTGGTGACAATATCAGGCAAATACTGCCCAAGCCTTGGGATAACCTAAAACAGTATACTATTGCAGGTGGTGCTGTGCAAGAACTGTTACATGATCATTAATTTTTGTTCTAAAAGTAAAAAATGCCTGGAAATGTGACATCTCAAGTTTGTGTTTCTTTTGGCCTACTTGTTTAAATGTATTTCGTTATAAATCAACAACTAATAGTTTTTAACTATTACACTCACAAGATTTTTGTTCATACTTTTGGAGTCTGCATCATATTATGATATACTTGATGATGGGTTTGGTTTAAAAAAATTTTCTCTCTACAGCAGACTTTACAGATGATTTCATATTTGTAGACATTTCTCAAATAACAAAATATTTTGCAAAATTTCTGGTCTGACATCAGAAAATCCTGCCAGGTGATTGGTCAAGTTGCCCATTGCGTGTCACTTTTTTCAGCTTGCTTCAAGAAGTGATGTTTGCTGGAAAAATTATGTCATAATTTTGACCAATAGTATACTGCGAAGGCCAACTTGGTATTGTGGTAGTTGTTCACACTAGGGCTGTGCCGATGCGACGATTATCGCCGACAATCGTCGCCAAAAGTTTCGATTTCGATCATCTCCACAAAATAACTAAAAATCGATTTTCAGCTGAATGAAGAATTGATGATACATGGCTGTATTTGGTATCGTTTTGAAGCTTTTGAGGAGCTGAACACCATCGTGCTATCTGTGATGTTCTTATCGGTGCATATACCACACTGCCAGCCATGAAAGATATTTCACAAATTAGAAATTAAGTTTTATTCCTACAAGTCTGCATCCATGTTGAATTTATAGACTTCGAAGACAGAACTTTATCTAATACACATCTGTTATTTATTTACAACTGTACTGCTCTGCATGCAGGAGATGCATGGTTTTAAAGAAGTCAGCTTTATCAGCACTTACATTGAATCAATACACTATAATTATGAATAATATTAAGTTAATCCAATTAATTTGTATACTTTATTTCCTTTTTCCTTCCTGCAAAAAGTCTGTTGGTCCTGGTCCTTGTAATTCTAACACCATGGATATTCGTCAAGAGTCAAGGAATTCATATAATTATGCTGATCTTGACATTCTAAGTAAAAATCGATTTAAAGTCGATAATCGAATCGAAATACAAGTTGATTAATCGATTTCAGAAAATGTTTCGATTGCACAGCCCTAGTTCACACATGTCAAACCGCTATCCACATGAACTCTTTCACTTCTTCATGAACAGTTGTATTTCACACTCCTGTGTACAACAGTTACTGTTGATTGTTTCAATTGATAATAAATCAGTTTCAAGCTGACTCTGAATGGCTTCACATCTATTTACACTAAATTATCATGCCTTGACCAAAAGCCGCGAGCATTGTCTATGACATCAGTACGGGACCCTTCAAATTTTTATGACTGGGTTGAGGGGGAGATGGGAGTTTTACCTGGGCGGGTGCTACATGCTTCAAGTGGGACAGTACTAATTTTTACCTTTTGTCCAGAATCTATGTGCCTTAACTTACAGGCTAAATAGAATTTATGACTTGAGGGGAATTGGCGTTTTGGCCAACGGAGCACCAATTTTTCACACATGTTTCAAGGGGGGTACTTATTACTCACAACATGAAATTTTAATAGAATAAATGGGGACACACTAAAAATCCACAGGGAATGTATGAGAGGGACAAATTAGTATTAAACCAAAGGGGGTATACATTTTTGATAGAAAGTTCCTACAAAACTCCCCAGAATTATAAATTCTGAATGGTCCCTCAGGTCGGACAGGATGGTAGCCCAGTGATGTGGTCAACATTCATAAGAAAATCAGAGTGGGAATCAGATCAAGGACCCCGCAATTGGTAGCCCATTGTGCTGCCACCACAATTATGCATATTTATTTTCTGTATAAACAGTCATTGCATGGATCACCTGATCCTAATCGTCTGAATGCACAACAATGGACTAGCAAAATGTATGTACTGAAAATGTGTGAAACACAAACTGAAACTCTCACTTTAAACTGCTAAAGTCAGTACCTGTAAGGAGATCAATGGCTTTAAATGCCATGGTCACCCATGTAAAACGCTATGTCACTTTTCAGGAGAGAGTGGTGTCATACCTTCTCTCGACCAATGAAAATTGCAAGAAAAATGATGTATTTTCTACCTCAAATGTCTACAAATATGAAATCATCTGTAAGCCTCTAAGACACAATGTCACTGAAAAATGGACAAAAATAGGTCGAAAACCTGATTTTTGGGTTGCTCAATCGAGTATTATGAAGCAAACAATCAATTTATCCAATATAATTTACCATTGATCCTTCTTCTGGTGGATATACAACTTTTAACACCTGAATTAATTTCCTATGTTCAGCAGTAACTAAGAAAATATTTTTTATGACAGCAAAATGTGTATTTTGATTTGTGACGTCATTTGTGATTCCTAAAGTTGACACACAAGTTTAAAAACATATCTCGTCATAAATCGGTGACTATTGCATCCACAATAAAAATCTTGTTATGCTCAATAAAATAGAGTTTGAGTTATAAGTACTTTTAATTTTTTGGCAGGTGCCCAAAATGCCCCACAAGGGTTGGGCATGATGGGCACCTTGTTGGGGCATGATGGACAGCTTCAAATTTTGGTCAATACTTACGGCATTATAGTTGTAAAACTGAAATAATTCCAATATTCTTAATAAAAAACTTGCATTACATGATAAATGGTAGTTATTGAACCAACTCAGCAAATCATAATCACTTTTTCATCTAAAAAATGCAGGTAACAATCCAAAAACGTAAATTTAACATCATAAAAGGTGATTTGGCACACATCATGCCCCAATCAAGAGACCCATCATGCCCCAAACTTCATTTTTCATAAATGCCCTCAGACACCAGTTTCCAAGAATAAAGTCAAATCAAAGAGTTTTCATGCAAAATGTTGATATATCTCTTTGTGGAAGTAAAACAAGACAGCTGTTAAAATATCACTTACGCATAATCACAACGCACTTGGAAAATCAGGAAAATAAGTTGTTAGGGCTTCAAAATCCTAGAAAGGGCAATATTTGCTAAAGCATTGGTATCTGAACCATGCAATTTTTTCTTCAATAAAGGTTAGCAGAAGTATTCTAAACAACAAACATCAGCTTCCTCCAGTGTTAAACTTTGGAGTTAAAGCCCAAACCCATCATGCCCCGGGGGCCCATCATGCCCCGCTCTCCCCTACCTACGATATAATTGCAGATTCCACCGATGATGACATCAATGAAGTCTCCTATGATATATTGTTTGATAATGAAATACATTTATGAGGTTGGTGGAACTGATTTGAGCCATAAACAGATAACAAAATTTCACATTTTTGACAATTGACTGAGCAGAATTGACACTAAAATGTTGTTGTCACAACACAACATGTAATAGTAGTTGGTAAATCTGTATGTATTGTACTGGAATCTTAATAGTTGTAATTGCAATTGAAATACTTATTTCGTCCCTTTGCAAGCGCAAAGTGATTCCTATTAATATTTTGCTAGTCCAGCCACAATCACCCAATAGATCATGGCAACTGTGCAAAAAAATCAGGTCCCTGGTGGAAAAAAAGATTTTTTGGAGCTAGCCTCGTGCACCACCTTCCGGATAGTAATAGATAAAGAAAACAAATTTGGGTAGCAGGACAACGTTCTGTGGGATTTCTATGCTGGCCTGCATCTGGGAATCCACATTTTACTTGTAACCGTGAAAGTCTCTGATTGGCCACATTGTCAAATGACTGATATCGGGCAGAGCAGAAAATTCCACCTTCTTCAGCTGTTCTCAAATGTGCATAATTAAGTTACTCTATGTGTGTCCATTCCCTGCCCTGCTCTTAAATCTTGATTAAAGATTCCATAATATTATGATCCACATTGGTGTGGAGATCTCTTTTCACACTACAAAGCCATGTACCTCGGTGGCTGGGTGCATTGCATGCTGGCCTTGTAATTTTGAGGTCCAGGGTTCGATTCGGCAGCATGGCAGTACTTGAAAGCTAACTTTAGATACTGTCAGGGAGCCATCTGGTGTTAGACATGCCCAAAAGTGGCCAAGCAAGTGGAACTCTCAGGTCTACCCCTCAGGCCTTGTTACATATACCCAGCTAAAACAAAAAATTTTTGCAAGTACCCCCCCCCCCCGAGATGACCACCTTTGGCCTTGTAAAATAAGTACCTCTGTCCAAAGTGATCCCCAGCCTTGCAATATAACTAGCCATAAGAGGTCTCAGGATATCTTCAACTCGTGGAGCACATCTCAAAATACCACCATACCCATTTGGTCTTATTATAATACCTAGCAAAATTTTTTTTTTTTTTGCGAGTACCCCCCGTCGACGTGATCCCCTCGGGCCTTGTAAAATATATAATTTGATAAGTACTCCCTGAGGTGACCCCCAGCCTGCGAGAACCCCCCCGGAGGTGACTCCTTCGGGCCTTGTAAAATATAGTATTTTCAATGTAACTCCCTCTGAGGTGACCCTAGCAATATAATGAGCACACAATTTTTTTTTTTTGGCGAGTACCCCCCAGGCCCCCCCCTTAACGACATTAAAAGAAGACGAGCCTGTTACTTTATGCAGGTTGGTCTATGAAATGCACATGTTAAATTTGGCTTATATATACATCAAAATCCTACTGCGTGAGAGTACTTGGAAATTTACCATCACTATCACCATCTTAGTCTTATCTTGATCTCCTATCATATTTTTTGGGTGATATGTCATCAGGCTAAATACAAAATGACAATGTTATTTGATCTGATGAATCAGATCGAAGAACATAATAATATGACAAAAGAATGGAATTCCATTGATGAATTTTCGATATATTTTCAAGTATTCATTTGCACTTTTGCCGTATTGTTCCTTTTCCAGTAGAAACACACTCTGCAAAATTTCATTAAGATCAGATGTGGCCTTACGGTGGCACTTTTGCATTAAAGTTGAGTCCAAAATTGTTAAAAAATTATGCTTTGAAAAGTCGCGGTTAGAAATATCTAGGTTATGGTTCGTTGTATGATTTCAATTCATATACCATTGTTCTTAGAAGAAAATTGTCTTTAATTTGAATGGTAGAAAGCTATATTTCTGAAAATTTCTCATGCTAAAGCTTTTTGGAAAGTCGAAAGTTTAGAACTGGTTAAAGGGTACCTATCACTTTTTTCAGAATGAAATTTGATTGAGAATTGACCATTTTGAAAGGCAAAACATTGATGGATCATGGAAGTTTATTTTGAAGCAGCACCTTGTAAAATGACATTTTTGCGAGCTGACTGATCGCCAAATAAAGTGACGTACGACAAAAAGAAACAATGACGGACAACTACTGATGCCCTGAGTCAATAGAACTGGGCGCAGGGTACCTACCAAGTTTTTCAGAATGAAATTTAGTTGAGAACTGACCATGCTGGTAGGCAAAACATCGATTTATTTTGAAGCAGCCCCTTGTAAAATGACATTTTTGCGAGCAGACCATTCTCCGAAATAAGTGCCGTACGGCAAAAACAATCATCGACGGGCAAAGACTGACAACTGTAGTAAATAGACCTGGTTGCAGGGTACCCACCACTTGAATTCCAATAATAAAGACCGCTTTCCTAGAAGGCCAAAAAACTTAAACCATCCAGCGACGCCTCTTTATACACCCTTTCATAGTCAGTACCCGCCCCCCCCCCCCCGGGTTTTTTGAAGCAGCACCCATTTTTGCAAGCTGACGGAAAAAAGAAACAACGACGGACAAACACTGACAACTTCAGTCAATACACCTGGTTCCTACAGTCAGACCAAGAATTATTCAGACGCTGGCTGTATTGTTATTATTTTAAGGAATTACCAAGTAAACCAATGACACATGCTATCGAAAACATCCTTGGCATCACATGTAACCTTCACAAAACAAATTTACTGCAAATTGCAAGAAATGTGAAGAAAAAAGCTACTTTTGTTAACTCCATGAACCAACAATTATTCAGACACTTTAACAAAGTTGTGAAAAGTGAACTATTTACTATTATTTGTTAGTATTTATGTCAAAATAATGTTCATAAACCACCTAGGGACCATTATGACCGCATAAAATGAGAGGTGTGACCATAAATTGAGAAAATTAGGATGAATATTGGAGATACACATTATGTCTAGTTTATCACATTTTCATGCACTCTTTAGCCTCAAACATGCCTTGTATTTGATTCAAATTGCTTAGTTTACCTTAGAATTGTATTCTTAAAATTTGAGTCACAATATGAAGCATTGGAGGCTGTATACTAAGTTCAGTGCACTTTTGTATTTCTTTGTCCAATTTTACCAAAACAAAAACATGTCCATGTGGCACCAAAACCTAACCAATTTTGGGAACACAAGATTCATGATCTATTTCAAGCTATATTCCATGCATAGTCCGAACAGCAACTCAATGGTGCACTTTTAACATCATTTGGGAAGGGGGCAAAAATATGGTTATTCGGCCTCAATGCTATTCCAATGGAGATTTCTCCATGAAAGCACCCCATAGTTGTAGTATGGCACACCACTTGTAAACAACTGGCGTAAATGGGCTATCCTGTAGGGTAATGTTCTTTGAGTCGGACACTAAGAGCTAAGAGGGTGTTACCTTGAGTCTGACACTTTTTGTTGGGCTGTATTGGCCAATTGAGAGCTCCTATACCTATGTATTTAGTACCAATCTTTAGCTTACGACTTCCTTTATCTGTTCAGAAAGTATCAGCATGATACTAACAAATAAAGTGGGTTTTTCATGGCCCTATAAATGGGGTAAAAAACCCGTTTTTCTCTCAGTTTTGTGTCAGAAACTTTTGAATTTTAGTAGAATTTTGTCTGGTTTCAGGCATCTTTTGCTGACCTATGGTATTGATTTGACTTCAGTTTCTTTGTCATTCAGTTAGGAGTAAGCTTAACCTCTTCTGTGCTCTAATATGGGCTTTTTGAATTGAAAGGAAGACTCTAAAGCACCTGTATCTTTGATGTCATGTTTTTAGAACACAGGTGTCCGACTCAAAGATGCCCTATGTCATTTTTTATTTCAGAAATTTAACCACTAATTTAGTTCTTCTGTTGTGCAAGTTCTCAATTTTCTGTAAGATTTATTAAAAACGTTTAATTAGAGGCCTTGGTTGACAATATATAACTCACATTCCAAGCTGGGTATCACTTTTTAAAAATGTACAGAATATAAGTGTCCGACTCAAGGAACATTACCCTATGTGCAATATAGTGATCAACCTTAGGAAGGCCATGCAACTTTATTTTAAGTGATTTGACGGATTGCAGTGGGTCAATGAGTAAGGATTCAGAGAGAGGTTGGAGCCAAAAACAAAGCAAAAATACCAGAGTGCACAAAATTTTTCAAGTAAGCCTGCGTTTCTATTTTAATAAGATAGAACAATTGTCACTTTGCGATATTCTGAAGTATTTCCAATTGATATCTGACAGATTTCAGCCTATTAGTCAAGAAAATGTGATAAACTGAATCAGATGTTTATCTCACATATTCTTCCACATTTTCTTAACTTATGATCACAACTGTCATCAAATGTGGCAGCAATCATCCCATGGTAGTTTATTATCAATATTTGGGATAAATATTGGTAGTTCACTTTCTTCAACTTTTTAAAAGTGTCTGAATAATTTCTGGTTCCTGAAATCGACAAATTAGCTGTTTTAATCCGATTTTGAATCAGTTTGAAATAAATTTGTATTGGACAGGTTACACTTAATACCAAAGACGATTTTGACGACATGTTTCATTACTTACTTTGTAATTCCTTCAAAATAATAACAAAACTGCAGGCGTCTGAATAATTCTTGGTCTGACTGTATATATAGAACTACAGATTCTCCCCAGACCCCCTATACGAACTACAGATTCTCACCCCCCCCCCCAACCAACGTTTCCTGGGTAGTGGCAAGACCCTTGTCGAAGAGGTCTGAACTTAGCAGATGCATTGCAATTTATAAGCTGAATTAAGTACCAGAGGTTCACAAATACTGCATGGAGCTGCAGAACTGCAGAATTTATTGCAGAATTGCAGAATTCTGCAGTTTCCTGCCAAACTGCAGAATTTATTGCAGAATATGCAGGTGCAGGAAGAAATTTAAATGCACTTACACTTAGCCATATACCCTTTCAGAGTGAGTACCCCCCCCCCGGGGTATGGACTATGGGGAAACAAAAATATTTTTGAGCCCTAATTAGGCCTACACATAAGCATCCCATTGCAGTGTCAGAATGTATTGGCATTGTTACCTGACAGAAGGTTTTGGGATGCTATTTCCTTGAGAAGCCCCCAAGAAGCAAGAGGGTCAAGGAAGTCCGATGAAACCAGGAAGGATAACACCCTCCCTGATGTCATCATTAGTGATGAAACAAAAGTTGAGTTTTGTTAGGCCTAATCTAGTCCGTGTGTGATGGTTCCTTTTGAAAACTTATTTTGCCTTCAGAAGTACTCCCCCCCCCCCCGGTCCTGTTTAGACTGTCACCCCACGGGCCACACCTCGAACGTAGAGATTGTGACGATATCAGTATTATAATAGGGCCTATCTAATGTTTAAACATGTTAAAACAATGTATTTAAACAATTTGAGCATAACAAACACGTACCTTCATTTTCAAGATTCCAGTCAGGCCTAGAAGGTGACGTCATTATCCTGACGTCATTGTAGTTGCTTAGCAATATTAACAATTGTGATGTGACGTCATCTCCAATGTTTGTAAACAATTCCACAAGGCTGCTAGCAATAACATGGCTAAGGCTAGAACTAGTTGGAAGTTCCATTCAGACTCTGAAGATGATGCTGCCTGCCTTTTCATTTTGGTGAATGGACGGAGGTTGAGAGACATCAAAGGAGAAGTTTTTGGACCAATTGAGGAAGTACGAGTTGGTACCAATAAAGGCACGATTGAGGTACAGTTGAAGATATTTTTTTAATTTATTATTTCCAAAAAGACAAAAACAATTCAATTTCCTTCATTGTCAACTTTGATGTAGGATTTGTATTTCCCGCAGGCCGATGCTCCTGTGGGCCGATGGGCCAAGGAAAAATTATCATTGTTATCATAATGGGGGGGGGGGGGGAATTGTGAAGAAATCTGATTGTAATGTAATTTGGTTCCCGTTTTTGCAACCCAACGTACCCTATGGTGCCGAACTCATCAGCTGCTCATAGAGTTGTTGTACTTGTTTCAGTTATTTGCAGTGATGGATCATAAAAGTTCGTATTTTACTATTTTTGGATTGCCCTCAAAATGCCAATGAATGCTCATGTGTAGCCCAGTCCCTGGAGGGAGGTACTCCACCGACTTTAACATAGGCCTACAGATGTGGGATAAAATTCACTATAGCGGGCTGTGAAAATGACCATATTTGGCAAGTGAAAACAATCGTTTTTTAGTGGCTAACGTGGGGGCTGCCGCCCCCACACGCCCGCCAATTTGTTTCCATGGTATTATTTCAACAAACTATAACCAAAAATTACGTTTTTGGTGCATTTTGTCACTTGTAGCATGGCCAAAATAAGATCGTTGTCATGTGTTGATGGCGTCATGTAAACTTTTCTTGCCCGGCAACAATGACATGACGTCATAAATTTCTATTGTTCTCCAAATATGGTCATTTTCACGGCCCGCGAAAAGTGAAGTATACCCCAGATGTGCCTCGGCAATTTTGAAAACTTGAACCATTCTAATCCGGAAACCAACGCCAAAACCACAAACCATTTTAATCCTTGGGACAAAATTTTGCAACCAATTTTTAAATCTTTACGCTTTTAAAACCATTTTAATCCTTTTTTCTCAAGCCGATTGTAACAATACCAGATATGCTGGGGTTGCAAAAACCAGAACCAAATTAGGCCTAATCTGAATTGTCAAAAAACCGAAACCATTTTAATCCAATAAGGCCAAAAAACCTAGTTTGTCACGTCAAGCATTGCCCAGCTGACAATGCACGTGAAGTTCATGTGATAAACACTGGGGGAAACTGGTGAACATGATATAACTGAGAGTTATCACGTGTTTTTGTTCACTTTAGAAAAACTCCCACATTTTCACAGGATAACCACCTGATGAATCTCACTAGATTAACACTTGACCATCTTCATGACATAACTGAGAGGTATCATGTGTTTTTGTTAACTGGTGAAGATTGCCCCACATAGTACTTAATTTAGTTTTAATTTTTACAACTTCACGCAGGTGAAATTCAAAGGAGGACCCTCAAAGCCACTGATGGTGTCAATGCATGATGGGGAAGATGAGCTAAACAAGCCTTTACAGGGAGTGAGGTCCCCTGGTGTGTTTTGTTCCATACTCGCAAAAGAGTTCCCTAATGTTGAGAGGAGAGCGCAGAAGAGGAAGAGCCATCTTTGTAATTACCAGTACAATATTTTTTTCCACAATTATTCCATTCATGTTACAGATGATCTCATATTTGTAGACTTTTCTCAAATAACAAAAAATTTTAGCAAAATTGTTGGTCTGACATCAGAAAATCCTGCCAGGTGATTGGTCAAGCTGCACATGGTCTGTTACTTTTTTTTCAAGCAAGTGAAGTTGACTGGAAAAATGATGTCATAATTTTGACCAATGAACTGCAAAGGCAAACTTGGTATTGTGACAGTTGCTCACACATGTTAAACTGCAATCCACATGAACACTTACATTTCCTCACAAACTGTTGTATTTCACACTCCCGTGTAACTGTTGATTGCTTCAATTGATATTAAATCAGTCTCAAGCTGACTCTGAATGGCTTCACATCTCTGAACAACTGGGTTGAGGGGGGGGGGCAGTAGTTTGTATGGTTTTACTTGAGTCGGAACCACCTTTTTTCACATGACTTGCTTCATTCTATTGACACTGGAGCACTGCAGCACAAGATGTGACATCACAATGCGGTCACCGTGGTGACGTCTCAACCTCTCTTTCACACCATCAACAACAGTTGTTTCTTTTTTGTGGTAAAGATTTGTGATCGGGGAGCAAATGGTTGTTGCTGACACAACCAATGTAACCATTCATTCCTTGACATTTAATTTCTTTATAAAAGTAAAGTCTTTCAAACAAGACATGTTCCTGATTAAATTTTTTTGCACAATTTCGCTTGTGATTTTCTTAACTTTCTTATGATAGTAGGGGGTCTCATGGTACAAAACAATTGTCTAATGGGTAAATTAAGGGACATGAGATATGTACAACCTCGAATGTCATGTACAACTCGGCCTAAAGGCCTCGTTGTACATTGACATTCTCGGGTGTACATATTACAGTTGTCTAATGGGTAAATGTGGGACATGAAGATATGTACACCCGAGAATGTCAATGTACAACGAGGCCGCCAGGCCGAGTTGTACATGACATTCGAGGGTGTACATATCTCATGTCCCACAATTTACCCATTAGATAATTGTTTTGTACCATGAAACCCTCTATTATCACTAGAAAGTTCTGAAAATTACGAGCTAAATTGTGTAGAAAAAAATGTAATCAGGACGAACATGTCTTATTTGAGAGACCTCATTTTGCAAAAAAAATTAATTTCAAGGAATGAATGGTTATAGTGGTTGTGTCAGTAACCACCATTTGCTCCCCCCCCTTTTTAGAGATAACAAATCTTTAGCACTAAAAAGAAACAACTGTTACTGTTGATGTGAAAGAGAGGCTGTGAGACGTCACCATGGTGACACCATTGTGATGTCACATCTCATGCTGCAGTGCTCCAGTGTCAATTAATGGAGCACCAAACCATTGGACATGACTATTTGTACCACTCAACAGTGAAAATCAGCATTATGTACACCGTTGTACATATTACAGTTGTCTAACGGGTAAATGTGGGACATGAAGATATGTACACCCGAGAATGTCAATGTACAACGAGGCCGTAAGGCCGAGTTGTACATGACATTCGAGGGTGTACATATCTCATGTCCCACAATTTACCCATTAGACAATTGTTTTGTACCATGAAACCCCCTATTATCACAAGAAAGTTATGAAAATTACGAGCCAAATTCTGTAAAAAAATTTAATCAGAAACGTTTTCAGAGACTTCACTTTTACAAAAAAATCAAATTTTCAAGGAATCAATAACCACCATTTCCAACCCCCTCCCACTTTTTTCGATTCAAAATCTTAACTTTACCACAAAAAAGAAACAACTGTTACTGATGATGTGAAAGAGAGGTTGAAAGACGTCACCATGGTGACCCCATTGTGATGTCACGTCTCATGCTCCAGTGCTCCAGTGTCAATTGAATGAAGCACCAAACTGTTGGACATGACTTCATGTCCAACGGTGTACATAATGCTAATTTTCACTGTCAAGTGGTACAAATAGTCATGTCCAACGGTTTGTTGTTTGATTCATTTGACACTGGAGTGCTGCAGCATGAGATGTGACATCACAATGGTGTCACCATGGTGACGTCTCAACCTCTCTTTCACATCACCAGTTGTTTCTATTTTGTGGTAAAGATTTTGTATCTCTAAAAAGTAGAGGGTTGCAAATGATGGTTACTGACACAACCTCTATCACTGGTCATTCCTTGAATTTTTTTTTTTTGTAACTGTGAAGTCTCTTCTGAAATGAGACATGTTCCTGATTACATTTTTTTTACACATGTCCCACATTTACCCATTAGACAACTTTAATATGTCCAACGGTGTACATAATGCTAATTTTCACTGTTGAGTGGTACAAATCTTCATGTCCCACATTTACCCACAACTGTAATATGTACAACAGTGTACATAATGCTAATTTTCACTGTTGAGTTGTACAAATATATATATATATATATATATATATTCTGCACCAAAATAGCCAAGCCAATCATGTTAAGGGAGATCAGTCATGTTATATATTATTACATGGTTTGTTTTGCATTGACCCAAGTATTCTCCCTGCCAGTCCATATTTAAAATATGGCTGGCAGGGAGAATACAAGGGTCAATTCAAAACAATCCATATAACATGCATACTGGCGTATTGAGCCTCACTTTGGACTAACTCCATGACAACGTTGTGTGGACTGCATGACGTTACATCACCTGACCAGCTCCACAGGCTCTGACCTTGGCCAAGATAGATACAGGGGTGGACTGGGCTGTGTGCCATCTACAGAGGGAGGGGGGGGGGGCTATGCAAGATGTAAAAAAAAATTCAAGATAAAAGTCAAAACTCTAAAAAATCTGCCATCCAGTTTCTGTGTTGGCTGCTCTGCTAAATATTGGTTTAGAAGCAATGCTTCCATTTGACACTTCCTTATCCAATCCACTGAGAGAGTGAAACCACCAACCTGCATTTAAGTAGGCTAATACAATAGGCCAATCTACCCAAAATCCAAGATAGTCCTAATTAATAACAATTATATATTGGCCATATTCTTAGAGCATGATAAATATCCTAATGAGAAAAACTTATTACTGGTCAGTGGCAGATCCAGACAGTGTGATCTAGAGGGGGGAAGCAAGCATATTATGGTCTATGGGGTATGGTGCTGTGCCCCTAGATCTGCTAATACTGGTAAGGGGGAAATTATTACTATTTATTATCCGGAGGGGGGGGGGCTTGCTTTTTTTTTTTATAAAAAAATTCTCACTCAGTTTTGATGAAATAAGAAATTCTTTCTTGGCCATCTTGAAATAAAAATTTCTGGTGGGGGATTTTTTAAGAGGGTGTTGCTCTATTTAGGAATGAATATTTGGGGACTTAACGCCTGAAATAAATAATTACGGCCTCCATTACCGTAAAATGAAGTTTGCCATGGAGGAAAACT
Source organism: Platynereis dumerilii (assembly GCA_026936325.1). Taxonomy (NCBI): domain Eukaryota; kingdom Metazoa; phylum Annelida; class Polychaeta; order Phyllodocida; family Nereididae; genus Platynereis; species Platynereis dumerilii. Next base: position 45,840,747 of record JAPTHN010000004.1, on the reverse strand, counting down.
CCATGCCCCTGACAAATAAATGGTCGCTCTCTTGAGATCTAAAGCCTGTTGGGTACTGTTAAATAGAATAATAAAGAGGCAGATGATGATTATCAAACGAAAATATTTTGAGATTATAGTAGAAATTTTTGCAGTGTATATTGTACAATTGATACCAGAGGACCTTAATATATTACCACTCTACCCGTCGTTAGACGGGTACACTGCTAGTGTTATATATTATTACATGGTTTGTTTTGCATTGACCCAAGTATTCTCCCTGCCAGTCCATATTTAAAATATGGCTGGCAGGGAGAATTCAAGGGACGATTCAAAACAATCCATATAATAATGTTTTTATTCCATGATTTGTTTTTTAATAACAAGCCAATATATCAGAAGTAATATTGGTATCATTCTAACCATTTAAACTAAATAACTCTTAGCCAACATGTAATTTGTGAATTAACACAAGAGGGCTCTGGGGTAATGTCATCTGAGGGAAATAACGACTTCTTTTGAGGGACAATAACTTGTATTTCCCTGAGATGACACTGTTATTCCCTGGGCAGGTTTGGTGTTATTAGGGACAATACATAGGTAGTCATGGAATAAATAATGATAGGCTGTGATAGTGGAACTCTTCTTTTTACTGCTCTCTGACGTCGCCGTAAACTTTTTCCGGGAACCTCCGCCATTTTGCAGGCCTGTACAATACAATGGGGCCAAGTTTTTCCGAGGTCCATAGCCCTGTTTAATCAGCCTGACAACACTAGATTAGCCCAAACTATTTGAGTTCTGTATCTAATCAATGGATCCCGCCAGTTTTACTAGACGTACCTGTGATTAATCAGGATATTTCACACGATGAAGTGCGTCAGGGCGATTCCCGCCACATTTTCTGCCTTCGTCGGACCATAACTGAAGATTTATTATAGTGCCACGCTTGAGTCACCTTAAGGCTCGGCGATACGATCTGGATTGTTTTAGTGGTTTTACAACTGTCCTGGACCCCGGAATCCAAGCGTTCATCGACTTCACAATGGTACAAAATGGCGGCATGTTCCCGGAAAACGTTTATTTGTGCGCAGAGACGCCGGAGAGCAGTAAAAGGGAGAGTTCCACTATCTGCCCTAATTGGCGTCTGGAAAGTGCTATTGGCGCCTTAAGGCTATATTGGCGTCCTCAGTTTATATGTACCGTAATATGGGGTGAATAGGGACACTGGGGTGAATCGGGACAAGCCAGGAAATAATTTTTATCTTCAAAAAGCAACAACTTCTACTTGTTACAGGGACTTGATTTTTTGTACGTTTTTAGTATATATTCCAATGGTGATTGATATAGATTTTCATGATTCTACCTGCAGGCGGCAATGAGCTGCAGCACCTCAAACATTGCCCGCAGTATTTAAATTTTCACATAGTGGTCAAAACTTTGCTTGTACTATTATTATAAAGTATAAATTCCAGAGCCACCAAACTTGCAGCAAATTTTAAAATCAGTCTATAATGGCTATAACGAAACCATGATTAAAGACTGGATATGGGATTGCGTACATTTGATCCTGGGTGCAGATCCCAGTCAATGGCAAATTTTCCGGATTAACCAAAATAACCATACTAATTTTCATTTGAGTGTAGTTGCGTGGCTTTTTGATGAATAATATTGAACATGGCATCATTTGCAATAAAGTTAGTCCAGAATTAATAATTACAAGAAAAATTTGAAGAAAACTGCAGTTTATAACAGTTTTCTGTCATTTATCACATTTTTAAGCATCAGCTACTACAGCTGATCGCTTATTCGTCCGTTTCCATGCCGGCAGGCAGTTTTTACCTATCACCGATGATTTCTCTGTTAATCTACCAAGTAAACCTACCCAACTCCTCCCGAGTCTTTATTAGATCCTAACCACGAGACAGGGTTATATTTCAGACATACAGAGTGCCTATTTCTTCTGATTCAAGTCATTTTAATTCACTCCCCAACGCGCACGACCTTCTTCGTCCGCCATTTTTTCTCAACTGGATGTCGGCCAACTTCGGCGTCTGACGAAAACACCCGAAGTATCAAATGCTATTTCTTGCGATTCTCATTTTCCGATTTTAAATATTTCCTTGTTGCCAAAGTAAACTAAAACCACCATTAAAACCTATTTACACTTCTGTTTTCATAATTTGCTGTCATTTATTAAAAAATTATAAAAAAAATTGATCAGCCAATCAGGTCACGGCATTTCTCTGGGATTCCAATATGGTGGACGAGAGGAACAACAATTCATGTTTGCTGACAAGTTTCGGCTGGATTGATAATATATGGCCGTATGCGTGACTGTCAGGTATTTAAACTTATGAAGTTAGGCGTAACTGACATTTTACCACAGAAAAATATTTTTTCAAAGCAACTTTGGGTCTATTCAGCCTTGATTTGTCATTGTTCTATAATATCGCTCACGCTTAGATCGCGAAAATGCACTGTAGCGGTCGCGGTAAAAAGTGCGTAAATCATCTGGAAACTCAATCAATGCGGTCAAATGACCATAGTGATACATCTGTTAGGTTTACAGAAATGACAGACCCCATTTTCGAAAGCTCAGGTGAATATCTGTTTTCTGGGGACTATTTAGTTGTTGTTTTCCTTCTTCTTCTTCTTGCTTGCAACACCAGAGAAGACCCACTTGGGCACAAGCCATCTCATTTTTAGGCCCCTCACTTCTCCAGCCTATGTCAATATGCTTAGCAGATTTGTTGACAGTGCATACAATTGTAATTCCTGAGTATCCTGCCACAATTGATAGTGATACTCCTCTATCATTTTATTTAACAAATTAACATATCAGATCATTTACATTTTAAGCAATGTTTATTTCTACAGCTGATGCTTTACATGCTTTGCATGGTATTTTTTAAAATCTGCATATTATCAATAAAATTGATTTCAGATTTTCCTCAAAATTTTTTTCTGGCATGTTGAACATGTCTTCTAATATATATTCACAAGTACCAATCACTCAAAGTAGGTCGGGAGTATTGATAGTGGTAATAGTGGACTGTCCCGATTCACCCCAAAGTTTGGGGTGAATTGGGACAGTGGTTTTCTGGGCCTTGATGATTGGGTATTTAAAATATCATTTCAAGCTTCTACGGGTACTTAGACCTTGTGTCCAGACACAATTTGACACCAAATTTTGATTTCTAGATTGAATTTTGTTCATTCTATGACATAAAAACGGCCAATTCTGTCCCGATTCACCCCATGTTACGGTACCGGTACTTAAGTTAATACAACAAATTATCAATTATTGTTGAAGGAAACATAGCAACTTCTCTATTATCAAGATGCTAATTCTATTGCCGATAATTGACAAAATTCCAATTGAAACTTTTTGCAGTCTACAGAGATCAATCTATTTGACAACTGCAATTAAAGCAAGATACCTGATTGCAATGCAATTAATACAATAGGCTAATTGTCTGCAGTATAGAATGGAAACACACAATAAAGCCTGTCTCTTTGAGTAGATATAGATAAATAGGTAGATAGATAGATAGATGGATTGATAGATAGATAGTTAGATGGATAGCTAGATAGATAGATAGATAGATAGATAGATATATAGATAGATAGGTAGATAGATAGATAGATAGAAGAATTTCAAATTTAAAACAGACAACTTCTTTTATTTACAAACATCTATAAGTCTCAAAATTTTGGAGCAGAATATAACAATATTACTGCTTCGGCCAATAAAACTCAATATTGGTCTCCTCACCATCCACTATCTATATAATATTCTGCACCAAAATTTGTGAGCCAATCAAGTGAGCCGACATCAATCACGTGCCACGCCAATAAATAACGATATTGGCGTGTGGAGAGTGTTATTGGCGCCTCAAGGCTATATTGGCGTCCTCAGTGCACATGCACTTGAGTTAATGCAGCACTGTGGCAAATACTTTCTCCATTGTCATTGAAGGATACACAATAACTCCTGAAGGTGCTAATTGCGATCAAGTATAATTGACCAAATTCCAATTGATTGAAGTGTCATCCAAGTAAACTATTAATCGTAATTTACAGAAATCATTGATTGATTTTATTTTATTTAATTTAGCCTCCATTGGAGAGAATTACATAATAAAAAACAGTAAAGTAAAAAAAAAAACCAAGTGTATAATATGTATAATAATATATAAAAACAGTGCTAAAATGCAGCTAAAACACTATTAACAAATGAAATATCATGACTGGTATGTAATCAATCCAACTGAACAAGCAGCAATTAAAGCATTGTGACCTGATTGCCATACAGTATGCAATGAGTACTAACTTGCTGCTGTATAGAGATTTTGAAATACACAGTTAATTTATCATTCGAAAAAATTAAAAATTAATCTTAAAAATAATTTAATATATTAAATACTATATGAAAGTAGTTAAGAGGCTGTGCCTGTAAAAATCATGCAGAAGCCCTATGCAGCTGAAACGTGGTCCGTGGCGGATCAAAATGATATTGGCATGGATCATAGTATCAACAAAGTTAGAAAACCTAGTGGCGAAATTTCGGGTCAAAAATGTTTATTTTTGGATTGACAGGCCTTCAAAGTTTTACCTCCCTCGGCCTCAAAAGGAGTATTTTACATTAAAATGATAGTAAAAACACACCTTGTTTGGACCCCCACAGCTCTGGTTCGCCGGGGAGTGGCACAATAGCGATAACACATTTTGTTTTCTTATAACTTGAAATTTGCAAAAATATGAAATTAACTCTGGGACCTCTTCACCCCATATATATATGAGCTTATTCGTATATGTATAAAATGCCACTTTTTTGGTCACTTTTTGGGCTTATTTAAAAAATGACGCTATCTACCGGAAACATCCCAAACATACTATTTCTGTCTTTCTCCTGTTTGAATTCAAGTTAATCTTGTTAAATGAAGTGCCAACTTAACTTTGGAATTCAATTCATATGCAAAATGTCTTCCAAGATGGCCACCATGGTCAATGTTGTGATGCCGAGTAGGCAGTAAATCAGCAAAAAAAGCCAATTTTTCTCCGAAAATGGCCAAAAGTGCCACTCATTTTAAATGACGGAAGTCAACAAGGTCTAAATTATCTGACCATGGTGGAAGTACCATAATAGTAATTCTCAAGAGTGTTATAAACAATGAAATTCAATTTTGTGTATTACAGGTTGCCATGGCAACCATTGTTATTGTCTCTTTGACTTACAGCATACAGCCTGATCATTGAAAATTACCAAACAAATGGCATTTATTGTATCTTATATCCTACCAAAGTAGGAGGTCAAACAATAGCTGGACAACCCAACTCCTCCCTTCCTCAACTATGGGGTTGTTTGGTTCAAACAATAGCAAATTTTATGAGATCCATAATATTTCTGCATATTCAAGATGGCTGCCATCGGCCAAATTGCTTTACAGAGCTGATTTAAGCATATTTTAGATTTTTTTTACTATGTTTCTGGGATAACAACTTCAATAATGCATCATTTCTAATAATTTTGGAGAGCAGATTTATTTCTTCAAATATATTTTTGATTTTAATGATTCTGGGGAAGAAAAACCAAAATGGCCAGATGGCGGCCATATTGGATAGTCTCGCTATTTTTTTCGTTATTCCGCTTTTTTGGGTCATAAAGTGGTGTGATGCATCAATTCATGGTGATTTAAGGGTGCTAAGTTCATTTTTGGTAGTTATTTCAACATTCAGTATCATCTAAAGCTCAAAAAGGAAGACTACAGATTGTAGCCATGTTGGATAGGCTTGTCCTTGTGTCATTATACATCTTTATAAGTCAGAAACTTTCCAGAAACATTGATTTATGAACTCTAGAAGAGTGTGGCGATTTTAGGGTGGACTTTGTTCAGTTGCACCTACACCCCAGAAAGAAAGTATGATAGCTGGCAGCCATATTTCATGGTGTGGTCATCTGGTCAAAGGGGCAGATCGTGGAATTTTGAAAAGGGGGACGTCCAGCGGTGTGGCCCGAAAGGCCTAAGTCAGTTCAAAAGGAAGATCTTCATCTCAAGATTGAATGACCATGCCTGCCTACCACAATCTTGGCTTGAAACGGGGGGGGGGGGAGGATCCCTGCCTACCCGGGGGATCCCTGCCTACCCCAATTTTGGCTTAAAATTGGGGGGGGGGGGGCAGCAAATAGATGAACACTGGCTGTTGTATTGAATATCTATCTATTTATCTATTATCTTCAATACTTATTCAATGTATGGAGCACTATTGATTTGAAGATTTATTATGTTTTGTCCCGACTTTCAGAGAATGCTATGCATATATTGTTTAACTTAATTCAGACTCAGACTGAGAGTACAAAATTTCTAGGAACAATGATGATACATTTTAAGGTGCACTGTTGACGTGATTTTTTGTGGCGATTTTTTGGAATCAGTTGAGTCTTTTCCTCTTTCTTAGAAAATTCTAAATCATTGAGGCAAAACCCTGTGAATACTGAATAGTTAAGTTTACTCCACCTTGTCATTGAGGCATGGACTTTTCTATAGCCGGTTGAGACGAGGAAGTTTAGACCAGCATGGCCAGGGCACGTTGGACCATTGTAAACTAGATTGACTGAAAATTAATAATCAACAAAACTCCAACAGTGTAATTTCTGACATTAATCAGGCATCCAGTTGAATCATGTACAATATTCTGTGAAATCAGATCAGTTGGCTAATCTTCCAGCCCTTCAAGCTAAAATACATTGTAAGGCTTAATATTATCATCTGAGCAAATATTTTTCGGATAAAATCATTCTGCAATGACACACAAACTTGTGGATGGTGCTCTGTGAATAAAATGAGGTGTTTATTATTTTCTTCGACTTTGCTGGACTTTTATTCCGTAGTCCAACGTACCCCACATAGCGGTCCAATGTCCAATGCCCCAACTGCGGAGCACGTTGGACCATTAAAAAACACATTTTTAGTCTCACTTTTTCTCGTGCAACATGAAGAAGTTCTAGGTCAAGCTGAACTGAGAAAAAAAGTAAGCCTAATTAAGATGATTTTTATGAAATTTGGCCAAAAAAAACTCGAAATCTGTGTAAAACATGGATGTCAAGCCTCAAGAAGTTACCAACTTTATCATAGAAGGTTGGCACAGTGGCCTGAACATTTATATGGGGTCCCAGACTTTTGTCACACTGCTACACGTATGAGTCAAGATAATGCAATTGTTCAGAAAAGTTAGATCCGCTGATGTGTGATCTGTAAAAATTCTGACTCACAGCAAGCCTTGATGAAAGATAATGGAAAAATTATTTTGCAAGTCAATCAAAAAGTTCTCCCACTGGAGTGTTGTCATCCCCTTTATGGACGACTGTCTCAAAACATGAGAACTTTTTTTGAGAATTTGTGAAGCACCTTTAATTTTGGGAGACCATGTTGAGAAAAAAGAGATAATAAGAGCCAAAATGTGTCATAACATTCTTTATTCTTTTGTTTCTCAGCCCTGTTGATATGAATTTATTGTGAATTGGTTAAGTCTTCCATTTCCATAATAAAAATTTTAAAGTTTCACGTCACCACCCTGTACTCTCTCCAAATCTCTTCAAATTTTTCAATTCAGAAAGGGAATATATAATATAACACATTATATCTAGGCTATAATTAATATATTATATGTTATATTACATATTTTATCTTCGCTATTATCACATGATTAAATGACACCCATGGTTAGTCATACAAATACACGCAAAATAGAAGTAACTGGGGATTAATAATGTTTGAGTTACAGGTTAAAGAATACATCAATTGGGCCTACTATTGCGCTAAAATCAAATCGAATCAAAATTTATTTATACTCGATATGGTTTGAATAATAAATATTAGCTGTGAAGCTAATTAGACCAAATAAAGGTGCAGAATAACAAGACAGCTCTTAACCGAAAATGGCCGCCATTGCCACCACAGAGTGGTAAGATCAAATGTCTGAAATAGGAATTGGTCACTTTGTGGCCCACAAAACAGCAATCACAGAAAAGATAAATCAACTATCCAAATTTAGCAAAGAGCTGTTACTTTTTTTGGGCTCGATGCAACTTCATGATAAATTCAATTGCAAAAATTAACTCTGCTTCCTAAAATCACCACTGAAGCAAGTTGTATTACATAACATTCTGTCCTGTGTAGCTGTATAAAGATTCAAGTATAAGCCTTATCAATATGACTACAATGTGTGATCCTCTTTTTGGGGCTTTAAATGCCACTAGATATTAAAATAAATTGCAAAATTGAACTTAGCACCCTTAAATCACCATAAATTGATGTATCGCACAATTTTATGACCCAAATGCGGAATAACGACAAAATGGTGAGACTATCCAATATGGCCGCCATTTGGCCATTTTGGTTTTTCTACCCCAGGATCACTTAAAATCAAAAATATATGTAAAGAAATAAATCTGCTTCCCAAAATTATCAGAGATGATGCAACATTGAAGTTGTTATCACTGAAACATAGTAAATTGCACAAAAATACTTGAATCGGCTCTGCAAAGCAATATGGCCGATGGCAGCCATTTGAATACGCAGAAATATTATGGATCTCATAAAATTTGCTACTGTTTGAACCAAACAATCCCATAGTCGAGGGAGGGAGGAGTTGGATTTTACAGCGATTGTTTGACCATCCACTTTAGTGGGATATAAGACACCACATATGTCATTTGTTTGGTAATTTTCAATGATCACGCTATGTGCTGTAAGAAAACCAGACAAAAACCATTGTTGCCATGGCAACCTGTAATACACAAAATTAAATTTCATTGTTTATAACACACTTGAGAATTACTATTGTGGTCTTTCCACCATGGTCAGATAATTTAGACCTTGTTGACTTCTGTAATTTAAAATGAGTGGCACTTTTGGTCAATTTCGGAGAAAATTTGGCTTTTTTTTTTGCTGATTTACTGCCTACTCGGCATCACAACATTGACCATGGTGGCCATCTTGGAAGACATTTTGCATATGAATTGAATTCCAAAGTTAAGTTGGTACTTCATTTAACAAGATTAACTTGAATTAAACAGGAGAAAGTCAGATATAGTATGTTTGGGACGTTTCCGGTAGAAAGCGTCTTTTTTTAAATAAGCCCAAAAAGTGACCAAAAAAGTGGCATTTTATACATATACGAATAAGCTCATATATATATGGGGTGAAGAGGTCCCAGAGTTAATTTCATATTTTTGCAAATTTCAAGTTATAAGAAAACAAAATGTGTTATCGCTATTGTGCCACTCCCCGGCGAACCAGAGCTGTGGAGGTCCAAACAAGGTGTGTTTTTACTATCATTTTAATGTAAAATACTCCTTTTGAGGCCGAGGGGGGTAAAACTTTGAAGGCCTGTCAATCCAAAAATAAACATTTTTGACCCGAAATTTCGCCACTAGGTTTTCTAACTTTGTTGATACTATGATCCATGCCAATATCATTTTGATCCGCCACGGACCACGTTGCCACCCCCGCATGATTTTTACAGGCACAGCCTCTTAAAAACACTAATTTATAGAAACGTTTTTTTACGATAAGGAATAAAATACTCAGAATAAATGATAGACAGATAGACATATAGATAATAGCTGGATAGCTAGCTAGATAGCTAGCTAGCCAGATAGATAGCTAGATAGATAGCTAGATAGATAGCTAAATAGACAGCTAAAAAAATGGTGTTTTTTTTTTCACTAAACAAGTTTTATTGGCGATTGTTTGATAATCTCAAATTGGGTATAAGTCTGAAAATTTTGGTGCAGAATATAACAAATAGTAGATGTTGAGTCGACCAATATTGAGTTTTATTGGCCTCAGCAGGTAATATTGGTCTCGGCCTTCGGCCTCGACCAATATTACTGCTTCGGCCAATAAAACTCAATATTGGTCTCCTCACCATCCACTATCTATATAATATACGAGGGGCGTTCAGAAAGTTCACGGCTTTTTTTTATATGGACACTTATTTTCAATCTAGAACTGAATTTTTTTACAGGATAAAATTCAGCAATTTTTGAATGGATTTCCAAAATTTTGGACAATTTGGACATTTTTAAGTCATTCTGTGGTTGCCATGGAAACATAAAGTTTGGCTAGGTGGAGCAGGTAGTACGGAGATCAAGAAAATCAATGAATTGCGGCTGAGAGAGACCTCACTCTGCCACTTGTATGAGTAAGACTGACAATAATTAACACAAGAAATATAATATTACCTTTTAAAAATACTCGCAAGTACTACAAAAGCATTAATTCATACACCTGAGGCGTTAAAATAAATGTTTTTTGAAGCCCTCCAGGAAAAGTTTTTGTGAAAGCATTTCGGTTATCCAAAGCCTTTTCTCCTACAGTGCCTGAAACTATTGCCCCCAGTGATTAAGGTAATGGAAAACCAGGTCCTATGTAAAGCGATATGTCATAGGAAAAGCTGGGATGGATAATGCTGTCCCTTTAGGTCTCTTGCTCATACCAGTGGATCCATTCTTTGTCATAAGTCCTGATTTAGTTAAGGACTCACTTTCTGCGCCTGAATTGCTCTTGCCAAATCGGCCATGCAGGAGTGCTCTCCCACATTGGTTTGCTGTAAGAATACAAACATTTGGCACGCTTGAAAGTATATTTAGAAGCAAATATCATATTTCTTGTGTCAAATTGTCAATCTTACTAATACAAGTGACAGAGAGGAGTCTTTCTCAGCCGCAATTCATTGGTTTTCTTGATCTCCGTACTACCTGCTCCACCTAGCCAAACTTTCTGTTTCCATGGCAACCACAGAATGACTTAAAAATGTCCAAATTGTCCAAAATTTTGGAAATCCATTCCAAAACTGCTGACTTTTATCCTGTAAAAAAATCATAGTTCTAGATTGAAAATAAGTGTCCATATAAAAAAAAGCCGTGAACTTTCTGAACGCCCCTCGTATATATCCCATTATATTGAATCTATTTATTAATATTTCATTTTTGTTTTTTTATTTCAGCCTCTTCAGAAACACAGTCTACGTCTGAACCATGTTATCCAAATGAAAAGTATCTGGGTAGGTAAACGATGTGATATAATTATGATTATTATTATGCAAATATGACTGATTTCGAGGGCATTAGTCAAATCTATTTCCCTCGAGGGTGTGTAAGTGAAAACTACTTCACGAGGCATTGGTTTTCAAAAACTTTTTTTTTTTAAATTAGGGGAAAAAAAATATATATGAATAGGCCTAACATTTGGGGAAACAATTTTTGAAACATAATTTTGGCCAAAAATTTTTTTTTTGGAAAACAGTTTTGGAGAAATATCTAAGAACAAACTTGGAAAAAAAAATTTGGTGGGGAATAAAAAAATCAGATTTTTCATTTTTTGATTAATGCCTCGGAATCAGTCAATATACTAAAGTGATGACTGACATGTGATCAGCTCTCAGCCAATAAGAACACTGCTTTCATGGTGGAGGTATATTAATAATATAACAATAACGGGACTTGTGAGGGCAATATGGCATTTTGACAGCCCAAGAGCAGGCCATTTCAGCCTGAAAGTTCATTGTCGGCCCTGAAAAAATGTTGGAAAAAAATAATAATTTACCCAAAAAAAACATAGATGTTTGACAAAAAAGTGTTCCAAAAAATAAAAATGACCAAAAATAAATATTTCCAAAAAAAGAAATATATTTACCCTCAAAACTTTTCTTTGATATTTTCTTTTAGAATATTACCTCTCCAACCTATTTCTCTTTGTTCCAATTTTTTCTCCAAACTTTTTATTGAACAAACCTGACTACAAAAATGAATTTTAAAATTCAAGAAATAATTATAGATAATTACAATTCAGAGTCTTTAAAATGTATTTTTTGCATTCAGGCGATCCCGTCTTCATGCTTTGGCATTTACATATGAAACTTATCAGGTGACTCAAGCGCGGTACTTTTACAAAGCAACCCGAGTCAGGGTCACTGAGTAACAATATCACAAGCTGTTGTGTGAATTAATATAACTCACAAGCCCAAAGGGCGAGAGTGATATTAATTCGCACAACAGCTCCTGACATTGTTAGAAGTGCCCGACGCGTGGTTGTTTTGTTTTTATCACCTGGTTTTGCCTCAGATTTTTAGTTACAAAGAGGGACTATTTTCTGCCATTACACAAATGTGGCGTCACCATGGAGCAACAATGGATATGACGTCACAAGCCAATGAGCCCCGATATGACTTTTACACCAAAATGTTAATTTCTCATGCACCAGTGAGTCTTAATCAGGATAGCAATTCATAACTGTTCGTTACGATATATCAAATTCATACAAGCCCTGAGAAAGCCTCATTATGAATTCATGGTTTGTCTACAGAATGGTTTGAACTGAAGCCCTCCATATTTACTTTAGTTGCTGGAAAACAAACTTTTCCTCACCATACTTCTGCATGTGGCTGTAATTTGTCAATAAAACGATAGAAACATTAGGATGTGAAATCACAAGATATGATGGCACTACCATATCATATACCTTGCCAAGAAAACCCCACCGTCCCATTTGTGAAAAGCTTTTGTACATGATGACGAAATGCAGACTGCATACCCCGATACCCGATTCAGGTATCCTTCACTGCATTATGTTGTCTAATATTATGACGTTATCCTTTTTTTCATGATTTGATACTATAACAAAACAACCCAAGTCAGGGTCACTGAGTAACAATATCCCGAGCTGTTGTGTGAATTAATATCACTCGAGCCCGCAGGGTGATATTAATTCACGCAACAGCGAGTGATATTGTACGAAGTGCCCTGACGCGTGGTTGTTTTGTTTTTATCACCTGGTTTTACCTCAAATTTTCAGTTATAAAGAGGGACTATTTTCTGCCATTACAAAAATGTGACGTCACCATGGAGCAACAATGGACAGGACGTCACAATCCCATTATTCTGCCTTGTTTAGTTTGTGACATCATCAGGCAGCTGAAATGCTGGTGATGTCATAACCATTGTTGAAAAATATCGCCGTTGAAGGGTGGTATTTTTTACAATATCATAGGCCCTGATATTTTGACTGTAAACAGTGATATTCACAGCCAACCAGGTGATAAATACTGATATCACCACGTTCATTTTTGCTAGACATTAAGGGGTTGAATAATTTTGCTGCCAGCTGTATGTCAAGTAAAACAGATATCTTGATAACAACTAGCTGTTCCTTATTGATAATGTGAGGGCTAAAACAATGACAACAGTGTCAAAAGTTCTGATCATCATCCTTGTTTTTTTACTCACCTGCTTTTTCCCTATTCACAGTTCAAAAATCTTAAATAAAATTCAATAATAACCATATATTTTCTTTTCCAGGACAATTTGACGTGGAAATCGAGAATTTAATTCCTCATCCAACCATAGGACGACAATTGTATGAACCGCACGTTGATAATATTGAAAGAACAATGGATGGATTTGTGTCATTGATATTCCCCGTCTGTCATACTGTCAACCAAAGTGACAATTCTGATCAAATCAAGTAGGTATATATCTATGGATTTCTTTTGGTTACAAGGTGAATAGGATAGGCCTACAAATAATTATTGCGGGCGCATTAGGGCAGATTTCACGAAAAGCAGCAATTGTCCTTACCACAAGTTACATTAGCACAATACTGATAAGGCCAGACATAATTGATTCGTAGCTGCTCAGATTTTCTCAGGGCGCTTTTTCTGAGGATAGCTGGCAGGACAAAAAAAAGCAGAAATCTAAATATTTTATTGTGTCAATCCATTGGATAAAATCATGGGTATTCACTGTTTTCTGTTGGATTGGTAGATCAGAGCAGCTTTTAAAAAAATATGGCCTTTTGCTAATGTAACAACGATAAATGAATGATGGAATTTTTTATGCTGGTCCTACTGCAATAAAAATGAAAATACCAGAAGGGTACCAAATCTGGCCTGCTCCTGGGAAACCTGGCTTTCTGTTCAGAAAAAATTTGAGATGTAATCATGTGTTCGTTAAGAGGAGGTATGGGTGAGAAATTCCCAAAAAATATGTAAGCTTCACAAATCCAGTTTATGCCATATCTTTGACCTACACCAAGTCAGGCAACCAGTCCAAGCTTCAATTATAGACGGGACAGAGCCACCGGCTCACCGAGCAAAGCCAGGTGTCTCGTCCCTTCTGGCTATCAGGCGAGTGGAGTGCTCCAGATGGTTCAATCAAAAAAAGTGCTTCAGACATCCCATAATATGATCCTGGCATTTGCTTCTCGTCACGCGTGACTACAACGTGACTACCTTCTTCTTCTTCTTCTGTTTGATATTCCGCCAAAAAAAAAAAAATCCCAAAAAAAAATTTTTTCCTAAAAAAAAAAATTCCGAAAAAAAAAAAAAAAAAATTCCGAAAAAAATTTTTCCCCAAAAAAAAAATTTTTTTCAAAAAAAAAGAAAATTTCCGAAAAAAAAAATTTTCCAAAAAAAAAAAAATTTCTGGAAAATAAAAAATTTCGAAAAAATAAAATTTCCCAAAAAAAATTACGAGAAAAAAAAACTTGAAAAAAAATAAAAAATTCAAAACAAAAAACATTTTCAAAAAATTCAACGAATGAATTTCCCAAAAAAATAAAATTAGCAAAAAAGTAATGCTTGGTATTTTATTTACCTATGAATATTGTCAACCGATCGAGTATTTACAAGTCCTGTCTTCTATGCTGCGGCATTATCATATTATTAAAATATGTCTCTATCATCACTTAAAACCATGTCCAATACAAAATCATTGCCAAATCTTAGTAAGAAAATATAGCGCATTGTGCCATTTCAAAGACGTCCGCAAAAAAAAGCAGTTGCTATGGCAACATGGAATTTACGGTGGTGAAACATAGCAATGATATTGGCCAAATTTTGCACCTGTTGCTTCATTAAATTTAGAGAAATTGCCACGGATATTTCATACAGAGGCCAATTGCCTGAAATGACGTTCACGGCAAATTTCCCCAACATGCGAAAATCAACTTTTACCCTGTGCCAGATGTGAAAAATTGGGACAATTGTTCAACATAGGAACTTGTGGGATACATCATTGGAATTCTTGAAAAATTGTCAACAGACCAGATTTTTAAAATTTTTTTTTGTTACAAAATTATTTGACATTGTAGCCATAAAAACAAGATTTTTTTTCAAAAAAGTGACTTTTGTCTACTTTTCCCTGATTTCTGACATTATGAAAAGGAATATCAAAAATCCCCTCTGTAATTTTCAGTCTGTAACTTCAGAAATTTCACATGCCGTGAGCAGTAAAAATCTGCTTTTTTTCACTCTTTTAAATGGTTACCACGGCAACCATTCATCACAAAAATGCAAAATGACCTGAAATCATCTTATTTAGCTGAAACCTATCTTTTGATACCAAATATGGGCCATTATTCTACAAATTACAGAAAAAAATGCCCTTCTCACCCATACCTCCCCTTAACCTAATTTGGATAGACAAATTTTGCTAATGTAACACTATGAAGTGGACAGATGCAAAATTGTGGTTACATTAGCACTAAAAGAACAGCTACCACACCCAGTCTTTTATGTTTTTGGTAATGTATAAATGTAGATATGGCTCCGTGGTACAATGGTAATGTATAATTATATATATGGCTCCGTGGTACAATGGTTAGCATTCCCGCCTTGTACACATGAGGACGTGGGTTCGAACCCTGCTCCGGCCATATCCAGAGGTTATCACTATAATGATTGGTATGATTGCCGTTCAATATGGTGAGCGCCTGTGAGCAGATTTATCTGGAATGGGCGCTATATAAAATCATACTATATTATTATATTATATTATAGGCAAATAATACATGTTTTTCAATAAAATTTTAGAATTTCACGTTCAAAATTTGCATAAGTAGCAAGAACACAGAAAAATCCCCATGTAAAAGTTGCTAATGTAACCTCAGTGTCCTATGACGGAATCGAGTTACATTAGCAGTCTTTTTCTTTTTTTTTCCAAGTTTATAATGACCAACACAATTACAAATGGTTCCAAAATAATTTTCAAAATGTTTTGTATCAATTGCATATCATTACATTTTGCTGAATTGGTTTTAGCAGATTCCAGAGAGTGCCAAAGCAAGCACGTCTAATGACCAGTAAGTTTGGTCGTCCAAAATTGTCCCTATGAGGGATAGAAAAATATATTTTTAAGAGCAAAAAGCTACATATTTGAGGATTATTTTATTGATATTTATTCTTTAGCTCACAGATGTACTTAGTAAAAGGTTTACTTGCTTCAGGAAGCAACAGAGGGATAACAAAAGGGTTGGAAAGTTTAAGGTAGAGTCAAGGCTGGTAAATCCGTCCAGGAGGGTAAATCCGTCCACCCCTTACTATGTGTGTATATATATACATGTTGCAGTTGTTTGACTTCTAAAATTAGGAGAAAGTCGTTTTAAACTAATTTTGCCATTTTTATTGTTTTGACAGTATTTAAACAATATTTATAGCCTTTTTTAACAAGGTGGAATGAAAACAATCAAATCCTGTGACGTCATCACAGATATTTTAAGATCTGGTGGCCATAACCTTGTAGGCCTATTTATATCAACAAAAATTGGATTTTAGGTAAAAAATTATTGAACATGATGTGAAATTAAATAATTTTTTGTAGAATTTGTTAAATTACCAAATTGTAAAATTTTGAAAAGAAATACAGTGGAAATGAAAGTGGAAGGAATTACCATCATTATTTCAGAACTGACTTGATTGAGGCTTTGCAAATCCGTCCACCTTCATCAAATATATTTTAGAGTATTTTTATGACTTTTGATATTGATAAATGGCATACCACTGATTACAGAAAGTAGATTGGAGCAATTCTACCACTTTGTCTAGGTTAAAAGGCTAATCTAAATGTTATTGAGGCTGTCAATTGAAATTCTTGTATTGTAATTGATCTATATTTTTTAATTATTGTATTTCTCGTGCTGTCATAGTTCCATTATTAAAAAATCAACACAAAAACGTTTTTGATAGTTAATAAATTGCAAAACTGAAAGAAATAACAAAATATGATAGGTGTGGGCAGAATTATGCCCAGTGGACGGATTTACCATCCTTGCTGGACGGATTTAGCAGCACACTGGACGGATTTAGATGACCTTACCTTCAATTTTGGTTGCCATGGTTTTGGTAGGAATTATTTGAATATTTGACTTTTTCGTCTGCTCATGAAAGTTCGGAATGTGTTCCTTCCAATGGACTAAATTCAATTTCTGTATATATTCCCATTGTCCTAGAAATACAGTTTTAGCCAAAAGTGGACGGAATTACCATCCTTGACTCTACCCTCTGAGACCACTTTTCGTGAAATCTGCCTTAGGCGGACGCCCTCTAGACTCAAGTGTGTGTTTGTATTTCAAAATTTGCCTTGGTGGCCAGGCTGAAAAGCTGACCCTCTTTATGTGAAGCAACTGATTTAATATCAGTATATCTATTAATTAACTGCTACCTTGTTACTTTCTTGTGTCCCAAGGAGCCTAACAAATGCATAAATATGCGACATAAAGCCCCAGTCATCCATCCTTGTTTCACTGGCAATAGATGTCGTAAATGAACAGTAGATGCTTTGCAATGTGTTAGATTTTGGTTCACATTAATTGAATTTACCTCAGAACTTTGCAATGGTATTTATTGTTTAAATAAGTGGTATACTTCACTGTGTGTTTGTTGGTTGCCATTAAAAGTCAGGTTCAGCTATAGCAAATGAAGTTATTGGTTAGTCTACAAAAGACACTGAATTTGATAACCATCTGTTGAAAGTTTCATTCAATCATCTTCGTTTTCAACAGAGTTATGAAGACCACAATCGTTGATCACAGACTTTTTGTAATTACAATGCTAAAACATAGCAAATTATTACTTTATTTTTGGAATACAAAAATGCTTGTAACTTCTTTAATAATTGACATATTAAGGTGGTTCAGGTGGCTAATTTTCTTTTATTGAAGTGTCTGTCACATAAAAATAGTTTCAATGTGAAATTCCAGATTAAAAATTTTTTATGCAACATACCTAACACTTGTGTATCTCGTATGTCTTTTGACTGATTGAATAAAACATCAGCTGGAAATGCCTGATGTCTGGGAGTTGTCTATTTGTCAGTTGTCTGCAGGTGAGTTTCCTGGTCACCCATGCAGATTTTATAATCGATCTTTGTCTTTTCAGAAAATTCTACTTTCTTGGTGGCCAGCATCTCCTGTATGCTATTAAGAGAAAGGATATAATGTAAGTCTTTCAATGGTTTATCTTGTAGGCCTAATATCAGTTTAAACCCCAGGCGCCTGGGTCAAAATTGTCCATTTTTGACTATTTATATATATATATATATATCTTAGAGAAAAAATGCAATAATAATTGATTGCCCATATTTATATAGGGCAATCTCTGTTTTCAGCCTGTCAGCAGTGCACGCCATGGCGTCCACATCATTTTGTCGTCCGCATTCGCCACAACCTTAAAAGATGACTGCAGTATGTTCAGTGACAGTCAAGGATAGCAATCGAGGATAGCAATGGAAAATAGCAATCGAGGATAGCAATTGAGGATGGCAATCAAGAATAGCAATCGAAAATATAAATCGAGGATGGCAATTACTGCCAATGGTAGTAGCAATCAATGAATGAAGATCATCAGGTTTTAATGCGATAAAATACTAGAATAATGTTAACAGTATTTAAAATGCAAATGCACAGACCTGCCTATAGCAAATATTCTCAACATAATGGGCAATCTCTCGTCCCAATGGGACAATCTGGCGTCATTCAAAAATGATGTACCAGCCGAGAAGTGCCATTTTTGAATGGCCCCAATTCTAGTTATAACAAAACAACTGGAATCAGGGTTTCTGCCTAGCAATATCAGGGGTTGTCAGCCTGTCATGAATTTGAATTACAGTAGGCGAAATTCAAGTGCTTACATCTGGCTGTTTTCAGAGTGTCAATGATGTCATTGAAGGTGTTTCTCCAATCTTCACCGTTGAAACAGGTGGCTTTTTCACCGACTCATAGGGAACTTAGTGACATGTATGTTAGAGTTTCCAGTTTAACTGTTAACTCGCTTAAGGTGGCTCGATACTCGTGAACTTTCTAAGATAGGATTTCTTTAAAATAGTTTAAAATGATCCAAAATATAGTTTATAGCAAGGATATGTGAACAAAAGTGGTCGCTACCAGCCTTTCTTTCAAAATATTTGAGGTTATGTAAAAGAAAGTCAGTCCACGCAAACCTGAAAAACTCAATTTTTTTCTTAATTTTTTTACTGTGAAGTTTTCCCTGCCATTCAGTGGCCATTCATCCGCTGTTATTAAATGAAGCATGGAATTAAAGAGGAAAGGTTGATGGAAAAGCAGACCCAAATTTCATATAAATATATTTAGTTTAAAGAACTTTTCTAGGGGTTCGGAACAGAAGTTTCAATTTTGAAAATTAAATATTTTTTATGAACCATAGCACAAAAAAAAAATGACGAGATAGAATTCTTTATTTCTTTGTCATTTGCTTCCAAATAAAGTGAGGAACAATATAATGATACAGACATATGGCCCAATGGGCCTGGATATTGATACAAAAATTTATTTATGTCACAGAGTCATTTTTGAGAAATTAGTCATGCTTGCCGAAAATCGCCAGCAGAAATTTCTATTGAGAGTAGAGGACTGAAAGTCTGTCAGATTATAGTATTTGTCTTAACGCATCTAATGCTCCAAACGAGAAGTCTCTAACCACAATAGAAGTGGCGCAAATGGCAAACGAAGCGGCCGTCGCATGGAATTTTCGGAATTAAAAAAGATGAAAAAGAAGTCTCAGCAGAGCTCTGCTGCTGTGGTGACGTTACGATAGATAGGGCCTGCCTGGCTGCGCGTGAATGTGCGCTCACTACCACTTGGCACGAGTAGCGAGCCACCTTAAAGTTAATCACCCTAAAATCCAAAAGTAATACCATATTTATGAAATTGCGGTATGATGTTACTGGGCCTGAATGCTACACATCCAGCCAAAAAAAAAGTGTTCTATCCGCACAAACTTTTTCAGTAGGGCCAATTGAAGTTACATTAAAATGTTAATAAAAATACTCAAATTATTAGTTTTTATGGATAAAAAAATAGCTAGAGTATTACCGTTTTTTTCAAATTCCAATAAAATGTTCTTTGCTTTATTATCAACAAATTGGTAAAAAAAAATAGCGCTCCATCCGCACCCGTTTTTGAGCTACAGTCAGTCGAAGCTACACACAACAGGCAAATTTAGCTGTACTGTCTCTAATCCACCAGGGGCACGTCACAATGGGAGCTTGGCTACTGTGACATCATCAGTTGTGGTTACGTCACAATTGAACAACAGACAGTCTGTGTGATTCTGTAGGCTTTGTTTATAGCAACCAAGCAAGCTCAAACAAACACTAGGTGTCTCTGGTGTACTTCAGGGTGATTAACTTTAACAGTCAATTTCTAAACAGTTAACAGTTAACTGCCAGTTTTAAAAACTGTTATGCAAGTTATCAGTTTGGTGTGATTGCAAAACTACCTCAAACAGTAAACAATTGGATTAAACTGTTCATAATCTTCTTTTCATAAATCTCTGCAGTTGTTGTACTCAGTTGTTGATGGTTGATTTGTTCCAGTAAACAATCAAACAAACAATTTATCAGAAACTTTCAGAAACGCTGCAGGGACAGAGAACTGCCAATTCTGTAAGCAACAGAGAACTGCAGAATTTTGCTGCTTCCTGCAGAATTCTGCAGCCCCACTAGAGAAATGCATAAAACCTCACAAGCTGCATTGTTCACATAGGATATTAATTGGTTTAAAGACTAACATGATCCAGATTAAAGTTTAAAAAATGACACACACTACAGTGCCCCGACGAGTGACTGCTCAAAAATTTGGTTACAAAGACTATTTTCTGCCATTACAAAATGTTGATATTACGATGGTTCAACTATGCTATGATCATGACATCGAACAATTTTTTTTTTCACCAAAAATTCATGGCTCCCCTTCCACAATTATCACCTTGCCAGCTCCTAACTTTTGTAATAGTACCTGTATTTATGCACATTTTAGTGTCTTTTTTTATAACACTTATAATTTATAAATTTATGTATTTTTCTATTTTAAGCAAGAAAGTTCATGTGAATTGTTTCACATGCCTCAGCGATGATGAGGCTTACCTGGTTTATGCTAGTAACCAAAGGGCGCAGGCAAATGTCAAGGTCTTGACATTTTGTGTAAGTAACTCAGGTATAATGGCTGTTTAGCAAAGAAAGTTTCTACATATGATTGGTCCAGAATGTGATAATAGATACACTGTTGCTCATAAATATGGAATACTTCAACATTCTCCATTGAAATTGACAAGTTTAGCAACTTCTGCTGGAGCACATGACGGTCTGATTCAACCATAACTACTTCCAATGACCGCTTAAGGGAAGAACATGCTCTCGTGTAAAACGCATGCTGCAGCGTTAGACCCAGGAAAAGTTACAGCAGCACCAAATATGGAAATTCAGGGGGTTTTTTGGGGTGAGGTGCATTCAACCAAAAATTTTTAATTCTTGCAAAAAATTTAGTTGAGGCTTTCAAAGAGTGATCAGAGAAGATGACTTGACCTTTACAATAATTCTTGCTTGCATTCACACTCTGAAATTTACTTTTATTTGACACTTTTTTTCCAAAAAAATATTCCATATTTATGAGCAGGAGTGTAGATAGATAGATATGGTTGATTGATGAGAAGGGAGCGAGAGAGAGCAGGAGTCGTCAACATGTTACAAATTTATCCCTTGTGAGAGATGTTTTATTTGCCTATCACAAGCATGGATAGTTGGATACCAGGGACAAAAAAAGCTTCCTTGCTCAAGAGTGTCCATTCACCATCGGATAGTATCCCAAATTTTGCTTAAAACAATACTTCTGCCAACATTGAAATCTTTTTGACGCGAGGTAGTGACAATCACCTTGCTGTTTCAGGAGGCTGCTGTTTTATGTAAATAAGATATTATTGTAAATTCTACATTTGTTCGAGAATTTCGATCCACTATTAGTTATGGTAGATGGTATGACTTTAATCAGTGAAACTTTTAAGGACAAGGCAGGGTCATGACAGTGTGTTATTATAATGCCCATATCTGTGTAAGGACTAACGTCTTGGTTGCAAATCTTTTGTGACACTTAGATTAATTTGTGTATGCGACTGGGAGAAAATATCTATTATGCTGCCAGCTGGTTTGCCAGCCAGCCCAAGTTTCATTCAGCACCTCCCAGCCAGCTGATATGAATATTTTTTTTCCCAGCCAGCTGCCTCGACTGCTTTCTCATTACCCGACTCCCAACTGACAACTTTTCCAGCTAGGAAAATCCTAGCTAACAGTCTACCAGCCAGGCGCGGACCTGCTTCACAACGGATAATTGGAATAGCAGATCACGGGGTGCCCCTGACAAGGGAGACAGACATGGTGTGGCCATTCTTTGAATTTCCAGTCCAAAATATAACAAGTGACCCCTTATTATCTTACAGATGATTTCATATTTGTAGACTTTTCTCAAATAACAAAATACAGAAAATCCTGCAAGATGATTGGTCAAGTTGCCCATTGCGTGTCATTTTTTTTCAGCTTGCTCCAAACAAATGATGTTTGCTGGAAAAATGATGTCATAATTTTGATCAATAGGATACAGCAAAGGCCAACTTGGTTTTGTGGCAGTTGTTTACACATGTCAATCTGCAATCCACATGAACTCTTTCACTTTTTCATGAACAGTTGTATTTCACACTCCTGTGTACAACTGTTGATTGCTTCAATTGATATTTAAAACTCAGTTTCAAGCTGACTCTGAATGGCTTCACATCTATTTAGACTAAATTAGCATGCCTTGACCAAAAGCTGTTAGCATTGTCTATGACATCAGTAAGGGACTATTCATAATTTATGACTGGGTTGAGGGGGAGGTGGAAGTTCTACCTGAGCGGGTGCACATGCTTCAGGTGGGACACTTGTCCAGAATCTATGTGCCTTACATTCTCCCAATGTCAGACCCTCTAGTGCGACCAATGAAAATTGCAAGAAAAATGATGTATTTTCTACCTCAAATGTCTACAAATATGAAAATTGATAATGAAATCATCTGTAAGTTGAGGACTTGGTTCATGTATAGAGCTGAGAGCCTCATTAGATACAATGTAGGCAAAACAAGATTTGCTTTCTAAAATTTCTATGAGCAGCAGCTGTCTGACCCAGGGAATTATACCCTAATATTATGTAATTCTGACTAATCAGAGGTGAGCAATAGCACTGGAGTGTAACAATAGAAATTGTTGCTGTTTAAATAGGAATTGCCTGTACTGGTTTCAGGACAAAGTGAAGATTGCAAGGTCATTAGATGCGGTGGATGGAGAAGATCTGACCTACAAATCATTGCAAAAGAAACTGTATGGGGTGACTGGAAAGGTATTGAATTACTGACTTATAATTACACATTAGCCTATATATATATATTTTTTTTGGCAACTGTTATTTATCATTACACTCATGTTTCCGTGGCACCTTTCAAATTTGCCCATTTCAATTGCGGCATTGACTAACATGAATCCACAAACTTACTTTTTCAGAAAGTCAAGAGGCAAAGCCTGTCAACTGTGATGTCCGTAGCAAGATACCCAAGATGTGCATTTGAAAAATTCCTGGGTCTGGAGGGAAAAGTACCGTTGAAGGTATCAAAATAAACAATAGAATAAAGTTGTGGGGTAATCATGTGGACCCAGTCAATAATTAGATAATAATGCAAAAAACAAAACTGTTTCATCGACGATTTACAATTTTTTTATTAGAATAGTAGCGTGCATGACTCAGAATCATGAGCCAGGCACTTTTATTATTGAATTTAAGGGGAGGTATGGGTGGGAAATTCCACAAAAATATGTAAGCTTCATATATTCAGTTAATGCCATATCTTTGACCTACACCAACTCAGGCAACCAGTCCTAACTTCAATTATATCAAAATATGTCTCTATCATCATTAAAACCATGTCAAATACAAAATCATCAACAAATTTTAGCACGTAAATAGTGGCTTTGTGTCATTTCAAAGATGTCCTCACCAAAAAGCATTTGCCATGGCAACATTTTTCTTGGTGAAACATAACAATGATAAGTAAATCTTGGCAACATTTCGTACCTGTATCTTCATTAGATTTGGAGAAATAGACACATATATTTAATTTAGTGGTCAATTGCCTGAAATGCCGTAAACTTATGTCACATTTTCGCCATTTTCCCCAACTTTCGAAAATCAACTTTTACCCTGCGCGGGATGTGAAAAAACTTCAACCGTTCAATGAAGCAACTTGTGGGATACATCATCGGAATCCTTGAAAAATTAACTAGAGAATTACAGGCCAGATTTGTAAATTTTTTTTCCGTAACAAAATTGATTGAAATTGCAGCCATAAAAACGAGCAATTTTATAAAAAAGTGACTTTTGTCTACTTTACCCTACTTTCTGACGCGATGAAAAGGAATATCAAAAATCCGCTCTGTAATTTTCTGCGTTTTGTTTTTTCTCTTTATTCGTCACTTTTTTCTAAATTTTTCAACCGTATCTGTAACTTCAGAAATTTCACATCCCGTGAGCAGTAAAAGTTGGCGTTTTTTTGCCTTTTAAACTGGTTACCATGGCAACCGTTCATCATAAAAATACCATGCAAAGCATGTAAAGCCTCAGCTAGAGAAGTAACATTGCTTTTAAAAGATTTGAATAAACTGGTAGGCCTATGTTTAATTAAATTTAAGAGTAGGCCTATTATCCATTGTGCAAATACAAAATTTGGATTTAAATTTTTTTTTGTCCTCTTATGATGACATAATGACAGTTAAGAAGGTTCTAAAGGAAGGCAAATAGACAGGAAGATCGACAGATGAATAAATTTATACTAATACTTCCATGTATGTAATACTATGTATAAATCAATACTAGTTTGTATCAAATTGAACTTAAATGCAGGAGAAATTTAGTAACTCAGAACAAAATAGTTTTGTCTTCAGATCAGTGTACAATGGCTATCAAATCTACACAACAGACAAGACATGGGATTGCCATTAACTATTGATTGCCATTAACTATTGATTGCCACTGATCATTCATTGTCATTGGTCATTGGTAGGGCCAATCGATTGCCATTGACCAATAATTGCCTGTTTCATCTGCATAGAGCCCTAGTGTGAATGTAGTGAACTACAGCACTTGCTACCTGTGCTGCCACCTCACGGGAATCAACAAACTTGATAGTGACGTCACGAAACAAAGTTGGCCGATTATCCAGAGCCTCATTAGATGCAGACAGAGAAAGTCATGCAGAGCCAGCACTCTGCTGAACAGGGCCTGTATCAGCGGAAATATGCAGTCAAAACAGTCAGAGTACAACCCTGTCTCATGTATGTGAGTAAATAAAGGTACAGGAGGAGTTTGGTTGGTTCATTCATCATATTAACAGAGGAATCATCGGTGATAGGTTGACAGACCAGTAACTGCCTGCCGGCATGGAAACACAGGATCGTAATAAGCCAGAAGCTATGAATAGCTTCGGCTTAAAAATGCAAAATGGCCTGAAATCATCTAATTTTTAACAAAAACCTATCCTTTGATACCAAACTTGGTCCATTAAACTTAAAACTGCAGAAAAGTGTCCTTCTCATCCATACCTCCCCTTAAATTTGCCAGAGAGTCTGGTAATACCTGATGAGTATTTTCTGCTGATTTAAAGAACACAATTGTTTTAAAAATCAACCTCGTATTGTTTGAGTTATTAATATTTGCATAAAATCTAATAATGTCAAGATCATATTGATCTGCATTTTCCTCCTGAAATCTGCAAAAAATCTGGTAGAGACGTACCAAATTTTGTGAGTTGAAGCGAAAATGACTAGGCTCTTGACTGTTACAAGCAGTATCTGTACTCTGTAGACATACAGTGTGTGTCACAATATTGCTATTGTGCTGGAGCTGTCTACGTTAATAAGGGGCCGACCAGACGATAGTTGGGGGGGGGGCCATGGACTTTACCCCCGGGACGAACTTTTTTTTTCGTTCGCGACGCGTCGATGAACAATTTTTTTCGCATGCGCACTCGTGGCAAACTTTTTTATCGGAATTTTAACATTACGGTACCCTAGCTACAGGTGGAAACAAACTTTTTTTTTTATTTCCATGTGCTGAACAAACCTTTTTTTTCAGTGTCAAGTGGGAAACAATCTTTTTTTTCACCAAATATCCATAGCCGCCCCGGCCCCCCCCCCCCAAAGATTATCTGGTCGGCCCCTAAAACTTTATTGAATGTTGACTGGTTGTTTCAGTTTTGGAAAATTCTCCAAGGGAAATCTGATGATGAAAGGGAGAAAGCTATTACAAATGCCCTGCAGAACCCAAAAGAGGCGATGGAATCTCTTGCACAAGGTAAATTTTTATTATCACCTGGCTGTCAATGTCAAGTTTACAGCCAAAATATTGAGGCCTATTCCCAGGAAATTGGTATAAGATGCCAAAATTAAAATGACTACATCACTTGCAGAAAAAAAAGTAAAATATTCATGCAAGTTTTGGTGAAACCATGGCGACAAAAAAATGAAGGTTAGGGCATCTAAATCCGTCCAGGTTGTTGATAAATCCGTCCAACAATGATAGTAAATCCATCCACAGGGCATTATGCAGCTGTACCTATCATATCTTATGATTTCTTCAAGTTTTGCATTCCTTTAACTTTCATATAGGATTTTCTATCGGTATTAGAACATTGGGGTGCTGATATGTATACATGAATAATTCTTCGTCTCATGCAACAATGCTTTACCTTTATTAACTCTCGACTATTTATAGCCAAAGAGTTATTGCAATGAGGTCACTTTTGTCCTTGATCCTTTCGTCAACAATTTCTCTTTTATTCTGCCAACCATACCTGTAAAATTTGTCATACCCTTCTATTTTCTACTGACAATGTCGTGCGGTTGTATTTCACCCATCTCAGGTGCCTAGTTCTTCTACCACAAGCCAATTCTGTCACTCTGCATCCAAGCAAAGATTATGTACCCAAGGAACCTTCTGTCGTTACCAAACAATAGTCATGACGTCACAAGTCATTGTTTGAGCTATTGTGACATCATCCAGGTGGCAGCACTGGTTATGACATCACAATGCTGTTGCATTGTTGTTAAAATACATTTCAGACACAGATTGCAAAGATAATTATTGGCATCAATAAAAACCTGTTGGTCCAAATTTCCGAAGAAAAAGAAAATTCAGAAAAAAAAAAGATTTCAAAAAAAAATTTTTTAATTTACCCAAAAAAAGTTGCGCAAAAAAAAAAAAAAGTTACAAAGAAAAAATGATTTCTAAATTCTCCCAGAAAAAAAGCCAAAAAAAAAAATTATCAAAAAAAATAAATTTCTAAACGAAAAATTTTCATGGAACAAAACAATTGTGGACTTCAGTTTCAGTCAATATGAGGTTATATTCTTCACTTGAATTGTGTCATCCAATCACAGTCGATTGTTCTTGTCCGACATTACCGCTATATTAGGTAGCAAAAAGTTATATCGGATCCAGAAAAATTATATTGGATTCTGAAATGTTATATTGGATCCGACGTGCCATAGTTCAAAAAGTTTGCACCAGGCCGCGCCACTTCGGCAGGTTGTGACGTCACGCGAAAAAAGCCGAAGAGCACGTCAGGACATCCAGGAAAAACGATTTGACTGAGCAGACGATGCGGAAAAGTCTGGTACAGAAAAAACGTCCATTCTAAGTCATGCTTTAAAGCAAAAACGACTAAGGTGAGTTGAATTAAGTATACAGTTCATTGTGGTTTCCTCAGCTGAACTTTGGCTATAGGCCTACGTGTACTTGATAGATTTTTGTCCTGTCCACACACGCACATTGACAATATTTGGGGCTGTGACAGCTTGATTTTCGTCGTTTGATTGTTGCACTTTAAACGACGATATCTCTGGATGTATATAAGCTAAATCAAATGTTGTTTGCCCATTAAATCATGTACACACCCGACTGTTATTGTGCCAAGTAAAATTAGATAATGGACTTCATCATTCCAGGGAATGATGAACAGATCTCGCCTCAGGAACTCCAACAACCCGAAATACTCAATAACCACTGCCTTTACATCTATATCATTAAGCATAATCAAAGTTGAGTAGCTTACCACTTCATATTTGAAGAGAAAAGTCATATTAAAGTTGTTGATCCGACACAAGAGTGAATTTAATCAAGGACACTGAAAGATCCAGGCAAAATCACAGCTACCATGTTTGCTGACTGCCTCTGTGATGTCACAATCACATTGTGACGTCACCATTGGCTGCTGTGATGTCACCATTGGCTGTTGTGACATCACAAATAAATAGTTGCTCTACTTGAATTTTTTGCTGTTAATTTTGGGTGTTTTAGTTAAAATATTTTATTTGTGACAGTGATAAATACCTAATTGTTAGAACAGTTATTGGCTAAAATATTTAAAATTATTATTAACTTAAAAAAAATGATTAAAAAAGTTGTTTTCCACAATGCATTTTTCACTACCCAAAATGCATCATTAAAAATGGCCACTGTATAAACAAACAGAGGCTGGAGGTTACTTTTCACTTTGCTGAACTGTCGGCTCGTATCTAAAAGTTAAAAGGTCAGTATGTCTTCAAATATTTCAAGATAAGGCACTTCTTCACAAGCACAGGTATTTTTTTCTTGAGTACACCACTCATTGTTAGGTGGTGAGCCAAGTGATCTGTCCATCCTCCACAAGAGCATGATGCTCCATCTAAAGTAAAATGGTCGTAGCTTCAACAGCCGAGCCGTAACGTCACATTGAAAACAGACTTCAAGGTTTACATTTCTTCATTTTATCTACGACTGTTCACAGACAAATATGTAAATAAACACAATGAAGGTCCTATTAAATAGTTGTTGACAACGTTGCGTTATTTGAATTTATTCAGTAAAGTGCAAGTTTTTCATATTTGTTAAGGTTTTCTTGAAAGCATGAATATTTTCAATTGATGAAATATTTTCTTTGCAGATGACGATGAATGCTGTCCAGTTAAAACGTTTGTGAAATACAAGAAGAAACTGAACCCGGAGTGCATTTTCCTATTTCAAAGACTGAAACAGAAGGTAAACTAAATTTTCGAAAAGTTGACTGAAGATGGATTTGGATATTAAATATTCCTCATTTGAAAAATTGTTTGCTTAATTTATATTTTGGTGTTATTTTTAGGTGAATGACAACGACAAAGTTTGGTACGATAAGATAGCAATCGGTGAACGCACGATTGGATCAATGATGTCGGATATCAGTGAGGCGGCTCAGCTGTCAAAACATTACACAAATCATTGTTTACGAGCCACGACGGTGACGCTCTTGGATGAAGGTGGCCAAGAAGGCCGACACATAGTGGCCATTACTCAACACGCCTCAACAGCAAGCCTGTCAAGTTATAGCAAGGTTTCAGATAAACGCATGAAAACCATGAGCAATATCATAAGTGATGGTTTCTCAAGAAACTTGGTCACTTCAGATGATCCACCTGCTACTGTCACAGGAAATGTTTCTACTGCTCAAGCTCCTCTTGCTCCCACTAGCTCTGGTGATAGTAATACTTTACAAGCTCAACCCATTGTCACATTGTCCGCTCACAAAAGTCCGACTCGAAGTCCTACTCAACAGTTACTGTCCCTTTCACCTAACCTGAATCTGCTCGATGATGACCTGGATGGTTTTTTTCTTAACGTTCAGTCACAACAAGTGTTGAATCAAAATCGGTCGGTGTTCCAACCTACTTTTCATAATTGCTCAGTAAATATAAATTATAATTTTAAGTAATTGTGAGTTTCGTCAAGTTCATCATATTAATGATACACTTTCGCTGACTTTTGTATATATTTCAAGGAATTGGTGAACTTCAGAAACTTTCGTTGGTGTTGTTTATCCCTGTTAATAAGGACAATATTAACTCAATGACTTTTATCGTTGTTCTTTCATAACATTGTACCCGTTTTCAAATGAAATATGTATATTTCAATTCATTCAATTTCCTAAAAAACTAGAAATGTCTTAACCGGAAACCGGTGAATGATGTGCTACCCGGACTGAGGGTGAATCACACATGTATCCGTAGTGTATATCCCTCCGTGTAATATTTCAGTCAAATCTTGGCTCACAGTATCAATGCTGTCTTGGCTAAATACACATTTCCTGGCCATCCCACTGACCCAAACTATCCACCTGTCTTTGATGTTACTCTCCTGTCTTTCTGCCCAGGAGTAATTTACCAGTTTGTTATTGCTCTGTCATTTACGATTGGTAACACTGCTATTCCTTTAAAAAAAACGTACAAGCACTTTTAAGAGTTTCTTGCATCTATCTATCTGTCTGTCTGTCTAGCTGTCTATCTATCTATTTGTCTGTTTGTTTATCTATCTATCTATCTATCTATCTATCTATGTATCTGTCTGTCTGTTTATCTATCTATCTATCTATCTATCTATCTATCTATCTATGTGTTTAGTTGTCTATCTATCTGTGTATCTATCTCGAGGCCTTCCCTTCCTTCCCCCACTACATTCCTCCCTTCATTCATTTGTTCATTCCTTTGTTCATTCCTTCCTTCATTCCTTCTTTTCTTCATTCCTTATTGCATTCTTTCTACCAAATTTGTAAACACTGGATCTAGCTGGCACCAGGATGCTTTTAGGACAAATTTAGTATAAACAAGTTGTTGATAACAGCTAACTTTTACAGTTAACATCAAACAGGACTGGTACAAGGTGTGACATGTTTGTAACACAAGTTGGTGTGACCTAGTTCCATGTGATAAATGGACATTCTTGAAGTATAAAGTACTAGAGGGCCCCCACGAAACTGACATGTTATAGATAGATTGAAATGAAGTGAAACATAATGAGATGTTACACCAAGAGGCAAGTCAAAATGAGTGGCCCATGCCTCTCTCTGCGGAGCCCAGGGAAAACCTGTAGTAATACCTTGTTAGAATCATGGCTCTTTAGTGGTGGGCACTGTGGAGCTGTTACGACATGAGAAACAGTTGTAGGGGGGAAAATATGGAAATAAAGTAGGCCACTGTCGAGAATACAGTGAAACAGAGATATTGGTGTAAGGCCACTGTGATTAATGCAAAATTGAAGCAGTGCATAGAAATAAACCAAATGACCCAAACTGTGACTTATAATATAGGATAATATAGGATGAATTGTAGTGATGGAAGTTTATGCAGGCAGTGCTGCATGTTGGTGTGGTAATCAGTGGAAAAAAGAATAATCATTGTATAATTGTGGCTGTTATTTGTAAAAATATGAATATATAAAACAATGAAAAGTGACAGGTAGTGTTGGCCTACAGACAGGTTATTTCTATAGTATACATTAAATGACATTAGACATAAGGGAGTTGAGATGTAAGAGAATTAGAGTGATTGAGATGAGAAATGCAGCAAGTTTGACAGAGTGGATTAAGGTTGAAATAGATTTGTGAGTAAATGAAGTAGGTTTGGACAATAATGGGAAATAAAAAGTGATAAAAAATGGGAATAAATCATTATCAATGAGGAGAAATGCACATAAATGTAGAAAAGAAGAACAATATACTTGAAAGTACAGAGAGGGAGTGTCCTGGGAGCAGCAGGTTGATCCATGTTGTGCAGTAGGCAGTTGCTCGCCTTGTAGGTGTCGTCCTCTGGAGGAGATGGGTGGGGCCCTCTGGAGGAAAATGGCCACTGGAAGTGTCTCCACATAGGGGGGGAATAGGAAAGTAGTGGAATGTACGGTTACGGTCGTAGCCGTAAGAGATACGGCTGTAAAGTAAAAAATCCTTAGAAGTGATGGAAAGAGGACGATTGGTGCAAGGAGGCATGAATGCATGGCGATTTGAGGATGTGCATAGAAAAAGGAAATGTTGGGAAACAACAAAAATATAAGATAGGATATGCTGACCTGCTTTTTTCACTTCTAAGGGAATACTTGATATGTGAACAGGAATTAAGGTATGTTTTTCTTTAGGCTTTCTTATCATTGTCAGCTAATAGTAAATAACATGTCACATGAAATATTGTCCATTCGATTTTTGATATGATTAGCCATAGTCTGGTGACCTGCTATGTGAATGCATACAGGCCAGAAGACCAGGCTAATGCAGCCATAGCCATGCTTGGAGAGCAGTGTGTGTAGAACTGTGGAAGAAATACTCCTAGGGAAATACTTTCAAAATGTCACAATAAAGCCACTAAATGTTAGTTTAAAGATCCGGGGACAAACTTTATGACAGTAACGTAACATACAGTGAAGAAGGGCTGTGAAAGTAGTGGCAGGTGCCCAGTAGCTGTTACATAAAATTAGGCCTAAATGTTAACATTTCAGTGTGTGCAAAAAATCTCCCTTACGAAATGGAGGCACTGCCATGCCACCTAGTGGGCAGGCAGCGCAATGATCAATAACTTGGTCATATGAAATATAGGCCGTTATATATGTGACTCAATGACTTTTCAGAATTTCAATGCACATATTAATTTGTGCTGAAGTGGATACTTGTGAATTCAGTGACTTTTACTATTTACATGAAACTTTTCACATGGAACTTATTTATGTTAAGAAGGAAATATAATTTAAGTGTTACTTGTACATATTACAGCAATATGTCATTTATTCAATGGTGAATATAACATTTTTCTGTTATTTTGATATGTTACAAACTGCAAAAAGTTGTTTGAACAATAAACATGTTATGCTTATAATATTTTGTTGTATTTCGCATGAAAATTGAGAATATAGTTATATTGGATGAAGAATATAACAGATATAGGATGGTAAGTCGTCCAAATATAACTTTTCTTCATCCAATTATACTCTATATTGGACTCCCTCCCATCCAATATTTGTAAAATATTCTGTTACTTCCCCAGCCGAGAGTTCACATGCTTTGCATGGTATTTTTACTTTTTTTGTTGATGGAAATAAAGCCAACAAGAGTGCCTATATGCCTGACGAAATGGCAGTGATGACGTCATAGGATTTCATTGTATTTTGTCTTCAGGTTTTAAAAGGACCTGAAATACCATTTAAAATGCTGTCAACACAATAGAAACGACAAAATTGTTTGAAAAACGAGTTTTTCTTACTTATACAACTCGCACAACTACAACAAATGTGAATATATGCCTAGATTAGGGGATAGACGGATTTACCCTCCTGGTCAGATTTTCCGTCCTTGACTCCACAGAGGTTTCAAGGAC
This sequence comes from Platynereis dumerilii, assembly GCA_026936325.1. Lineage (NCBI taxonomy): Eukaryota > Metazoa > Annelida > Polychaeta > Phyllodocida > Nereididae > Platynereis > Platynereis dumerilii. The sequence continues at coordinate 45,807,411 of JAPTHN010000004.1, read as the reverse complement.
TTGGATGAAAATAACTAAAAGAAATTAGAGTTGACCATATAGGCCTATATTCAAAATTTTTTGGGCCATGCCAACATTTGTGGTTGTTAACTTATATATGATAGGTGCAAAAACCCCTATGGTTTAAACAGATGCCTCGTAGCAGGGACTGAAGCATCTAGAAAGCTGCCTTCATATATATACGTTTTTAGAGAAAAGAAAAAAAAAGTAGAACAAATGCTCGAAAAAATATTTTTTGTAGTAAGATATATATCTTTAAACTGTGTGCCATGTTTCCGTATAAATGCATAGTTACTTCCCTATTCAAGACAAATCTTCCCCGCTAAGTGCACACTTCTGTCATATTTGTAATTCATGACAGAAATCTAGTTAAATCTTAACACTTATCATTTATTTCATTTCAGCTGACAGGGAAGAAGATGACAACCTAGAAAATGAAGGTGAATGATTGCATTTGTGTGCTAAAGTGCTCATCTTCCAAACTACTTGTCACACATGCATGGTTGAAGTGCCTATATTTTTTGTCAGCAACATATCAGTAAAATTAGTGTTAGGTTTATTAAAAAGTATGTTTGACATCATGACCATTGTACATCCATGGTGACATCATATTTTTTGTAATGACAGAAAATGAATACTTTTCTCACAATTATTGAAAAATGTGCAAAAAAATTTTTTTGTGTATTGGGCGTCAAGCCAAAACTATGGCTTGTATATTTGTAATTTTTGGGTGAATATGGTATCTTTTATCCAAGTTGAAACTTTTATAGGTCTAATCCCCATGACATTACAGTTTGTCACGCCAAGCAGAGGACAGACGTTTCTCCAAATATCTCAGCAACCACAAGCCCCACAGAAGAAATACACATACCTATGTATAGCTTAGCTCATTTGTAATATGAATATCACATTTTCACGATGTTTCGGTGCTGTTTTTGTCCGATATTTGACAATTTAAGGAAATTGCAGTCAAATTTCGCAAAATATTGACATTTGTGATGCTGCCAATCTCACACACAATGGGTGGTGACGTCACAAAAGTGCACTGCAGCACCACCCCAGACTTAGTTCTTGTCAATTTGGTATTTTCTGAACCTCCTATATCATTGTGGTGATTTTTATGGCCTGTACAAAAAATTCTAAATTGCTGTCTCAATGCTTGACGTGACAAACTGTAATACTTTTCTCACAATCATTGAAAAATATGAAAAATTGTTGTTGTTTTTTGTTTCTGGGTAAGAACTAAAAAACTGGTGTACTTTTGAAAAGTTTCTGAATTTTGCATATTGTATGCATTAAATACCCAAGATGTTTTTTTTGTGCGTCTACATGCTCTGAGAAAGTAGGACTGACGAAAATTTACCAAAAATATTTAAAAAATAACTATTATTTCAAACCTTCATGATTCAGTCAATTTTGGAGTTAAATCTATGAAATTTTCCAATCAGGTGTCTAAATTATGTTTCGTTAATCTTTAAACATCTAAACTTAGTTGGAATGTTGGTCTTATGAATTTTTATAAAAACGAGAAAAAATCCCAATTTTCCAACATTTCTGAGTGAAAAGCCAAAATGGTAATGGGTAAATCATTTAACTTTAAAGCTTATTGTAGTTAGACACACTATGAACTATTATTCACACCCATTGCATGTTTTATTGCTAATTTTTCCATTGAAATTTATGATTTAAAATGCAAAAAATTGTTGAAATGTCTTTTTGCTCTCCATTTTCGTTCTGATGTCATACCAGTTGTTGACTTTTGTTTGTCGAAATAAACCTGACATGTTTCACATCATCATTATGCCAATTTTCAACATTATGAAAATTTTTATTTACAGCAATACGAAAATTTTTAATTAACAATATTAGATAAATATTAAGGATTTTGAGATGGTCATATATAAATAAGTCAATATTCGGCCCTGGTCAAGCAAAATTGCCACAATAATGTCTAAATTGTACTTTTTGTACCACTCTCCATCAAATATTATCAATAGGAAATATGTTAAATGTGGACTTTAAAAGCATTAAGTATATTCAAAAACATGCATTTGTTTGTTAATATTTTAAAAGTGGGAGTATATATAAGACAGTATTTTGCAATATATCACACTTCAGTTTGAATGTTTTAAGAAACATATAACTGTGAGTATTCTTGGTAATGATCTCCTTTCACACTTTTACAGTATTTATTCTGTGATATACAGACTGGAAACATATTTGAGTTATTTTCAGTTTCAGTTTTTGTTGATCAATATCTATGGAAATACCTATAAAATGTTTAAACCCTCAAGGGGGCTAAAGTAGGATAATGCCTGTTCATGTTTTGCAAAAATGTAGGAAAGTGTGTAACTTAAATGACCATTTACCTCTAATCAATGGCCAATTGGCCATAGTTCACGAAAAAAGCTGTAGGAAGTTGATTTACACCACCATTTTCAAATGGGTGTAAAAGACAAACAACGGAACAAAATTAAAAAGTTTAAAAACTAGGCTGTCAAGGATGATCTCAATAATATTCGCTGTTAAAAATCATCAAGCTGTATTGAGTACAGACGTAGCCAGAGCCATTTTTGTGAAGGATGTTTTCAAACGCACAGATTTTTGCCAGCACATTGCAGGGAGAACTTTTTCTGGGTCATTGCAGCAGATTGCTACATACCTATACATTGAATATGAAATAAAAATGAAAGTTATGGTAACACTATAAGTCCTACAAAAACTTTTAAGTGCTGAACAAATTTCATGGATGTGCCACTTCCATATTAATTATTCCAGAATTTTTATACTCATGCACATGACAGTTATGGAGCTGACAAATTGGTTATTGCCAATATTGGTATTACTGTAGTAACACCAGTTCCATAGAAAATCAATGCCAATGCAAAAGCCGCCGTTGTCAGAGATTTTTAATATGCCTATGTATACTTCCTTTACAGCAACAGAAGAAGAAGAAGTAACGGAACCTTTGGGTAAGTTGCATGTGCCCTAGCCCTGGGACCCATGCGTAGTCCCATAGAAAATCTTGAGATTTTGACATGCTATTGGGAGAATTGACCTAGATTGGCCAATTTTAGAACTATCAAACTTTCAGTTTCCATGGCAACCACAGAATGACTTAAAATGTCAAAATTGTCCGACATTTTGGAAAACCATTCCAAATATCGATGGTGAAAGTGCAAAACCTTGTATGTCAAAATTTTGCTATTTTTAGATTTTGGGTGGAATGACTATTTCAGTATCCAGTACATGTTGTCGATTGGTCACCTTGCCAGTTTGCTATTTTTAGCGGCGCGAAGCAGCCAGCTGTTACTGAAGAAATATTCCTTAATCTTATGACAACTCAGTAGAGCTCCCCTCCTCACCAATCTCATTCAAACTAAGCATACAGCCTCACTAGAATTTTAATTCGCGACCATAAACTTTTGGTGGCCCACTGTTAGGAAAAAAATTAATAAAGAAAATAAAATGGCCTGCTTTCACGGGGTCAAGGGTCAGCCAAACGTGTGTACAATATGTGTAGGTGACAACTCACCACTCACCAGCAAAAACACCCTCACTACAATTATCCTATTCATGTTTCACATCTCTTTAATACTTTTTCGCGAAAAGGAAGAACATGAGCTACATTTACACCCTTAAAACTGCTAATTTCTCCTCAATTCAATTTTATTAGCATTATTTTCTTTGCTGTTGACACTATTCCTTCGTCAGCTTACTTCCGTTTTGTCTCCTTTGTTGTGACCCAGGAGAAAAAGATTCCGACAAGGAAGGGAACGGACGGTTTTATCCAGCGCTGTGGTTTTATAGAGTTTTTATAGACTTTTAGCCTTATACATTCCCTTCCTGTAGATGTTTTTAGTTGTTCTTAGTCGCTTGTAGTGGATTCTAGTTACGTAGCTAGTTTTTATCGCTTCGTAGTGCCTGAAGATTTTTATATCCTGGCAAAACTGTATAGTGGAGTCTGTGGCAGGAGTAAAAAACGGCAGCCATCTTGTGCCTCGAGGCAACGTGGGCGACAAACGGACCATCCCACGTCCATGCCCGGCGGGAAGGAGTGTCGAAAGAAGTCTACAATCACGGACTAAGGTCTACAAACAAGGAATAACAACGCGTGGAGAGAGAGTGGTCATTCGACATTGCTCCAACGGCTACAACGACAACAGACATAGACAACGGAATCACCAGATAAGGAAAGTGCAAAACTATTATCACGACATTACACCAGTATAGAGACGCCAGATATCTACTTGCTACAATGCATACCTGATATGTGTATGTGGATGAGCAGTACTCAGTCATAAAAATTAAGGAATCAATGGGAAGGACCAGAATAGCAATTGTAACAGACTCGAGAGGTAGAGACTTGCGAGAATTTCTGCAGAGAGAGGGTGCAACAGCAGCCGTTGACATTATCGTCACGTTCCTCCCTAGTGCAAACATAGACAAATTAACCGGGAAATTGGAGGAAAAAAAGTTCGGCGCCAGCAGACCCTGGGACCTCGCAATTGTGATTGGAGGTATCTGCGACCTCACATCCCTGAACAAGGAAGGAGGCTCAAGGATACTAAGCTACTCCAGGAACACCAGTAAATTGGCCGGGCTGAAGGAAAAGATCACACGGTTCAAGTCCAAGTACGGTACCAATATAATATTCTCGACAATCCCCCCTGCTATACTGGAAAAATACAACAACGGAAAGGAAATCTTGAACCAGCAAAAACAACAAGAGGAGCTAGATGAGGACTTAGAGGAAGTGAATGAGCTGATTAGGAAAACAGCAATTGATTCAGGGTCGGTATTTCTTAACCTATTTGAGAAGTCAACATCTCGGTCGATCAAGAAGAGAAGCAAAGACAAGAAAACATCAAATGGCGTGGAAAACAGAAAATCAAAGTGAAAGTCGAAAACTTCCCGGACGGATTACACCCTGACAAAGAGCTTAAGGAGGACTGGTTCAGAAGAATCCTACAGGTACTGGAAGGTGAGGTGAGGAAGAGAAGCTACGAGGCAGATTCAACCGAATCTGAGGGAGAAACCAGCAAGGCGAAGAAGAGGAGGAGGTAAAGCTATTTCTATACTTGAGGGTGCTTCTGACGGTCAATCCCGGCAGGCAACGGTGGGGGCCAGCGGGGTATTGTATCTGTCTTCTTTAAAGACCTACTATATAAAATAGCTCTCTAAGCAAGTGCCAACACAGCCAGACGTAAGAAGTGTGATAACACCCACGACCAGAGGTATTAGTTCCAACAGTGCCAGCGAGGGTGGGCAGGCAACGGTGGGGGCCAGCGCAAGCCTTGTTGTGTTACTGTTGTGAATCTGACCACCGGCTGAGATGGCAAGCCACAGGACAAGAGGTAGCAGAACCATGCTTGACAATGAATACCCTCCTCTGGACAACCCAGGACAGGTACCAGGAGATTCCCTGGAGAAAACCCAGCTGCTGGACCTTGTGAGGGAAAGGACTGGACTTCGACATGAAGAGGAATCACAAATGCAGATGGCCCCTGTTGGCAGGAGCAGCAGGAGTAACAGATCAGCAGCGAGGGAATCCTTCAAACTTGCCATTGAAAAACTTTCTCTGTCCAATGGCACCCCAATAGAGGATAGACTCATGCAGACCACTGTGCACAACAAATTCCTAAGTGTCACCATAAAGAGCCATAATTACATGCTGAACAAAGACTCTGCGCTAAAGAAGAAGCAAGCTGCATGCGACAGGCCAATTATGTGTGACAGCACGGAAACTGACAGTCTTATAATGATACGCTGCCAATCAGGTGTATATGAGCTCATCAAAAGAGCTACCCTCATGTTCTATGGAGAAATCCAACATAAAGGTGCTTCAGCTGACATAGAGCTCTGGCAGGACAAAGCACAGACCTTCACCCAAGATGTAATCAAGGTTACCCCATTTCACAACTCCAGAGCAGGCTACACAGTCAGCCTCTACCACACAACTTCATCTCTAAGTGTCAACGGCAATGGATGTCAAAAATTCTTCAAAGAGGAATGGCCACAAATCACGGATGTCATCAGTGAGATAAACGCTATCCAGAGAAACACCGACCCAGTGATGCTGAATGAAAACATCAAGTTGTGTTTGAGAGAGGTGCTGGATAATCTGACAACTCCGAAGTCGACGAAACAGAAGCCAAGAAGCAACAATAGTCAGAAAGAGGTTACTGGCAGAAGGAAGGACAAAAAGAAGGACTAATAACTTCTGATTGAGAAAGATGAAACATCAAGGAGGGAAGTAATGCCCCCATCCATTGTGAATGAGAATGTACTGAGTGCGTCCATGACAGATGAAGCTGAACCGGAGGTGAATGCCAACAGTCCAAATGCCTGGGCGGACACCCCAAGTCTGCCAATAGTGGCGAGCAACCCAATAGGGGCAGCGAACAACACAGCAATGACAAGCAACCTAGCCTTAATATGCAGACGGATGCCAAGTAACAATGGACCAGTGACCCCACCGACAGCTGCAGGATCAAGACATGACCCACACCAGCCGCACAGTGGAGAGTTCCATTTGAGTATGACGACAGCCCAGCTGTAGCCAGCAATGCTGACAGCGTGGATAACAACCAATGCAGGGAGTGTCACAGCCTTAGAATGAAGCTACTGTCAACAGAGACGGAGATGCAAGGAATGCAGAGGAAGATAAAACAGCAAGAAAGAGCGCAGAGCAGAGGGAAAAGGACCTCTGCACTAAAGCTATGCAGTATTTGAATTCAAAGACGCACATTACCACACTGGAGAGCCAGATAAAGCAACTGCAAGAAAACAACAGGCTGCTGAGAGAGAGAGGCGAACCAAGTACTCCACACCATGGAGTGTACAGCAACCCTGGACTTTCAGAAAGCAGTGGCACGGAAGAGAGACTAAGGGCTGTAGAAAAGCAGATTCAGGATATGAGAATATCCCAACTAGAAGCGAAGCTAGACGGACTTTCTCAGCAAAGGTCGCGGGAATCAAGGCAGCAAGAGCAGCAACAACCTCCAAGTACCCAGCAAACTTATCTCATGCAAAACCCCTGATCTACTACCCTGGTATGATTCCACCGCCTAACATGTGCTTCCAAACGACAGCCTGGCCACCACCCAACCTTTCCAGTAATGCAAATGGCATGGCACATGCAAACCAGCCACCATCGCATCCCCAAAGCCAAGAAGGGAGGGAACAGACAGGACAGAGGGCAGAGCAACGGAAGAACCACTGGAGGAGAGACCAGCAAGGGCGAGATGCAGAGAATGGCAATGGACGGAGGAGAGACTACTGGAGAAAAGACCAGTTACGACAAAGGAATGTGGACGACAACAACTGGAGAAGGAGGAGGGATACAGAGATTATACAGGATGGCAGGCCACCGAGGCAACGAGCAAGTCAAAGGGACACGAAATTGACTGGAGAAGAACATAATGATGTGCCATTGGAGGAAAGGAAAAGCTCTGTAGAAGACACTAGGAACATGACAAGTCCGCCAAGACATGCTGGTAACCATGGTGACAAGCCAGATGATGAACAAGGCCAAATGTGTACACTACGCACAATGGCCCCCAAAACGTCACACAGGTCAGAGCTGGAAGAGATAGCAGGTATGGAGTCATCAGATTTAGAAAACGACCTGAACTGCTCAAGATCATCTGAATAGCAACCACAGAAGATAAAGCCAGACCTCCGGATAAAAGTGGGTTCGATAAACCTGGATGGGCTACAGTACAACCATCAGTGTCTAAACTCAACCCTCCAGCACTGCAATCTCATATGTATCCAGGAGCACTGGCTGTGGAAATTCCAAATTGAAGACCTATTCAGCAATGTCCTCCCAGAATGGAAATTCCTAGCGAGATCTGTAGATGAAAACATGAATCTGCCGCCAGGCCTGGTCCCAAGAGGACATGGAGGAGTTGCTATCATCTGGAGAGAGCAGTTGCACCCATATATGACACCCCTGCCAGAAGGCAACGAGAGGGTCCTGCCTGTATCAATGAAGTGCGGAAATATCGCCATCCTGCTTGTGTGTTGCTACCTGCCATCAGGAGGCGGCAGTACTGTTATGGATAAATACAGTGAAGACATAGCAATACTTGATGAGCTGATTACGAAGTACTTCTCAACCCGTAATATCATAATAGCTGGCGACCTGAACGTGGACATCTTTAATAGAAGAGGTAAAAAGTAAATGTTGCTTCTGAATCTGATAGAAGAGCATATGCTGCAGAATCTCAACTACATGATTAAAGACATTTCAACATACTCCAACCCAGCCATCTTTCATGCCTCTCACTTAGACTACTTCCTTGTGCATGGAAACCTCCAATGGACTCCAACGGAGGCGATTGGGAAGGAGACCCCTGAGGGACACATCAATAGCTCAACACACATCCCCATACAAACAGAGTTCACAGCTAAGATGGAAATGACAGCACCAAACAGGCTGTGTGAGGACCCTAACAGCATAAAGAAAATGAAGTTGGTGCAAGTCAACATCTGGAAATACCAGGACAACCTTGCTAAGGAGCTTAGAAAAACAGATTTCAAGGACATGTTTACTGAAGCAGCATTAAGTGCATTCACAACTGCCATTAATGAGACATCTCTGGCAACAATGGCCAGGACAAAACCGAGGAAGAATAGGAAGAAGAAGCACATATGGAACCCAGCCATCAAAGAAGCTTCACAAGCCTAAAAGAAAATCTTCTGGGAATGGAAAGCGGCAGGCAGACTGCCCCGGCCTCATCACCTTGCGCTAGCCAAGGACACAGCCAAAAAGATGTTGCGTACTACACAGAGAGTGTCAGAAGCCATCAGAAGAGATGCCCACATGGCAGAAATCATGCAGGCCTCAAGCTCTAACTCCAAGTTTTTTCACAAGCTTGTCAAGGCGAACCGAAGCATAGACAGCGCAGACCAGGTTCAGAAGGCAAGTGCAAACTCGAACGAGCTGATCACTGACTGCGATGCACAGCTAGAACTTTGGATGTCTTACTTCAAAGACCTGTCATCTGGAACTGCTGATGAAGATGACGAAATAACAGTCCAGCTTATGAGAAGACATAACACCAGCCGAGATGAACACAATACATTCTCTGTCACAGAATTAGAAAAGGCTATCAAGAAAATGAACTGCGGAAAAGCTGCTGATCAAGAGGGAATAACAACCGAACACCTCAAGGATTGTGGCAGAAGCGAAGTTTCCAGACTCATGCAAATCAGGCTTCAAGATTCCTCTCACTAAGAAGGGAAAAGACAGCCAGCTGCAGACAAACTATAGAGGCATCACAATTACTGCAGTTATTGGGAAGATCATTGAACAACTAGTGCAAGCAGAAGTAGAAGACATCCTGAAAGCAAATACCAGCAAACTCCAATTTGGATTTACACCGGGACTATCCCCTATTATGGCCTCTTTATGCCTATCAGAAGCAATTACCACAGCAAAAGATGAGAAGCGACAACTCTACATCACGGCGCTTGATGCGCAGAAGGCCTTTGATGTTGCGGTCCACCCCAAGCTGAAGGTGAGGCTACATATGTCGGGTCTACAAGGGAAAGTAATTGACAACCTATACACAAGAGTGAACGAATGCATCCACTGGAAAGGCAAGTTCAGCAAGTGTTTCTCCGTCCAGAAAGAAGTGCGACAAGGAGCGGTACTGTCCACCACACTTTACAAGCTCTATATAAACGACTTGTTCAGAAATCTACAGGACAGCCAGGTTGGAATGAGCATTGGAACTATATATGCCAGTACACCAACATGTGCAGACAACCAACTGCTACTATCAGACAGTATGGAGGAGATGCAAGCAATGATAAACACCTGTCATCAGTATTCCAAGGACCACAGCTATGTTATGCACCCTGTTAAAAGCACAATCACTCCCTTTCTCAACATCCCTAGTGACAAAAGAGACAACATCTGGAAAATGGGACCCCTTGCAGGCTGCAACTTCCTTCACGCACCTGGGTCTAATATGGAGCGAAGGAAAAATGAACCCCAACATCGAAGACAGAATCAAAACAGCAAGGAAAACGGTGTATGCACTTATGGGTGCAGGGCTACATGGAGTGAATGGCCTAAGCTCTGCTGTCTCCACACACATCATCAAAATATATGTGCTACGAAGACTGCTCTATGAACTGGAGGCATGTGTGACACAAAGAAGCAGAAGGAAGAGCCGAGCCAGTTCCATAGAAACCTGCTAAGAAGTATCCAGGGACTTCCAAAAAATACTGCCTGTGAAGCTATTTACCTGATGCTAGGTGAACTACCACTTGAGGCAGATATTGATATCAGAACGCTCACCCAGGCTCACCCTATATGGGGCAATCTGCACGGCAGAGGATAGCAGGACCCTGAGAAACTTAGCTGGTCCTTATTAGCCTGGCTCATAAATACAACATCAACATCAACTACACAATAGAAGCACCCTGGAGAAAGAACATATGGAAGGACTATGTAACAGATGCAGTAAAAACATTCTGGCTGAAGTATCTGTTTGACTCAGCGGCACAAAAAAGCTCAATGAAGTGGATGGACCTGACTAACGCCATAAAATTTAAGCCACACCAAATATGGATAGCATGCAGAAGGAGTCCAAGAATGGTGCCAGCCGCAGTTACCAGGGCAAGACTGCTCACAGGAACCTACATGGTACAGACCAGGAAACAGAAAATTGGCAAAGAAGAGACCGCCACACTACGTCCGTTGTGCCATCTGGAGCCGAAGGATGTCGAGCACTTTGTCATGAACTGCCCAGCATCCGACCACATCAGGAGAAGAAAATTCCAGCTGCTAAGAACTACAGAACACAGAAATGCATTCCACAGGAGAAACCTTAGAGAGCTGCTCAACGGCCCATGTACAGATGGAGAAGAAAGCGATATAGCCAATGCCATTTATCTCCGATCTATGCCACAGACTCCACACTAACAGAAATGCAATTTATATCACAGATTAACCCACCCCATCACACGGGGGTACTCCTGAGCTCAAAGGAGGAAACTGCAACAACAAGACAAGACAAGGAGGATCAAGCATTTTCGCGTCGTTTCATGTACATGTATTTAATTGACCAAGATTCACTTAATGCCACTTTAATGTGCCACTGTGTCAAATGCCACTTAGGCCCTAATCAATAGTCATCATGTGTCACTTTCTCAAGTGCAATTTACCTTCACACACACCTCAATCAGACAATTACCAATTCAATCATCCTTTCACCTTGACTGTCTTTTGATACACTATTGCACTTTACATGAATGATCCATCTGTTGATACATATATATGTCAATGAATTCATGGACAGATACATGGACAGATACATAGACAGATGGATGCATGTATAGATAGCCATAGACCGATAACCATAGAAAACATCTAGATAGACAACAGTTAAATAGATAATCATACATAGCTACGCTGGATATAGATAGACTTCCTGTGCCATGTAGGCCGATGTCAGTAGCATCGGACCAGCTTTGGGCCGACGTTGGAGCGCCGAGGCACGCTGATAGGTAGCGCCGCTTAAAGTGCTTGCACATTATTTTTGGAAGCTGTGACAGACTGATTTCACCAAACCTTGTATGTTGATTTGTTCAATAAAGTGAAAGTGCAAAACCTTGGAACTCAAATCAGAACTTTGAAGCACATATTTCGAATATTTCAACTTTTCTTGAAAAACGATGACTGTGGTACATTTTTCATGGCTCTCATGAGATTTCCTTTTAGAAATTTTTTACCTCCCTATATTTGTTTAGGTGATATCAGCTATTGAAAAAGAGCGTGCACAAAAATTTGACAAAAGTGTCATTTTCCTCATTCTTGCTACTGTAGTCAGTAATTAAAATTAGCTGTTGTTATTAATCATGGTCAAATTATAATTTTTATTGTTTACCTATATATTGGAAGTACATTCAATGCTGCAAGTTGCTTTAAAATAGCATAAATGGTCGAGTTACAAGGTTTTGCACTTTACTAACTTGTAAGAAAGTGAAAGTGCAAAACCTTGTAACTCAACATTTCTAATCATATCTGATGGTAACATCAATGCTAGGGGTCAACGACCTCTGACAAAAAATTATGCTAAAACAGGGTGTCACTTTCTCTAAATCAAGTTGTGGCAACTGTTGTGCCAAACTCACATATTAAGAAACATTACCATAAAAAAAGATCGCTGATAGTTTTTTCTAAATTCTGAAAAACAGCTCTTTTTTTTACTTAAGAGGTATTGCACTTTCACCATCGATATGCTGAATTTTATCCTGTGAAAAGTTCTTAGTTCTGGATTGAAAATAAGTGTCCATAATTTTAAAAAAAAGCCTCGAACTTTCTGAACGTCCCTCATTCAAATTCTGTGATGCAGAATGGATTAAAATCACTGCTGATGTAGTCTGAGGACTTTTGAAATAATGTAGTAAAATCTTGTAAGCTGTTCTTGATCCCAAGGGGGGAAATATGTGATATTACAGGAGGGTATGTAAACTTTGGAAAATGTCATAAAATGAAATTAATTTATAATATCACAGAATCTCATTGCTATTGAATTTTAAATGGTTTAGAAGTGATTTCGTGCATGATTTGCTTATTGGTGTTAAAAGTGCCCTGGAAACAGAGAAATTTGTCATTTTGCATTAGGGTATACTTTCGGGCAGAACTGTCTTTAAATTAAACTCAGTCTGATATACTTGTTACAGCAAGTAACAAAAAGTGTTAATTTAAACTACTGGTATGACTTTGATCAGAATAGTCAAATTTCATGTCAAATACAAAGAGAAGATAATTTTCATTCACCAAGGGATTATTGATAACATGTATGTATGTTTTTCATTACAGCTACAGATGCAGCTACAGCTAGCGAATCACAACAGAGTGAACATACACAAGGATCAGAGACTATGGGTAAGACTATGATCATCATTACAGCCATGTATATTCCAAATGTTGAAAAATACATGAAGTTTTCCAGGTAACTAAATGTTTTTAATGAATTTTATTTGCAGAACTATGTGGCATGGACATGACAGACACTGAAATTATCGTCCGGCACAAGGGTAGAGATATTTCCATGCTCCCTGCTGTCCAGCAATTAGTCTCTCTAGTAAGAGAGGATATTTGCCGGGTAGCAGAGGAGCACGAGGATCTCTCCCTTGTGCCAACAGAGGACCTCTTCAATGATATTGATGATTAATTTGATTTTATCTTTGTCAAAAACAGTTTTGATTTATTGATTTGATTGACTTGATTGATTTGTCTTTATTACATTGTAATATTGGTGAACAAGCCTGACTAGAATATTCTAAAAGTGGTCTAACATAATATATACATTTTGAGATAAAACTTGTAATTGTGATTCTTAAAACTTGAAAAAAGTTTATGAATAACAAAATACGCTTTCCTAGTAAAGTTAATACAATGGAGCGTAAATTTCAAATTTGACTGGATAGTAACTCCAATATCAATATATATTAAATTTTAAAAATGCTATTTATTAAATTTAAAAAACCCAAATCTATGACTCTGTTGTGACTAATGTGTTAATGTTACATCTATACAGTTAAAACAATTTTCGCAAAAAGGTGCTGACGCACTCATGGGACTCACTTCACGATTGGAAGTACATCTCAAAATACCACCATACAGCCATTTATACCCATATTGTAATTCAAAAGAAAGCTAAATCTCACTCAGATAATCAATACTCAACAGTTGCATCAGCCAATCAGAGCACAAAGAGCAGCTCAACTGGTGATGTCAAAATGTGATCCCTGGCATTTTTTTCTCATCACGAAGCTTATTTTGTATGCCTGGAATACATAATATGATATTTTGTATGCCTGGAATACATAATATGATATTTTGTATGCCTGGAATACATAATATGATATTTTGTATGCCTGGAATACATAATATGATATTTTGTATGCCTGGAATACATAATATGATATTTTGTATGCCTGGAATACATAATATGATATTTTGTATGCCTGGAATACATAATATGATATTTTGTATGCCTGGAATACATAATATGATATTTTGTATGCTTGGAATACATAATATGATATTTTGTATGCCTGGAATACATAATATGATATTTTGTATGCCTGGAATACATAATATGATATTTTGTATGCCTGGAATACATAATATGATATTTTGTATGCCTGGAATACATAATATGATATTATACGCCAGTTGCCATCAAAAATGTAATACATGATTTGTACAAGTGAGGATACACTCCCATTCTATATACATTTGAGAATTCTATATCAACTTGAGATGAGCAGTACTGTTTATATTAGTGTAGTTTGAAAAAGTTAAGATGAAGAAGATGTTGGAATGGCAGGAGGCAAGACAGGAACCAATTGGTTCACACCAGGGGTATATCTTTCATTCTAACATATTTTCCCAGTCTCTTCAACTGTAAAGCAATATATACAAAGATATTAAGTTTCCAATTTACCTGGGGTAAAACATGTCCTGATTCCAAACTGGTCTTCAAAAGTCTTAGAATGTAACACCTCAGTGCCTATACGTGCCTAACTCAAACCATTTGGCCAATTTGAGATGCTGGTTAAGATGCTCGCTTGTTCTGCCAAAGGTCCAATGTTACGAGTCAAATTCGCTGAACGAGCACGTATGGTGGATGTTCACAAGTGACATATTCCACATTGTGCCTGATGCTATATTGGTTTGGTTACTTTAGTTTTGGGAACCAGATGATCTTAATTAGGTTGTCAAAGGCACACATAATCCACAAAGCAAGAAATTGTCACTAAATAGTGAACATTTTCTGACTTTTCATCACTACTTTCTTTGAGGGAAGTAGCAGTATGCCCTCTGTGAAGCTAAGAGATTTTCTTAAATTTAATAGGCTGCAATAAATTCATCATCTCTGGTTCGAAGCTCACTGAGACTGTCATGATATTATAAAAAGTATCTTCAAAATTACATTAATATTTAACTGCCAATCATTTGACTGAAACATTCTGACCAACGAATGACAAGAAGCATGGAAATAAACAGCAGGATCAGGGCAGTTGGTAATCTAAATTAGCAATCTCATAAATCAGCAACAAAGCCGGACAAGTCGGGTCAACCAAGACATCCTCTACATGGAGAGAATGCATAACATGAACTTCCAGGTTTACCTTAACTCATAAATCATGTAAGGCTCTCATAATTGTCAAGATTGTTTGGTGCTCTCCATCTATCCCACATATCATTTATCTAAAGTAAAACAAACCCGAAGACCTTCTCAAGAGTATTTATAAACAGACGGCCGTGTATTCGATAAATCACTCTCGACAAACTGCTGATTCAGTTAAGTGGGTTGCTCTTGATATTCAACCTGTTTACACAGCTCATTCTTTATGACTCTAAAGTTTGGTTTTGGGGTTTTTTGGAGAAGAGAGTAGTCAAACAACTAAGTGGATACAAGCAATGAATATGGGAGTTCCTATTTTGTTACAATGAGTTATCTTGTGTGCATTTAGCATCAATGCAGTGTTCATACAGTTGTCTTTGAATCAGCACATACAAACAGGCAGAGTTTGTATAGTTTGTTTTAAAAGTAGCGGGTATTGACATATTCTTATAACCCAACTAGACTTCAGACTTCAGACCATAAAATTTAAAATTCAAGACAAAATTATATGACCCCTTTCTTGTTGTTTTGATTCATACGTAGGCTATCTCTTGCTGTTTCTTGCGCTGTTGTCAGTCCAATAATTTCACAGCATTCGCCTTCTGATGGCCCGTCAAGATGTGGGAGGCATCTTTTTGCATTTGGCTCAATTCATCAGAATGTCATAAACAGAGCAGACAGCTTCCTGGCATGCAAGATTGCAATATCTCATAGAAGTTGAATCTTCTGCATATTTCAAGATTTTGGTCTTGTTATTCTATGGTAGTGTTTTGTCTTATGCAATTTAGGGATATCTAATTGCAGTACAAAGTAACCTATCGGCAGATGTTTGTTCTTTGTCCTTACAATCGGAGTCTTTTAATTTAAAAAAAAATTATTTAGCTACGTTGAAGTTTTTGAAACATTCTTAAGCCTTTCCAAAAAGGAAATTCTGCCAAGTACAGGATACATATCTCCTATGTTAATTGGTTCACATTTCTATTAAGTATCATGCTCATAGCTGATTGACGCTTCTTTTGCATTAGAGAAATTAAAGTGGTTGTCTTCAAACAATTTCATTTAACGTTTTGTTGTTTGTAATTCATTCTGAACTTAGACTCTGAACTGACCTTTTTAATAATTTTTTAGTTATACACCACATCTGTTTCAAGAAAAGGTGTTCAAACTCAGTGGTTTGGGAAAAAGATTTTTAGCAACTAGTTATTCTGAAACAGAAAGATAGCTGAAGAAAACAGGCAAGAACAGGGTCCTCCAAGATAAGGATGCACCAGCTCGAAATGAATGCCCTTTTCCTCCAATAAAAAAGTGACATTTCTCCTGTATATGCCTCATGAGATAGTAACTGCTGGGAATGGAGCTGTATTATGGGTTTGATCTGCTCGTAAACATGTTACCCAAGGGGGAAACTAAGATTTTACATCTCCTTTAGGAAGGACCGGTTAATGCACTGGCGTGGGGGGTGATAAAGCGCAATTATTGCAGCACTCCATCAGCACCTCATCGCTGTGGGTCTGTCAGCCTCATTCTCATCATCATGACCTGCTGTATCCCATTACTTCCTTACAGCATTGTCTCCAGAATGAGGCTGAATAGCAGCACGTGACCATAATAACATGGGTCATTGAGTGCAGGCATAAAATCTTGGAAATGCAAGGCTCGGGGAGTGGGGATCCCTCTTTATTGTATCCCGTAGCACGCTCCAAAATATATTAGCCCATAATTGTGCTCAACCCTGAATATCTAACTAGGCAAGGCATGTCCTAATATGCCTGTGGCCTGAGTGTGTGGGCTTCAAAGCCTTCAGATATTTCTTTAGGACAATTGGATCCTCGGGAGGCAAAGTGAACCAACCCTAAATTTTCGCATTTCCATGTTTCAATCGTTTTTGGCACTAAATTGTGTCCTCTATCTGATAGTTTGGTGACCTACCTTGATTTCCTATGGCAAAGCTATTTTTATAGGGGGGTGAACCAACCCAATGTGACCAAAACTCTGTTCAGTCACAAGGCAAAGTGAACCAACCCACGCATCTCAAGGCAAAGTGAACCAACCCAAGCCTTTCAAGGCAAAGTGAACCAACCCAATTTTTGATAATTTTTACAGCTATTCCACTTCTCAGAATGAGGCTGATTATTTAATTTTCAACCAAAGATAGTAAGTACCCTCCCTGGTTGGTATTGGATCATTTCCAACCATCTGTCTGACCTGCATTGCCATTCATTGGGTCAAGGATTCGGTTTAAGGTAAAGTGAACCAACCCAAGCAACCATCATTTTGCGGCAAAGTGAACCAATCCAGATTTTGACCTTTCGCTGAAGAATACACTCTCCAGAGTGAGGCTAATTAATTCATTTGCCACCCTGAAGTTGTGATAGTTATGAAAGATCTTAAACTAAGTGCAATTATTTATCATTTGGCCAATTTGACCCAAAATCATCAGCAGTTTCAAGCAAAATATGGGTTGGTTCACTTTGCTTTGCAACAGATGTTTTCAGTTAAGTCGCCATTTTCTGTGTGGAAAAAGTTTAGATCATCAATCTATTTTTTAAAGTAGTTAATTTCAAAAGCCCCAATTGCGTTGTTGTCATTGTAAAACATGTAACTAAGTTAGCTACAAAACCATGAGCATTACAATTATGGTCCAAACTGTTTTTGCCATTTCCCGAAATTTTGAATTTCAGGGTTGGTTGACTTTGCCTCCCGGAGATCCAATTTTCTGACAATGTAGTAACAGGAGAACTTGTGCACCTGCTCCATACAGCCGCCATAAAAGCTACAATGAACTTCAAAGCCTAATCAAGAATCCATTGTGGAATGGGGAAGCTCCTTATGAAGACATTTTATGAAGAATAAAAGATGATAACAGTACAACATGTAGTGAATTTGAATTTGAATGGGTTTTCAGGACTTCAAGGCCAGTGGGACATCACATGCCTGCCAGTTGTCATTGACAATGCACATGTACAAACAATTACTTAATGGCTTATTTCTTTCAAATTTGAAGCAGTCATTACTCTTTTAGTTTGGTTTTTGAATAGGAATTATTTTACTTACCAAAGAGTCTGTATACATTTTATTCTTTTTGTCAATTCAACTTCAGTCCTGCAGATCCATGTAGGTTGCATATCGAAAGCGGACTGATCCTGGTTATGTAGGGTGTTGAGCCTGGAGCTCATTGGAGGCACCAGTGTATACAGATTTTAGATGCTAGAGCTGAACTACTATAAGCAAAGAAGAATATGACATTCCATAATTAATCTGCAGTTTGCCTGATTGAGACAAGCAGGTGGCATGGTGGAGTAATATGAAATGAAACAGCTGTCAAGCTGCATCATCTGTATTTGAACAGAGAACATAAAAGTTTGAAGTGCGATTAACGAGGATTTGTTTTTGTGGTGCTTCACACTTAATTTTTCATATGAAGGGCTGAAGCATGCAACACGATTACTTGCACAAATAATGCACAGAATTTCCTGAGAGTACTGGGTTCATCAGGATGAGCAATGATGAGTGAAAGAATGATATCCGGGTTGTCAAATCGATTGTCTGATTGGTCAGATCGAGTCACAAGGTTTATCGGTCCTTTTACCCTGATTTATGGCTCTGATCCCTGGTACAGCCCATTGGACGCAGCCGGTTGATTAGGCGCTTTGGAACCACACTCTTCAGCACCAAGCCTTGGATTGCCCTGAGTCTTTTTGGCCACCCTGGTTCATTCTTAAACTTGAAAAGGAGAGAAAAATTAATCAAAAGAAAAGTTCCACCAAAAGAAGATTGCGAGATTTCAGTTTCGCACAAACTGTCTGAAGTTTCAGTAAAATATGGTGCTAAGGAAGTATGGTGTTGAAACCTTATTGCAATCCGTTGTTGTATATACATGTATATGACTCCATTCTTGCTGTTGTGATTCATACATATCTCTTGCTGTTTCTAACTCTGTTGTCAGTCCAATAATTTCACAGCATTCGCCTTCTGATGAACCGTCCAGATGTGGGAGGCATCTTTTTGCATTTGGCAATTATTGCAGCACTCCATCAGCACCTCATCGCTGTGAGTCCGTTAGCCTCATTCTCATCATCATGACCTGGTGTATCCCATTACATCCTTACAGCATTGTCTCCGGAATGAGGCTGAATAGCAGCACGTGACCATAATAATATGGGTCATTGAGTGCAGGCATAAAATCTTGGACATGCAAGGCTTGGGGAGTGGAGATCCCTCAAGGCTTCCTGTCTCTTACTAATTTTATTTTATCCTGTAGCACGTTCCAAAATACATTAGCCCATAATTGCGCAAAACCCTGAATATCTAACTAGGCAAGGCATGTCCAAATATGCCTGTGGCCGGAGTGTGTGGGCATCAAAGCCTTTGGATATCTCTTTAGGACAACCGTATGGCTATGCAGTAACATGAGAAGCTGTGCACCTGCTCCATGCAACTACCATAAAAGCTGCAATGAACTTCAAAGCCTAGTCAAGACTCCATTGTTGAGTGGGGAAGCTTCTTATGAGGTCATTTTGAGAGCAATAAAAGATGATAACAGTTCGACATGTGGTAAATGAGGTATTTGAATGAGTTATCAAGAACTTCAAGGCCATGCTGACATTGCAGTGGGACATCATGTGATCTAACACTTGTCATTGGCAACACAAACACATAAAGAAATGGTTAATTACCTAATGCTTATTTCCAAATTTGAAGCAGCCACTGCACTCTTGTTTAGTTTTGAATCTGATTAGGAATTCTTTGTTCTTTTTGTCAAACCTGCAGCTATTATCATGCAGGAAAGTTGTGTATCAAAGGAGATTGATCCTGGCTAGGGTGCTGAACCCGGAGCTCATGGCAGGCACCAATGTTTACTAATTCTAAACACTCAGTACTGCCGAGCAAAGAGAAAGCAACATTTCAGAATTAATCTGCGATTTGCCTAATTGAGACAAGCAGGTGGCATGGCACAGGAATATGAAAAGAAACAGCTGTCCAGCTGAATCATCTGTACTTGAACAGAGAACATAAAAGTTTGAGGTGCGATTAATGAGGATTTGTTTTTGTGGTGCTTCACACTTAATTTTTCATATTAAGGGCTGAAGCAGATGCAATGCGATTACTTGCAATAATGCACAGTATTTCCTTTGAGTACTGGGTTCGTTGGGATGTGTGATGATGAGTGAAAGAGTGATATCCGGGTTGTCAAATCAATTGTCTGATTGGTCAGATCAAGTCACAAGGTTCATTGGTCCTTTTACCCTGATTGATGGCGCCGATACCTGGTGCAGCCCATTGGCTGCAGCTGGTTGATTAGGCACTTTGGAACCACACTCTTCAGCACCAAGGCTTGGATTGCCCTGAGCCTTTTTGGCCATCCTGGTTCATTCTTAAACTTGAAAAGGAGAGAAAAGTTCCACCAAAAGAAGATTGCGAGATTTCAGTTTCGCACAAACTGTCTGAAGTTTCAGTAAAATATGGTGCTAAGGAAGTATGGCATTGAAACCTTATTTCCATCCATTGTTGTATATACATGTGTATGACTCCATTCTTGCTGTTGTGATTCATACATATCTCTTGCTGTTTCTAACGCTGTTGTCAGTCCAATCATTTCACAGCATTCGCCTTCTGATGGCCCGTCAAGATGTGGGAGGCATCTTTTTGCATTTGGCTCAATTCATCAGAATGTCATAAACAGGGGAGACAGCTTCTCGGCATGCCAGATTGTGATCAGCGGCTCTCAAAGAGCAGAGAAGATCCTCTCAAAAGGCTACCAGTGTGTCGCTGGGCTACTTAATTCTAGTGGTTTGATGTTGTGCTCTTCCGTCCCACACTCTCAATCAGCCCTCCTCATGGTATGAAAATATGTCTCTTAGAAGCTGAATCTTCTGAATAGTTCTAGCTTTCTGTCTTGTTAATTTACTGTAATTTATCTACAGTAATGGTTCGATGAGTTCAGATTTCACCACAATTAGTCATTTGCTTTCAGTCTAATCTTTAAACGTCCACTGTAATTTTTAAAAAGATAATTTCAGTACAAAATGTATTTTTTGCATAGGTTTGTTTTCATATTTATGAGCAGCCTGCCTTTTTCGGTGATGCATTGATGATATTTGTTAGTTTTGAATTATTAAGTAAGTTTTGGAAACTCTCGTTATACGTTTTCACTTTCCTTCCAAATAATTAACATAATTTTCAGCCTTTCAACAATACACAATACGGTGTTTCCAGTCCCTATAGCTCAGTCAGTAGAGCGCTTGCCTCGCATGCGAGGGACCCAGGTTCAATCCCCAGGCTGGCCATCATGTCATTCAACGATGTTGTCGTTCGCATCAGACGTAAATTGGAGGCGCCGTGGGCCAAACTGGAAACAAGTCACTGACTTAGTTTGGCTACCCACGTTAAATAAAAGTACCTTAACCTTTACCTTTACCTGTTACACAGCTTAGCCGGATAATATGATATACTATAATTCTCCCAAATATTAACATTTCTATCTTAATAAATTAGGGTTACCCTTGCAGATTGATACTTATTCTGCGATGCAGAGCGAAACTGCTCCAAAAATTTCCTCTAGAAGTTTTGTTGCGTTTTTATATTAATTCTTAACTTAGGCTGTACTGACCTTTTCAAAATTTCAGTTTTTTTTTCTTTAAATATCACCTTTTTTTTCAAGCATATGGTGTTTCCAAACTCAGTGGTCCAGGAAATGCTCTTTTTGCCACTTCATATTCGATCTGAAAGAGAAAGATAAATAAAGAAAACAAACGAGAATAGGGTCCTTCATAATGAGGATGCACCCACTGGAAATGAATGCCCTTTCTGACCAATAAAAAAGTGACATTTCTCTTGTAAATGCCTCAGTGAGATAGTAACTGCTGGGAATGGAGCTGTGTTATGGGTTTGATCTCCTCATAAACATGTACCCCAAGGGGGAAACTAAGATTTTACATCTCCTTTAGGAAGGACCGGTTAATGCACTGGCGCGGGGGGTGATAAAGCGCAATTATTGTTGCAGTACATCAGCACGTCTTCACTGTGGGTCCCTCAGTCTCATTCTCATCATCATGACCTGCTGTATCCCATTACATCCTTACAGCATTGTCTCCAGAATGAGGCTGAATAGCAGCACGTGACCATAATAATATGGGTCATTGAGTGCAGGCATAAAATCTTGGAAATGCAAGGCTCGGGGAGCTGGGATCCCTCAAGGTGTCCTAATGTCCCTCACTCCTTTTATTGTATCCTGTAGCACGTTCCGAAATACATTAGCCCATAATTGTGCTCAACCCTGAATATCTAACTAGGCAAGGCATGTCCTAATATGCCTGTGGCCCGAGTGTGTGGGCTTCAAAGCCTTCGGATATCTCTTTAGGACAACCGTATGGCACGCAGTAACAAGAATAGCTGTGCACCTGCTCCGAACAACTACCATAAAACCTTCAATGAACTTCAAAGCCTAATCAAGAATCCATTGTGGAATGGGGAAGCTTCTTATGAGGTCATTTTGAGAGCAATAAAAGATGATAACAGTACCACATGTGGTAAATGATGGATTTGAATGAGTTTTCAAGCACTTCAAGGCCATGCAGTGGGACATCATGTGACCTTGCACTTGTCATTGGCAACACACACATAAACAAATGGTTAATTACTTTAAAATGCTTATTTCCAAATTTGAAACTGCCATTGCACTCTTGTTTAGTTTTGAATTTGATTAGGAATTCTTTACTTACTGAAAAGTGTCCAATTATTTATTCTTTTTGTTAAACCTGCAACTACTGTCATGCAGGAAACTTGTGTATCAAAGAAGATTGATCCGAGTTAAGGTGTTGAGCCTGGAGCTCATGGCAACCACCAATGTATGCAGATTTTGGGTGCTCGAGCTGAACTACTATGCGCAAAGAAGAATATGACATTCCATAATTAATCTGCAGTATGCCTGATTGAGACAAGCAGGTGGCATGGCAGAGGAACATGAAATGAAACAGCTGTCAAGCTGCATCATCTGTATTTGAACAGAGAACATAAAAGTTTGAAGTGCGATTAACGAGGATTTGTTTTTGTGGTGCTTCACACTTAATTTTTCATGTGAGGGCCGATTGACAGGTTGAAGCAGTGGCAATGCGATTGCTTGCACAAATAATGCACAGTGTTTCCTGGGTTCATTAGGATGGGCAATGATTTTCCGATGATGAGTGAGAGAGTGATATCCGGGTTGTCAAATCAATTGTTTTGATTGGTCAGATCGAGTCATGAGGTTTATTGGTTCTTTTACCCAGATTGGTGGTGCCGATCCCTGGCACAGCCCGTTGGACACAGCCGGTTGATTAGGCGCTTGGACTGCCCTGAGCCTTTTTGGCCACCCTGGTCCATTCTTAAACTTGAAAAGGAAAGAAAATCAATTGAAACGAAAAGTTCTACCTAAAGAAGATCGCGAGATTGCTGTTGTGCACAAACGCTGTGGAGTTAGAAGTTTCAGTGAAATATGGTGCAAAGGAATTATGTTGTTGAAACCTCATTTCCATCCATTGCTGTAAATTAGCTGAAGAAACTACATTGCAGCTGTGACAGAATGAAACAGAAATACATTGGAGTCTACAGAAAAACAAATGGGGATACTGCAAGCTGCAGCCCTCTCAGATCAGTTATTGTGAATTGCAAGAAACAGGTTTGCTTTGTGATAAATTTAAGAGGTAAAACAGAAAAAAGAGAAAATTTCTTAGAAGCAGAAATAGTGAGTAACTGAGAAATTGAAAGCTGAAAAATCAAGATACAGAGAAAATGAGAAATAAAGACAGACCAACGATGTGTGAATCCTTAACTTGTCCAGCTTAGACCGTTCTCGCAAAATTATTCTTAATACATTTCTTCCTTTGCATTCACTAAGCAGTACTTAAAGTTGACACAGAAAAGAATGATGTCCAGGATGTAGTTTATCTCATTAAGACCATTGGTTGCATGGTTGCCGTGGAAACATTCCATGCGGTGTGACCTAATTCAGTTGCTAAACAGTTGACCCTGTAGGTCGACAAGGCCAAGTCCCAGTCATATCCAGGTACATAAAGGGCAGCAAGGTCAAGATATATATATGGTTATGCCTGACTGGTTTAGGTATATATTCTAATAACCCATGCCCTACTAAGCTTCAAAACTCTTAATGATGTGATTCATACATATCTCTTGCTATTTCTTGCGCTGTTGTCAGTCCAATAATTTCACAGCATTCGCCTTCTGATGGCCCGTCAAGATGTGGGAGGCATCTTTTTGCATTTGGCTCAATTCATCAGAATGTCATAAACAGAGGAGACAGCTTCCTGGCATGCAAGATTGTGATCAGCAGCTCTCAAAGAGCAGAGAAGATCCTCTCAAAAGGCTACCACTGTGTCGCTGGGCTACTTAATTCTAGTGGTTTGATGTTGTGCGCTTCCGTTCCATACTCGCAATCAGCCCTCCTCATGATATGAAGATATTTGTCTCATAGAAGCTGAATATTCTGCATATTTTCTTGTTTTCGTTCTTGTTAATTTGCTGTTATATTTATGTTTTAATGATGAGTTTGTATTGTATCATCCTTGAGACTTTCCTTACTGACATATTGACATAACTTTCGATAGTTCAATGATGCAAACCTTTTTTGGATTCCTTTCTTAGATACCAATATACGGGCATATATTTCTGTCTCATGCTATAGCAGACTGATACTTGCTCTGCAAAATCGACTGAACCAGCTAAAAACTTTTTCTCTCAGAATTTGAGGTTTGATATTCATTTCGAACTGAGACTCTCTACTGACCTTTTTAAGTTTTTAATCATAATATACATCACAGATGTTTCAAGAATGTGGTGCTTTCAAACTCGTGGTTTTAGAAAAGCACTGTTTTTTTTCTGCTTTATATTCTGAAAGAGAAAGATAACAGAAGGAAACCAGGAGAATCGGTTACTTCAAAATAAGGATGCACTCGCTCGAAATGAATGCCCTTTCCAATCAATAAAATAACTGACATTTCTCCTGTAAATGTCTCAGTGAGATAGTAACTGCTGGGAATGGAGCTGTATTATGGGTTTGATCTGCTCGTAAACATGTTACCCAAGGGGGAAACTAAGATTTTACATCTCCTTTAGGAAGGGCCGGTAAATGCACTGGCATTCGGGGTGATAAAGCGCAATTATTGCTGCGATCCATCAGCACCTTTTTGCTGTGGGTCTGTCAGCCTCATTCTCATCATCATGCCCTGCAGTATCCCATTACTTCCTAACAGCATTGTCTCCAGAATGAGGCTGAATATCAGCATGTGACCATAATAATATTGGTCATTGAGTGCAGGCACAAAAAATCTTGGAAATCCCTCCTAGTGTCCTAATGTCCCTCACGCTTTTATTATATCTTGTGACACATTCCAAAATACATTGGCCAATAATTGCGCTCAACTCTGAATATCTAATTAGGCAGGATGTGTCCTAATATGCCTTTGGCCCGAGTGTGTGGGCTTCAAAGCCTTCGGATATCTCTTCAGGACAATCGTATGACAATGTAGTAACAGGAGAACTTGCGCACCTGCTCCATACTGCCACCATAAAGGCAGACAATGAACTTCAAAGCCTAATCAAGAATCTATTGTGAAATGGGGAACCTCCTTATCAAGACATTTGGGGCTCAATAAAAGATGATAACAATACCACATGTGGTAAATTGAGGGAATTGAGTGAGTTTTGAAGAACTTCAAGGCCTGTCGGACATCATGTGCCCCAGAAGCTGACAATCGAAAACCCAAACGTAAACATGTAAATGCCTTGACGTCAAATTGACACCAGCTTTTCTAAAGACTATTGTTTGATTTAATGTCTAAACTAGGAATGACCTTTAGTGACTGAAAGTGTGTATGACCTTGCTCTGCAACCCCATACATTTAATACAGCTTTGTGAGGAGATTGCATATTGAAGGAAGTTAATCCTGGGATTGGAGCTGATGCAAGCACCACTGTATTTTTGCTTTAGAAGCTGAGAACCACTTTGAAAAGAATTGCATTACATTCCCATAAATAATCTGCAGTTTGCCTAATTGAGACAAGCAGGGGAATGGTGAAGGAATATGGAATGAAACAGCTGTCCAACAGAATCATCTGGATTAGAAACAGGAACACAAAAGTTTCAAATGCGATTAACGAGGATTTGTTTTTGTGGTGCCTCACACTTAATTTTTCATGCAAGGGCCCAACTAGGGGCTGAATCAGATGCAATGCGATTGCTTTCACAAATAATGCACACTACTTCCTGAGTGTAGTGCTCTCATTTGTATGGGCGATGATGAGTGAAAGAATGATATTCGGGTTGTCAAATCAATTGTCTGATTGGTCAGATGGAGTCACAAGGTTTATCGGTCCTTTTACCCTGATTGATGGCGCTGATCCCTGGTGCAGCCCATTGGACGCAGCTGGTTGATTAGGCGCTTTGGAACCACACTCTTCAGCACCAAGCCTAGGACTGCCCTGAGCCTTTTTGGCCACCCTGGTCCATTCTTAAACTTGCAAAGGAAAGAAAAACAAATCAAAAGGAAAAGTTCCAGCCAAAGAAGATTGCAAGATTACAGTTCAGCACAAGTGGTGTGGAATTAAAAGTTGCAGGGAAATATGGTGTAGAGGAAATATGGTGTTGACCCTCATTTCTGTTCATTGAGCACCGTAAATTATCTTAGGAAGATATATTGGAGCAAAGATGGGAAGGTAAAGAAATACCTATTTACCGTTTAGGGAAACAGCGTTCACACAAAATATTTGTAAATTGTCCTGCTTGTGTAAGTCTATGAAATTCTTCATAGTCTCTCAATCACCAAGCATTCAAGGAGCATTACTTAAAGTTGACATAGACAAGATGCTGTTCAGGATGCAGTTTATCTCATTAAGACCATTGGTTGCCATGGCAACATTCCATATGGTCTGGCCTAATTCAGTTGCCAAGAAGTTGACCTTGAAGGTCACTCAAGGCCATGCAAGGGTCAAAACCAAGTACACGAAGGTCAGCAAGATCAAGGTATAGACCTCTATACATGGTGAAGCCTGACAAGTTTATATGTATGGTTGCATGTGATAGCTGGTGCACTGACTTACAATTAATTGATGCAGTAGGGACATGGATACTCAACCAAATTCTATATATGATACTCTTGATCAATTACCAAATACACCAAAAATATCCGAAGAAATTGACAACTTCGGTGACTTATTGTGACTTGTGTGGCACATTGTGTGTCACTGTTAAAAACTCATGTTAAAACATTAACCCAAGGTACAGGTCCAAACAATTATGGATATTTTGGGGGCTTTCGTAACAGTTAAGTTTACCCAACTTAAAATTCGAAATGCCAGCTGAAGTAGTCAATGAACCTTTGAAGGATAAGGGGCAATAGGGAGGATAATTAGGCACTGAGATAAACATCTTAAATTTAATGTATCATGCAATACAATGAAAAGAAGGCACCCCATTATTTATATCAATATGTATAGATATTAATATAATGGACAACATTGTAAATGGTTTCTGACAGATTTGGTTTATTTGAAGATCAAAATGTGAATATTCTTAGCTTCTGTGGTACAAACCAGCAATCAACAGACTGGCTACCATTCCTAAAAGAGACTGTTGGACCAAGCATATGGAGCCTGAAGTAAAGCAGTCGATTTACAAATCTATAATTTTTTTATATGATTTTGAAGAAGTAAACTATACCAGTTGTAAACTCTTGGACGATTTGACTTGCACATTTTGACTGGCAGTTTTTGTTGGCGCTTTAACAAGCGAGTGCTTTAACCGGTAGCTCTGCAGCTGGGTTCATGAATGAAGCATCGAATCGGCTGAGATATTTGCGAGTGCTTTTTGACCCTTCTATCTGGTCATTAGAGGGGAAACGGGCTGCTCCCTTCCCTTTTTGATAACAGTACGCTCCCTGTGGACACCGATAGTAGTAATTGCTCACTGGCGTTTCCCGCCAGACCTCATTGCACTATACTGCTTTGCGGTTTTACAGCACACTGTGAGAACTTCACCGTAAAATTTGTAGCTCTGCAGCAATTTTCTGCAAACTTTGATATTAAATTACAGCTGGAGACATGTGAGTTGTTACATTCATCTGTTTGAGAAAGTTGGTGAGTGACTCACAAAAAGATTATTTTTGGCGCCTTGTGTCATTTCAGATGTACATAAATTGTCAAACACGTAATGATACATGACATACTTTTACAGTGCCTGTAAAGCAAGGCGACTTGCTGGGGAAGAAACCTGGGTAGTAATGGTATAGAATTACAAGCGGTTATTCCACTTCCTGTAAATTGGCAGCTCTGGGTGTCTGCAGTGGTGGAATCGGCTGATTCACCTAGTTTCAGATGCATTTGGGTTATTCCGGAAACATGGCTTGATCATGTGGAACTTGCAGCGATATTTTCATTGGGCATTCAAGCTCCCAATTTGCTTATAATAAGTGCATAGATACAGAAAGTCATTTGGATGAGACTTGAAATAGGCAGCACCCTTTATCATTCCATGTGCTGGACAAGCAGAGTAAAAGATCCCTCAAATGGGATACAGTAAATGTGTAACATGTTGATGACTCCTGCTCCATTTCCCACCTCATTTTTTTGTTGATCTATGTTTCTAATAGTTCATCTCTTCATAATATGCCAAGAGACTTTGTATAACCGGCTACGTAGCTGGATAAGTACCTTGTACATCCATGACCATACTTGTAGTACAAAGGAGAGCTACAGAGTAATGTGATTTCCAGGGCTTTATTAAGAAGGAAAGCAACCTTGGTGACATATTCTATCAGTTTTAAAAGACCTTGGCTTTATCAGAGGTTCAAGGATGGATGAATATTTCCCAGATGTTCTGAATTTAGAATAAAGCTCCTCTGCTAGCACCTGATAGAAATCTATTGGTTCAGAAGTGTTAAGCTCCATCTTGAAAGGGTTTAGCATCTGAAGGGTAAATGATCCGTTATGAGCCGTCTTTTTCAAACTAGTCTTAAGAACCCAATACATCATGTCGCGGTCTTTTAACACGTCTTCAGATGGTCTTTCGCACTTTCAGATTTTGTTTGATTTTTTATTTTGCTTCTTAAAATATTGAAATATACATTGACCGAATAGTTCCAATCCTTGCAACATACGCCTATCATATTGGAAAGGATGGTTAGCTTAGTTGCAAGTGCTGGACTACGAATCACTGGGTCCGGGGTTAGAATCCAATCCTTGCCGGGCAACATTAGCCCATGTTGGACAGTAGTTTCAATCATCCTTTGCCTCTCTGCTTTTTCCTCCGTCCGTCCTAATAAGCATACCAAGTGCGTAAATACAGGATATGAAGTCCCAATCATCCATCCATTAATCCACATAACATATCATAGCATGGGATGTAGGTACTGTTCAAAAGGGCTTAAAATTCTATAGCAGCTGTTGAAACTTCCAGACACCGAGAGAGACTTTTGTCGATTATCCCAAAATATTGATGCTATATGAGAAACTCTGAAAGTATCTGTCAAGAAAACGGCTGTCGACCCATTGCTGCCAACACATTAAGTACTGTCGACACATTGCGCTCTTGCGGTCCTCACATCAAAGCCAGCGTCCCGGTGGAATCCCGGAGGAATCCACTTTAGGATTACGGATTGCCTCAAATTGGGCTCCTCATCCATCCCACCTCATCCGTCTAAGGATCTTCGGCAACCCGCTTCTGCCTCATATTTTTAGTGCTTAAAACTTAAGGGATTTCAAGTGTGGCTAAGCACCTTGGTCAATGATGCTGAATCCAAGCACAGAATGCATGCTTGGCTGCCTGTCTAGTTGATTGTGAGGAATTTTGCTAACATTTAGCTTGTGGATTTGTTTGCCACACTTCTTATATCTGGTTCCATCCAAGAACTTTTTCTTTTCATGACTTGGAACTCTTTAAGTATGCATGGACCAACATATTTAAAGGTACTGTATGTATCAGAGTTTTGAGCCCCATCTCATTCAAAGGGAGTATACATGGATAGATTATGGCTGATAAATCGATAGATAGAAGGTCCCACTAGGACAGAAGGGGGACACAGCAATGAGGCGAAGGCTAATTGAATCAGCCGTCAAACATGGCAAGAGCTGGATTCGCACCTAGAGCCCAGCGATTGGTAGCCAAGCACTTTACCACCCTGTAACCAGAAAGGGAAGAAGGCAGACAAATAAACAGACAAGATGGTGATTTGGCCCAGCACCTGTGAGCAATAATCTCCTCTTCTGTTCTCTTGCTAACAATATTTTCCCATGATAATAAACCTTGGTACATAGACTTCTTGACATCTACTGCAAATGATTTAATATCAAAGTCTGCCAGGGTAGTTTTTACCCTTGTAATGCTGTTATTTTTAAATCAAATCTTCTTGGCAGTGCCTTGCGCAAAGCTGGCTCACAGCTCCTGACATATTGAATTTAATCTAACGTGCCAATTTTTTCATTCTCAGCGAGAAAAACTTAGAATTGTCTGCGCTGTATGTCGAATAAACGAAGCGAGCAGTGCAAGCATTGCGCTCCCATGTCGAAAATACATATTTCATATATTGCCTGTGTCCTTCAGCATATATATCCAACATTCCAGCCTGCTGGGAGATGCAGTTTCTTGTTCTTTTTATTGAGGAGTGTTGATTTGTTTCTTGTTCGAGCATCATCACTGCAATTTATCAGCAATTCACTAATCCAGCTGAGACTTGTCTTGATTGTTCCATCAATGTAAGTGTCTCAGTCTCATGGACATCATACTGAAGTGCCGACCAATTGCTTTTTTTGTCTTCCCTTTTTATAGCTGTTTGCATATAGGCAGTGCAAACAGTTTCAAAATTAATTTTAAACTTGGTTGTGTGATATCAACGGCTTAAAAATGTTTTGTTGGTGTCAGTTTTGGTTAATCACTTGATTCAGTGCTTATTATACATGTATCTTGCAGCACAGGTGTCAATAAACAAACTAATTAAATGACTTATGGTGCTTCATTACATGAGAATACTAGGAGACCAATAGAAAACTATCAATGACGTGGCAAAGTCAGTTTGCAAATTGAAAAAAGAAGAAAATTAATTTTCCAGTGCACCGCCAATCTGCAAAGAGCTCTAAGCAATCAAGATCTTTGCATAGTGTACTTCTTTTTGCAAGATTTTTTTTTTATATAGGAGCCAAAATAAGTTAATAAAACAGACCCATCATCAACTTTGGAAGGTGTGAATACCAGGTAGGCGAGGTAATTATTCCCCTAACTTGCTTTCACTCAGCCATAAAGTGCTGTAATGAGACTCAGCTTTGCAATAAAAAGAGGCATAGCTTATCACAGGCCTCCAAGTGTTTAAAGATAACTTTAACCGCTAGCCGATAAAGCATCCAATCTGATGAACCTTCATCGTACGTTTTCTTTTTTGTCTCACAGAGCTCATAGACTTACATAAACCTGGGTTAAGTGTTTGTAAAGTCAGGTGCTGGGGCTTTAAACAGGCATTTCATAAACCAGGGGTCAGCAAAATCAAAGTATTTTTGTTGCTGTGTAAGTTTGTTGGTATACTTGTTTTGCGAGGCAGTTGTGTAAGAAGTAATGAAAATGCTGAGCAGTAGCTTGGAAAGCACTGGACCAAATCTTCATCACACTACAAAACATTCGCAAGAGAGAAAAAGAGGGAATTTATGACAGAAGATGCAGAGAACAGAAAGAACAGCATTCTTGTCTGGGAAATGGGCTCGTTACTGTGGATGAAGTATGAATGCTGGCAACCTCTATTTGCAAAAAAAGAGTGGTACTTTGTATAAACCATTGTTTTTTTAGAAATATAATCTAAAAAATAAATCTCATGCAAAAAACCCTTATTTTGTCAACATTTTGGTTTGGTTTTAGGATCCAATTTCTCTATGCAAACAGTTTTGCATATAGGTATATATACTTTTTAGCTTTTTTTTCATTATTTCATCTCAGAGAGATGCTTCCCTTTTTAGTAAACCGCTATACATAGTTTGTCTTCTATTTTGAGCTGTGTTGTTCACTTTCAAACTATTTTTTAAAATCTCATATGGCAACTGACACAAAACACTATGTTCAAACAAAATTGTGAAGTTATCTCACGATGTCATTTGTCAGCTATGAAATTTCATTCAAAAGTAAATGCTTTGGGTGCACTGCTTAACTTGATGTTTTTGTGGAATGGATGGTTTTTATGTTGGAGCCAAACATTAAATAAAACAGACCCATCATCTACTTCAGAAGGTGCGAATATCCAGGTAGGAGGGGTCATTATTCCCTTAACTTGCTTCCACTCAGCCATAAAGTGCTGTAATGAGACTCAGCTTTGCAATAAAAAGAGGCACATAGCTCATTACAGGCCTTGAAGTGTTTAAAGATAACTTTAACCGTCAGTCGATAAATCATCCAATCTGATGAACGTTCATCGTACATTTTCTTTTTTGTCTCATAGAGCTCTTAGAGTACATAAACCTGGGTTAAGTGTTTGTAAATTCTGGTACTGGGGCTCAAACAGGCATTTCAGAGACCAGGGGTAAGCCAAATCTGTCTTTTTAAAATGTTTTTGTAGCTGAATAAGTTCATTGGTATACCTGTTTCGCAAGGCAGTTGTGTAAGAAGTAATGAAAATGCTGAGCAGTAGGTTAGAAAGCACTGGACCAAATCTTCATCACACCACAAAACATTGGAAAGAGAGAAAAAGAGGGAATTTACGACACAAGATGCAGAGAACAGAAAGAACAGCATTCTTGTCTGGGAAATGGGCTCGTTACTGTGAGTGAAGTATGAATGCGGGCAACCTCTATTTGCGAAAAAAGAGTGGTGCTGTATAAACAGTTGTTGTTTTTTTTGACAGTGTCTAATCTTCTTCTTTTTATTGTATCCAAACCTGTGTAGTACAGTAACTGTTCAGCATTTGCTTCAAGATCTCACCTGATAGAGTTGTACTTCCCAGTTCTGATTGCATTTAACAGTCAAATTTATTACAATTCAATCCTCTTATGAGTTGTGTTTTTCATTTAATCTGATTTTTTTCTCACATGACAACTGACATGAAACACTACAAACAGAATCATGCAGTTATCTCACGATTTTTAGACAATTCTCAGCTATGAAATTTCATTGAAAAGTAAATGCTTTTAGTGCACTTCTTCAACCTGATGAGTTTGTGGAATGGATGGACTGTTTTTATGTTGGAGCCAAACGTTAAATAAAACAGACCAATCACCTACTTCGGAAGGTGCGAATACCAGGTAGGCGGGGTCATTATCCCCCTAACTTGTTTTCACCCAGCCATAAAGTGTTGTAATGAGACTCAGGTTAGCATAAAAACAGGCATAGCTCATTACAGGCCTTGAAGTGTTTAAAGATAACTTTAACCGTCAGTCGATAAAGCATCTGATCTGGTGAACCTTTGTCGTATATTTTATTTTTTGTCTCACAGACGAGGGTTAACTGTTTGTACATTCAGGTACTTGGGCTTTAAACAGTTTAAGGAGCCACA
This sequence comes from Platynereis dumerilii, assembly GCA_026936325.1. Classification (NCBI taxonomy): domain Eukaryota; kingdom Metazoa; phylum Annelida; class Polychaeta; order Phyllodocida; family Nereididae; genus Platynereis; species Platynereis dumerilii. Next base: position 45,773,738 of record JAPTHN010000004.1, on the reverse strand, counting down.
TCTTAGCGAAATGTTTTCCATTGACTGGTTTATTTTGAGTTCACGGGTAACAGAGAACCTGTATGATGCCATTTCGGTCCTCAAACAGCTGATTGTAATCATGCGTGCCTGCCACCAGTAAATAGATTTGTTTGCTAAGATTTAATTATCAAGTAAAACTTTGGACTTGTGCATGTGCAAATTGCAATTAGTGTTCAAATTGTGACTTATGCAGCAAGTTATGCTGGAACCAAACGCAATTCCATTTTAAAATGACATTAGTCAACATTCAAGGAATAATTGTGCACATGTATATCAACGATTTTCACATTTTCACTTTTCAGTCACAATGACCTTGGAGTTAAAAGTAATCCTTCTGCATCTATTGGTCCAATTCGGAAAGACAGAGGGTCATTGCATTAGGACAAGGACGAAATGGTCATTCGACTCAAATAGTAATTCAAGGATTGAGGTTAACAATGCCCCTGACCTATCTCTATAGTTTCATGTTATGAATAGAGCTTTGAAACAAGGTCTGGTAATATAGCAGTCCTGTTTCAAACTAAATAAGATTGATTGATGGATGATTGGAGCCTTATGTCCTTTATTTACACACTCAAGCAACCTAATTAGGTCAGAAATAGAACACTGCAATTTTAAAAAGGTTGACGGAAGCTATTTATATAGAGTTGGGTAAAATAGGTTGCTTCAAGAGCATAGCTTGGGGGCCAGTCCTTTAGCTTAACTTTTGAGACATCCAACTCATATGGGGAAAGGTTTATTGAAGAAACTGCCATCCATCACAGGTCCAGGTGACCTGATCAGAGCCCTAAAAATAGAATGAGGTCAGAACCAAAGAGCAAAGCTTGCTTGATCTTGACATTGCTGGGGATTATGCAGGCTTGATTCCATTCCCTTTGGATTAATTAAAATCACATGCACCTGAAACTAATGGTCATGGATTATTGACACATCCATTTCCTCAAGCATGTTTTTCCTTATGTTGGAAATTAATTGAACTTCTTATCAATTATAGCAGGCTGCAATTTATAGCTGCAGAACAAGGTACTGTTTTTAGTTATCACTTTGTTTCATAATCTGTCTTGTAGCATCTTCCCAATGCGCCTGGGTCAAACTCAGTTGCAGCCCACGGCACGGGTAACCCCGAGTCGATTTGGCCCAGGTAACATTGAAATCAATGATAACCATGGAATTGTATTTAGATTAATTTAAAGGATGTCTGTGTCATATTCTGTGCTGCAAGTACAGTGCAACTTCCCTCTCCATGGCCCTTGCCTGTCCTAATCAATATAATTATAATAGTCATGAGCTATGTGTCGTTTAACATATTTTGTATTTACCTTGATTTACTCACAACTCCATAACCAACCACAAAATATCCCCCAAAGCCATTGAAAAGTTTGCCTGTTATGTAACAGTATGTGCTGCAGCTGTGATCATTTAGATCAGCCAGCATATGTCTTGTAGAGTGATTCCACCCATGGGACAGAATCTCAGCCAAGAAGAACCAGATATCTTCCCACTTCATCATGCAAGAAGTTTAGTGCACTTAATCCAGCTGCCCATTTGGTCCCATGAGTGCAATGATGAATGTTTAAGGTGGCAGTTTCAGTTTGGAGTCCATCTTGAAACGTTGCAATCATCAACATTCATTTTATGTTGACTATATAAGAATGAAATAAGCTTAGCACATACATCTATACGCTTGTAATAATGTGGCAATAGTAATAGGTGATCTTGGAGTTTTGCGTATATGAGTATGAAGTAACGCATGCATTATGAGAATGAAATGAAATTTGCACATGACTGCTTATGATAGGCGGTGGCAAAATTAAAGAGCAGATCTCAAAGTTTTGTCACCAAAATTTCATGATCTTGAGTGTATAATGCTAGAATGAAATAAGTTTTAGGCACATGAGTGCAAATGATATGTTTTGACAAAAGTAAGAATCGATCTTGAAGTTCTACGGCGTTGAGCGTATACATGAGAATGAAACAATTTTTCTGTGAGTGCTGATAATTATACCAAAATAAAAGTGGAATATATAACTTTATGTTAAGTGTGAAGAATGGGATTACACAATAACAAAATTACACAATGCTGTAAGGAAGCAATTACATAAACTGTCAGTTGCTGTCAGTTTTTCATGGTTCAAATGGAAAGACATTTTGAATCTGGTTTGCAAGGCCTTGAGCCAATTTTGCAAGAATAGCCAAGAAATGGATCATTGCAAAATGGATTTATTCAGAATACAATAGGATACAAAGCATTACAATAAAATATGCCAGAAATTGGGTTGGTAAATTATTGGGTGTTTTGTCCGTTATTTATGCTCTTGGTAGGCTAATTAGGACCGGAGGAGGACTCAGCAATGAGGCGGGGATGATTGAAACTGCTCTCGAAAATCCAGCAACTGACGGCATTGGGCTACCAAATTGAGGTAACCAACCCGCCCATGTTCCATATGCAAGAAAACAAAATAATTAGTGATCACTTTTTTTAATGATTATATAGGCCTAGATAGCAAACATGATTTTAATAATATGTGGCATTGCAACCTTATACTGACTACCCAGTCCATTACCAGCAGAGACCAGAAATTATATTTTTCTATATTATAATGTCTATTGTACTTTATCATACATGCATACATATGGAACAGAAAGGTCAACGTAACATTATGCCTTACCACCAGACGCTTTTCTCATTATAGCAGACAAGAATTATCTCTGACATTGAAGGAATTCTTCATGATTCACAGAATACAGTCATCCCTGGTATGAGCTGATATAGAGTAGTTTCTTGTGTAAAGGGCTTAAAATCTCAAATTTGGATTATTTGTCTGACTGTGAAGAATATCATCATTTGACCTGCCGAGGGAATTATGCATTCATTCCAGTGTGTCTGTCCTGTCCAAATACATGCCTGCATGTTGGGGCACAAACAAGAACAGAAACTGATGCACCATTTCACATGAAAATTGGTAGGATTTCTGAACTGACAGTCACCTCAGCAAAGAGGTAGTTATATTTTAGTGGAAATGTGAGAAGTGAATTCAATAGTGGTTACAGATCTATTTTATCAGTAGATATTGCAGCAAAAACTGTAATTGCCCATCTTATGTCATTTTATGATTGCCTAATATGCCAGTAGACACCATGGCATTCCTACAGCATAGCGTGGCGAAACTATAAAATAATTATGCACTCTAGAAGATGATGCCTTGTCAGTCATCAAGAGGTTTCTTATCATATAGGGATCAATATTGCGTGTTGAGGTGGTCGTAGGTATACCGCTGTATCATTACTACTTTATGGTATTTGGCAGACATTTCTAGCAGTGCAAAAATATTATGTGGTACTGACTCTTTAGAATATTTGGAATGGTGACCTTTATTTTTGTATGAGTCACAAAGTATGTTTTATGCCAAGTGGAAAAACCTACAATTGTGGCAGGTTGGAAAATCAATCTGACAAGTGAATGAAAGTGGATAATCTTCTGAGCATGAACTCTTACAATTCATGAATGAATGAAGAGTTAATCCTTTTCCACAGGGTTGATACTAAAATGTCTTGATCTTGTTCATGGCTTCTTTCACTGGAGCAATGGCGGATGATTTTGTCAGACCATAATCAAGAAACTTCAGTTAAGCAGCTCATATGGAATGTTATCTTCCAGATCTATCCCCAACTGACTTATCTATCTATCTATCTATCTATTTATCTATCTATCTAGATCTATCCATCTGTTCATCTATTTAGTTTCTATCTACACTGTATTTATCTACCATCTATCTATGGATTGATTGGTCTACGAACCTGTCTATCTATCTATCTATCTATCTATCTACCATCTGTCTATAAAAATTAGAAATATCAGTTAAACTTTTCTTGCATGTCCTATCAATCTACTTCAACAGACCGGCACTTTTTCGTTCATACGGTGTATATCCAATTTCTTTATATTTCATCATGGCTGCCTTTTTTGTAATTCTAGGACCCTGTTGATTTAGGCTGTCACCAGAAGTGACATCAATAAGATTGAGAAACCCCACCATATGCTATATTGATACATCACTCATAAATCTGGCATGATAGGCAGGATCAAGTTGAAAACTTGTCTAAGTGGAGAAAACTTTTCGTGAAATATTGATGGAGTCGACAATTTGTTGCCAGATGTTGCAAGAAACCTGCCACGCGTGGGAATTTTACTTCCACGACCCTTCCACTAATGCGCATATCCATCAGCCCCACTGACGTCAAATTGATATGAAGCTGACATCAAATTTACATCAAATTCAACTCCATTTTGAAGCATTTTGTCACTATGCAAATATGTTCCTCAACTCTGCATATCAACAGTATTGTGCCTTTTTCTGTGGCATAGCAATGGAAATCTTAACGTGTTGTCAGAAAAAGTTTGCATTGCTGTCGAAGTTGAAAGGACTGTTTTGTCTCCAGATTGATTTGTGTATAAATCAGTGATTGCAATTGGTTGAGATGGACTGTACCAAACTGGGTGATTTAGCATGGCATAGCATTTGTCCATTATGTGTACAGGTATGTTATTCTGCTCACTTAATTTTTTTTCATAATTTTAAATAATTGAAAGTAGGGTGAAAGCACAGTAAGCGCCTCAATATTTGGCCCCTATGACCTAATAATTATTTTCATCAGAAGTGCAAGTGTAGTACATCACTTTAAACCTAATAATGTGTAGAATACAGAATTATGTTTGTCTAATAAATCAAGACAGGTATTTGCTGGGCTGCTATGAACTACATTATGAAAGTTCCATGAAAATCTAGGTTTTTCCGCTAAAATGGACCATTGGCTTTTCGACAGTTTTCGCAGATGTGATATGGACAGTTTGCATGAACTGTGACCAAATAAATTTTTGAGCCTTGTCACCATTCACTAAAATAATCCAATTTTGTCACTAAACATGGTATCCCTGCTTTATTCGTGACTAACCAGACCTCCAAACATCAGTCCCGAGACTAATTTGAACATTTTTGTGGACGTAATGGACGGACATTTACACTTTTTAGCCTGGTGTCCAGTGTACAAGTTAAATTCATTGTGTTTTTTAATTTTTCAGTTGCATACATAGGTAGAGAGAGATAGACATGCATTTCCATCTCAGTTGACATGTTAGCTGGTCTTTAATTCATGTAAATTACCAAAAAATCAGTTGTGGACGTAATGGACGGACATTGATTTTAGCCATTAAAGCTTCTTGTATCTTACAATCATCAGTGGCCATTGGACATTTTTTGCTTAAATTCATTAAACCAATATCATATCTAGGCAAAAGCACCAAATTCGGCTAATTATTACATAAAAATACCCTCCAGCCAGCCTTTTGAACCCCTGACTGTAAATTTGCAAAAATATGGTTACAAGCAGACGTTTTCTTTGGACATCATGGCTGCCTTAATCATCATGTTGAAAAGTCAGCCAATGGTCCCTACAGAAGGCCAGGGAGGTACAGTAAACAGATAATGTCACTGCAGAATGTGAACTAAATATTAGGCTACAGCATTGCTGCGGTAGATGGTGCTTCAGAAAAAGGGCCACTGGTTACATGCTAAAATTAACAAATTATACCCACTTTAAAGGTCTGCCCAGAGCATGGTTTTAATTTTATGCTCATGAAAAATGCCTAAATTTCTCAGATTTACTTGTTGATCAAGCTTAAATACTGCACTGTTTCTTCTTTAAGTCAGAAATTGGTTTCTAGGACCCTAAATTTACTTTTATCTAATCAAAACGCAATTGAGGCCTTTACTGTGCTTTCACCCAGTAATGTTATGCTTGTGACACCTTATCAGCATGCATGGCTCACTAAGTGAAATTTTCACTGCGAAACGACGTCTTTTCTCCATAACACAGAGAAAATCCCTTTCGCGTTGTTCTTCAATTGCTATTACAGCCGTTTCCAGAATTGTGGACATTCAGCCTAACATGTGACATCACTCTACCTATGGAATAACATGTCCTAAAAAGATTCGCATTCAGGCTGAGAGTCTTCAAATACCAAATAGGCAGTATAAAGCAGTCCTCCAAGTTGCTCAACACAATTAAGTTAGCGCATATTATGAGTAGGCTGATTAGTCATGGACATTGTGTTATCAATACAATGTACCTCCATTGCATTAATGGTGCATTCATTGCATTACAAATGTGTATAAATGTGTTAAGCTTGCACCATTAGTGTTACTCTACCATTGTATTATAGGTACATTGCTGTCCATGAGAACCATGCCAGGTCCATTAGAGCCATTACACATCATGTTACATCTGCAGAAAGCTTATTGAAATTCTATTGATGTATCACATAAATAACTGAAAGAGCTTTAACAGTGTCAATGTAGATATACAATTGTAGTTTGCATTGAGCTTGGGAACTTAGTCATATATTTTGATGTACACTACCCAGCATGGGTCAGTTTTTTATGAATGTTTTTTAATCGAGGATAAACATGATGTAGTATTGACGCTGGATGGCCATCGGATTTAAGTTAGATTTTATATCGCAACAATCCGCTCCGTTTTATTGCAGTTTTATTGCTATCGAGCCATACAATTTACATGAACATTAAAATGTCCAGGCACACAAATTCAATGGTAGTTTTTGATTCATTACAATATCAACATGTTGCTGACTTGCTATGCTATATTTTATGGTGAATTTTTAGTGGTATATTTTTAAAGCGCTGCGAAAGAAGATTCATATGTATGTGTATGTTTTACAATAAGTAGCTTAATAGAAAATTAACTCTCATAATCTAACTCTTTCAAAAAAGGATGTCATAAGCAGATGAACATGTTTTGTTGTCAGAAGCTTAGTCGGCTATGTAGCACGCTGGGCTGCCAATTGCTGGGTCCGGGTTTCGAATCAAGCTGCTGCCTTGTCACCAGGGCCTATGTTGGACGGCATTTTCAATCATCGTTCATCTCATTGTTGTGTCCTCCTCCTGTCCTAATTAGCCTACCAAGTGCATAAATACATGATGTAAATCCCCAATCATCCATCCATCCCTTTCCATGTGTAGGGCTATTGAGCCTATATCGAATAGTAGAAACTGAAATGTGTCATCTGTAGATCTATATCATTGACTTGAATTTTGAAGAACATTTTCTCAGATGAGATAGCTGAGATTAAATTAAGGGTGACTGGCTTAGTCTTTTAAGTGTTGAAGTATGACCAGTTAATGCTGACTCTGCTTCAGACAAAATGGTTTGACATGAAACAGAGCAGCAAGATCACTATCTGTATATGTTATCACCTTCAGTTATCTCGGAATGGTCCAACTTGGAAGCTTTGAAGTAGGGAAGTCTTCCGGAATAGATCTCTCTTTAAGAGCTGTGTTTATCGCCACATTCTGGTTTGCGAGAAAGTGAAGAGATCTTCGGAGGAGTCTGGTCATTGTCAGAGACAGTTTATCATTATTTTTTGAATCCGGTAGAAAAATATGTTTATTTTGAAATATTCATGGAGGACAGTAACTGTTGCGAAGCAAACTTATATCCGCCTGTTACAAAACATTGTCACCAACAGACATGTTGTTTATATTGAGACACCAAAGACGTAGAGGCCGACAAATCAGAAATTGCCAAGAAATTACCAGAAGACGTATTTTATGTGCACACCTCATGATTAACAGTTTGAAATTGGAGATACCTGAGCTCAGGGTAGGCTAGTATTATGGTTGGCAAGAGATGCTCTATAATGCATCCACGAGAGATGACCACAAAAGTTTACTCAAGACAAACAGCAACAAATCAGTGCTAGTAACTTCTATGCAATCCATTATGATATGCCGAATAAACTAGTCTTATTGCTACAACACATTGTATGAAACAATAATGCCCTTTGATTATTATTATTTCATTCTGGGAAGCAAAGACAATCAGTTGTGCAGGAGAACAGGTTGGTAACGGCTGTGGAGCTTAATGAGTTGTTGCGCAATTCTTGATTCCAACTTGTTGCCAAATCTGTTGCCAAAGGAACATGTCGTTGAGGCAGCACATTGAGAAACATGTGCAACAGGTTCGCAAGACATGGAGTGAAACAGAGACACGAAGACACATGAGCAGCAGATTTCCTCTTTTCTCTGTCACTGTGTTACATCACACATCCGGACAACCGAGTCAGCCGGGGTATTCTAATTAAGAGAATGATGAATCAATTTACTCATCAGGACGATTCTTGCTTGTTGCTCGGAAATCAGCAATGCGGACCGCCCTCAAGGCTCAAATTGACGTTGAATTAATTAACTGTCTCAGGGTCTCAGGGTGTCTTCAACTGTCTTCTTATTGTTTCTGTATGCAATCTCCTACGAACTGTTGAGATCCCATGAGCATCATACGACATCCACCCAGCCTAATCTCATCTAAATGCGAATTCCTCGACCTGCTGACCTACTTTCGCAATTTCACAACTTCAACATGGACCCTTATTGAAACACTGCAGCTGGCTAAGAAATTGAACAAACTTGCCCCGAAGGAGTGTTTTATGTACTCAGCTGCAGAAACGGAATCAGAGATGTAAATCAGCCTCACAATCACCATAAAAGAAGGAAAATAAACCTGACCTACTTCTTGTGTGACCTACATTTGAGATGGTGTGGCTACAAGAAGCTTTCCTCGTTTCATTATCAGCCATTCTTGTTACAAATCACATTTTGTAAGCATTCAACCCAAAATGTAATTATGGGACACTGCATAAACATTCTTCTTCAACATTCTGGGTTCCTCTTTCTTACTCTGAGAGAGCATCTTGGCTTCTACACTCTTGATCAAAAGTATGGAATGGATATTTTGGACTACATCACTATTTAGAGTGTATATTTTTGCATATAATTGTAAATTTGTGAGTTATATGGTAGAACAATCAAGTGTAAAAACCAAATCATCCTCTATATAACTACTCTTTGAAAGAATCATGAGTACCATTTTGAGTTGGGAAAACCCAATGTTATTTTGACATTATCTTTTGGCACATTCCGAAATTTACAATTGTTTATGTTGCCACATTCTCCAAAACATTATTGCATTTATAATTTATATTCAATATTGTATCATTTATTATATTAATCTTCAAGTTTAGACATCTTCTTCATTCTGTTTCATATACTCATTTGTATATGTGTGTTGGGATTCGGACATTGCCCTAACATTTTGGTGGCATTTATGACAGCACCAGACCTCAGTGATGGATGCCATTACTCTCATCTACAAACATTCTTGCATTGCAACCCAAAGGCACAAATAATATCATGACATAGGCGGATGCAACGACATGCAGCACGTCTGACATTTTGTGGACTTGCATCACTTTGTGGGGAAGTTGTGCTGTTAATGTTTAGCGGACTTGCTGTCACATGATCTTGTGTAGCTCAAAGAGGAAATGAGAGAAATACAACGCATTGGTGAGAAGATTTAGAGAGCATCAATCTTGCTACCATTGCTTGCTTTTAGACACAACTAAATCCTTCCCAATCAAATAATTGAAGTTGTTCAGTATTTCAGTTCTCCGTAACTATAACATGATGTGATCTATTTTGATCTTTTAGGAGTTTCAGAAAAACATTGCAAACCAAAAAAATCAGATTCTAAAATTATTTTCTTCATCTAGAAGTAATTTAGGTCTAAGTGTCAATTTTTGGCAAAGATGTCAAATTTAGAAAAAGAACAAGCCGTACATCACAAATCTCAGAATACTATCCAACATGGAGGATTATGTATTTTCCAAAACTTCTTTGGCTCCCCCTTCTGCCATTATAGTGCCATATATGCCACAAGCAGTCTTCTTCACCTCGAAGGTTGCTAATGTTCATTGATATTAGTCTGTCAATACAAGCTGGACACATGACTAAATACGTCCTTAACCCTGGATGTCATGACGTGCCATGGGTCTTATGACGTTTCATGATGCGCAGTAAGGACGGGTCATGGAGTGTCACATGACGCGACCTTGTGTGTCATGTGACCTCAAAGTGAGGCTTGTGCACCCTCCAGCGCCTCCCGGTGGCCTCGAGCGGAACATGGCGCATGATTGATTGTTGGCCCTGTGTGAAGATTAACGCTTGTGAAACAACGAAGGGCTCCTTCATCCATTCTTTAATTTAGTTTGATTTCCATCACATGACGTTTTTTTCTGCCAATGGAATTAAGGTTACTTGAGATGCAAAGCCTTCGTGCAACGATGATGCATCAAGATGCATGAACAATTTCAACTTTGAAATTATTTTTTCCCCCCTACTTCCTCCTGACACATCAATGGTATGCATTGTTCAAACAGAAACTTGAGACAACAAATATTGTTTGACAGCAAGCCATCTGCAAGCCAACTCCAGAACTGTTTGTTCTGGTAGTAAATAAGAATTACATCATGAAATGTTATTCAATTTTGAAAACCTTTGTGCAAAAATATCCGGTAGATTTGGTCAGTTGTAATCTATCCTCAAATGGCTTGGTATCAGTGTTCCATGTCGGTATATCCATAAAACATTTCATCTAAAATCTTTCCTCAAAATTAATATATATTCAGTTGAATTGGTCTGAGAAAAAGTATCTAAATACAAATATCTAATAATTATTTGTATTCCCCATGTTGCCCTCAGAAGGCTTAATGTTAGCATTTCATTTTCTTCTTTCTCCTATATCTTCATATACCCGTAATATATCATTTTCGAAGTTGACAGTCTGGTCGTGAAATGCAATATTTCTTACTGAAGCCATCGTTCTTACTAAAAGCCTTATGACCTTAGGTTGGCAGCCATAATTTCAGTTTGGGACGTCCATCTCAGCCCATTGAGACCATTACGACCATTAATCAAGGGCCGTCATAAGCGGACAGGTGTCAAATCGCCTAATGCTTTGGCGTCTTCTGAGGGATGTCGCTGATGCTGCCGGAAATGTTTCCATCCTCCCTCGTCAGCCTCTTGTGCCATTGAGACGTGAGATATATGGCTCGGGAATCAATGTGGTTCTTTGGTCGGTTATGCAAACAAGACAAAATATCCAATGATATATATTTTATATCTATATTGCAATAAAAAGTGTTACTATCAGATGTCCAAGGAATCACATTTCCGGAAAAACTATATGTCAAAATTCATGTCATGAGTCACTTTTTTTTATTCAACTACTAAATCATGACATTTTTTCAAAACGTTTGCAGCAGCTTGACTAATGCAGTTGTGGTCAACTATTACTGTTATTTGCTGCTGCTAACAGGTCTAAAACAAACTGTAGGCCTGTGTGCAAAACTTTGCAAAAATCAGACAAGATCTCTGTTGGTTACAAAATTTTCTCAATCACCTTAAATTTACACTGTTAATTGATTCAGATTGACATTTTTCATAGCTCTTTGAAACAGTAATTTTGCTTGATAGGGGAGAAAGAGATAAAGATAAACTATTTTTATAATTTGATATTTTTAATGAGATCTTTCAATGACAAAACAACATATACAACAATTTTAAAGAGTGTAACTATGCGTGTAATGTACCTACAAGCATAAAACATAAAAAACAAAATAAATCTGGCAAATATTTATAAATATGAAAAAAAAACAAATGTAGGGGTATTCAATGAAAGAATCATTTGATTGTACAGACACAGGTTTGCTCTACTTTGATCCACACAGTACAATGCACAGAACGAAGAGCTGTTTGTTTGCTAATCACATCATTGGTAGGCCCTGCTTGTTCCAATTAGCCTGAAATATTCAAGAAGACATGCAGGAAGCCTGAATGCCCCTTGGAAAGTACTGAATTTGCATTGCTAAGATGCTTTGCACCTCCATGAATTGAGTGTCCCCAGTTAGGATGGCCTTGGGCAACGGTGTTTGTCAATGATCGTATCATATTTGCACATTTGTACATTTGAAAGCGCATTATAGTATGAGATCGTAGAGTTTGTCGTGGTTTATTGTCCTTGTATTGAGCATAAAATCGCTATTAGTCTTTGCAAATTGCTTCCATAAGGTAGGTAGAGTTGCTTTTAAAATCTCAAGCAAACAAAAAAAAACAGGATATGTTTCATGAAAATTGGTATAAAGCATATCTTCCAACGTCGAACTAAGCATGTGTGGGAGTTTCTATTCTGTAGCATTATTGATCCACAGATATCTGTCACACAGCGATTTTTAATTCGTATAATTCCAAATTCAATATTAGCATTTTTGAAGAAAAAAAACATTTCTTGAAAACATCCCAAGTGCTCTACTCTGGATATATCTGAAAATATTGTTTCCAAAGCCATTACCGGTATATTGTAAATTGTCCCTTTTCCAATTTTGAAATCTCCGAGTGATATCATTAATACATATATATTTTTCTGGTCATTGTCAGAGAGAGTTTATTTATTCATTTTTTTATTCTGGAAGAGTAATACGATTATTCTGAAATATTCATAGAGGACAGTATCAGTTGTGAAGCGAACTGATTAGTCATAGTGACTTTATCGGCATGTTACAAAACATTGTCACCAACAGAAATGTTGTTTATATTGAGACACCAAACACGTTGAGGAGTACAAATCAGATACCAAGAAAATTACCAAAAGACGTATTTTATGTGCACACCTCATGCTGATGGAGAGCTTATCATACTGTTTCTCCAAGGCAGCGTGAACCCAAGATAACTAATCTCCTTTACAAGTAAAAGGTATACGAACGATCTCATTTGTTAATAACTTATGATAAACAGTTTGAAATTGGAGATACCAGAGCTCAGGGTAGGCTGGTATCATGGTTTGCAAGGGATACTCTATAAGGCATCCACGGGAGATGGCCACAAAAGTTTACTCATGACAAACAGCAACAAATCAGTGCTAGTAACTTCTATGCAATCCATTATGATATGCCGAATAAACTAGTCTTATTGCTACAACACATTGTATGAAACAATAATGCCCTTTGATTATTATTATTTCATTCTGGAAAGCAAAGACCATCAGGAAAACAGGTTGGTAATGGCTGTGGTGCTTAATGAGTTGTTGCGCTGTGCTTGATTCCAACTTTTGCCAAATCTGTTGCTGAAGAAACGTGTTGCTCGAGCAACACATGGAGCAACACATTTTGCAAGACATGGAGTGAAACGGAGACACGACGACACATGAGCAGCAGAATTTCTCACTTCTTTGTCACTGTGTTACACCACATCCGGACAACCGAGTCAGCCGGGGTATTCTAATTAAGAGAATGATGAATCAATTTACTCATCAAGCCCGAATCTTGCTTGTTGCTCAGAAATCAGCAATGCGGACCGCCCTCAAGGCTCAAATTGACGTCGAATTAATTAACTGTCTCAGGGTCTCAGGGTGTCTTCAACTGTCTTCTTATTGTTTCTGAATTCATTCTCCTAAGAACTAGTGAGATCCCATGAGCATCATATGACATCCACCCCACCTAATCTCATCTAAATGCAAATTCCCCGACCCACTGACCTACTTTTGCAATTTCACGACTTCAACATGGACCCTTATTGAAACACTGCAGCCCGAGCTGGCTAAGAAATTGAACAAACTTGCCCCGAAGGAGTGTTTTATGTACTCAGCTGCAGAAACGGAATCAGAGATGTAAATCAGCCTCACAATCACCACAAAAGAAGGAAAATAAAGCTGACCTACTTCTTGTGTGACCCACATTCCAGATGGTGTTGCTACAAAAAGGTTTCCACATTTCGTTATCAGCCATTCTTGTTACAAATCACATTTTGTCAGCATTCAACCCACAATGTAATTATGGAACACTGCATAAACATTCTTCTTTAACATTCTGGGTTCCTCCTTCATATTCTGAGAGCATCTTCTACACACCCTTGGTATGGAATTTATTTTTGGATTACATCACTACATACAGTGTATATTTTTGCATATAATTGTAAATTTGTGAGTAATATGATAGAAAGACCCAATGTAAAAACCAAATCATCCTCTATATAACTACTCTTTGAAAGAATCATGTGTACCATTTTGAGTTGGGAAAACCCAATGTTATTTTGACATTATCGTTTGGGAAAGTGCACATTCCGAAATTTACAATTGTTTATGCTACCACATTCTCCAAAACATTATTGCATTTACAATTTATATTCAATATTAATGTCATTAATGATATTAATCTTCAAGTTCAGAAATCTTCTTGGTTTGTTTCATATGATATGCATTTGTATGTGTGTGGTGGGATTCAGTACATTGCCTTTACATTTTGGTGGCATTTAGGACAGCACCAGACCTCAGTGATGGATGCCATTGCTCTCATTAACAAACATTCTTGCATTGCAGCCCGCAAGCGCAAATAATTTCATGGCATAGAGGGATGCCATGACATGTAACATGTCTGACGCTTTGTGGACTTGCATGACTTCAGGGAGAAGATGTGCTGTTAATGTTTAGCGGACTTGCTGTCACATGATCTTGGGTAGCTCAAAGAGGAAATGAGAGAAATACAACTTATTGGTGAGAAGAATTGGACAGCATCAATTTTTCTACCATTGCTTGCTTCTAGGCACAACTAAATCATTCCCGATCTAATAATTGAAGTTTGTTTGGTATTTCAATTCTTCAGACCTGTATGTATATATAAAAGATATTTTCTATGCATTTATTTTGATATTTCAGGAATTTCAGAAAAACAATGTAAAAACGTGAAATAACAACAGAAAGGCAAAACCAGTTTCAGATATCTTTTTTTTGGTTTAAAAGTAATTGATGTCTGAGAGAATTTTTTTTTTTATAGACTTCAAAAAGGAACAAGCTATAGACAGCAAATCTCATGATACTATCCGTTGCACACAGTCTATGAGATGTGTGCAATGTCAGTTTGTCACAGAATTCCTGGTATGTGAATCAGTTTCACAGTTAGGGTAACAACAAAGCTGCAGAGAAATGTTTCCTGCATGCATTCAAATCACTTGGTCAACAGTCAAGGAAGGGTTAAGATCTATTGGTACTTTACCATCAACATGTAATAGGTAAGAGAATTTATTGTACTCTTTATTTAGCAGCAGTTTGAATTATATTGAATTTAGATTTTTTGTCATTGTGAATAGCTAGTATAGTGGTGTTTCTGTACATTTAGGTTCACAATGTAACAGAAGCAAAAGGGCATTGATGTGCAGTGATGCTAGGCATAGGAGAGCCATTTGAAGTTGTAAGTTGAATTAATTGTTTGTTTTATTATAAATTGGTCATGAATTATTTGTAATTGATCTTCTTATTAAATCACTTTATTTGGAATTTATAATGAGTTTCAAGACTTTAGGTTTAGTTGTATGTTTATCAAATTAATGAGTTTCAAGACTTTAGGTTTAGTTGTATATTTATCAAATTAACTTGTGTTATGTTACTGTCCTATTTAGCCTACCTTTGTGCATAAGTAAAGGACATAAAGCCCCCAACAATTCATCCATTAAACATGAGTAGTTCAATTATGGATTATGGTGTCATTATGTAATTGAATATGGCAAAGGATATTGTGATCTGTGTGTGTGTCTGTATGTGTGTATGCGTATGTGTGTTATGTGTGCTTGTACTTATATGTGTGTGTTTCTGTTCTTGCAGTTATACCAGCACTCAGTGTCTGAGTAATAAACAGCATTTGAGTCATCCGTGTGTCTTGTCATCATTGTCTTCAATAGTATAAAACTTCAAACGTCATCATCATCATCATGGCAGAGGAACTTAAGAAGAACAGAGGCAAGCTGAAGGGCATGGTCACCAAGCGGATACAAGCAATCAAGAAGTTCAAGTCCCTTGAAAACAAGGAAAGAGTGATTGCCGAAAGGGAACAGCTCATCAAAATATTCGAGGACTTCGAGACCACCCATGACAGCTATCATGATACGTTGCAGACAGAGCCAGAATGGGAGGAGAGCGATAAATACTTCTACGCAGTCCAAGACAATTTCATTGCAACTATCAATTCGACGAAGCTGTGGTTGGGGGAACAAGGTGAAGGAGTCCAAGACCGGAAGGATTCAGTTAAAGATGAGACTGGAGGACTGAATTCTTCTGCAGGAGCTGCTGTGGGCGCAAGTGAGTTGCTTCATATGGTTAATCGTCCTAAGATTGAAATAGAGACATTTCCTGGTGATCCAACTAAGTTTCACACCTTTATGATGACTTTTGATGAAGTTGTGGGCAAAACTTCTCTAGACGATCGTACGAAATTGACCCACTTGTTGAGTGTTACAGCTAAAGAGGCGAAGAATGCCATTCGTGGGTGCATTCTTATCGAAGGCGGAGAGGGGTACAAGATGGCTCGCGAAATACTTCATAGTAGGTTCGGAAATGATCACCTTGTGATGGAACGTCTGATCCATAATTTGCTTCACGGGGGAAAGGTGCGATCTCCAAAAGATCTTCAGCAGCTTGCAGACGATCTGCAATGTTGTTATATGACTCTGTCCCAGCTGGAGCATCTTCATGAAGTAGACAATCAAGGCTCTATCGTAGCAATTATGGGTCGTCTGGAGTCGTTTCTTCAAGACAGGTGGATAAAGATAGCTCTTAAAGCCAAGGAACAGTCAAAGAAATACCCAGGCTTTAAAGCTTTTGTGGACTTTGTTGCTCGGGTGGCAAGTGAGGCTAATGACCCGGTCTATGGTAAACGTGGCCACAAGGTAAAATCGGACGAAAAAGGTAAAAGTGACAGTGCTTCCTGGCAGTCTACGTCTTTCTCTTCTTGTGTAAATGAGTCAGGTTCGAGATGGAGGAGGCCTCCATGTTCATTGTGTAGTAGTGATCACAAATTGTTGTACTGTTCTAAGTTTAAGGCTATGAAGCCAAGTGATCGCTTACGTTATGTCCAAGATCATAAACTTTGTGAAAATTGTTTGCTCAGCAATCATGTTGCAGAGAACTGCAGGAAGTCTTCGGTGTGTGACATCCAGGGATGCGGAAAGAAGCACACTCGCTACATCCACGTTGATCATCTCAGCTCTGAAAAGAAAGAAGGTGTTTCCAAGAAAGGTAAACATGTACAAGCTAACAATGTCAGTGTCGAAGCAGATGTTCATATGCCGATTGTTAATGTAAAAGTTAATGATACTTACCATGTGTGTGCTTTGTTAGACACTGCTTCAAGCAGTACTTTCTGTTCTCGAAGACTTGTAAATGATCTTGGCTTGAAAGGAAGTTGTGAAGAGTATGTTTTGAATACTCTGGGAAAGTCTGAAGAAAAGGTGTCAGATGTTGTAAAGCTTAAAGTATCTTCTGAGGATGGAAGTGAGTCACTTTGGCTTTCCCATGTCTATGTAGTTGACAAAATTCCTGTTCGATCAGCACCTATGAATTGTGATTCGTTTCCTCATCTCAGGGATTTGCCCTTGTTAAAGGAGTCCGGTGGTGTAGAGATACTGATTGGTCAGGATAACGCAGAGGCTTTGGTCCCATTGGAAGTGAGGAAAGGCAGTAGGCAAGAGCCTTTCGCTGTGAGGACATTGTTTGGATGGTCCCTAAATGGTCCTGCAAAGACTCTGCAAGCGGTTAAACGTTCGGTTATGTCTCATTTCATCCATGCTGATTCATTAGAAGAAAAGGTGAATACTCTATGGAATATAGAGAATGAAGGTATTTCTGATGAAGTCAGTTCCATGTCTGTGACTGATAGAATGGTTGCTCAATTATGCGAAGGTAACTGTAGGAAGTTAGATCATCATTACGAACTTCCTATCCTCTGGAAGCCAAATTTTCAGTCGTCTAACAACACTGTTGTTCATGGTACCAACTCAGCATTGTCAAAAACTAGTTTCAACTTTTCCAAATTTGTCTCAAATGATTTGCAGCTGTTGGCAATGATTCCCGAGAGTCAACGTGCCAAGGAGGTCAAGGATTTATCTTCTGATTGTCGTTCGAAGGCTTTTGGTGTCAAGTGCAATGTGACAAAAGATGTTCTTTACTTTGATGTTTCAGTTAGTCATGATGTTGAGGTTGCTAGACGTCGAATGTGGAGTTTTGTTACTTCAATATTTGATCCTCTCAGGCTGGTGAGCCCAGCAGTTGTCACAGGGAAACTACTGTTTCAGGAGGTGTCCAGGTTAAAGATTCCATGGGATTCTGAGGTTTCAGCGGATTTGAAGAAGAATTGGGAGGCATGGCTTGTAGTTCTACGGATGGTAGCGAACTTGCAGATTCTACATTGTGTTGAGCCAGCCAGGTTTGAAAACGCATTTCTGGATTTGCTTCACTTTTGTGACGCCAGCCGAAGGGCTTATGGTTGTTTTACTCATTTGAGATGTGTAGATCGAAGTGGTCATATTAGTGTGTCTCTGGCCTTGAGTAAGTGCAAGTCGACCTCAGTGGAGCAGTGGCATCACATATCTGGCAAAGATGCTGATCGGGTTTCTCATGGTCAAGATGTTCAGGAGTTAAACCTGAAGGAGTGGTTCTTTGGTCCCAGTTTTCTTGGAAAATTCAAGTCAGAGTGGAAAGTTGATGACGTGTGTAGTTCTCGGTCGGAAGATAATCTGGAGGTGAAGTGGGAGTCGAAGAAACGACCCGAGCTGTGTTTCTTGAGTGATCTTGAATTTGGTCCCATGGAGAAGCTGATGGAGCATTGTTTGTCACCGAATAAGCTCAAGAAAGCTGTTGCTTGGTTATTGAGATTGGGAAAAATCCTTGCAGTCCAAAGGAGCAAATGGAAATATCCCTTGGAGTGTTTAGCCAATGGATAAAATAGGAGTACCCATGATCCGATGGACTGATCAAAAGTGTCAAGATCAAAACAAGGGTCACTGAACTTGTGAGACCAATGTGAAGATTATTATTCTTGAAGGCTCTCTGTAAATATTTCTATGCTATTATGTATTTTAAACTATTTTGTAAAATGTATCACTTGTATTTGTAATTTTTTATGCCTTTACCTTCCGAGGTGTGTGACAAATGTGAATGTGATAAACTTATTAAATTTAGGATAAATTCAATGCCGGGGAGTGTTGCACACAGTCTATGAGATGTGTGCAATGTCAGTTTGTCACAGAATTCTTGGTATGTGAATCAGTTTCACAGTTAGGGTAACAACAAAGCTGCAGAGAAATGTTTCCTGCATGCATTCAAATCACTTGGTCAACAGTCAAGGAAGGGTTAAGATCTATTGGTATTTTACCATTCAACATGTAATAGGTAAGAGAATTTATTGTACTCTTTATTTAGCAGCAGTTTGAATTATATTGAATTTAGATTTTTTGTCATTGTGAATAGCTAGTATAGTGGTGTTTCTGTACATTTAGGTTCACAATGTAACAGAAGCAAAAGGGCATTGATGTGCAGTGATGCTAGGCATAGGAGAGCCATTTGAAGTTGTAAGTTGAATTAATTGTTTGTTTTATTATAAATTGGTCATGAATTATTTGTAATTGATCTTCTTATTAAATCACTTTATTTGGAATTTATAATGAGTTTCAAGACTTTAGGTTTAGTTGTATGTTTATCAAATTAATGAGTTTCAAGACTTTAGGTTTAGTTGTATATTTATCAAATTAACTTGTGTTATGTTACTGTCCTATTTAGCCTACCTTTGTGCATAAGTAAAGGACATAAAGCCCCCAACAATTCATCCATTAAACATGAGTAGTTCAATTATGGATTATGGTGTCATTATGTAATTGAATATGGCAAAGGATATTGTGATCTGTGTGTGTGTCTGTATGTGTGTATGCGTATGTGTGTTATGTGTGCTTGTACTTATATGTGTGTGTTTCTGTTCTTGCAGTTATACCAGCACTCAGTGTCTGAGTAATAAACAGCATTTGAGTCATCCGTGTGTCTTGTCATCATTGTCTTCAATACTATCCAAAATGGAAGATTGTATACTTGCAAACGTCTTTGGTTCTCCCTTCTGGCATTATATGCCTCAAGCAGTCTTCTTCCCTTCGGCGGTTGCTCATTTTCATTGATATTAGTCTGTCAATACAAGCTGGACACATGACTAAATACGTCCTTAACCCTGGATGTCATGACGTGCCATGCATCTTATGACGTTTCATGATGCGCAATAAGGACGGGTCATGGCGTGTCACATGACGCGACCTTGTGTGTCATGTGACCTCAAAGTGAGGCTTGTGCACCCTCCAGCGCCTCCCGGTGGCCTCGAGCGGAACATGGCACGTGATTGATTGCTGGCCCTGTGTGAAGATTAACGCTTGCGAAACAACGGAGGGCTCCTTCATCCATTCTTTAATTTAGTTTGATTTCCATCACATGACGTTTTTTTCTGCCAATGGAATTAAGGTTACTTGAGATGCAAGCCTTCGTGCAACGATGATGCATCGAGATGCATGAACAATTTCAACTTTGAAATTATTTTTTCCCCCCTACTTCCTCCTGACACATCAATGGTATGCATTGTTCAAACAGAAACTTGAGACAACAAATATTGTTCGACAGCAAGCCATCTGCAAGCCATTTCATGCAGGGTGAACCACTGCCAACTCCAGAACTTTTTTTTTCTTTTTCCAATTGTATTTCTTGTTACTGAGTGTAAAATAAGCTTTGCATCATGCTAGAAATTATTCAATTTTGCAAAATTTTGCTCTAGATTTAAGTATCGGGCAGATTTGGTTAGTTGCATCTATTCTCAAATGGCTTAATATCAGTGTTCCATTACCGGTATATCCATAAAATATTTCATCTAAAATCTTTCCTCAAAATTGATATATATTCAGCTGAGCTGGTCTGAGAAAAAGTATCTAAATACGAATATCCGAGAATTATTTGTATTCCCCATGTTGCCCTCAGAAGGCTAAACGTTAGTATTTCATTTTCCTCCTTCCACTATATCTTCATATACCTGCAATATATCATTTTTGAAGTTGACAGTCTGGTCGCGAAATGCAATATTTCTTACAGAAGCCATCGTTCTTACTAAAAAGCCTTATGACCTTAGGTTGGCAGCCATAATTTCAGTTTGGGACGTCCATCTCAGCCCATTGAGACCATTACGACCATTAATCAAGGGCCGTCATAAGCGGACAGGTGTCAAATCGCCTAATGCTTTGGCGTCTTCTGAGGGATGTCGCTGATGCTGGCGAAAATGTTTCCATCCTCCCTCTTCAGCCTCTTGTGCCATTGAGACACGAGATTTATGGCTCGGGAATCAATGCGGTTCTTTGGTCGGTTATACAAACAAGACATAATATCCAATGATATATATTTTATATCTATATTGCAACAAAAAGTGTTATTATCAGATGTCCAAGGAATCACATTTCCGAAAAAAATATATGTCAAAATTCTTGTCATGAGTCACTTTTTTTTATTCAACTGCTAAGTCATGACATTTTTTCAAAACATTTGCAGCAGCTAAACGAATGCAATTATGGTCAACTATTACTGTTATTTGCTGCTGCTAACAGGTCTAAAACAAACTGTAGGCCTGTGTGCAAAACTTTGCAAAAATCAGACAAGATCTCTGTTGGTTATGAAATTTTTTCAATCAATCACCCTAATTTGCACTGTAAATTTATTCGGATTGACAATTTCCATTACGCTCTGAAACAGTCATTTTGCTTGATAGGGGAGAAAGAGATAAAGATACACTATTTTTATAAATTTGATATTTTGAATGAGATCTTTCAATGACAAAACAACATATACAACAATTTTAACAAGTGTAACTACACGTGTAATGTACCTACAAGCATAAAACATAAAAAACAAAATAAATCTGGCAAATACTTATAAATCTGAAAAAAAAAAAAACGAATGTTAGGGTATTCAATGAAAGAATCATTTGATTGTACAGACACCGGTTTGCTCTACTTTGTTCCACACAGTACAATGCACAGAACGAAGTAGAGCTGTTTGTTTGCTAATCACATCACTGGTAGGCCCTGCTTGTCCCAATTAGCCTGAAATATTCAAGAAGACATGCAGTAAACCTCAATGCCCCTGGAAAGTACTGGATTTACATTGCTAAAATGCTTTGCACCTCCATAACTGAGTGTCCCCAGTTAAGATGGCCTTGGGCAACGGTGTTTGTCAATGATCGTATCATATTTGCACATTTGTACATTTGAAAGCGCATTATAGTATGAGATCGTAGAGTTTGTAGTGGTTTATTGTCCTTGTATTGGGCATAAAATTGCTATTAGTCTTTGCAAATTGCTTCCATAAGGTAGGAAAGGTTGCTATTAAAATCTCAAGCAAACAAAAAAAAACAGGATATGTTTCATGAAAATTGGTATAAAGCATATCTTCCAACGTCGAACTAAGCATGTGTGGGAGTTTCTATTCTGTAGCATTATTGATCCACAGATATCTGTCTCAGCGAATTTTTTTAATTCGTATAATTCCAAATTCAATATTAGCATTTTTGAAGAAAAAGAAATTTCTTGAAAACATCCAAAGTGCTCTACTCTGGATATATCTGAAAATATTGTTTCCAAAGCCATTACCGGTATATTGTAAATTGTCCCTTTTCCAATTTTGAAATCTCCGAGTGATATCATTAATTTTTTTTTTTTCTGGTCATTGTCAGAGACAGTTTTTTATTCATTTTTTTATTCTGGAAGAGTAATACGATTATTCTGAAATATTCATGGAGGACAGTAACTGTTGTGAAGCGAACTGATTAGTCATAGTGATTTTATCGGCATGTTACAAAACATTGTCACCAATAGACATGTTGTTTATATTGAGACACCAAAGACGTAGAGGCCGACAAATCAGAAATTGCCAAGAAATTACCAGAAGACGTATTTTATGTGCACACCTCAAACTGATGGAGAGCTTATCATACTGTTTCTCCAAGGCAGCGTGAACCCACGATAACTAATCTCCTTTACAAGCAAAAGGTGTACGAACGATCTCATTTGTTAATAACTTATGATTAACAGTTTGAAATTGGAGATACCTGAGCTCAGGATATGCTAGTATTATGGTTGGCAAGAGATGCTCTATAATGTATCCACGAGAGATGGCCACAAAAGTTTACTCAAGACAAACAGCAACAATTCAGTGCTGGTAATTTTTATGCAATCCACTATGTTATGCCGAATAAACAAGTCTCATTCCAACTACACATTGTATGAAACAATAATGCCCTTTGATTATTATTATTTCATTCTGGAAAGCAAAGACCATCAGGAAAACAGGTTGGTAATGGCTGTGGAGCTTGATGAGTTGTTGCCAAATCTGTTGCTGAAGAAACGTGTTGCTCGAGCAACACATGGAGCAACACATTTTGCAAGACATGGAGTGAAACGGAGACACGACGACACATGAGCAGCAGAATTTCTGATTTCTCTATCACTGTGTTACACCACACATCCGCACAACCGAGCCAGTCGGGGTATTCTAATCAAGAGAATGATGAATCAATTCACAGGCATTACAATCATTTTGAGAAAAACAGCTTGTCACTGCACTTATTGAATTTATATACAAGGTTGGCAACTCCTGGTTTGAGAATTCATGCTCTTGCTTGAGACAGCATTACAGCAGGAATTCTCAAACCAGGAAACTTGAGGGAGTTGCCAACCTTGTATGTATTGTATACAGGATACGTTTAGCAATGTCAGCTTTTTGTAAGAAATTGTAATGCCTGTGAGTCAATTTACTAATCAGGCTGATTCTAGCTTGTTGCTCGGAAATCAGCAATGCGGACCGCCCTCAAGGCTCAAATTGACGTTGAATTAAATAACTGTCTCAGGGTCTCAGGGTGTCTTCAACTGTCTTCTTATTGTTTCTGTATGCAATGTCATAAGAACTGGTGAGATCCCAAGAGCATCATACAACATCCATGATCCTAATCTCGTCTAAATGCAAATTCATCGAGCTACTGACCTACTTTCGCAGTTTCACGACTTCAACATGGACCCTCATTGAAACATTGCAGCCCGAGCTGGCTAAGAAATTGAACAAACTTGCTCTGAAGGAGTGTTTTATGTGCTCAGCTGCAGAAACACAATCAGAGATGTAAATCAGCCTCATAATCACCACAAAAGAAGGAAAACAAAGTTGACCTACTTCTTGTGTGACCCACATTCGATATGGTGCTTTCCTCCTTTCATTATCAGCAATTCTTGTTACAAATCACATTCAACCCACAATGTAATTATGGGACACTGCATAAACATTCTTCTTTAACATTCTGGGTTCCTCTTTCTTACTCTGAGAGAGCTTCTTGACTTCTACACTCTTAATCAAAAGTATGGAATGGATATTTCGGACTACATCATTATATAGAGTGTATATATTTCAGCTCATAATTTTAAATATGTGAGTTTCTATGATATAGAAAGATCCAGTTTAAAGGCCAAATCATCCTCTCTATATAACCGATCTTTGAAAGAACCATATCTGCCATTTTAGACTATTTGGCAAGCATCTTAATTTTTGAGTTGGGGAAACCCCAATTGATGTTATTTTGACATTATCGTTTGGGAAACGGGACATTCCGAAATTTACAATTGTTTATGCCGCCACATTCCAAACATTATTGCATTTATAATTTATATTCAATATTGTATCATTTATTATATTAATCTTCAAGTTTAGACATCTTCTTCGTTCGGTTTCATATACTCATTTGTATATGTGTGTTGGGATTCGGACATTGCACTTACATTTTGGTGGCATTTAGGACAGCACCAGACCTCAGTGATGGATGCCATTACTCTCATCTACAAACATTCTTGCATTGCAACCCAAAGGCACAAATAATATCATGACATAGGCGGATGCAACGACATGCAGCATGTCTGACAATTTGTGGACTTGTATCACTTTGTGGGGAAGTTGTGCTGTTAATGTTTAGCGGACTTGCTGTCACATGATCTTGGGTATCTCAAGGAGGAAATGAGAGAAATACAACTTATTGGTGAGAAGAATAGGAGAGCATTAATTATGCTACCATTGCTTGCTTCTAGGCACAACTAAATCCTTCCCGATCTAATAATTGAAGTTTGTTTGGTATTTAAATTCTTCAGACCTGCATGTTTATATAAACGATATTTTCTATGCGTCTATTTTGATCTTTCAGGAATTTTAGAAAAACATTGTAAAAATGTGATATGCAACAGAAAGGCGAAATCAGATGATTCCCACATCTTTTTCTGGTTAAGAAGTAGTTGATGTCTGAGAGTAATTGTTATTTTTTAAAGACTTCGAAAAAGAACAAGCTATAGACAGCAAATCTCATGATACTATCAAAAACGGAAGATTGTATATTTTCCAAAACTTCTTTAGCCCTTCTGCCATATATGCCACAAGCAGTCTTCTTCCCCTTGGAGGTTGCTAATGTTCATTGATATTAGTCTGTCAATATATGCCGGACACATGACTAAATACGTCCTTAACCCTGGATGTCATGACGTGCCATGCATCTTATGACGTTTCATGATGCGCAATAAGGACGGGTCATGGCGTGTCACATGACGCGACCTTGTGTGTCATGTGACCTCAAAGTGAGGCTTGTGCACCCTCCAGCGCCTCCCTGTGGCCTCGAGCGGAACATGGCACGTGATTGATTGCTGGCCCTGTGTGAAGATTAACGCTTGCGAAACAACGGAGGGCTCCTTCATCCATTCTTTAATTTAGTTTGATTTCCATCACATGACACTTTTTTTCTGCCAATGGAATTAAGGTTACTTGAGATGCAAAGCCTTCGTGCAACGATGATGCATCGAGATGCATGAACAATTTCAACTTTGAAATTATTTTTTCCTCCCCACTTCCTCCTGACACATCAATGGTATGCATTGTTCAAACAGAAACTTGAGACAACAAATATTGTTCGACAGCAAGCCATTTGCAAGCCACCTCATGCAGGGTGAACCACTGCCAACTCCAGAACTTTTTTTTTTCAGTTGTATTTCTTGTTTCTGAGAGTAAAACAACATTGCATTAATTCAGTTTTGCAAACTTTTTCTCAGAATTTAAGTATAGGGCAGATTTGGTCAGTTGTAATTTATCCTCAAATGACTTTAAATATCAGTGTTCCATTACCGGTATATCCATAAAATATGTCATCAAAAATGTTTCCTCAAAATTGATATATATTCACTTGAGCTCGTCTAGAAAAAATAATCTAAATACGAATATCCGAGAATTATTTGTATTCCCCATGTTGCCCTCAGAAGGCTTAATGTTAGCATTTCATTTTCTTCTTTCTCCTATATCTTCATATACCCGTAATATATCATTTTCGAAGTTGACAGTCTGGTCGTGAAATGCAATATTTCTTACTGAAGCCTTATGACCTTAGGTTGGCAGCCATAATTTCAGTTTGGGACGTCCATCTCAGCCCATTGAGACCATTACGACCATTAATCAAGGGCCGTCATAAGCGGACAGGTGTCAAATCGCCTAATGCTTTGGCATCTTCTGAGGGATGCCGCTGATGCTGCCGGAAATGTTTCCATCCTCCCTCGTCAGCCTCTTGTGCCATTGAGACGTGAGATTTATGGCTCGGGATTGAATGTGGTTCTTTGGTCGGTTATGCAAACAAGACAAAATATCCAATGATATATATTTTATGTGTAGTGCTATAAAAAGTGTTATTATCAGATGTACAAGAAATCATATTTTCTGGAAAATATGTCAAAATTTTTTCGCGAGTCACTCAGGCGAAATTCAGCTGCTAAGTCATGATTTCTCAAGACAGTTGAAGCCGCTAGACTAATGCAGTTGTGGTCAACTATTGCTGCTATTTGCTGCTGCTAGCAGGTCTAAAACAAACTGTACGCTTATGTAATGTGTCAATTAGGCAAAAATCAAACAAGATATCTGTTGGTTAGTACATTTTCACAATCGACTAACTCAGCAAAATAATGGGATTGGCCACTTTCTAGGCTCTTACAAACATTTTGCTTGATATACCGGCCAAAGAGATGAAGATGAATCTTTTTTTAACTTAATATTTTGAGTCAGAACTTGATGAAAAAACAACATATACAACCAAGGTAGTATTCAGCAAAACAACCATTTGTTTGTGTGACCACGGTTTACTCTACTTTGTCTGTTCCACACAGTACAATGTACAGAACGAAGAGCTGTTTGTTTGCTAATCACATCATTGGTAGGCCCTGGTTGTCCCAATTAGCCTGAAATATTCAAGAAGACATGCAGTAAGCCTCAATGCCCCTTGGAAAGTACTGAATTTGCATTGCTAAGATGCATTGCACCTCCATGAATTGAGTGTCCCCAGTTCAGATGGCCTTGGGTAATGGTGACATTATGGTGTTTGTCAATGATCGTATCTTGTTTTGCACATTTGTACATTTGAAAGCGCGTTATAGTCTGAGATCGTAGAGTTTGTAGTGGTTTATTGTCCTTGTATTGGGCATAAATTTGCTATTAATCTTTGCAAATTGCAACCATAAGGTACGTAGTTAAGGATGTCTTCAACATCTCAGGCAAGCATAAAAAAAGATATATATTTCACAAATGTTTGTGTAAAGCGTAGGTTCAAACATAAATCTGACTGTATCTGGAAGTTTGTTTTCTGTAACATTATTGATCCAAAGATATCTGTCACAGGGAATTTTTTTTAATTTATATAATTCCTAATTCGGTATTAGCATTTTTTGAAGAAAAAAGATAGTCTTGATAAAATCCAAAGTGCTCTACTCTGGATATGTGGAAATAACGTAACCAAAGCCATTACCGGTATATTCGTAAATTGTCCCTTTTCCAATTTTAAAATCTCCAAGTGATATCATTAAATCATATATATTTTTCATCTTACTTGTATGTGTGTTTCAAAGAATCTGTTTTATAGTTTGATTTGATTAAGCATTTTCTTGGTTTGATTGGATTAACCATTTTCCTGGCCATATCCCCATTGTTATGCCTTCATAAAATGGTTTCTTTAGATGAGAAGCTGCTCTGAAAGGAAGGAAATTGAGTTACTGTAATGTGACTGAGAAGCTGTATATGTGGAAAACATTTCTCTGGCATCTGTAGAGTTTCATTTAGGAGACTGAACATATGCATTCTGGGAAATATATGGGAAATATGGCAGTGGTAGCAGCAACAATGCAGTGTAATGGCAAACTTGTCATAATATACATTTGTGATAACAGATCAGGTCACCATCAATATTTTACCTTTTTTTTAGGTCTGATGAAATAGAATACCCAACAAACTTCTATATTAGATTTGGATGGCTCGTGTTGTATCCCTAGGCAAGCAATGGCAGCGCAGTCAATGCTCCCATCAGATTATTCTTCTCACCCATAAATTGTATTTCTTTCATTTCTTCTTTGGTTAATACAAGATCATGTGACAGCAGGTCTGCTAAGCGTTAACAGCGCAACTTTTGCAAAATGTCATGCAAGTCAACAAAGCGTCAGACATGTCACATGTCTTTATGGATGCAGTTGCATGGGTTCAGTTTGTTTGTTTGTTTGTGTTTTACGCTACTGCAGCACCTTAGTGGGCTATATCGAGGCAGGCCACCGCCGTATGATGATGAGATGAGAAGACTGTGAGTCTGGCACATACCTTATTAATTCAGGGATGCCCAGGGTCTTTCAGTTGCCCCAGCATAGAATACTGGATACAACCCGCCTCCATTTAATGTCCCATGGGCTCGGACTAAAGTGAGTTCCCGGGGTGAGATTAATTTGAACCAACACCCTCAAAGCCAGTTGACAATGCATGGGTTCAGTAGATGTAAACATAGCAGCGCAATAGTAAAGTGGCTTACAATTCTAATGAATGTGTCTCTTTGTTTCAGAATGTCTAGGACTGCACTACAAAATCCGTTCCGATGAAGAGAAGCTCTTGGAAGCCTTGTTTCAGGACTACAACCCGTCCGCCCGACCAGTGCTCAATTCTTCCAATACAGTCTCTGTAAATATCCAGTTCTCCTTGCTCCAGATACAGGACCTGGTGAGTACAAAATTCTGACATGTTCCAAAATGAAAACTGTAAAGCTATTTAAATGGAGTGAATTGATTCCTGAAACTATTGACCAAGTTGTTCTCCACATTAACTTATACACTTTTTCACACATTGTTGGTAGATTTTCGTATCTAAGGAGTAAAATACATTTTGGGTCAAGAGAAAAAGGTTATTTGGTCAGTATTTTTAGGACTTTTTATCCTCTTTTTAAAATCGTTTCATACCCTCATTAATTTTATGAAACTTTTCAGATTTTGTTGAAATTATAAAAGGGTGGCAGCTGAATGTAAAAGAGCTTCAATACCCCAGCGGAACTTAATTACCAGAAATAAATGAGATGTATATGAAACAAGTCCTGACCAAATGATATGGTTTATTGGGATATTAGCAAAATGTTGTATTTGAAAAGAGCTCTTGAGTTTGAGATAATGTTCAGAATTGTCCTTATCTTTTTTTCAAGTTCCAGTTGTGTGCAATTATTAGAAAAATGACTTATATAGCATAAATTACACAGCACATATGAACGATTTCAAGAAGGTAACAGTGGTGACAAAAGCCTCCTCTCTGGCACATGTTTGGGCCTTTCCAAGCTATTTCCAAGCTTTGAAAAGCTGGGCAATAACTGACAGCTTTGCATTTTAATGCCATTCAACAAACAGCGCATTAAATAAACAGTCATAAACAAGTCATGTCATGTTATAATCTGTTATAACTACCACTTAAAGATATAGTTGAAGAAGCGTATGAGGTCTAAGTTAGATGCCTCATTTTCCCATTTTTCGGGTTCCAAATTGGTTTCTAACTAATACATATTATCTACAATCATGTCAGTTCAGTACCTGGTACCATATTTCGCCATTTTAAAATTTAATTCTATCCAGCCAACATTGAAAATTCAAACTTTACCAACATTTAGTCCATAAGGACCACAAATAATGGACAGGATTGGTTTAAAAAGACAATCGGAGATGGCAATGTGCCTAAGATAATTATCCAGCCTAGTCTATTTGTATGCCGTGGTTAATGCAGCAGAAAAATGGTGATTTGTAGCCTTATTACCCACTTGACTGCCATCTTTGTCTAGTGATATATTGTGTTTGGGTAACGGTGATAATTACCCATTGGATAGTGAGTCGTGGGAGATATATGTGCATATTTCATACGACCTGTGCATATCTAAACGTCTCAATGTTATGTCTGAACGAATTATTCTGCCAACGTCGTTGACATGTGGAAACGGTGATGAGACTCAGGCGCGATAATAATGCAAATGTTCCGAGACTGTTTAGAGAATGTGTTTTGTTTATGTGATAGTGAATCATGAGCTGGAAATTGTTTCGCCCGAGGCGTTGAATTGCTCCGAAAGAAATGTCTTGATGCAGATGGCTTTCTCGAGACGTGAGAGTGTGTTTACAAATATATGTCAGAAACCTTATCATCCGCATATTATATGGCAGGAATTACATCCCATAAAAACCAATGGAACATAGATGCAGCACTTGAGAATGTTTATGTTGAAGCAGTAGATTTCTTTGGAATATAATCTGTGTGGAAAGTGAAAATGGTGAGCATCTTGAATGCTGATCTGCAAATAAAACACCACATGCATACAAAGTGATTCAAGTGCAGCAAGTCCCATGGATAAAGCGATTACACTTTTTGTCCCGATATGTAGAGTACGTAATCTTGTCATATGGCTGTTGTTTTGTAAAAAGCACAGAAAGAGAGATAAGATGGTATGTTATACAGATACAATGTCAAGTAAAAAGGAAGAAATAAAACACTGCATGCATACAAAGTGATGCGGATAAAGCGTTTACACTTTTTGTCCTGACGTGAAAAGAAGTATGTAATCTTGTCATACAGCAGTTGTTTTATAAAAAAAGACAGAAAAAGAGATTAGGAAGTATGTTATGAAGACACAGTTTAGTAAAGAGGAAGAGTGGCATGTTATCTTGTCATATAGCTGTTGTTTATAAAAAGCACAGAAAGAGAGATAAGAAAGTATGTTATGAAGAAACAATGACGCAAAAAGAAGAATATGAAAAAATAAGGTGTAAAAATGGTGTTGGTAGAACACGAGAAAAACAATGGCTGACACCCGTCCGCTTACGATGTACAATAGCAATCAATTTGGCAGTGTAACCTTCGACAACAGAGCAGCCGGTGAACCCAGGGCAATATATCACCCATGATGGAATGTAACTTTGCGCTTGAGGAATAAAAAGTAAATAAAAAAGGGGGATGCCAGAAGATTGTCTCGGTGGGATAAATGGCTCAGAAATTCAGCACTCCCTTGGGTACATAGTGTAGAGACGCAGCCGTTCTCCTGGGGTAGTTAGCGAAACGTGTCAAGCGAGTTGTCCATAAATTGGTCTCGGTGGACAATAGAGCAGGGCGATAAAGTGAAATGTAGTGAAGGATGTCTTTATCAGGAAGAAAAGCCCAATTGTCAGTCTGGCCGCATCTACCACACTGCCTCTCGCTTTATCTTAGTGTGTCTGAGAGGGTTTTTATTGGTTCTTCTGGTCACAGATATCAAGTTGTAGCACAGCTGATGGTGATGCTACTGCAAATGTGTCTCCAGCTGTGTTTTTGGGTTTTGTAGTAACAGTAGTATTCATTCTCAGTGTGACTGCAAGGGCTTTTTAGGCATATCAAGACTGTGTTTGTATGTGTTTTATTGGCTCTCGTGGTCAGAGGTGTCACATTGGAACACAGCTGATGGATGATACTACTGCAAATGTGTTTGCAGGTTGGTGTACACTGTAACTATGGTTCCCAGTGAGACTGTAAATGTTTTGTATCTAGACGGTTAATGGTCTTCTGTCACAAACCAAGAGTTACAGTGCAGCTAATCGTTCGTGCAGCTACTACAAATGTGTCTCCATGCTGTGGGGTGGTCCTCGTGTGACTGCAAATGTTTTTGTTTCTATACTGTACAATGTAAAGCTTTAAGCAAGTGTTTTTTTTGTCTGTTCAACTTGTTACAGATCTCAAGTTGCTGTGCACTGATTGTATCACTAATATGTGAAGTTTGTGCTCACAAGAAATGGTTGCTAGACTGTACTGTGGTTTCATTTGTCTTCTATATACTTCTATCACAGGCCCACTGTTGCAATGCTACTGTAACAGCTGTGGTTGTATGTTGGTGCTGTGCCACAGTTGCACATACATCATTGTCTTACTCTCTTACTCTCTCTATGTAAAAAAAAAACAAAATATGCTTGTATCAAGACAACACATGCTCTTTAGTATATATTTGCAATATCTGCATGGTTGGTGCTACTGCAAATGTGTTCTTAAGTTGGTGTAACTGTTATTTCAACAGTCGCTTTGCATCAGTTTGCAACTTTCTTAGCATGACCATTCATAAACAGCTTGCATTCATATTGTGTCTGCAAGGGTTTTAATGGTCTGCTGTCACAGATACTGTAAGTTGCGATGCAGATAGATTTATAGAGGGATATATTCATATACAGATGGATAGACAGATAGATAGATAGATAGATAACCAATGACAGTTGGTAGATCGATAGATCGGTAGATAGATAGATAGATAGATCAATAGATAGATAGATAGATAGATAGATAGATAGATAGATAGATAGATTGAAAGATAGATAGATAGGTAGATAGATAGATAGAGAGATGGCATTTTCATACTTCACATTGTTAGAATAACGATGACAATCTTTATATGTAGTTATGAAGGGCCCAGTTTGCCCATTTGTATACTCCTTTAATGTATACTGCCCATGTTTCAGAAGCCTGTCCATTCCCATCCTGTTGCCCTATTTTGTTACCCAATTTGTTGTCCCTATTTGATGGTCTTCTTGGGTGAGGGCGTACCATAATAAATACGTAAAGGACTCGTAAAGTCCCTCTATTGCACAACATTAGTCGGCCCACGCCACTTCTCGCAATTCCATTGAGCGGCATGTTTTAGTGTGTTAGGGAATGTTGTTGCAAGTCCATCCAAGCAACTGGTGGCTTCACATGCTATCTCTCATGTTTATGGCTTGTAGTGGTTTTGCACATGCAATAATATGTTTCAACATGCCTCCTGGGGCAGCTCAGAATTACTTGATTGAGATGTCCGTATTGTTGAAAGTTCTCATTTGGTTATTTTCTGTGTTTTCTATATACATGTATACATTTCTAGTAGATTCTAACTAATATGTATTGTAGCCCATTACCATTATGTGTTTAATTTTTCATTTACTGTGTGAAAAACTCAGAAGTCACAATTATTATGTTTGCAACACATAATGGCATCGGAGATACACTCCCGATTGTGAACAGGAAATATCGCTTGTGGCTTCACATGCTACATAACATGTAAATGGCGTGAGTAAGTTGTAGTGGTTTTGCACATGCAATAATATGTTTCAATATGCCTGCTGGGGCAGCTCAGAAGAGATGTTACTTGATTGAGATGTCAGTATTGTTGAAACTTCTCTTGTCCTTATTTTCAGCATTCTGTACATGAAGAGTTTGAGGGGTTTTTCTGAGGCGTTTATGGTGTGGCTCATTGCCTGTATGTGTTTAGTTCTTCCTTGGACAGTGTGACAAATCAGAAGTCATGAAAACACTTTGTTTGCAGCACCCACTTGTGTACAGAATTTAAGGTTAATGAATTATTTTGTCTTCAACTCGGTACATGTGTCCTGAAGAAAAGAACCGTCAAAAGCAGTTAGCAGTTAGTGGTGCTACGTGTAAGAATTTTCTTTAGGTACCAGTATGCAGGTTCTGAAGAAACCCTAGCTGTACCCATAAATAAACTAATATGAGTGTTTTACAAGCTTCTTGTCAAATACATGAGAAAAAATTCCAGTTTACAAGCTTCTTATCCAAGAAATTAGAAAAAATGTCCATTTTTATAACATTTTTAACTCAGGTGTAGAGATCATTGCAGGGTTTAATACAAGAGGAAACAATTAGGCAGTACACTTAAATTTCTTCCTGCAGCTGCATATTCTGCAATAAAATTCCAGAATTCTGCAGAAAACTGCAGAATTCTGCAGTTCTGCAAAAAATTCTGCAGTTCTGTAGGAAACTGCAGAATTCTGCAGAAAACTGCAGTTCTGCAAAAAAATTCTGCAGTTCTGAAGGAAACTGCAGAATTCTGCAGGAAGCTGCAGAATTCTGCAGGAAGCTGCAGAGTTCTGCAGTTCTGCAATAAATTCTGCAGTTCTGTAGAAACTCTGCAGTTCTGCAAAAAATTCTGCAGTTATGTAGGAAACTGCAGAATTCTGCAGAAAACTGCAGAATTCTGCAAAAAATTCTGCAGTTCTGAAGGAAACTGCAGAATTCTGCAGGAAGCTGCAGAATTCTGCAGGAAGCTGCAGAATTCTGCAGTTCTGCAATAAATTCTGCAGTTCTGTAGGAAACTGCAGAATTCTGCAGTTCTGCAATAAATTCTGCAGTTCTGTAGGAAACTGCAGAATTCTGCAGTTCTGCAGCTCCATTAATACCTATACAAGAATGAGGACTGTGAGGAAACAAATGGGATCACTAAAATGTCATTTTACAAACTGCTGTATCAAAATGAAATTCCATGGACGTTTTGCCTCTCTGCTCGGTCAATTCTCATTCAGAAAAATGTTTCAGGTACCCGGCAACCAGGTCTATTGACTACACTAGTCAGTCTTTGTCCGTCGTTGTTTTTTTTCGCCTTACGACCCTTTTTTCGGCGATCGGTCAGCTCGCAAAAATGTCATTTTATAAACTACTGACAGTGCTCTATCAAAATAAACTTCAATGGACGCTTTGCCTCTCTGCTCGGTCAATTCTCAACCAAATTTCATTCAGAAAAATGTTTCAGGTACCCAACAACCAGGTCTATTGACTACACTAGTCAGTCTTTGTCCGTCGTTGTTTTTTTTTTGCCGTACGACCCGTTTTTCGGCGATCGGTCAGCTCGCAAAAATGTCATTTTATAAACTACTGACAGTGCTCTATCAAAATAAACTTCAATGGACGTTTTGCCTCTCTGCTCGGTTAATTCTCAACCAAATTTCATTCCGAAAAAAGTTTCAGATACTCTGCAACCAGGTCTATTTAATACAATAGTCAGTCTTTGTCCGTCGTTGTTTCTTTTTGCCGTACGACCCGTTTTTCGGCGATCGGTCAGCTCGCAAAAATGTCATTTCATAAACTGCTGACAGTGCTCTATCATAATGAACTTCCATGGACATTTTTCCTCTCTGCTCGGTCAATTCTCAACCAAATTTCATTCCGAAAAAAGTTTCAGGTACTCTGCAACCAGGTCTATTTAATACAGCAGTCAGTCAGTCTTTGTCCGTCGTTGTTTCTTTTTGCCGTACGGCACTTTTTTCGGCGATCTGTTTGCTCGCAAAAATGTCATTCCACAAACTGCTACCTGGTAGAACTGCAGAATTTGCTACAGAACTGCAGAATTCTGCAGCTTCCTGCAGAGTTTTTTTTTAAACTGCAGAATTCTGCAGATTTTTTTGGAACTGCAGAATTCTGCAGCTTCCTGCAGAATTCTGCAGCTTCCTGCAGAATTCTGCAGTTTTCTGCAGAATTCTGCAGTTTTTTTCAGAACTGCATAAAACCTCCCAGGCTGCATATCTCCTACAGGATTACAGATTTTGCTGCAGAAACTTTTCAGAAACGCTGCAATGACAGAGGACTACCAAAACCCAGACCCCCCAAACCACAACCCCCCAAACCAACCCCCCAAATAAATGTTTCCTTGGTAGCGGCAAGCCCAATGTCAAAGAGGTCTGAACTGTACAGATGCAATACACTGGAGGAAGTTACAGAGGTTCAGAAATCATGCAGTTAGCTGCAGAATTCTTCAGCTTCCTGCAGAGTTTTTTTTGAAACTGCAGAATTCTGCAGATTTTTTTGGAACTGCAGAATTCTGCAGCTTCCTGCAGAATTCTGCAGTTTTCTGCAGAATTCTGCAGTTTTTTGCAGAACTGCATAAAACCTCCCAGGCTGCATATCTCCTACAGGATTAC
Organism: Platynereis dumerilii; assembly: GCA_026936325.1. Taxonomy (NCBI): domain Eukaryota; kingdom Metazoa; phylum Annelida; class Polychaeta; order Phyllodocida; family Nereididae; genus Platynereis; species Platynereis dumerilii. The sequence goes on along the minus strand of JAPTHN010000004.1, from coordinate 45,737,880 downwards.
AGATTTTGCTGCAGAAACTTTTCAGAAACGCTGCAGTGACAGAGGACTAACAAAAACCCTGATCCCTCATACAACAATCCCCCAAACCACGTTTCCTTGGTAGCGGCAAGCCCCATGTCAGAGAGGTCTGAACTTTGAAGATGCATTGCAATAAACTGCAAGAAGTAACAGAGGTTCAGAAATCATGCAGGGAGCTGCAGAACTGCAGAATTCTGCAGCTTCCTGCAGAGTTTTTTTTGAAACTGCAGAATTTTTTTTGGAACTGCAGAATTCTGCAGTTTTTTTGTAGAACTGCAGAATTCTGCAGTTTCCTGCAGAATTCTGCAGTTTCCTACAGAATTCTGCAGTTTTTTGCAGAATTCTGCAGTTTTTTGCAGAACTGCAGAATTCTGCAGTTTTTTTGCAGAACTGCAGGAAGAAATTATATACTCCTCCAATTAGGTGGACATTTTTGCTACACCAGGTGCCAAAAGGTTGGTAAAACTGACAATAAACCATGAAAAGAGAAAATGACTTATGAAAAAACATGTTGTCATCTGATTTACTTCAAACAACGTCATAAGAAAAAGTAGTACAATGTGGCAGGTTCATGTTTTGACGTCACACCTGCACATTCAGATTATTGGTAATTATAAGTACCTTGTACACAGCAGTACTCTTTGAAGGTTGATGTCGGCAGTCCACCCTGAACATTCGCGATATATCCTGTTAGACCTCATCTTTGGCAAGAGCTGATACTTATAAAATTATGAGCCTCTGGGTGAGAGCCCTTTTTGATTGTATTCAGGTGGTTAATTCCCAATGGGTTTTTGCAACAGTGGTTTAAGATATGAAGACTGCTTCTTACATGCAGTGTAGCCTATTATCAGAAATGGATTGAGAAATGATACTAATAAATCCACTTTATATATATATGTTACCAAAAATGCTTGTCAAATGACAGCATGTCATTGACTTCCCTGTACCAAACACCTTGTTGATCAGATCAAGATTTATACAAAAATAAGAAAAAACCTGTTTGCTCGATTTAACACTTATGTCTGATTGGCAAGTGTCTTTGCTTGCCAATTACAAAAAACAGACAGTTGGTTGAGTTAGTGTTGAAAAGGTTGTTATTTTACATCGCTACTCATACAAGTTAGATAACTCCACCTGTTTATGTATAATTTGTATATATATATATATGCATTTATACCATGCGACACTTCTGTCCGCGCCAATCACATGCCATTATTTCAGGGCGATAATTCCCATATTCTTTGTTTATCGTTTCATGTTTGACAGTGAGAGTGTTTGTCTCATGGTATAAGCCACATATTCACCATGGGATTGGGAATATGTGTTTATCACACCTTGGGCTAAAGCCGTCGGGTGATAAATCATGTATTCCCTCTCCCGTGGTGAATAACCTATACTGATCCATAGAGTAGATTTCTTGCAAGGCTCTTGTTTATTTTAAGAATGAAATCCGATATTCAATGAAAATATTTGAATATTTAACCTCAATACAAATGCAGCAGATAATGTGAAACTCCCACATCTTAAAATTCCTGCGCTTTGTTGGAGCTCCTGTTATAAATCCGATTTCACATGAGGGGCATCAAAAAACAATGATAAATTCCATGGCAATGCTTAGTAATAATGATGATACTTCAAGGTTGACAACAGAATCATAATTTTTCACTACAAAAGGAGTAATGGACTGTTAGTGGCCTTGGCATTGTGGCCAGAACAATGAGTTGGCCTTGTTGGTGTCTGGAGGGCCTCAATAAACAGGGATGATGGATCAATCAGCTGTAAGGATGGATCAATCAACAGTTATAAGATTCATGTCTAGTAGGGTTGTTGTTATCTCTATCATCATAATGGTTCTTGATCAATTGCTGCTGAATTATGTAGCAAGGTGCAGTAATGCAGCCTATAGATACTTTAGTTGATTGTTGTCTCGGGTATCCTAAACTGAAAATTAGGGCATTGTAGGTCGATGTGTTTTATGCTAAAAAGAGCTATACACTGTAAAATCTGAAATGTTAAATCAGTTTAATTGATCGATGATGGTTGCACAATTCCTTTGGGCTGATACAGCTTGTTTTTGTAAGTTATGATAATAAGCAGCTGGGTGGTGTAGTGGTTAAGGTTCCCGCCTGCTCCGCTGAAGGTCTTTGCCTGCCTTGGTTCGACTCCCGGATGGGGAACCCGAAATTTTCAGTGTACCTTTATGAGCAAAATCCCAGCTGGATGTCGTTCGGATGAGACGTTAAATTGGCGGCCCCTTGTATCAGTGTCTATGCTGGGCAAGTAAAAGATCCCTCACATGGGGTAAATGTGTAACATGTTGAGGACTCCTGCTCTCTCTCTCATCTCATCAATCAACCCTCGTGAGCTCCCAGAACTGGGCTTAGAGGGCTGCACTTACCATATCTATCTATCTATCTATTATGTTCATTGTCATAACTTAAAAAAACAAGCTATGTTAGCTCAAAGGAATCGTGCAACCATCTCACTCAGTCATTTCAGCTGACTGAAAATTCAAAATTACAGTTTCGGTTGTTCAAGTGTGACAGATGCACGTAGTTAATTGCAATACAGATATCCCCTTGTTGACAGACCAGCATTCAAAGTTGGAAATAATGCATCAAAAGGTGGTTTGGTTTGAAATGAGATTTACAAAGAACCGAACAGTTGGAAACAGCAACAGCTGAAAGGCACATGTCATCCTTAAACATTCATAAAACAAAACTGTCTACTTCAGTATTTCACATGGAAATTTAAAGTTTTTAAAGTAAATATTCCCTGCGTGTTGGGAGTAACACTACGTGACAATAGTTCCCATCCCTTGCTGATCTCTCAAACAATTCAACAAAAAAGGGAACCGTTCAACACGCAAGAACTGTGTTGGTAAACAAATTCTATCCTGAGGCTTCAACAAAAGCAGCACAATGTATAATCGAAGTGGAATATCAAATACATATTCCCACTGTTGTCGACCTTCATATGTTCATATGCCACTGACATTGTATTATATAGTATTAGATAAGAGAATATAACTGACGTATGCTCTGCGGGTGGCCTGAGGATGAAATGTAGAAATGTTTTTCTCTTATTGATTTAAGACCCTATTACAGGGTTCATCCTGCCCTATTTCAATGTATAGAGCAATGGCATTTTTATGAAATATTATGGCATTTTCATGGAATGCTTGTTGCATGCTTATTGCATACTTATGGCATACTTATTGCATTGTAGGGTGGTGTACCATTTACCCACTACAGTTTGAGACACCATGAATTAGTGTGGTGCTCAGACTCCCCACTGCATCGCTATGCTTCTGATCTCACTCTGTATCTCGCCCTTCAAAAAAGCGCATTGCTTAGCTGCGTCCGCTAGATAATCATTCGCAAAAAAATGCATAAATCTTTCTTTACTGGTCTCTAATGGCTTCTTCTGACACAACAACGTTAGATGCTAGAACGTAGGATTTGAATGCCTGATGCTACCATTTTTGTTATTGTGTGGCAGTCCAAGCATGCTCTTGTACACAACCTCAAGCTACTAACACACACTGTAAAATCTGAAATTTTGAGTAATGGTTGAGAGATGGTTTCATAATTTCTTTGAGCTAAGATAGCTTGTTATTTAAAGTTATGACAGTGGACACTGGATAGATTATCATAACTTTAAAAAAAAACAAGCTATCTTAGCTCAAAACAATTGTGCAACAATGTCACTCAATCATTTAAGTTTACTCAAAATTTCAAATTTCACCGTGAAGTGATAAGATACAAACAAGAAATCTCTCACAATGCTCTACTCATTTTAGTTGTTCTACTCATTTATAGTGATACAGACATATGTTCTGGTGTATTAATGTGTTAATGTTGTAGAGGTTAACTGATAGGACAAAGACATGTGTCATCCATCTGTGAACCTCTGGGTCTTTACCCTTAGAATGAATACTTTACACTGCATCCCGGAGATCACCTGGACGGCCATTCAACATTGTTCAAAGAGCCCTGGGTCAACCTGGGGAATCACCTGGAGAGACCAGGAGAGCCCTGGAGAGACCTCTCAACACATCCAGACAAGCCATGTATGCTTGCATTACTGCTGGCCCTAGCTAGGGACATATATCAAGGCATATCCCGCTCCTTGTTGTACCCCTTTACCTGTAGGGTGGCATAACCTTGTACTCTAGGGTTGCAGTGAAAGAGGGTGGTCTCTATTATACCCCTATATAACCCCAATATGTAAAGCATACCCAATCATTACAAGGGTATAATGCAAGTGTTAAGGTTTTAGGGCAAAGTTATATGATGCCGGTTAAGTATCTTATATTGCAGCAAGAAGGGTAAATCATAGTGACTGACAAGTCTATTACACACATCTGGAAAAAAAGATTGCGAATGAAAATGGGTTTGGCCTGGTACCATGGATAACAGCAAATAAGAGTGACTCGGGTTTTCACGTTTCTGTTGATTCTTCAGCCTTTCTATATCTAAAAAACATTCTGATATTTTATTTTCATCAATGGTTGGCTATCTCTCATTTACTGTCTTTGCGGGAAAATTCACAGATCCTTAATATAGAGTAAATGAGTAACATTTTGAAATCTTTCGTCTGAAACACCAATTCTTTCATCTCATTAATAAATCCTTAGGAGCAACCCAAACTGGCTTCAGCGGTCTTCATTTTTGATGTATGATTGGGGCTTTACCTCTTGTTTGAAGTTGATATGCAGACAGACAGAATGACGATACAGCAATTAGGCGAAGGATGATTGAAACCGCTGTCCAACAGAGGTGCAGGTTATCAGATCAGGAATCAACCCGGTACCCAGCAATTGGCAACCCATGCAGTGAGCTACAAACTGATCTAAAACTCCCCCTGGAGGGCTTCACTCACTTCCACAATCCACATCCATCTCTATCTTACGTTACCGAAACAAAAAAAATGATTTTATTTTAGAAGGAGTGAACTAGTTAGTTGTTGTGCAGTGATGAATGTCACTTGGTATTTTATCGAGTGGCACTGTGGGTGTTCTCCTGGGTGTTCTTGCTTTGCTACATTGCTTAAGTTTAGATGTTGTTTTACTGAACTTCTGTGTGTTAACAAATAGTTCTTCAGCGAAAAAAAAAGTGATGTTTTGTTTGTCTTTCTGTTCTGTGAAACTTCCCCGCAAACACTTTATAGGTGATGCCAGGTGTCTGTAGAAAATTCTGAATCACTGTGAATACTTTAATGTAACACTTGCTGTTTTTTAAGGAATGGATTAAGTAAGTTTACAGCAAATAGAGGACTGTTTTTCAAGTAAGACTTTCACAGAGCTGCTACTTTTACTGTACATCTTCTGCAGTGCAAACCTAATGTTGTTCCCTTTTTCACTAAACCTCACACCTTGAGTTTACAGTTTACATTGAGGGTGATCTCAGAAGCTGTGTGAATTTACTTTCCATTCCCAGAAGAAGGTTTGAATATAAATCAATTGGTAACAGTAAACTGTGTATAAACAAATAAATCAACAGGCAAGAAGTTGTGCGAAAGCAAGGAAATCCTCAGATGATGAGAGAAAAACATTTGGAAAAAGTTTGGAAAATGCTTGAGAATTCTGAAAATGGCAGGAAAATGTGTGAATAATGTTGGAGAATAGTTGACAAATGCTTTTGGAAGTGTTTTGAGATGCTAGGAAGCTTCTCGGAAAATGCTAGTGATGCAGACCGGACTGCCTTGGACTAGGCCGGTCCTTGGTCCAGCCCTGGACCCCAAAATACCGGACCACCTCCAAAAAACCAGTTCAGTGCCAGACCAGACCAGTCCATTGCCGGTAGGGACCGGTTCAGTGATTTTATCTGAAGACGAAATTCATATCATAATGGTTGTTTAAACCCTCATTTTTATCATGATTTTCGAAATACTGATCGACCGCTTCTGGACTGGTCCAGTTCAAAATCGGACCCCCTCACCCTGGATAGATAGATAGATAGATATGGTAAGTGCAGCCCTCTAAGCCCAGTTCTGGGCGCTCACGGGGGTTGATTGATGAGATGGGAGAGCGAGCGGGAGTCCTCAACTTGTTACACATTTACCCCATGTGAGGGATCTTTTACTTGCCCAGCATAGACACTGATACAAGGGGCCGCCAATTTAACGTCTCATCCGAACGACATCCAGCTGGGATTTTGCTCATGAAGGTACACTGAAAATTTTGGGTTCCCCACCCGAGGTTCGAACCCATGCAGGCCAAGACCTTCAGCGGAGCAGGCGGGAACCTTAACCACTTGGCCACCCAGCTTTTGTAAATACCGGTCCACCCTCTAAAAGGTGGTCCAGTCTAGATCACTAGAAAATGCTTTGATCATTAAATAAGAGAATTGTTCTGCTTTGTTTCCACAAGATACACTGTAGTTCTTCTACATGTAACGAAGCCTCTTGGAAAATATTTTGAAATTAATATTATCAGGGGAGGGCGTAGTTTTGCATTGTTTCAACAAGATACGCTCTCCTGCTTCTTGCATGTAACCAAGCCTCACCAACATGTCTATTAGACTATTACACTGACAAGCAAGGGAAGCAACTGCCCTTATTTATGTGTTCAACAAGGCCTATCAATGCTTCAGAATGTAAGCAGGTCTATTCATGGACCAAAGTACATAAACCTAACAGCGGGTTTTTGGCATGCCTTGTGATAAACCCATCAAACACATGTATCTCCATTGTAGGTCCACAAGTACATGGAGAACATGTTTACATGAACCCTTAACATAGAGTAGGTCGGGGCAAGAAGCCCGGGTTAGGTGAGAGGCCCCCTCAGGCTTATATCCAAACTTACATTTTTGGTGCGTTTATCTATTGATAGGATTGAAGCTAGAGGCGTTTTAGGTGACGTCACACATTTTCAGGGCAAACAGCACCAAACTATAGTAGAAATTAAAGAAAGAAAAAAATTTGCATGGTTTTGTAACTGTGACTAATTCTTTGAAAGGGATTGTCAGAAATAACTTCGGAAATTTTTAAAAGTATAATGGATATCTGCATTGCTTCACTTTATGACTATCACATCAATATGATTTGGATCATGTTTTTTGCATTTTAGTTCAAAATATAGAGGTCAAATTAAAATATGGGGGTTTGGGGCGAGAGGCCCCACATGATATGGGGCATGAAGCCCCCTTCACTGGGGGGTCGAAGCTGCTTCAGGAACCATTAATAATGTGTACTTTACATTTAAACTTGATAGAATAGCTAATTAAAATAGAAAAAAATTGAAACAGGGTAAAAAATATTAAAAAATAAAAGTATGAACAGAAAAATTCTGAAATTCAGAAAAAGTGAATAGAATGCCTTAAAAAGGATAGAAGAACCCTAAGAAATAACTTTTAGGCAGAATGCGCTCGCAAAAAAAAATTGCCATAGGATTATAATAGGGGGGCTTCTTGCCCGATGGGTGGGGTAAGAAGGCAATTTTAATTTTTTTACAAAAATGGCCGTAACTCCTTTATTAAAATTGGTAGACATTTGTTTCTCTAGTTATTGGTAGAGTCAAGTGATCCCTTCATAAGCATTCAAATAATCGCCCATAAAAAGTAGGTCAAATCGCATCTCGAAGTTAAGGGGGGCCGCATGTCCCGACCTACTCTACGTCATGTAATTGATATCTTTGGCCTTTGTGATTGTTATAGCTCTTTGCAGATTGGCGGTACAAACAGTTTCAAAATTAATTTTCAACTTGTTCGTGTGATGTCACTGGCTGAAAGATGGTTGTTTTTGTCAGTTATGGTTAATCAGTTGATTCAGTGCTTATCATAATTATCTAGCAGCACAGGTAATGATGAACAACACTTACTTAGTTTGAGAAAAAATTTAGTTAGTTGCGTGATAACATGCATGATGATATTTATATTTTTCAACAAAGGTTTTAACAATTCAACTTCTTGCAAGAGTTCACCTCCTCAATCCAATATACAGTTACATATCCTGTAAAATTTGAAATTTTGAGTCAGCTTAAACGATTGAGTGAGTTGGTTGCACTATTAGTTTGAGCTAACATAGCTTGCTATTTTATTTCAAGGTATGATAATATGACTTGTTATAACTTAAAAGAACAAGCTATGTTAGGTCAAAGGAATTGTGCAAACATCTCACTCAATCATTTCAGTTGACTCAATTTAAAATTCAAATTTTACTGTGAAGAGCACTTGAAAGTTGAAAGTAGCAATTTTATATAACAGTATAGTGCAGGCTGAAACTTAATTTACTTGAAACATGTTGCAGCAGCCCAGATGCATCCATCACAATCATAAATCCACTTATCAAAAACATCTGTTTCGAAACTCTCAAATATTTGATTTGGGTTTGTAATCCGAGAATAATATCATCACTCTCTGTTGACGTGAATGCAAATTTCGATAACGCCATTTGTCTGTTTTCTTTCAGAATGTCAAAAGTCAAGTTTTCACCACGACCGGCATGTTAATTCTGGTAAGTAAGAAGTCCATAATTCAGTACACACTTTTGTTAGTCAAACATAGGCCTAGTCAAATAATGGTCACTCAGCCACAGATGTTGGGAAGTTAGCCCGTAACCCTTTTATTTGTGTGTATAGAGTTATGTAAATTGTAACTGATATCCGTCCTATTTATCATTTTGCTACTTTTGTAGTCATTCTTATTTGTAGTTAGCAGTTGTATAGGCCTATATTTGCACTTCGTGTAAGTAATCTAGTTCAAACAAACACAAAGAAATCATATTGATTTCTCCGTAATGTTATGTCGACCACTGTATAAGGACATCTATCAATTGAATATATCATCAACATATCCAATACAAGTTTTGGCATTTCACCAGAATCTTGTTTGGTTATTCAGAAAAATGTTTAATCCTATTTAAAATAATGAATCTGAAGAGTTTTTTAGATGAATATGCTAATTTCGTTTGCTTCTTATGAAGTTTGGTGCAATTTTATAGAACCAATTAAAATTATCAGCAGTTACTATTGAGATAATATACAGTACAATCCAAAATAAAGTAAGAACATTTTCTGGCAAAGGGGTACAATATCAAATAAATTAAACACAATGGGGGTGTTAGAGTTTGGATAAGTGTTGTTTAAGTGTCATTTTAATGTAATTTTAAAAGTCAGTTTCAAGTAGGTAAAGGTAGGAAGTGATTCAGAGGTAGCCAAAAGGTGTGAAAGGGTAAAGTAGTGGCTGATTCTTCCTTCCTGCTGGGTAGTCTTACTTTATTTTGGGTTGTACTGTAAAGTTGTTATGATTTGTTATCCTGATAATTGACACATACGGTGTGTAAATTGTCTGCTGCCTAATGGTGTATATAGATTTGAGAACCTAAGCAATATTTTTGGAAGGTTTTAATGAAAATGTTTGTATATTCAACCATGATAGGGCTGTTTTTTTTATTTCACAGTTTAGAAAAATTGTAACCTTTTATCCAATGGCATGAATTCTTTCTTAATTTATTTTCATTCTCTTACAGGAGTGGATAGATGAACGATTAGCCTGGGCTACAGAGGAATATTCTGATTTGGATCAGGTCGTCATAAACGCTGAGAATATTTGGAAACCTGAATTTGCCATTATCAATGGGTAAGTGTTAGATAAAAGGACACACCAGTTTTAAAAAAGGTTTCACAACCTGGATAGTGGAAATGGTTGGATATAGTGCATAATAACGCTTAGTTTGGGTAAAGGTAAGGTAAAGGTAGACGTTATTTAATGTGGGTAACCAGACTAAGTCAGAGACTTATTTACAGCTGGGCCCACGACACCTCCAATTAATTTCTGATGCGAAAGACGATGCCGTTGAGTGACATGATGGCCAGCCTGGGGATTGAACCAGGGTTAGTCGCTTGTGAGGCGAGTGCTCTACTGACTGAGCTAACTGGGCTGATTAGTTTGATAATTTTCGATTAACAAATGCCTTTTTTGGCCAAAAATCATGAAGTTAACACAAACACAATTAAAAATTTGGTGTTACCGTTTTTAAAATATGACTTTATAGGACGAGCTGATGTATATGGCGCACTTTGAATTTATTCATTTCTTCAACAATTCAATGATTTTCCTTTCTGCATGTTTCTGTTCAAATCACTTGAATGAATCACTACAAATAGAGGTATATGAGATATGAGAAATAATATGATAATTACTAACAGAAATTTAATTTAATTTCAGAGCGGAGTCAATATACAAGGATTACTCTGAATTCCAAGCAGTTTTGTATCCATCAGGATTAGTCCGCTGGGAACCTGGTGGAGTTTTTAAGACGATGTGTCCTATCGATATTACGTATTACCCCTTTGATGAGCAAAAGTGTGATATGATCTTTGGCGCCTGGTCGTACTATACATCCAAGATGAACTTGACGACCAGTCGCACTCGAATAATAGACGAGTCTTACGAGGAGAATGGAGAATGGGATATACTAGATACAGCAGCGATCCGAGATGAGTTTGCGTTCGACTGCTGCCCGGACCAGCGCTTCAGCAACATCAAGTTCACGGTGTATTTGCGGAGGCGTCACACCTTCTACATCATGAACGTCATCTTACCGGGCATCCTTACGTCTGCTGTCCTCCTATCCATCTTCTTCTGCACCCCCGCCCAAAAGGTGCACATAGGTGTCGCCGCTCTCCTCTCCTTCCGACTCTTTCTGCTGAATGTGGCCGACACCATCCCTCGCACTTCCGACCATGTGCCTTTGCTAGGTAAGAATAATGCCGCACTAGTCATTTCTAACCACTTCTGTAAATTTTAAGAAATAAAATTCCTGTCCCCGACACTGCAGGAAAACTGATTACAGAAATCCTTCAAATGCCCAATGGGGTGAAGTCATTTTCAACCTGGAAATGCCCAGGTTATCCCAGGGATATGCCCCACAATTCTCCTACAATCCACAGGGTTAGGTTTTGCCAGTTACAGACATGTTTTTGACTAATTATCAAATTTAGCTCAATTGTTCATAATGAAATCTTGCAACTTGATTTCATTTTGAGGTTTGCCATTTAAAAAAAATATGGTAAAGAAATTCTGATTGTCTGCAGATTTGGTTCATTTCTGCCCTTATTTAGATTATGTGTTTTTGGCTACCTTTTCTTACTTTTCTACCGAATAATTTTAATCAACCGGTAATCACCCATTTTAAAACCTCTAAAACCCTTATTTTATATTTCAAAGCCACCATGCTTATGGCGTGCCATGGTTACCAGAACTCTTAAAATCTTCTTGCCTATCTTTTTGACATTATTCAGGCAACAATTTTAACGTAAAACCTTGATAAGACAGAATATATCAAATTTTAATTGTCCATATGGAGGATGCCTGTCACCATTATTGAGGCAGCTTTCAATATTTTTCTCCTGTCAAGATAAAAGAGTCCTTGGTTTAAACAAAGACTTGTCATTTGATGTTCCTTCTGTTGCCATGTTCTATTGTGTAAACTATTTATTTTGTCGTAATGAAATTCCACAAGTAAATTAATATTGATATTATATACGTACATACAGAGGAGACGCCAAGTTTTTACTACTTTTGTTACTTGCATCAATCATCAATGGTGTCTTATCTATACTCAGCAATCTATCAAAGACATTAGAAAGAATTAAGAGTTCGATAAATTAAGTTTTATTTAGCAGTAAGCGAAAACATAAAACCCATGATTATGATGTCAGTGCAGCTCTGAGTTGCCTTCTGAACAAAATAAACCGTTTTTTTCAAAATGGAAGCCAAGAGATCAAAACAAAGCAAAAATATCATGATAGATCCTTTAAACCAACACCTAGGCCTAATAAGTAAAATCAAATTTTGTGAAGTGCTTCATTGGGTTCTCAATAAAGAATTCTTTGTATAGGCCTACTATATTTTGTAAACTGATAGGATTTGTAAAATTAAGTTATTTGGGAGTGTTGATCGAATGCTTTTTGCCGGAGCTCTGTCATGTACACACTAAAAATAAAACTTATACAAAATCCCTGATTTGACTTGTCATTCAAGGTTTACGGAAAAACTACACTGCATGCTGAAATGGCATGAATGCAGTAGTTTTTTGAAAATACAACAAAACTTCTATGCAAAAAACGATATGGCAGTTCAAAAAACTTGTTTTGTATTAAAATTTCTTCAAGGTGCAAGTTAATTGTAATAACACTTTCTTTCTGTTTGCAGGTGTATACTTGACATGCACCATGGCTATTACAACCTTGGCTATGGTGGCAACAGTGTTTGTGCTGAACTTATATGGCATGAAGGAAAAGCCGGTACCCATCTGGGCCAAAAAAGTCTTCGTAATATACATGGCTCGCATTTTGTGTATGTGCGACTGTTCGCAGCTTCATGACGATGATGTAGAGGACGCAGAGTCTAGGGGGCGGCACCGGCGGCGCGACATAATGGCCCGCGCTCCCGAGACGGTGCCTTTAAGACAGCGGTCGCACGACCACGACGTGATGCGTCTGCACGTGCCGCATCATGACGAGCGCCGGTCCTCTTCCACCGGCAGCGTCGTCAGCCCTCTTCCCGGACTCAGTTTTGTACCTTCCTATGAAATCAGAGACAAGAACAAGGAGCAAAAGGATAGCAACAAACCTGATTACGCTAAAGACTGGGTCCACGTGGCCATCGTTTTTGACCGCCTCTTCTTTTGGTTATGTCTGCTGTTCATCCTCATCACGACACTCCTGCTGTTTCATCCGCTTACCACTTCTAAGTACTTTAATATTCCTACGCTGGACAAAGACAAGAAAAACTGATTGTTATTGAATTGTATTACTGTCATCATGTGTTGTTACATCACGTGTTACATTATAATTTATCATCCTGTTACTTTAACTGACATCATACAAAATGTATGTTACTTCATGTATTACATCATGTATTATATCGCATTACATCAAGTTACATCATGTGTCTCATCATAATTATGTGACATTACGTGTTACATCTTGTTACAAGATCATGTTACGTTGGTTGCATCATAATGTTACTGTTGACATTTCCGCCTCATCCCATTTTTTTATTTTCCATTGTCCATAATACACTTTAACCAACATTAAGGACACGCATTGTCAATTTGACATTTCATTTTGATGTCTCTCAGACATTGACATCGTGAGGATAATTCCACGTAATTATTGACAGGCCTATTCATTGACAATATCCAATGACACAGTATAGTTCCTTGGCAACATTCATTCGTTGACATAATTAATAAACATTTGTTTGCTAATGTCATGATCAGGCATCCACTGACATTGAATATTTTTTCATTGACACTATTCGCTCACATCACCAACAGTCCATGACATCTTACATTGGCGTAATATTCTTCCATATTCAACTAACATCATTCACGTCAACTGACATTCATTGACATCATTCACATCATCAATTGACATTCACTGACATCATTCACATCATCAATAGATAGACATTTACTGAAATCATTTCATATTCGCTGACATCATTCACATCATCACTGACATTCATTCACATCATTCACGTCATCAAAATACATTAAGTGACATCACTGACATCAATTGACATCATTCACATCATCAATAGACATTTACGGACATCATTCATATTAATTGACATCCACTGACATCATTCACATCATCAATTGACATTCACTGACATTCTAGCACCAATCTCTGACATCATTCGCAATGAGGACAACATTTGTTATGTAGGTCTACATGATGTTATATTTGTAAATAAAATAATTTGCTATATTCCCCTGTTATGTACAAAAATTTATCAATGTCTTTTGGGTTTGAATGTCTCAAAATAATCCTAGCCAAAAAATTATAAAGATGGTGGTTAAAAAAAAAGTTGATCATTGTTAAAAATAATTTTGTCATGTTATTGTTCTGATTGGTGTCAATAATTTTCTTGCCATGATTTTGTGAGTCTTGCCGTCAAGAAATTTGGGTTTCAATTGGGCATTTGAAACAATGAAAAAATGCAATTTGTGTCATTTGGCCTGCTTGTATGTCCAAAATAAATGGTAATTTGTTTGTATGTTATTAGAGTACTAAGGTGAAAACTGGACTCAATGGCAAATCAAAATTAAAATCTTGTGATTTCCCTATTTTTTACTTTAATATGGTATTGTTCCTCGTTGATCATATTGTGTATGGCAATACCGTTAAATGACAGGCATAGGCATGGAAATACTCAAATACAGCAATTTTTTCACTGGCGATGTTTGACACAATCTTCGTAAAAATTACTTTGATTGAGTAAAGTAACTTGTCTGACCTTAGAATACAAATTGTAGTTGTTATTTCTATATACCTGTTTAAATCCCGATCAGTGACAGAAATGGATAATTTTCGTTAGGGGAGCTTTTGGCTGGTGCAGTAGAAGCGCATCATTCCACATTTTTTAAAGTGAAAAAATTCCTGTTCAGAGTATAATTTCTGTTAGTATCTGGAGGCCTGAGAAAGTGAACAGAAAACTGTATTTTCAACACTGATCATTGGGGGCGCTGTATCAAGGAAGGGCTACCCAACTTTTCTGATTTCAATATTCCTTGCACAGCGGACCTGTATGCTAGTGGGGCCCTACTAGATCACCACAGTATTTTCCACAGGTCGGTACTCTCCTGGTCCTATCTGTCAAAATATTAAGAGTATAACCAACTGTTAAGATAATCAAATAACTGCCCGTTTCCTTTACCGGGCACGTTGTTAATCAGTACCAAGAAGCACTTTGTAGGCTGAATTAAAAAATAATTGATTGCCATTGAGCCTAGTCTCCCAAAAAACCCTAAGAAAATGAATGTTTGTAATTTCTCATAATTCTTCAACAACTGCTGTATTCTGCTATGTGATTTTTGATGCCATGATTCAGTCACCTGCACTGTAATTTACGTGCTTTGTTCTGATTACACTTTGCAACAAATCTAAGAATCTAACAAATAACATATGTAAACTAAGATTAGGACAAAAAATACATTTTTGCCTTTTCAGTAGGAACAATTTTTATATTCATTGAACTGAGATCCTTCTGACATGTTTCTCATTAGGAACATTTCTTTTATGGTGACTGTCTGAGTCTTATATAATATATATGTTTGATTTTAAAATTATAATTTCAGTTAAATAAGTTCAAAATCTAGATTTGGATTTTAAGAAAGGGAAATCACAAAATTTTCAAAAATTCGAAGTGATCTTACAAAATTATTCTGAAATATTTATGAAGATTAAGTATGAATTTCTTTAAACAAGATGTTTTACAAAGTGCATTTGGAACAAAGCACCAGGGGAGCAGCAGTGCTGACTCCCTCCTAGTGGACAACTTCTTATCATCCGCATCAATTTGAATAATGAATATATCATATCATGCTGTGTATATAGATCGTTTACTTCATATTTGTATAATTATAAAAGAATAAAAACTTATAATGAAAACTCGACTTATTTGATTTTTGCATGTTGTCTTCATAAAGTATAAACCTCTTTCCTTTGTCATGCACTTCTCATCATCATTTGCATTTCCCAGTTAAATCACATTTTAGCTCAAGTAACTCTTTGGCATATCAGTGTGTTTGAGAATTCTACGTTCACAGTTGCACATGCATCATTGCCTTACTCTCTGAATGTGTAAAAAGCAAAATGTGCTTGTATCCAGACAACACATGCTCTTCAATATCTATTCGCAATATCTGCATGGTTGATGTTACTGCAAATGTGTTCTCAAGTTGGTGTAACTGTTACTTTAACAGTAACTTTGCTTTTTTGTTAGCATGACCATTCATAAACAGCTTGCATTCTGATTGTGTCTGCGAGGGTTTATTAGTCTTCTGTCGAAGATACATAGTTGCGATGCAGCTGATGGTCAGTACGCTCTGGCTGTAGGATGGTGCATCGGTGCTCGTGTCACGGTGGGACTAATATTGGTTGATAGGTAGATAGGTAGATCGATAGATAGATAGATTGATTGATTGATAAATAGATAGATAAAGAGATAGAGAAATAGAGATAGAGAGATAGACAGTTGATAGATAAATAAATGGCATTGTCATACTTTGCATTGTGTCAATGCCGTTTTGGGCAGCCTAGTTTGCCCATTTGTATACTCCTCTGATGTATACTCCTGCCCATGTTTCAGAAGCCTGTCCATTCCCATCCTGTTGCCCTATTTTGTTACCCAATTTGTTGTCCCTATTTGATGGTCTTCTTGGGTGAGGGCGTACCATAATAAATACGTAAAGGACTTGTAAAGTCCCTCTATTGCACAACATTAGTCGGCCCACGACACTTCATGCAATTCCATTGAGCGGCATGTTTTAGTGTGTTAGGGAATGTTGTTGCAAGTCCATCCAAGCAACTGGTGGCTTCACATGCTATCTCTCATGTTTATGGCTTGTAGTGGTTTTGCACATGCAATAATATGTTTCAACTTGCCTCCTGTGGCAGCTTAGAATTACTTGATTGAGATGTCCGTATTGTTGAAAGTTCTTTTGTCCCAATTTTCAGCATTTTGTACATGTACTGTATGAAGGTATTTTCTGTGATTCTAAGGCATTTATGGTATGGCTTATTGCTGTTATGTGTTCAGTTTTTCCTTTGATAGCATGACAAACTCAGGCGCAAGAAAAAGTTGTTTGCAAAACCCACCTATGTACACAGAATTTAAGGTTTATGAAGTTTATCTGCAACTGTATGCGGTGTAGGACTACATGTATGTTGAAGGGAATAACCACCAAGAGGAATTAGTGGTGCTAAGAATTCTATTTAGGTGCCAGTATGCAGGTTCTGAAGAAACCCTAGCTGTACCCATAAATAAACTTATATGAGTGTTTTACACGCTACTTATCAAGAAATAGAAAAAGAAGTCCAGTTTACAAGCTTCTTATCCATGAAATGAGAAAAAAGGTCCAGTTTTATAACATTTTTATCTCAGGTGTAGAGATCATTGCAGGGTTTAATACAAGAGGAAACAATTATGTGGAAGTTGTTGCTACACCAGGTGCCAAAAGGTTGGTAAAAACTGACAATAAACCTCAAAATGTCAGCCAAGAAAAGAGAACATGACTTTTGAATAGACATATTGTGATCTGGTTTACTTCAAACTGCAAAAGAACTAATGGTACAATGTGGCAGGTTTGTGTTCTGACGTCATACCTGCACATTCAGATTATAGGTAATTATATGTACCTTGTACACAGTGATACTCTTTGAAGGTGGACTTCTATAGCCTTCTGAATTGCAGTCCAACCTTAACTTTCTTGATATATCCAGTTAGGCCTCATCTTTCGCTAGAGCTAATAGTTATAAAAATTATGAGCCTGTGGGTGAGACACTTTTTTGTTTGTATCTTGAGGTGGTTCAACAGGTATGTCTCCATTAATTATTGTAGTTCTGGTTTATGCATAGGTGGCATCTCCAAGCAATGGTAGCTCTGTTGGAATCCCCTTTGCCTTTTAACCTGGTGATAGGTGTTGTTGACCTTAACAAGGAGTCTGACTTAAAAAGTGTGGTTGTTGCATGGATTGATTGTTTGCGTCAGATATAGTAGCATAACACATAGAGCCAGTAATGTGGTCATATTATTATTGACTGTTGGTCGCAGGATTTCATTTCATTCGCAAGCAAACCAGATAAAATGTCATCAGGTGGGCTTCCCCAAAGACAAAAATAGCCTACCCCGTTGTCATGGTTCCACCCACCTACAATCACTGTTGTAATCCCCATTTGGAGAAAGACCTATATCCCGTTGTGTTTTTTTGCAAGAGTGATTTGAAATATAAAAGCTGCTTCTTACTTGCCGTGTAGCCTATTATCAGAAAGGGGACTGAGAAATGTTACCAATACTGCCACTTCATATAAGTTCCCATTTTATTTTGGGCAGTCTAATTCATTGCATGGTTACACACAATGCAATTGAGGATCAGGGCCTTGTTGCTATTATATATGTTAACACACTTATCTATTTATAGTGAGCAGCTCAAGTCAATTATTTTCACATGTTTGCCAATTGACAGCATGACTTCCCTGTACCAAACACCTTGTTCATCCCAAAGATTTATATAAAGACTAGAAAAACTTGTTTGCTCAATTTAACACGTATGTCTGATTGGCATGGGTCTTTGCTTGCCAATTGCAAAAATAAAAGCCCTTGCTTGAGTTAGTGTTGAAAGGGCTGATTTTTTTGTATCTATATCCATGCGAGTTGAAACCTGTTAGATATCTCCATCGGTTTATTTTTCTGCGTTGATCTATCCAGTAGCTATCTTGCAAGGCTCTTGTTTATTTTAAGTTTTTAAGAATGAAATCTCATATCCGATGAAAATATTTGAATATTTAACTTCAATACAAATGTAGTAGATCATGTGGAATTCCCACATCTTCTTAACTTGGGTTTAAATATATTATTTATTCCTTTGCTAACGAGACATTGGCTCAATTACATTGGCTCTTCTTAACTTTCCTGGGCTGTGTTGCAGCTCTTGTTATAAATCTGATTTTCACATGAGGGACATCAAAAAACAATGATAGATCCCATAGCAATGCTTAGTAGTAATGATCATACTTTCAAGGTTGACAAAAGGATCATAATTTTTCACTACGAAAGGAGTAATGGCCTGTTAGTGGCCTTGGCACTGTGGCCAGAACAATGGGTTGGCCTTGTTGGTGTCTGGAGGGCCTCAATAAACAGGGATGATGGATCAATCAGCTGTAAGGATGGATCAATCAACAGTTGAAAGATTGATGTCCATACGTTGTCCAGTGGTGTTGTTGTTATCTCTTTCCTAATGATTCTTGATCAGTTGCTGCTGAATCTATAGCAAGGTGGGGTAATGCAACCTGTACTTGGTTGATTGAATTCTGTGTATCCTAAACTGTGTTTTATGTTAAAAAGTGCTATACACTGTAAATTTGAAATTTTGAGCCAGCTTAATTGATTGAGTGAGATGGTTGCATAATTCCTTGTTGTTTTAAGTTATGATAATCTGTTCGTTGTCATAACTTAAAATAACAAGTTATGTTAACTCAAAGGAATTGTGGAACTGACTCAAAATTAAAATTTTACAGTTTAGGTTGTACAAGTATGTCAGAAACATGTAGTTAATCACAGGATAGGTATCCCCTTCATGACAAACCTGCATTCATAATACTATATCAAGTTGCAAATAATTCATTCCAAGGGAAAGTTTGATTTGAATTAGATTCACGAAGAACCGAACCGTTGGAAACTGTGAAACAGCTTATAGGCACATGTCATCCTTAAACATTCATAAACATTATAAAACAGAACTGTCTACTTCAGTATTTCTCATGGGAATTTCAAGTTTTTAAAGTAAATATTCCCTGCATGTTGGGAGTAACACTACGTGACAATAGTTCCCATCCCTTGCTGATCTCTCAAACAATTCAACAAAAAAGGGAACCGTTCAACACGCAAGAACTGTGTTGGTAAACAAATTCTATCCTGAGGCTTCAACAAAAGCAGCACAATGTATAATCGAAGTGGAATATCAAATACATATTCCCACTGTCGTCGACCTTCATATGCCACTGACATTGTATTATATTGTATTAGATAAGAGAATATAACTGACATATGCTCTGCGGGTGGCCTGAGGATGAAATGTAGAAATGTTTTTCTCTCATTGATTTAAGACTCTATTACACGGTTCATCCTGCCCTATTTCAATGTATGGAGCAATGGTATTTTTATGAAATATTATGGCATTTTCATGGAATGCCTGTTGCATGCTTATTGCATACTTATTGCATACTTATTGCATTGTGTATGGTGGTGTACCATTTACCCACTGCAGTTCGAGACACTATGAATTAGTGTGGTGCTCGGACTCCCCACTGCATCGCTATGCTTCTGATCTCACTCTGTATCTCTCCCTTCATTGCTTAGCTGCGTCCGCTAGATAATCATTCGCAAAAAAATGCATAAATCTCGCTTTACTGGTCTCTAATGGCTTATTCTGACACAACAAAGCTAGATGCTAGACTGTGGGATATGAAAGCCTGATGCTGCCATTATTGACATTGCATGGTAGCCCATGTGTTCTTGTACAAACATTCAAGCCACTTCATAGGCCTGGAGCCTATTTCATTCAATATAAAATTTGAAAATTTGAGTCATCTTAAATTATTGAGTTAGATGGTCGCACTGTACTTGCACAATTCCTTTGTGCTAACACAGCTTGTTGTTTTAAGTTATGACAACAGACAAATTATCATAACTTAAAACAACAAGCAATGTTGGCTCAAAGGAATTGTGCACTCAATCATTTAGGTAACTCAAATTTCAAATTTTACAGTGTATCATCGAGTCATTTTATGGACAGATAGGCTAGTTCACCATTATCTAAGGGCATGTGCGAGACAGTCACAATTTAATGGATTGTCACAAAAAATTGTAAGAACAAGTATTCATCCTTGCAATAACCCACCAATTTATTTTACTAATGAAGTAATACGACACAAATAAGAATCTCTCTCTTCTGTATAGTTGACATTTATGGTGTCACATACAAATGCTGTGTATTATATGCTTATGTTGTACAAGTTGACCACTAGGACAAAGACATGTGTCATCCATCTGTGGACCCCTTGGTCTTTACCTTAGAATGAATACTTTGCACCGCATCCCGGAGATCACCTGAATGGCCCTTCAACATTGTTTAAAGAGACGTGGGTCAACCTTGGGAATCACCTGGAGAGCCCTCTTAACACACCCAGACAAACCATGTGTGCTTGCATTATTGCTAGCCCTATGCTAGGGACATATATCAAGGCAATATCCCCCTCCTTGTTGTACCCCTTTACCTATGGGGTGGCATAACCTTGTACTCTAGGGTTGCAGTGAAAGAGGGTGGTCTCTATTATACCCCTATATAACCCCAATATGTAAAGCATACCTAATCATTACAAGGGTATAATGAGAAAATGAGAGAGAAATTCTTTATTTACGTGAAATGGGCTCACATTCTAGCCCCCAGCCCTCTTGGGCTTACAATTCACTTCAAAAACAATAATACATCAAAATAACAGAATTTTCGTTGAATAATACAAATTGGAATTAAATTTGAAATGATTTGTTGATATACATACATACATTAGTCCAATATGTAATAACAATCCCAAAAAAAAGAATATATATATAATCTTTTTTCGAGTTATACTATTAGATATATAATTCAAACTCTTGAAATGTTAATTTTCATTAGGCCTATTTACATATTTACAAATATCATATTGCTAATTTGAGGTCGACATATATAATTACAAGTATCGTATTGTTATTGGCTAGTATCGACAATTACGTAAATTAAACTATGTATACAAAGCACTTTGTCTTTTTTCAAAAGCGTTACATATAAAATTAGCTGTTTCTTTAATACAATCATCTTTCATCAGGAATTCAATTTTTCTGTCATCATTTAATAAGTCAAAAAAGAAATTAATTTGTCTTATCCTGTTGAAGAACTCAAATCTAATATCATTATAAAAGGGACAATGAAAGATAAAGTGCATTTCAGATTCAATGTAGTTGAAGTTACAAAAGAGACAATATCTGTATTATATTGGAGTGTCTTGAAAACGTCCAGTTTCTATTCTTAATGGTAGAATACCGTACCTAAATTGTGATAAAAGGGCACGCTTTCTCCTATTTTGAATATTAATTACAAAATTTTCTAAATTATACAGTACAACCCAATAAATTTTCCGAGCTGAGGCTCTCATTTGCACTCACTTAGACACCCTAGCACATCCACTACTTTGCCCTCACTTGCATGCACTTACCCTCCTGAGCAAACAAACAAGCATGCAACTGGCTGGTGTCTCCACCTATTGCAATATGATGCAATTACCAACATTGATCAAAGCTTGGCAAGGCAGATTTACTAATTATTAAAATGCAATATAAATTTATTGCAAGTATAGAAATTGTTATTTCGTTCAGCTAAGAAAATTTTTCGTTAGAGAAAATCATTATATAGTATTAGAAAATAACAAAAGACTACATAATTATATATATAAATATATTTTTTTTATATCAATTTGTGTTTAACACACAATGTTTACATGCACACTTAACAATTTAATAAATAAACGAAAATAAACTAATGTCAACATGCCATGTATAAATTAACAAATTGAATTATAAATGTGATCAATTTAAATTCAGTAATGATTAAAGTCACACTATTTAGAATTATCATAAGCCTGAAGACTAAATATTGTGTTCCAATTTCCGTAGAAGCGTCGATTTAACCAAAAAAAGGTTAAAACGGAAACAGCTCTAGTTATGGTTAAATTAATGCTAGAAACATAATTTAAAAACGTAGATATATCATTTAGAAGTTGCCAAAGACGATGGCGGATTCAAAAATGCTGTATCTTTAACGATTAGGCCAGTATTAGCCTGTAAGTTATAATGTTTTGATTTGCGCCAAAAGGTGTGAAAAAAGCAAATGGCGGCCATCACAGTGGTCAAATCAAAAACAAAATGGTGTTTCCTTGGATTGATAAATATGATTAAACGTATTTTTACTGAATGAATAATCTATTTCAAAACTTGATATGGAAAAAAGTCATTGTAGTTATATAGATGACAACACAAGTGGTAGATATTCTCTATTCAACTTACAAAAAGGTCATTCAAATATCAAGGTGCTGTTTTATGGAATGCTTCACCATCGGTTTTAAAGGATTTACATGATTTTAAATTTAAGTTAAACAAGCACTTTTTATTGTAATTTTACTTTTAATATTTGTTTTTAATTCGTTTTTATACTTTTTCTTCTCTATTGTGTTATTGTTTAATTCTTCTATAATTTGCTTTTATAATTCTAGGATATTTTAATTTGCTTAACCAATAAAACAAGATTCTAAACAGTAGCACTCACTGCTGTTGTGTGTTGTGTTTAATTAGCACCAGAGGACAGGAGTATAGGGGGTTTCCCCAGAAGGGCATAGAAGTGAGAGCAAGTGAGGGCTTCAGCAGAGAAGTGAGTGGTTGGGAGTGAGGGCATCTTCCTGAGGGCATGGGATTTAGGAAAAATTTTTGGGTTGTACTGTAGCTCTTTTTAAAAATACTATAAAAACGTAGTTTTGGTACAACAGTGATTTCATTTCGCCATCTCTCACAATAATTTCTATGTAGAATTTCTTTGGCATTCTGTACATTGATAAAAGTGTTATTTTCAAAATTTGTCAACATACTGATTTCTTCACAAATTAATTTGATTTCTTTACTCCAATTTTTGCATATTGACTTATCCCATACAAATATTTTCTTAACTATTCTATCATTCTCAATGTTCAATAATCTGTTCCATAATCGCAACATTTCTAACTTATGACGTGTTATACAAGAAATCCATCCCATGTCCCCATTAATAGCTAAATTTGATGCAAATCTGTGAACTCCTAAAAAGAATCTTATGGCTCTGTTCTGGACAATTTCACTTCTTTTAGAAACATTAAAACCCCAAACTCCAGCTGCATAATCTTAAATTGGAACAATTCCTGAATCATATAATTTAGTATAAGTCTTGTATCCAAAACCATTGTTTGCTTTGAATTTTGTACATAAACTTCCTAGTGCTCTGTTAGCTGAATTTGCCAGTGAATCAGCTGTTAATTCGAAGTTTAAATTAGTATCTAGAATTGTACCTAAATACTTGTATTTTTCCACGTAAATCATTTTTGATTTATCAATGTTAACTTTCATTTTCCATTTACAACACCAGTTTTCAAGTTTACATATCATATTCGGTAAATCAGTCTCAGTCTCACTTATTAACACTATATCATCAACATATAACAAACATTTCAAATTTGTGTCTCCAATTTTAACACCAATGCAATCATTGAACTTGTCCACAATATCATTTATAAATAAACCAAACAGAGTTGCTGACAAAGAATCACCTTGTCTTACTCCTTGATTAACTTCAAACCAATTGCTAATATATCCATTAACACAAACACCTGCATTTGCATCAGTATAAATACATTTCAATATATCAAAAAATTTACCAGCTACACCATAATTCAGTAATTTGTGAAATAGCAAATTTCTATTAACTCTGTCAAAAGCTTTTTCAAAATCAACAAAACAAACAAATGTAGGTAATTTTTTAATTTTCCTATTCCTAATAATGGATGTTATACTGAAAATATGTTCTAAAACTACTATGCACTATACTGTACCCACTCCTTTGTTTTAACTGACCCCCTAATTACCCCCTAATTGACCCCTTAATTGACCCCTAAATTGACCCCTAAATTGACCCCCTAATTGACCGGAACCGGAAGTCATTCACTTGACCGGAAGTCGTATATATATGTTCTTGGATATATGTTCTTGGATATATGTTCTTGGATATATGTTCTTGGATATATACATACAGGTACTTATGTACAATGTACATTACTCAGTTCAGATCTTTGTAATCCTCTGATTGATTACATAAAAAAAGACAGACACTCTGGGTTTCAATTTCAAAATATTTATTGTTCATTCTTCGTAATTTCAAAATTTGATCCATTTTTTAAGTTCAGTTGAGGCAGGAATGCCAGGGGGTCTTCCAATAGGAGGTCTTTTAGCCGGAGGTCTTCTAGCTGGAGGTCTTCTTCCAATGTTGCTTTCGGCCTGTTTTTCCATGTCTTCTTCTAGTCTGGACTGTGCTCTTCTCACTGCTGCTTCTGCTGGTATAACAATTTCCATCTTCGGCATATCTTCCTTCTTTCCCTTGTTGTTGGTATCGATTAAGATGAGATTACTCTTTCCGCTCTTCACAATGGTCTTAGGCTTCCCTTCAGCTTGTGCTTTGAAGTGCTCCAGAACTGCCTTGTAATTCGAAGAAGACATGATGTGTTCAGGTGGTTGGTCCCGAATGAAGGATTATCTTCAGTGTCATCCGATATATAGTTTACTCCGCATTCTCTTCGTCATCAGAAGTGTGTGTATCTGTATCATCCTCTGTATCATCCTCTGAATCTTCCTCTGGATCTTCTGTGACAACTCTATTGAATACTGGCTTATACTGTTTTATGGCCATCCTGGCCGCATCAATCCAGTCAAGCTTTTCAATGTCATGGAGCTCTTCCACTTTCTCCATGATTTTTTGGTGAATATGACTGTTCTCACTCAAGTCCATCCAGTTTTTAATGAAATTTGCATACGTTTTCCGAAGATCTCTTGTCAATTCTTTCATGTTGTCCGCAATTGTCTTTTCTCTGGCTTCCTTTTCACTCCGTCCTTCTTCAATGTTTTGTTTTTGTTCTTCTTCCAAATATTGACCCCAATTTCTGCACACTTCCAGTCTTATTGGAGCAAAACATTGGAACTCAGTCTTCATCTTCTTACTGGGATGAAATTGGCTTGTCTGGTAGTATTCCCTTGGTCTTTTGAGTCCTCGTCGCACTCCTTCCTGCTGGTCCCTCACACAAGGCTTTAAATGCTCTTGTAGGTCATCAATGTTGTCTATAGCAGTTCTGCAGTCAATACATGAAATCATGTTGGAATGACTGATGTGGTCAGAATTGTCAACAGCATAAAAAGAACAGTCTGTTGAAGAGCCTTCTGTAGAATTTGCAGCCTTGAACTTGTCTTTTTTGATATCCAAGATATTAGACTGGAAGCGGTCATTTTCATCCGTTGTCTGCTTGAAATCGAGCAATAAATGGCCAAATGGTCTGGATGTTGCACTTTCATATTGCTGTAAAAATTCCTTTACTCTTCGGGGATTTACTTGTCTGGCAAATGTCATGACGGATTGTAGGTCATTTGGATTCTTGAACAATACAACATAGTGACAATTTCGTCTTTGTGTTGGACTTTTGCTGTAGTACAGGTTTTGACAAAGCAATACCACACTCAGAGATCGATGGTGTGAACCCTCATAGAAGATCTCTGTCATGCGAGGATCATCTCCACATGACGTCATCAAATCGTCGATTATTAGAAAATTTGCAATGTTTGGATCAAAGAAGCTAGGATGATCTATGCCATGAGGAATTCCCTTAATAAACTCCACCTTTGGTTTTACTGTAGCCTGAATAATATCGTACATTGGCTGCCATCTTTTATACAGCCACACTATTCTTTGAGGGGATGGACTAACCATAAATTTGTTGTATTGCAAAATATTCTTCACAAGTGTAGTTTTGCCACAGGCAGTTGGTCCATTGAGCAGCATAGTGAAGGGATGTTTCAAAACAAATCTGTCAGTTTCACTCCCTTCTTGATGAAGTGTTTTAAAGTTTTTTTCAAAATCTCCAACTGCACACCCATCTTGATGTTTGTTATGCTGGGTCATCATATGACGTTTCAGACTGGAATTTCTTGTGAAAAAAATACCACAAGTTGTACAAGCATTCTCATCCATGACCATTGAGCAATGTACACCACACCGATTGAACTCAAAACAGCAACTGACCTTGGTGGGATATCTGTATCCTTTATATACTGTACAGCAACCAAGCTGACCCCCCCTGCACAATAATGGACCTACCCAAACTACGAATGCAGCACCTGACTACACTTTGCACTGCACTCTGCACTTTGCACTCTGCACTGCACTCTGCACTCTGCACTTTGCACTGCACTTTGCACTCTGCACTGCACTTTGCACTTTGCACTCTGCACTTTGCACTCTGCACTCTGCACTCTGCACTTTGCACTCTGCACTCTGCACTGCACTCTGCACTGCACCTTAAAGCACCCATACTGCACTTTACACTCACTTGCAATCACTTTTTAGTAACATTATTCAACAACATTAGGAAATACTCACAAAGATAATAAATTTCAGTTTTCTTTAATCACCGAATTTAAATCACAGATTTTAAATCACGGAATTTAAAACACTGACTGTGAAACAGTTGAGTGATATAACCACATTAAAGATGGATTGATGGTCCATACTCCATAGAAATATAAATATACTAATGTCCATAAGGTATCCAGGTGTCCTAGAAAGACAGACAATGCAATAGGCATGCAATATTTCGCAAGTATATTTGTGAAACCAAATTGTACAAGTTCAGGGCAGTTTAAACCTAGACCTACATTAACAATTATGATTTTGATTTAAAAATCCTCCAAATATAACTTTTGCTCTGTCTAGTTTGAGGTCAATTTTCATGCTCTACAAAAATACATGTATAAGGTTGACTGATCAATAGTATATGACTAACTGATCTCTGCTATCATAATACTAACTGGTATAGTTCAATACACTTTAGTTGGGCTCAATTTGCCTGGACCATTACACAATACACCTTAAGCCACTAATAACATTCATTATTTCAGCAAAATTGTGACAGTTTCTCATAAAGTATTCCATAGCCAGTCAATTGATCCGGTTATTTAGTTGGCTTGACATACTCTGTATTATGACTCAGTCAGGAATGAAGCCCCCTGTCAGCAACCCCTGCTTTATAGCACCAAAAAGGGGAGTGTCCTAAATTGGAATCCCCCCTCAGTCTAAAAATAGCCTGTAATCACACAACATGCCTGAACAGGATTATGCCATCACCAGAATTGCTGCAACACAGAGCTATGACTCATCACTCAACAGACCATGCATCGCTCCTTTTAGATCAAACTCAACAGACCATGCATTGCATCCTGCGCGCATGCGCACAGGCTGTCTTGAATGGCATGGTCTGTCAGAAAAATTGTGGAGTTGGTAAACAAGCATTGTCAACCTGCCGAAATGGAATTTTTATCACTGTCGGACTTACAAACCATCTTGAAATCACTTACCTGGAATGTTTACTGGCTGTATACAGAGTGAGGGAACTGTGGATTGCCCCAGATGACTCGCGATTGCATTTTGTGAAGTATGTTAGAAGAAGTGAAAATTGTCAAAATGAGAGCTGTTGCAGTGTAAACAAACATTAACCCTTGGCAAATGGACATGTCACTCCTCACGGACTTAAAACATGTATTCAGTGTGATTGTATGGACTGTTGATCATGCATGTGAAGTGGCAGAGTTGTGTATTGGGGAGAATTTCTGGAGCATGTCAAGATGTTCACCACTTGTTATTGTGGACCTGTCAAAGTGAGAGCTCTTGGAGTTGAATGTAAACAAACATTAACCTTTGATAAATGGACCTGTCACTTATTTGCTAATTATGTTAACAATGGACAAGTAAGTTTGGAAATAAGTTGAAAATAAGGATTTTATGGATCTGTCCATTGGCCTGGTCATGTTAAAATTACCATTTCTGCATATACATTGTATTCTCTTGTGGACTGCCTAATGGACAATTTAAGACATGTTGACAGAAGAATTCTGGAAATCATTTGAAAATTGTGTAAATTATGGATTTGTGATAATACAGCATAGGAATTCAGCATTGGAATGCAGCATTTGACTGAGTATTGGATGCAGCATTGGAATACATTGGAATGCAGCCCTGGAATGCATTGAACTGTGTCCCTGGATATTCTTAGATTGGACTGCTGGTAAATTATCAGCCAGATAATAGTTTTAAACAAAATATTTACCGCTGCAAAACATATTTACTGGACAATGTATATTAGAATGTGTAATTATAGGGACTAAATGTGAGGGGCTGTCAAATTATCATTTCACTGCTCATGACTTAAAATATGTTTTGGAGTTGCTTCTTTTGAATGATTACATTGTAGCAAGTGAGAATGCTGTGAGTTTTAAACAATTGCTGCATGAATGATTTTTTGTAGATCAACTCAAATGACTCTGAACAGAGTCATAATACAGAGTATGTCAAGCCAACTAAATAACCGGATCAATTGACTGGCTATGGAATACTTTATGAGAAACTGTCACAATTTTGCTGAAATAATGAATGTTATTAGTGGCTTAAGGTGTATTGTGTAATGGTCCAGGCAAATTGAGCCCAACTAAAGTGTATTGAACTATACCAGTTAGTATTATGATAGCAGAGATCAGTTAGTCATATACTATTGATCAGTCAACCTTATACATGTATTTTTGTAGAGCATGAAAATTGACCTCAAACTAGACAGAGCAAAAGTTATATTTGGAGGATTTTTAAATCAAACTCATAATTGTTAATGTAGGTCTAGGTTTAAACTGCCCTGAACTTGTACAATTTGGTTTCACAAATATACTTGCGAAATATTGCATGCCTATTGCATTGTCTGTCTTTCTAGGACACCTGGATACCTTATGGACATTAGTATATTTATATTTCTATGGAGTATGGACCATCAATCCATCTTTAATGTGGTTATATCACTCAACTGTTTCACAGTCAGTGTTTTAAATTCCGTGATTTAAAATCTGTGATTTAAATTCGGTGATTAAAGAAAACTGAAATTTATTATCTTTGTGAGTATTTCCTAATGTTGTTGAATAATGTTACTAAAAAGTGATTGCAAGTGAGTGTAAAGTGCAGTATGGGTGCTTTAAGGTGCAGTGCAGAGTGCAGTGCAGAGTGCAGAGTGCAAAGTGCAGAGTGCAGAGTGCAGAGTGCAAAGTGCAGAGTGCAAAGTGCAAAGTGCAGTGCAGAGTGCAAAGTGCAGTGCAAAGTGCAGAGTGCAGAGTGCAGTGCAGAGTGCAAAGTGCAGAGTGCAGTGCAAAGTGTAGTCAGGTGCTGCATTCGTAGTTTGGGTAGGTCCATTATTGTGCAGGGGGGGTCAGCTTGGTTGCTGTACAGTATATAAAGGATACAGATATCCCACCAAGGTCAGTTGCTGTTTTGAGTTCAATCGGTGTGGTGTACATTGCTCAATGGTCATGGATGAGAATGCTTGTACAACTTGTGGTATTTTTTTCACAAGAAATTCCAGTCTGAAACGTCATATGATGACCCAGCATAACAAACATCAAGATGGGTGTGCAGTTGGAGATTTTGAAAAAAACTTTAAAACACTTCATCAAGAAGGGAGTGAAACTGACAGATTTGTTTTGAAACATCCCTTCACTATGCTGCTCAATGGACCAACTGCCTGTGGCAAAACTACACTTGTGAAGAATATTTTGCAATACAACAAATTTATGGTTAGTCCATCCCCTCAAAGAATAGTGTGGCTGTATAAAAGATGGCAGCCAATGTACGATATTATTCAGGCTACAGTAAAACCAAAGGTGGAGTTTATTAAGGGAATTCCTCATGGCATAGATCATCCTAGCTTCTTTGATCCAAACATTGCAAATTTTCTAATAATCGACGATTTGATGACGTCATGTGGAGATGATCCTCGCATGACAGAGATCTTCTATGAGGGTTCACACCATCGATCTCTGAGTGTGGTATTGCTTTGTCAAAACCTGTACTACAGCAAAAGTCCAACACAAAGACGAAATTGTCACTATGTTGTATTGTTCAAGAATCCAAATGACCTACAATCCGTCATGACATTTGCCAGACAAGTAAATCCCCGAAGAGTAAAGGAATTTTTACAGCAATATGAAAGTGCAACATCCAGACCATTTGGCCATTTATTGCTCGATTTCAAGCAGACAACGGATGAAAATGACCGCTTCCAGTCTAATATCTTGGATATCAAAAAAGACAAGTTCAAGGCTGCAAATTCTACAGAAGGCTCTTCAACAGACTGTTCTTTTTATGCTGTTGACAATTCTGACCACATCAGTCATTCCAACATGATTTCATGTATTGACTGCAGAACTGCTATAGACAACATTGATGACCTACAAGAGCATTTAAAGCCTTGTGTGAGGGACCAGCAGGAAGGAGTGCGACGAGGACTCAAAAGACCAAGGGAATACTACCAGACAAGCCAATTTCATCCCAGTAAGAAGATGAAGACTGAGTTCCAATGTTTTGCTCCAATAAGACTGGAAGTGTGCAGAAATTGGGGTCAATATTTGGAAGAAGAACAAAAACAAAACATTGAAGAAGGACGGAGTGAAAAGGAAGCCAGAGAAAAGACAATTGCGGACAACATGAAAGAATTGACAAGAGATCTTCGGAAAACGTATGCAAATTTCATTAAAAACTGGATGGACTTGAGTGAGAACAGTCATATTCACCAAAAAATCATGGAGAAAGTGGAAGAGCTCCATGACATTGAAAAGCTTGACTGGATTGATGCGGCCAGGATGGCCATAAAACAGTATAAGCCAGTATTCAATAGAGTTGTCACAGAAGATCCAGAGGAAGATTCAGAGGATGATACAGAGGATGATACAGATACACACACTTCTGATGACGAAGAGAATGCGGAGTAAACTATATATCGGATGACACTGAAGATAATCCTTCATTCGGGACCAACCACCTGAACACATCATGTCTTCTTCGAATTACAAGGCAGTTCTGGAGCACTTCAAAGCACAAGCTGAAGGGAAGCCTAAGACCATTGTGAAGAGCGGAAAGAGTAATCTCATCTTAATCGATACCAACAACAAGGGAAAGAAGGAAGATATGCCGAAGATGGAAATTGTTATACCAGCAGAAGCAGCAGTGAGAAGAGCACAGTCCAGACTAGAAGAAGACATGGAAAAACAGGCCGAAAGCAACATTGGAAGAAGACCTCCAGCTAGAAGACCTCCGGCTAAAAGACCTCCTATTGGAAGACCCCCTGGCATTCCTGCCTCAACTGAACTTAAAAAATGGATCAAATTTTGAAATTACGAAGAATGAACAATAAATATTTTGAAATTGAAACCCAGAGTGTCTGTCTTTTTTTATGTAATCAATCAGAGGATTACAAAGATCTGAACTGAGTAATGTACATTGTACATAAGTACCTGTATGTATATATCCAAGAACATATATCCAAGAACATATATCCAAGAACATATATCCAAGAACATATATATACGACTTCCGGTCAAGTGAATGACTTCCGGTTCCGGTCAATTAGGGGTCAATTTAGGGGTCAATTTAGGGGTCAATTAAGGGGTCAATTAGGGGGTAATTAGGGGGTCAGTTAAAACAAAGGAGTGGGTACAGTATAGTGCATAGTAGTTCTAAACATGACCTTTTCCTTCTGAAACCATTTTGTTCGTCTTTATACACCTTTTCATTCTCTGCAACATTTATAAGTCTATTGTTCAATACACCAGTAAAAATCTTATAAATTGTTGATAAGAGTGTAATGCCACGGTATTGAAGGGGAATTCTAGGATCAGAAAGCGAAGACTTGGGTATAGGCATAATAATTCCAAATTTCCAATATTCGGGGATGATGCACAAATAAAAGATTTTATTAAATAAAGAGGTTAAAGTTTGAATGGATATCATATTTTTTAGAATTTCATATGGTATACTATCAAGACCGACAGCCTTATTATTTTTTGTATTCATGACAATTTTGTGAACCTCGTATTCAGAAAATTCATGATTCAAACCTTCTAAACCAATTGTAACATTTCTTAAATATGACAGATTATCATTTACTTCTTGATAAAAGTTCTCATCAAAATTACAATTAACCAAATTATCATTATATAATCCATGATATTCATTTTTCCATTTGTTCATTACAGCATGATGTGAATTAACTACATTTCCATTTTCATCATAGATTTCAAAAGGAATACAAAATTTCTTTTTAGGACCAAGATTTTTCAATAGTTTCCAAAATTCATTTGGATCTTTGACAGAGATATTTTCAATTTTTTCCAAGTTTTCCTTTTTAAATTTCCTCTCTAGTTTTCTATACGTTCGATCAAAATAATTTTGAGCATCATAAAAATCAAGTCTTTCCTCCCTTCTGTTATTTTTTTGTTCTTTTAAGAAAACATCTTCTTTTTCTCGTAAGTACTCCATAAAGATTGCAGTTCATCACACCAAAAAGGTTTACAACATTTTTTTAAACCTTTTTTCTGATTTGGTAATATCTTCTTTTTTTTAAAACACTTGTCCATTTCTTGATAGTAAATTTCACATAGATTAGCATACACACTATCTATATCGTTGAGATTTGAACATTGTTCAATTTTTTCTAAAATATAATGAAAATCAAAATTTACTCGGTTTGATGAAAGAAATTGTTCAGGAACATCAGTTATTTGAAATCGCTTAAAGTAAGTATATGGTACGTGATTAAAAATATCATCACTTGTTATATCAATGGAATCAGGAGTGCGTATTGTTGACAGATCTATTACTGGTATTCTAACAGTTATGTTTAGTAATGAGTGGTCAGGAATACAACCAGATATATCAGCATTTTGGATATTACATACATCTTCAAATATATTTTTAGAATTAAATACTTTAAAAGCTACACAAGTATTAAAGCTGTCAATGGATGTAATAAAATAATCTACAACAGATTTCCCTCTGGTAGAAATAAAAGTATAATTATCATTTTCATTATTCAAACGTCCATTTATAACACACAATTTGTTTTCCAACAAAAATTCAATTAAAGATTCACCTTGTTTGTTTGATATTTTGTCTAGATTTTTCCTTTCTGGTACATTGTCTAACACTGATATAATATCTTGCTTGGATCCAATTCTAGCATTAAAATCACCACACAAGTACACTGAATCACATTCATCAGCATTTTGGTAAATTACATTTGTAATAAATTCAAAGAATTCTTCCGCATTTCTACCCCATGGGGAATTTTCAGGTGGTATATATACAGCAACAAATAAAAATTTATAAGAAGTATCCTCATGTGAAATTATAAATACTGAGATACCTTCAAGAACACCTTTGCATTCTATCTTGAATTTGTTTAAAAAAGAGTTTTTAAAAATGACAGCAATTCCACCAAAGTTACGTCTTGAATTGACATGTCTATGAGTTCTATTATTACAATATGTTTCATATCCGGAAATTTCAATTTTATCATTTGGTTTCAGATGTGTTTCAATTAAAACTAATATATCAAAATTCAATTCATTAATAATGCTAATAATACAAGTGTTAGGGCAAAGTTATATGATGCCGGTTAAGTATCTTATATTGCACAAGAAGGGTAAATCATAGTGACTGACAACTCCTTTCTACTTCTAAAAACCAATCTGATATGTTATTTTCATCTATGGTTGGTTATCTCTCATATATTTTCTCCATCGGAAAAGTTATAGATCCTTAACATAGAGTGAGTTAATAACTTTTTTTTAGTCTTTCATCGCTAAAACCAACTCTTTGGTCTCATTGATGAATGGTTGCAAGCAACCCAGAGTCTGAATCCCAGACTGGCTTTAGAGGCTTATTGGGGCTTCACATCTAGTATTTATTCACTTGATAGGCTAATTAGGACAGAATGAGCATACAGCAATTAGACAAGGGATGATTGAAACTGCTGTCCAACAGAGGTCCAGGTGAATCAACCTGGGTCCCAACTATTGGCAACCCATGCAGTGAGCTACAAACTTATCTAACCCTCCCCCTAGAGGGCTACACTCACTTCCACATTAATCTCTATCTTTCGTAACCACAAAAAAAAACTATTTAAGAAGGAGTGAACTAGTTAGTTATTGTGCAGTGATGAATGTCGTTTGGTATTTTATCAAGGAGCGCTGTGGGTGTTCTCCTGTGAGGTCTCACGTTGCCACATTGCTTAAGTTTAGAAGTTGTTTTACTGAACTCCTGCGTGTTAACAAATAGTTCTTCAGCGAAAGAAAAATGTGACGTTTTGTTTGTCTTTCTGTTCTGTGAAACTTCCCTGCAAACACTTTATTGGTGATGCCAGGTGTCTGCAGAAAATTCTGAATCACTGTGAATCCTTCACGGCAAAACATTACCATTTTAAAGGCAAGTTTCATTGGGAATTTACAGCAAATTAGTGAGCCATATAAATACTGAATGTAATACATCCTTAAAATGATTACCAATGGCGATACCAACTGTAGATTTATGGATTTTTCATGAGCCCATGATCTACTAATAGTTCTCATCTTCTTCTTCTGTGATGGTATATTCATGAATTGAATTTTGCTGTAATTCTTTCAAAATTGTTTGTAAGTGATTTTAACATGACTCCAGAAATAACTAGAATGGACAACTCAACGACCCAATAATTGATTGCTTTTCAAGTGATCACGGCTTACCCCGAGCTGCAACTTTTACAGAACATCTTCTGAAGT
The DNA here is from genome assembly GCA_026936325.1 of Platynereis dumerilii. Lineage (NCBI taxonomy): Eukaryota > Metazoa > Annelida > Polychaeta > Phyllodocida > Nereididae > Platynereis > Platynereis dumerilii. Next base: position 45,702,847 of record JAPTHN010000004.1, on the reverse strand, counting down.
GCAAACCTAATGTTGTTGCTTTTTTCACTAAATCTCACACCTTGAGTTTACAGTTTACATTGAGGTTGATCGCTGAAGCCTTGTGCATTTACTTTCCATTCCCAGAAGAAGGGCTAAATATAAATCAATTGGTAACAGTAAACTGTGAATAAACAAATAAATCAACAGGCAAGAAGTTCTGCAAAAAGCTAGAAAATGCTCAGATAATGCGAGAAAAACACTTGGAAAAAGCTTTGAAAATGCTTGAGAATTCTGAAAATGGCACGAAAATGTATGAATAATGCTTGGAAAAGAGTTGGCAAATAGGCCTACTATCGGTAGTGTTTGAAGAATACTAAGAAAATGCTTGGAAAATGCTTTGATAACTTAGATGCTTCCAATAACTATGTTTCCTTCAAATTTGTTTCATTGACTGAAAGGATAATGTCACATCATACTGCTGCTGGTTGAAGATCATCCTTTTGTTTGGTCATTGGCGGTTAAATATCACTATACCAAACACTCGCAAACAGTGGCTTGATTGAATGAATGATAAGCCGGTAATGTTAGTTGCGCCGTTTGGTTTAGTGATCTTTTAAACTGCCAGACAAAAAGGGGTGATCCGCAAATAGCCTTAGCATGACATCATGCTCTGAGTCAATGAAGAAAATTTGAAGGATACATAGTCATTGAGTGGATAAGTAAGCATAGTTCTGCTTTGTTTCTACAAGATACGCTACTGCTTTATCTCCGTCAAACCAAGCCTCACCAATGTACATGTCTATTACACTGACAAGCAAGGGAAGCAACTGCCCTTATTTATGTCCTCAACAAGGCCTATCAATGCTTCAGAATGTAAACAGGTCTATTCATGGACCAAAGTACATAAACCGAACAGCGGGTTTTTGGCATGCTTCGTGATAGACCCATCAAACACATGTACCTCCATTGTAGGTCTACAAGTACATGGAGAACATGTTTACATGAACCCTTAACATACGTCAAGTAATTGATATCTTTGGCCTTTGTGGTTCTTATAGCTGGTAAACTTGATATACGGTAAATGAGTGTTGGTTCAAACAGATTTTGGCACTCTGTGAGTCATAATAGCCGATGAAGTGTCATCTTCTCTACATTCAACATGGGAAACATAGAGGCTGTTTGATTAGTCTTGATCAAGGGAAGGCCATTTGATTTGTCATAACTGATTTTGGAGTAAAAACAAGATGCATAATCCGTTTCTTTTGCCTGTCACCAACAAGCAGGATTAGTCTCCTTAAATCAAATTAACATTGAAAGTGTTGGGTGTGATCATGACAAATAATCAGTATGAGAATTCACGAAGTGCCATTTTCACAGTGTAGCAGTCCACTCTTTTTGTATAATTATATCAAAGTTACAGACTGTAAGGAATCTGGCAATTGAAATTAAAAATTTCAATCTGGTGTTGCTCAGATTTGGAGCTTGATGCTGGATAAGCAATGAAGATGTCATACTCTCAGCTTCATCAGTCACAGCTGGGGCAACTGACAATCTGTCTATGTCTTCTAGACCTCATGATGTCATGCTCCAATGTGCAAAATACATTTCCTCATTTGCCACATGAACTGTAAGCACTAAGGAGTGTAAAAGATTTAATCATTGGGAGACATAATAGTATTGCAAAATACCTTTTAAAGGAAAATGTAATATAGGCTAGGCATCTGTCCATATGAACTTGCATCAAGCTCCAAATAGCTCTCTCGATGTCTTCTGTAATATATCACATATCAAGCATACGACAAAAGATAAACTACATCAAAAGGATACATGTATAACATTTAAGATATCATATTGTCATTATGTAAAAAATCATAGGCCTATATGCTGACATTGTCTTTTATCATTACAAAAGTTTTCAATTAATTTCATGCCTGGCAGAGTGCAGCATAATGATAATTCGCTGCAGAATTGCATGTTGATAAATCTGATAACACCAGCTTAGTGTGAGAAAAAATTTGGTTAGTTGCATACGTGATAAAATGCATGGCAATATCTCTATCTTTCAACAAAGGTTAATTAGCAATTCAACATCTTGTGAGAGTTCACCTGCTAAATCTAACGTAGAGCAATGGAAAGTAGCAATTGTATATGACGGTATAGTGCAAGCTGAAATTCAATTTACTCAAAACATGCTGCAGCCGCCCAGATGCATCCATCACAATCATAAATCCACTTATCGAAAACATCTGCTTCGAATTCTCAAATATTTGATTTTGGTTTGTAATCCGAGAATAATATCATAACTCTCTGTTGACGTGAATGCAAATTTCAATAATGCAATTTGTCTGTTTTCTTTCAGAATGTCAAAAGTCAAGTTTTCACCACGACCGGCATGTTAATTCTGGTAAGTAAGAAGTCCATATTTCAGAACACACTTTTGTTAGTCAAACAAACTCAAACAATGGGTCATTCAGCCACAGATGTTGGGAAGTTAGCCCATAACCCGTTTATTTATGTGTAAAGTTATGTAAATTGTAACCGATATCCGTCCTATTTATCATTTACTACTTTTGTAGTCATTCTTATTTGTAGTTAGCAGTTGGGTAGGCCTATATTTACACTTTATGTACACTGTAAGTAATCTAGTTCAAACATACACAACAAACTCATATTGATTTCTCCATAATGTTTTGTCGACCATTGTATAAGGCCACCTATCAATTAAATTTATCATCAACATATATCCAACACAAGTTTAGGCATTTCACCAGAATCTCGTATGGTTATTCAGAAAAATGTTTAATCCTATTTGAAATAATGAATCTGAACAGTTTTGTTAGATCAATATGCTAATTTCTTTTCTTCTTATGAAGTTTGGCCAGTGCAATTTTAAAGAACCTGTTAAAAAGTTTAGCAGTTATTATTCAAAGTTTTCATGATTTTTTGTCTTGATAATTGACACATTCGGTGTGCAAATTTTATGCTGCCTAATAGTGCCTAGATGAGAATCTAAGTGATGTTACTGCAAGGTTTTACAGTAAATGTTTGTATATCAACCCTAATTGGGCTATTTTTTTATTTCACAGTGTAGAAAAAAATTTGAAACGTTTCACTTCATCCGACTACATACTTGTAAATTCACAATTAATTTTTTTGAAGAAAGTATTGATGTTTATAGTCAAAGTAACAGTAGAAATTGTGAAAATGGAAATTCAGCAGATTGTGAAACTTTAAATAATGAAAACGGCGATGATCCATTGATTACTGAGTTGAAGAGTAAAAGGAAAAGAAACGCAAAGAATATATTCTTTGCCCATGTTAATGTTAACAGTATAAAAAGTAAATTTGAGTATTTTAAGCAAATTATGTCAGATGGTCTTGTTGACGTTCTTTGTATCACTGAAACTAAGCTAGATAGTTCATATTCCCAATTATTGTATAACTGTGACAATTACAAATGTTATAGAAAGGACAGAACTGCTCAGTCTGGCGGTATGATGATATATGTTAGGTCTGACATACCACATAACAGAATTGCTCAGCATGAAATAGCAGACAACTCATGCCACATTGAAAATATCCTAATTGAGTTTAATCTCAAAAGATGTAAATTGGTCTTAATATGTGTTTATAAAAACCCAAATGTACCAAAAGATATATTTATAAGACATGTCAAACAAATTTATGATGTCATGACTGACAGCAACAAAGAAAGTATCCTGCTTGGTGATATTAATGTAGATATGTCTGTAAACGACAACATTGTTGAGCAACAACTATGTGCTATGTACGATCTTAAAAACCTGATTACAAAACCTACATGTTTCAAAAGTGAAAAAGGTACACTGATAGATCCTGTTATTGTATCAAACAGTCGAAAACTCTGCTGTCCTTTTAATGTTGTATGTGGGTCAAGTGATTTCCACAATATGGTAGGGTGTATATTGAAACATAGTTTCCCATTAATTAAACCACATAGAATTCAGTACAGATCCCTAAAGAACTTTGATGAAATAGAATTTAAGAATGATGTTGGAGATATACCTCAACAGATCTGCAATATTTTTGATGACATAGATGACCAGTATTGGATGTTCTCAAAAATGTATATGTCTGTATTAAATCAGCATGCTCCCCTCAAAACCAAAGTTGTAAGGAGTCAGAAAATACCATACATGAATTCTGATCTAATGAAAGAAATGTATAAAAGAAACCACTACAAAAAAATCTACTACAAAAATCGAAGTCGCATGAACTGGGAGTCGTATAGGAAACAAAGAAATTATGTAACTTGTATGAGACGTAATGCTATCAAGCAATATTTCCTGAAAAGATGTCAAATATCCAACTCACCCAAAAATTTCTGGTCAACCATCAAACCATTTTTCACAGAAAAAGGTGTAGATTCTTTAGGAAGCATTATTTTAAAAGAATCAGATGATGTTGTGAGTGACCCCGAAAGTGTATGCGAAATATTTAATGACTACTTTGTAAACATAGCAAACAATATAGGAATGGCAGATAAGATGCTCTCTGATTGTGAAACTCTGAGTAATTGTTTGGTCTTTCACAGCAATCATCCAAGTATTACAAATATCGGTAATCACCTCCAATCAGAAAACAGAGCAATCACTCAGTTTAGTTTTAATCCAGTAACTGTAAACGATATCTGTGCACAACTCAAAGGTATTAATAGAAACAAACCAGCTGGCTTTGATTGCATGCCACCAAAAACTGTGCAAATTTGCCACAATGAGTTAGCTCACTCTATGACAACATTGATAAACAACTCATTCAATAATTGTCAATACCCTAAAGACATGAAAAGGAGTGAAGTCTCTCCAATATTCAAAAAGAAAGACTTTATGATAAAGGATAATTATAGACCAATTAATATCATAGGTATATTTCCAAAGATTTTTGAGGCAGTTATAGCTAAACAAATAGAAAACTTTATGAATCCTATGTTTAACAAGCACCTTGGTGCATACAGAAAGGGACATGGTTGCAGCCAAGTACTCACAGCAGCAATTGATAACTGGAAGAAAGCACTGGATGAAAACCATGTTGTAGGGATGATCTTAATGGATCTGTCTAAAGCATTTGATGCTATTCCCCATGATTTGTTGATAGCAAAGTTGCATGCTTATGGCTTCACAGTTGATGCATGTAATTTTATGTTGAGCTACCTAACAGATAGGACCCAACGAGTGAAAATTAAGGATAAAAGAAGCTCTTGGAAAACAGTAACCAGAGGAATTCCTCAAGGCTCATGCTTAGGCCCACTATTATTCAATATCTTCATTAATGACCTGTTTCTTAATATAAAAAAGGCAGAATTGTTTAACTATGCAGATGATAATACGCTCAGCACAAGCGGAAACTCCTTTGATATAGTCACTAATGTACTAATCCAAGATTCACAGAATGCAATAAAATGGTTTACGGAAAATTTTATGCAAGCGAATCCAAATAAATTTCAATTAATGTTTCTTAAACCGAGTCACTCCTCTATCGCTGCACCAGCCTTTTTGAAGCTAGATAATGCCACCATAGACACTGATAATGAAGTTATATTGCTTGGTGTTAGAATCGATAACAAACTAAACTTAGATTCACATGTATCTAATCTATGTAAAAAAGCAGCTCGACAATTAAAAGTTTTAATGAGATTTAAAGGTCTACTTGGTCCTAAAGAAAAAGAAGTATTATTTAAAACATTCATATTGTCAAACTTTAATTTTTGCCCTGTGGTATGGAATTTTTGCAGTAAAACATCACGCAATAACATTGAAAGAATTCAAGAACGTGCACTAAGATTTCTACTTATGGATTCGAGAAGCACTTATCCCGAATTATTGAAAAAGAGTGGATTCAAGACTCTACATTTGAATAGATTAAAGAAAATGGCTATTGAAGTTTTCAAATGCATCTATAAATTAAATCCCTCCTTCCTAAATGCAATGTTTCATGTAAAAGAGAATGTACGCAATTTAAGAGATCCATCTATTTTATTTGTTCCAAGATTTAATACGATAAGATATGGCAAAAAGACATTTACTTATTATGGTGCTCATTTGTGGAATTTGCTACCAAATGACATGAAACAATGTATTGACTTGGATGGTTTTAAAAATTTACTACATACTTGGGAGGGGCCAACGTGCTCATGTAATATATGTAATATGTGATATCTAAGTACTATAATTTTATAGTATAATTTTTTTATTGTTATTGTTACTGTTTTAATTGTTTTATTTGTTTTGTCACATAATAGCCACTGAGCTAATGTTTTCATTGTTAACCTTGTGACGTAAAATAAAGATTTTTATTTATTATTATTATTTATTATGTTCATTCTCTTACAGGAGTGGATAGATGAACGATTAGGAGTATTCAGATTTGGACCAGGTCATAATTAACGCTGAGAATATTTGGAAACCTGAATTTACTATTATCAATGGGTAATTGTTAGATAAAAGGACACACCAATTTTAAATAAGTTAGATGACCTGAATAGTCGATATGTTTGGATATAGTGCATAATAACATCAAGTTTTATTAATTCGAGAATTTTTGATTAATTAAAGCATTTTTCGTGCTCAAAATCATGAAGTTACTACAATTTCAATTAGTGTGAGTTGCAAGGCCACTTGCTACATAGCATTTCATTTTCCTCTGACTGGTCCTTGACTGACCATCAGCCAACTAGGGGTAGCTTAGAAACTACGTAGCAAGTGCTCCAAGCAACTCATACTTGTTAAAATTCCAGTAACACAAACAGTTAAAAACCTTGTGATACCGTATTTAGAATATGATTCTATAGGACAAACTGATTTATGTGGAACACTTTCGATATATTACTTTCATCAATAATTCAATGATTCTCCATCCTTGTTCGAGGTTTTGCAGTAATTTTCACTCTCTTGACAAACATCAGTTGATCAACCTGTATGAACAGCAATTGACAGAGATATGAGAAATACTAACACAAATTCATTTGAATTGTAGAGCGGAATCGATATGCAAGGATTACTCTGAATTCCAAGCAGACTATACATCCAAGATGAACTTGACAACCAGCCGCACTCGAATAATAGATGAATCTTACGAGGAGAACGGAGAATGGGATATACTAGATACAGCAGGGATCCGAGACGAGTTTGCATTCTACTGCGGCCCGGACCAGCGCTTCAGTAACATCAAGTTCACTGTGTATTTACGGAGACGTCACACCTTCTACATCATGAACGTCATCTTACCGGGCATCCTGACGTCTGCTGTTCTCCTCTCCATCTTCTTCTGCACCCCCGCCCAAAAGGTGCACATAGGTGTCGCCGCTCTCCTCTCCTTCCGACTCTTTCTGCGGAATGTGGCCGACACCATCCCTCGTACTTCTGACCATGTGACTTTGCTAGGTAAGCATAATGCTGCATTAGTCATTTCTAACCCCCATCCCTCTACCCCTGTGAAGTATGGGGAAATTTCTGATGAGTGGGTGAGGAAAAGTCAGGAGATCCCACACCTGGAGAAATTTCTGTAAAAACTGAATTCATTTTGAGGTTCGCCATTAAAAAAATTATGGTAAATGATATTTCTTTAAGTCTGATTGTCTTCAGATTTGGGTCACATCTGCCTATTGAAATTGTATGTTCTTGACTACTTTCTGATACTTATCAACCAACTTTATTATTTCAATCAATCAGGAACAACCCATTAAGGCATCAAAAACTCTTATTTGTTACATTTCATGCCATAACCACCATGACATTGTTTTCAGAATGCTTAATGTCTTCTAACCTTCCTTTTTTACGTTATTTGGGCAACAATTTAAATGTAAAACCTTGATAAGACAGAATATATCAAATTTTAGTTGTTCATATGGAAGATGCCTGTCACCATTATTGAGGCAGCTTTCAATATTTTTCTCCTGTCACCATAAAAGAGTCCTTGGTTTAAACAAAGGCTTGTCATTTGATGTTCCTTTTGTTGCCATTTTCTATTGTGTAAACTGTTTTTCATCATCATAATGAAATTCCACAAGTAAATTAATATTGATATCATATGTAGATACAGCAGAGACGCCAAGTTTTTACTTCTTTTGTTACTCGCATCAATGGTGTCTTATCTAAACTCAGCAATCTATCAAAGACATTAGAAAATTTGGAGCTCTTGGCAGATTGGCGATCCACTGGAAATATTATTTTATTATTTTCAATTTCAAAACTGGCTTTGCCACATCATTGACAGTTTTCTGATAAATGAAGGCTAAGGTTAATACGTATGGCATTCAACATGATATTAGGATGCTGTACAAATCAAAACATTTTCTGTTGGAAGTTTTTCTATCTTGTTGTGCCATGATGCCATTTTTGATGATTTTTTTTGTGTAAAATATATTGATAAGAAAGGTTTCACATAATTGTCAGCCCCAAAATGATTCAAGCTACAGAACAACCCAATAAATTTTCCGAGCTGATACCCTCACTTGCACTACCCTATACTCCCTGGCACATCCACTACTTTGCCCTCCCTTACTTGCCCTTGCCCTCCTGAGCAAACAAACCTCTTTACAACTGCCTGGTGTCCCCATCTCTTGCAATATGCTTCAACTACCAACTGCTGGTGATTCTTTAATAGCAATTTTGTTTAATTGCAATTCTCATAATTTCGTATCACTGAATTAATATAAAACCTAACTATATTTTCTTCTTTTTTAGGAATACTACTGGATTTAGTGAGAACTTATCACATATTAAATGCGGAATTTATGAACGTAAAATTACGTATAATTAATTATCCAAAAAGATTCCCATTTGTCTGACTTTGTATTTGTTGAGTTTATTGGATAACATAGTATATATAATTTATTTTTAAATAATATTTAGCACTGCATAATAAAGAAGTTTTAGCAATTCAGCATAAATTTCGAAAAAGCAATCTAGCCAAAGGAAAAGCAAAAATGTTTAAAGGAAACGTCACATGTATTGCAAAATTTTACCATCAAATTCAAGTGTGTCAAATGCATTTTTCAAATAGAAATAATTGTCCTACAGAGCCAAAACTTACATCAAATTGTAGGAAATTAAATTTCCAAAACATTGGTGTCAGTTTGGAATATGCTACACGGTAATTACGGCGCTATAACGCGCTTGTTATCCACGGTTGTTTAATAGATGAAATAGATGTAATTCCTAAAGAAAGGAATTGTGGCAAATACTGAAGCTATTTTTTCTTGAAACAACCAGATCTGCATGAAATCAATTTCACTTATCAAGAAATCCTGTGTCAAAAATATTCAGGTGAAACTCTGAATGGAATTTTGGGGGACTTGCTAAAAAGCGGGCTGAAAGTAGCGGGTAGCGTGGTAGCGGGTAGATTCTGATACAACACTGAAGCTACCTGAATCAACTCCACTCATGTAGGCCTACTTAATAAGTTAATTGCATCTTTAACTTTTGGGGGCTTGGTTAAACCAAGGTATATTGAGCGATGGGACTACTCATCCGCAGTGCAGATTCTAGTTAGCTCAGTGCACTAGGCACCGAGGTGGTCCCTTTCTCCACCAATGACAATCCTCTGACAGTTGTGGTTTGTTGTACAGCATTCACGGTTTCTCAGCTGCCTCCTATATAATCCGCTCCCTAGACAGCGTCACATTGTCGCTTGGTTAATTGAACCCTCCCACCGCTAGGTACCCCTTTTTATAATTTATTAGGACCAGATTGAGGTCAATTCATAATGCGAGTACCTTAGCCAATGTTGTCTATTAATGTTGTGTATTAATATTTATTAATGTTCCATAAATTGTTTAAATTTCTTGTAATGTGATGTACTCCTAAATTGCCATCTCTACTGTATCCATATTCCATAATTGTTGTTATATGAAATTACTGTATTACTATGTATGCTATTTTGTCTGAGTCATCCTGACATAATGAACTCTGAGCACCATATATGCTACTTTTGTCTGAGTCATCCTGAAAAAATGAACTCTGAGCACCAATACGCTTTTTGTCTGAGTCATCTCTATACAATGAACTCTGAGCGCCAAAAAATTATTATTGCACGCTGTCGAACAGCGGAGTCGGAGGAGCCAATTCAGCCGGAAACACTAGCATCAGTGGTACATTGCGGAGTCCCACAAACTCAGCCTGTTCGGATTCAAGGATTGTCGTGAAATGTGAAATGGAACATTTAAAGTGCCTTATAACTATCCTTTATTGGGTTGTCAAATTTCATCTGTAATGGCAATAGAAATTCCTCGGAGAAATTTGTAGGGGACGTCTGTCCAACTTCGCTCGTAATGGTATAGCGAGGGGGAGTATTCGTCTGGCTCTTCTTAAAATGAGCTGCGTTCAAAGTCCCACAGCCTTGGCCGGTCGGGCCTACGTGGCCTCTGCACGGCTTTCCACACCTCGAGCACTTACGATTCTTGTTGCCCATGATACCAGTAGAAAAACTCGCCTGTCTACACGGATTGACAATCAGGCAAGGAGTAGTCGCTCAAAATTGGAGGCAGCCCAGACTTTAGGCCACCATCCACTGCACACGTCGTATAACGGTAGAAGGCTGCCACTTTAGTAGACCACTGCTTAGATTCACACACACTTCAGACGACCAGGAATGTCCAAGAGCGGGTACGCTCCACGTGCACGCCACGTGTCTTCAAAATTCACAGAGCAGGGGCCCAGACGCGGCCGGACTGCCAGGAAACCACGACGACTCCAGACAACGTGTAAAAGCACAGGATACAACTCATTCAGCGCAGTGGTGTGTAAGGTACGATGTTCGATGATAATGAAGAATGGATGACAGGCCCAGCAGCAAGGCCTCGTGCAGTTAGTAGGTTAACAAACAGCTCCGTGTAGCGTGTTCAATTAACCAAGCGAGAATAGTGTAGACATTGATTTTGCTTGTTTTTTTAATGATTTTGATGACACGTATCTCTTTTGATATTCAGTTTGTCAAATAAAAGTTTATAGATGTATGTTAAAAAACACTACATGATGCATTGGGGCTCACTAATTTGTACAAGGCCTTTCTGCCCTAAATTGGTATTGAAGTTAATGGCAATTGAAGTCAACCACAAAAGAAGATAGACTCACATCAGTATAAGTGCAATCCGCTTGCAAAAGCCTGTCTTTTTTATATAAATTAGCAAAAGTCCTGAAGCAAATTGCTTGATTATCAGCTGATTGCAAGTAGCGGATGTAGAGGGGTAAAATAGGAGCGGGCAAGTAGGAGCGGGCAGACTAGTATGTTGTACTACTGTCAATTGAATAGCCCTGTGTTTGCCCAGGTTGCTTCTCATTGTTCCCTGTGCTACTTATGCATAAACCGGCTACCCGCTACCCGCTTTTTCTAACCCGCTTTTTAGTAAGTCCCGAATTTTGGTGAGCACTGGACCTTGAAAGTATAAATGCATTCATTGTCTCACAACAATAGAACTGGGTTATTTTACCTGAATTACACTAGATCTCAAACTTAATTTTAAAAAATGTATGATCCAAATTAAAACAATCCTTATTATATCTTAACAACATTGGCAGCATACCCAATTAATTTCAAATATCTTAATTTAATTATAATTATATTTCATTAATGCCATATAACTTGGATGCATGCAGTAAAAATGTCACTAAAATTGGTTAAATAAGTCATAAATGAAAAATATCTAAAAGTGCCATTGATGGTAAGGTTAATTTGTTCAATTATTATGACATAATTTACTTTTAATTGACTTGAGTGGAGGAATTAATGTACCAACATAATTGCAAGACATTGAACAATATTACAATTAACAGTTCCCACTGTTGTTGTGTTTTAACAAGCACATATAATGGCACAGCATCGCCCATGGCCCGCATGTTTTATCCTATGTTTATCCTATCCGTTAGCCAGTTAGCCAGTTTATCCTATCCATTTATCCTCTCCGTTTATCATATCTGTTTATCCTATCCGGGTATCCTACCGTTATCCTGTTTATCCCATTTATCCTATCTGTTTATCCTATCCATTTATCCTATCTGTTTATCCTATGTGTTTATCCTATCCGTTTATCCAGTACCCCATAAGCACTGGTGCATCCCATTTATCCTGTTTATGTTATCTATTTATCCTATTTGTTTATCCTATCTGTTTATCCTATCCGTTTATCCTATCAGTTTATCCTATCCGTTTATCCTATCCATTTATTCTATCCATTACCCTATCCGTTGACCCTATCTGTTTAACATATCCATTTATCCTATCCGTTATCCCGTTTATCCAATTTATCCCGTTTATCCTATCCATTTATCCTATCCGTTTATCCTATCTGTTTATCCTATTCGTTTATCCTATCCCTTTATCCCACCCGTTTATCCTATCCATTTATCCCATCCGTTTATCCTATCGGTTCATCCTACCCGTTATCCTGTTTATCCCGTTTATCCTATCCATTAATCATATCCGTTATTCTATCTGTTTATCCTATCCGTTTATCCTATCCGTTTATCCAGTACCCCATAAGCATTGGTTCATCCCATTTATCCTGTTTATCCTATCTGTTTATCTTATCTGTTTATCCTATCTGTTTATACTATCTGTTTATCCTATCCGTTTATCCTATCTGTTACCCTATCTGTTTATCCTATCCGTTTAACATATCCGTTTATCCTATCTGTTTATCCTATCCGTTTACCCTACCCGTTATCCTATCCGTTTATCCTATCCGTTTATCCTATCCGTTATCCCATTTATCCTATCCGTTTATCCTATCCATTTATCCTATCCGTTTATCCTATTTGTTTATCCCAGCCGTTCATCCCATCCGTTTATCCTATCTGTGTATCCCGTTTATCCTACCTGTTTATCCTACCTGTTTATCCTATGTGTTTATCCTATCCGTCTATCCTATCCGTCTGTCAACCCATCTATCCATTAAGCCATCCGTCAATCCATTCCTCCATTTATCTATCTATCCATCCTGTCTGTTTATCCTATCCGTTTATACTATCCATCTATCCTATCTGTTTATCCCAGCCATCTATCCTATCCATCTATCCTATCTGTCTGTCAATCTGTCTATCCATCCGTCTATCTATCATTCAATCCATCCATAAATCCATTCATTCATCTATCTATCTACGTTTCTATTTATCCTATCCGTTTATCCTATCCGTTTATCCCGTTCGTTTATCCCATCCGTTTATCCTATCCGTTTATCCCATCCGTATATCCTATCCGTTTATCCCGTTTATCCTACCTGTTTATCCCATCTGTTTATCCTATCCGTTTATCCTATCTGTTTATCCCATCCATCTACCCTGTCCGTCTGTCAACCCATATATCCATCAATCCATCTGTCAATCCATTCCTCCATCTATCTATCTATCTATCCTGTCTGTTTATCCTATCCGTTTATACTATCCATCTATCCTATCCTACTGTATATCCCATCCATCTATCCTATCCATCTATCCTATCTGTCTGCCAATCCGTCTATCTATCTATCTATCTATCTATCTATCTATCTATCTATCTATCTATCTATCTTTTGTTTACATGAGTGTATATTATAACCAGTATTTTATTTACGTAAATATAAAACAGATTTATATAATATATAGTAAGTTGCCCGTAGATTGGAGGGAAGAGAATAGAATAATATGAAATAGATACAATATAAGCCTGTGCTACCTGTATAATTAGTTGGAAAGATGCATGAACTATACTGAGATGCAGGAATTGCTGAGTTTCCCAGAAATAGAATGTGGTGCAAAGGGAGCAAGTGGCAAATGACTTGCAGGTGCTGCCCTCTTGTGTAATGTATGAATGAGCTGCTTGCAGTGGCCATTCTGTGTACTAAAACTCACCCTGTGGAAGGGAAAATGGCCACCACAATGCAGGCTTTTTGGACCTTGATAGCCTCTAAAACTGATAATAGTACATTTTCTAATATTGAATTAAAGTGAAAATACGAACCGTTGTGCACATCTACAATGGTATCAATGTGTTATGCATATGATAAGAACTTCCAGAGTGGGTTGGTTGAGGCCACAGCATTGGTAATTTCACCCCTTCAGTAGATTTCAGCACTAAAGCATAATCGCCCTATGCATAGCATAGCATGGGCGATAATTAGCACCAGAGGACAGGAGTGTAGGGGGTTTCCCCAGAAGGACATGGAAGTGAGAGCAAATGAGGGCTCTAGCATAGAGGTGAGTGGTTGGAAAGGAGGGCATCTTCCTGAGGGCATGGGATTTAGGAAAATTTATTGGGTTGTACTGTATAGTTTATGCGTTAATCGAATGTCTGAGGTACAAATCTTTGAACTCTTACATATTATATTTAATGGCCAATTTTAGAATGTTAAAGTTGTGGCTCCTTAAAAAATCTTTGATATTTCAAAATTTGGATGAAGATAGTAAACTTTGACTTCTATTGCTTGGCCGTTAAATAGTTTCCAAACCCAACTGTGACTACATAGCCAGCTTTTAGGATTGATTTTCTGCAGCTATTCCAGTAGCTGTATGCATAGACCTATTCAGGAAGATATGCTGCCCAAAGGGACTAATTCTTACTTCAGTAAGGTGTCTTTGAACATTTCAACAGACAGTTGTGCAGTTGGAGATAGGTATGAAATTGCTAAATTTCAATAAATGGAATAACTAAAATTTATAGATCAGGAGTAAGTCCTGTGCTTATTGCTAAATATTTTATGCACAGCATTATGACCCCCACCTCAAACAAAATTCTACAAGGCATTGACAGAAGGCACCGTCTTATTACTGTCTTTAAATGCACATGCACAGCGCGTGCAAATTAATTGTGAAGATTCTGAAATTCAATACATTCCAACTATGACTGGTGGGCATACCATGCATGCAAGCAGAGAATGAGAAGACAATCATGCGTTTGAGGAAGAAGTTTCTTCCTCAAGAGCAACTGAGATTCTCCTAAGAAGCAAAACTGTTTGCCCTTCAGCAAAGTGATCAAATATCAGGCAAAATGACAACTGAGACTAAAATGAACAACTTGATCAATTTTCACTAGTACAGATGGCATGCTGGCAGGTAGATTTGATAATAGCTCGTCCGTACACTTTATCAATTTGGCAGTACAGAATTTCTTATCATGGCATTGTATTGCCTTTGACAAGAAGGTCCAAACTGTTACTTCTAAAAATATAAATCCCAAGTTAATTACTTCTGCAAATTGTTAATACATT
The DNA here is from genome assembly GCA_026936325.1 of Platynereis dumerilii. Lineage (NCBI taxonomy): Eukaryota > Metazoa > Annelida > Polychaeta > Phyllodocida > Nereididae > Platynereis > Platynereis dumerilii. The sequence goes on along the minus strand of JAPTHN010000004.1, from coordinate 45,687,672 downwards.
TTGCCCATTACCTGAGTGACGCAGTTTCATCTAGAATGATTGCCCAAGGCACCAATGAAATTGAGAGAAACTGGATGTTATATCAATTTCATGTCAAATAAATGGTCTCAGTGATGAGTTGCTTTGCTTGCCCTCTGAAAACGGTTTGTCTAAACCAGACAAAACAACCACTTGTTCTTGTCCCTGCAAAATAATTTTGTATATCAGGTAAAATATTTTTGTAATATGGACAATAAAATTGTCAATCCTGATCAATTTTATGCGAAATTTCAAATTTCACCAAAGAAATGTAAAAATATTAGCATAATATCTTCTTTTGTCTAATATAACACAAATGAGTTCTGACATACACCAGCTAATATTTGTTTTGTCTGTTTGAAACAAACCATTTGTAGAGTATTTCCCAGAACTGTTGTTTCAGATCAGTTCAGTGGCTGTCTACTTAGGATAGTTCCAGGATGATGCGCAGGCCAGAGGGGACACATTTGGACTTGAGTCAGGTGCCTTTCAGCTATTTCTGTATAGAATGTTGTACATGCAGGAAAAGCAACCTCTCAGCTCTTGCATTTCTACATGTACAAAATAAAAACACGAAGGTTCACACAGTGTTTGGTGAGCTGCAGGAAGTAAAAATGCACACATTTAGGGCAATAATTATTTCTCTCACCATCTTTCATCTATTAATGAAGCTGTAAAGCTGATGAGATGCACATGAAAAAAATTCTGTGAAAAATGTAAAGTGTCATTCCTGCATTCACTAGCAATAATAAGGAGAGTTTTCTTGTGATTTCAGGAGATCATCATTGCAATATTCAGTTGTAGAACGTACAAATAGTTATCATAAAATGTTCAATCAGCCATCTTCTTGCATCAATGCTACAATAGTTCAACAGGCCCAACACGTCCTGCTTGATTAGTTTCATTGACAACAAATAATATTGGGTCTTGCTCTTCTCACCGAAGGGGTGAACTTTTGACCTCGACCATTTGACAAAAGTAAACTCCCTATTTGTCACACCAAAACAATTATTGATCAAAAGTTGTTTTTTTTACAGAATTCTTGTTGATACTGTACTTTCAGAAAAAAGGGCTACCAAATTATCATGTTATCTTGGCCATGGTAAAAAGGATTGCTATTCTCAGTGAAGGGGTGAACTTTTGACCTCGGCCATTTGATTCCCAGTTGTGACTCCGAAACCAAAACGATTATTGAATGAAATTTATATCTACAGATTTCTTGTTGATACTTTACTTAAAAAAAGCCAAGGAAATTACCATTTTCTCTTTGTCATGTTAAAAGGACACAACAGTCATTATACCATACCTAGGAGCCATCAGCCTATCAGAAGCCTGTATTTGGCTGGTATATATCATATATTCTTTGTTGTTCACTTATACGCCCATGGGAGTATATAGGATATATAAGCCTCATTGTTTAACAAAGCTCATAACACAAACAGCAAAACTGTACCAAACAGTGAATTACCGACAAAAGTTCAACAAAAACAAAACAAAAGTATTATAAAAACGGAACACCTACAACAAATCCGTTAATCCTTTAATTTGACCCCAATTTGGATTTTAATGTCATTATACCACTGTTTGCTTTTTTTGGCCAATCAGAAGGCAGGATTTCGCTCTGATATAATGCATATCACAGCTCATACACCTGACCATGATATTGCATGCTTGGCTGACTACAAGTTGACAAAATTGAAGGAAACACTGAAACAAAACTGACCAACAAAGGATTAAAACTGAATAACACAGACAGAAACGAGGAGGAAGATTGCTAGCGTCCAAAGGGAAAACCTAGTAAGTCACATTTTGGGCCAAATTGAGTTAAGGTCAAAATAGGACTTCTGAGACATGTCTCTATATATTTATTAAGTTTAGATTTTCGAGAAGTGGTCCATCATACCAGAATGACACTGGCAAATCCCAGTAAGTCTATCTCTTACTGCACGGAACGAAATTTAAATGTCAATTTTCTCAGAATGTCCTAAATGTGACCTACTAGGTTTTCCCTTTGGACGCTAGATTGAATCAAGTGTGATTGCTCTCAATAAAAAGGCTGTATTCACTCTTTTTTTATACCAATATCTGAAATAATGGTCAAATATTGGGTCACTTGATAAAAAAATAATTCTGGATAGGCAAGCTGCCAAAAAAATTGTGGAGCAGGAAACTAACAGTTTTGGCCCGATTTGGCAAGCTCAAAGAATTATTTTTTCTTCTTAATTCGGGGGCTGCCGTCCCCGAACCCCTGCTTTCTTCTTATTTCGGCAGCTGCCCCCGAACCCCTGCTCCTAGCTTTCTAGTATTTTTTCAAATGTATTTTGTAACTTCAACATCCAATTTTGCCCAGCGACTGTAATAATCTGCCTCACCAATGAGACCTTGGCTGGAAGGGCTCCACTATCGATTTTTCCATCTATCTATCTGTCGATCTATCTGTCTATCTGTCTATCTATCTATCTATCTGTAAAATTAATCTATGAAATTAATATATTGTGTTATTTCTATCTATCTATCTATCTATCTATCTATCTATCTATCTATCTATCTATCTATCTATCTATCTGTCTACAAAATTAATTTATTGTATTATTTCCTGAGAACAAAGAATTCTGACCTGTTGCCTTCAGGGCTGCCAACCTGCAAATGAACTGAGGAACATGAATGTGCAACAAATACAATGAAATGTTGTCAAACAAGAAGGATTAAATGGCAAACAAAGAGATTTAAACTAATTTGTTTTGTACTTAGTGGTATAAGTTAGATAACACCCTTGTTTGCAACGATTTGCAATAATCCTCGGGCTAAAGCCCTCGGATATATTGCATATTGTCACCAACGAGGGCGTTATCTATTACATAACACGACTAAGGGGTCAACCATATCAGATATCAGGGACGGGGAGGAAGGCTTGAAGTTGTTTTTTTTTTTTGAAAATAAATAATTCCTTGTCTGTCCAGTTTTGGTGAGATAAATAAATTCCTTTTGAGTAGTCTTGAAATAAGTGCTGGAGGTATTTCACTTGATTAAGAAACAAATATATGAGGACGTCATACACTGAAAATAAATGGACCCAATTACTGCTGCAGTTTCCATGAAATAAATAATTTAGTGTCTATTAAAACTCCCACCCCCCTTTCTCATCTGATGGTTGCAACCTTACAATCCAAATACCTATTCTTCGGATTGTTAACAATTTATCTTTTGCCTACAATTTTCCCCCTATATATATTTTTCTTCAATTCCCCTCCTCCTAATTTTTTACCGAAATTATTTGTTCCAATCTTTTTCTTTATACACTTTTTTTAGTTTCACATCACCTCCCTAAATTTTTTTCCAATTTTTTTTTTCATTAACATTTCCCCCCATATTTTTTTGCCATTTTCCCCCCAAATATTTCTTTTCACTTTTTTTTTCATCAAATTTTTTTCCTTACATTTTTTCCACATTTTGCGTTTTTTTTTTTAATGTCTTTTATTCAAAGAATTTTTCAGATGCTTTCATGTTATTAAATTAATCCCACGTGACAAATTGTTTGTAGCTGTTTTCTTTTTCTCTCAAATCCTTCTTGTTTTATTTTCTTTTTTAAATCTCTTCAGTTTTTGTTTTGTTTTGTTTGAGGTATAAGTCAGTTATATCCCTTGTTTTCGTGAATATGTGATAATCCTCGGCTAACCCCTCGGATATATCACATATTCCCTCAAACGCGGGATATAACTAGCACATATGGAGTCATTTATTGTGTAGCTTGTCCTGTTCTCTCCAATATGGCCTCTTCTTTCAGAGCCTCTGAGATGAAAATCAACAACGGACAATTGGACATGCAATATTGGTTAATCTCTTTGTTGTTGCCTAAGGCATTGTTTAACCCATTTCTTGCTTTTTTGCTTTCCTGTTCTGATCATTTTCTGATCAGGGTTGATCTGAATCCTGCATTCAATTGTCAGTGTCGCTTTCTTGCTTGCTTGCTTTTCTTTTCTGATCATTTTCTGATCAGGGTTGATCTGAATCCTGCATTCAATTGTCAGTGTCTCTGAATTGCTCAAAACTTGACGAGATCTGCTGCTATTTCAAAGAACCTCTTGAGCGTACCACATTAAATCCCATAGGTTCAGCCTTGTATTCAAGTCAGAGGCTTTATTTCCCTGCTGGCTTACCTCCATCCTACTCTGCAAATGCAAAGTCCAAAGTCTACAACATTTTTTTGCTAACGCCTTTGCATTGGGTACTCTTAATATGTAAATGGCACTGCCATGAAGTTCGCGCAGCATTGTCATAGAACTACTGCATTATCTTCGACCTGCAATGCAGAAGGCCAATTTATCTTTTTAAAGGATTAGGCAAATGGGCAGATAGATAAGATTTATAGATAGATAAGATCAGATCTATAGATAAGATTAGATAATTTAGATAGATAGATAGATAGATAGATAGATAGATAGATGGATAGATAGATAGATGGATATATAAATAGATAGATAGATGGATAGATAGATAGATAGATAGATAGACATAAATATAGATAGATAGACAGATTGCACTGACAGCTAGCTGTGTAATTCAAATCTATGTTAAATTTGGATCTATTATGTTAAATTGTTGATGTTACATAACTGAGACCAGTTTTAAAAACCATAGCTATTCAGATGACTGTTTACTATTAGACTGTCACATAATTTGTTGATAGTTGTATGAAAATTATGTAAGGTTAGCTTAAGTGTAGTTATGATTTCTTACTTAGTGAGCCATTTAAGTCATTAACTTTTGTACTGACTTTTAATTTTCAGTCACTTGTTACAATCAGGGGGTATGGAAATAATTATTTCCAATGTTGATACACATGTTGATTTAAATCCCTGAAATCTGTCATTGGAGGTTGTTATAGGACAAGACTGAAATTTTAAAGCTATTTTGGAAGATATTTAAGGCATTTTAATTATTTACCAAACTAAACTGTGACTAAACTATTAGCTCCACTTTTATGGCAACTACAGGCACTTCCTGTTCAGGCAGTCACTGTAGACAGGAGCACCATATAGAATGAGCTGTCCTTGTGCTAAGTGAGCCTCGCTCATGGCTGCCTTCGGCAGCCATGAGCTGCGCTCATAATATGTAAATGGCACAGCCATGAAATTCGCGCAGCTCTTTAAAAGTTTTTTTAGGATTTATGGTTTTACCATAACTTTCATATTCAAAAGGCAGTTATTTATGTTACTGTTTCAAAAAAATTGAAAGACGGATATATAGAAAAATAGAGAGAAATTTAGACTAGAAACTATTAGAAAGATAAAATAGATCAAAAATACAATATATATATAGATAGATAGATAGATAGATAGATAGATAGATAGATAGATAGATAGATAGATAGATAGATAGACAGATAGATAGATAGATAGATAGATAGATAGATAGATAGACAGATAGACAGATAGGATAGCAAATAAATAGGATTAAGAATAAATAGAATTGATAGTTAATCAGCTAATTATATATATATCTTTATTCACAAAAAGAAATAAAGATTGGTACATCAAATCTAGACAAGGATATTATACACCATAGAATGTTGGAGTTTGTATCCAAGCAAGAAGATGAAAGTTTATAAGTAAAAACTTACTAAAAAGGAAGACAACACTGAAAGCTGCCAAATTTAAGTCTATGCTAGATTGTTGATATTATATAATAGTGATAACAAAAACAATAACATGATCTGCATGTAGATTAATTGCTCACTGTTACATAATCATCAGTTGACAAAGATTATGTAACCTTAATTTTGTTATTTTTTCTTGTAGTCTGTTTTGAAATGAAATGAATCACATGTTAATAATTTAATTTAGCTTGTCAAAGCTTATAATTAACTATTCCATAAAAATAATAGATACAGGGAATATCAATGGAGAAAATTGAATTTTTAAGACACTTTTGAATATGAATATGTCATGTTTTGTTAAATTCGAAACTAAATCATTGATAAGAAGCTGGTCCCACTTGACCTAATTTCCTACTGTCGACCATTGATGTTGAGACCATCACTGCACAGATTTTTGAAACCTTTCTTGTGCTAAGTTTCGCTTCGCGAAACGGCCTTCGGCCGTTTCGCTGCGCGAATATTAAGCAGATAAGCCATGCCAATTATTGGTCATTGAAGATTGAAAGATTTTTATTTGTAATATGAAGTTCAAACAATATTTTTCACATGCACAAAGCTTTTATCTTAATCACTATTTCAATGCTTATCACAACATTCATAGATAGCAACCATCATTAAAATATACATCATAAATATCATCAGATCGCAATTAACTTGCTGGTGTGATACATTCATGGGTGTCCTCATTTGAAGCTTTAAACTATTTAATTATGTAAGGTTTATGGAATAACTATAAATTTATTGACTTGGATTTCCAGTGGTCCAGGCATCCAAAGAGAGTTCTTTGTTGACAATGATTTACTACAGTCAGTTCTTTGTTGACATGATCATATTGCAACAATCTGACTCATATTATCATGGGGCATTATGGCTGTTACATGGTAAATGTTGGTTAATGACGCTGAAGTCCACATACTCATCTGACCTGACAGCAAAATGTGTCTTAATTCTCATTCTCTAATATATTGTCTATGTGACTCCATGTGATTTGACATATTGGTTCCCATGGCAACAGTAGCAACATTCCATGAGATCTGATCTTCAGCTCATCCCATGTTGTAAATCATGTTACAAATCACCTGCAATCACTTGGCAACGGGCAATTTAGTTGAGAATAGGCAAAACAGGAGCTCCCTGGCAAATTCCTTCTTATCATGTGTCATGCCATGTCATCCTCTGTCATATCAATGTCACATCTTGTGGCAAATAAAAGGAGAAAACTAAATCATAATCAGGCAATGTAAGATTGTCAAATGATGAGCTTGTCACTTCATTTTTTTTTTAAATCACTGCCTCCTTCCCTTTAAAAGAATTATATGTCATTTTGCACATTGCAGAAAATATGACTGTTCAGCATTCAGCATTTCATGAAACATGAAGAGGCTGTCAATTACAATTCTTTACAACAGAACTTTGACTTCTGGAGAGGTAGAATTACATAATAATTTTATGCCACAAATAGGCTGATGACATGTGTCTTGGACCAATATTCCAATGCAGATGGTGAAGATATAGCCTGATTGTGCATTCTGTCAAAATGTGATTCGCTTAACTATCCCTGTTTTCATTTACCCAAGAAGATGCCAGCACTTTCTTGATAAATTTACTGACCAACAACAGGACCAAACAACTGCCCACCATGTTTCCTGATTTCCTCTGGGCATGTCCTGCAGTCCCCTGGATACCTGAACACAACACAGGTCTGGCAAGGAAATGAACTCTGATAATTATTGGATTGTCTCCTGGCCTACTTTAAAGCAGTAACATTATAGGCATGAATGAAATTAAGTTCAGTTCATAGTTGAACTGGCAGCGGGATCCAAGCCATTCAATAATTTAAAGTGTAAAATAGTTATTTTCATGAATTATATTACAATAATCTAGCATCTCTTCAGTATCGTCTGCTGTACGTTATTGTTTTGCAAGTCTGTCTGAGTAGTAGTTATAATAATCCATGATTGCATTTCTTGAGTCTCATCCACTATAGACAATCTAACACACCAGAAGATAATTATGAGTAATTGGAGAAAGAACTGATGCATTTCTCACATTAGTCATGTGGAACACATCAGCTTCCCTGAATCATTAAAGAGTGATCAATCTGCTAGCAATTAATAGCATAATGCAGCAAAGAAGAGTTGGATGATGGCACCTCAGTTTCATCTTCAAACACAAGAGAGAAAGAACTCTTTTGGAAGTAATTGTCTTCCAAGTTTTCTTGCCAAAAAAAAGACGGTCTGAGTTGGACAACCATGCAATGCCAGGAGCCATTTCATTTTCAAAATCATTGAAATCAATAGTTTAGTATGTGAGTACATAATAATTTGTTTGTGCTTCGAAATTCAATATTTTTAACATATATGTATTCAAATCTGACTCATTTTCATTTTCCTTTTTTACAGAACTTCATCAGGCATCTCAGTGGATGTATTTTCAATACAACAATTTTATAAACAACATCTGCAACATGTTTTCCCTGGTTTCCAAACATCACCATGTTTGATTTTGGTGATTGGATGTTTGTGCATTCTCTCCGAGTGTCATCCAATCTTCTGCATCAGCATGTTCGTATTCTCCCCACAGTATCCAACTCCTGATTGAAGTGTGTGGAATTGCTGAGGACCTACAAAGTATGCAGTATGAAGTTATGTATGAGCCCATTCAATACCCCTAATAAGCTAATATGTTACAAGAATATCATTGTCCGCTTCATCTGTAAAGTGATAATATTGACAACAATTTGATAATGTACTTCTGAAAAAAGAAAACGCATAACAACTTGGGCAAACTGTATGAACTTGGACACAAAACACAGGCAAAGGTTGTAAACTTTGTATAGGTATGTCTTTTCTGGATAAGGGCTGGTTTAAAACAGAATTTCATTGGCACATCCTGGCAGGAAGCAACTCTATGTAACAAGAGTCAACAGCAGCTATGTTTGGAAATGTTTAACTCTAATGCCAAAACCAAAACAGAAAGACCAAACAGCTAGTCTCCTTGTTGTCTAATTTCCTTCTGGACATCTCCCTATAACTCCCCTGGATACCAAAAATTCAGCACAGGTCTGGCAAGCCAATGAGTGTCAAGCAAATATTGGTGTTGTTCGGCAGCATCTGTGATGGCTAATAGACGTCAATGATGCTATAAGCCACTTTTTTTTTTTCTCTTATCAAAAATGTGATCAAAAGTTGCCATTTTATAATCCGCATCTATGGTCAAGAGTGTATATTACAAGTTCTGCTGGAATTACTCCTTGTAAGCTTCTCATTCTTCTGAATTAATAAAAGTGATCAGTCTGGAAGTGATTAATAACAGAGAAAATTAAGCGGAGGAACATGGAACATTATATTATATAGAGAGGGACTTACAAAGTATCAGAATCTGATGTGAAGGATTGCGTACACTATTTAGCCATATTTATTCTATAGTAAACCAAGCCTCATCAATGAGAAACAGTCAATATCACATCCATTCATTGTGAAACTTGTCAGGTTCCAACATGGACCTCTGAGATGAAAGTCACAAATGGGCAATAGGACATGGAATGGTGGTAACTGGTAAGTCCATGGGTTGTTGCCAGACGCATTGTTTAACCCATTTCTTGTTTTCTTGCTGATATTTTCTGATCAGGGTTCAGTCAAAGTCCCAGCTTTCGATTGTGAGTGTCACTTTTCCCAATAGCTCCTGCAATGTCTTAAAACGGTTTTTTTTGTGCTTACCAGTGCCTCTAAGTGCCTGAACGCTTGATGAGATCAGCTGCCATCACAAAGAACCTCTTGAGCGCTAAATTCCAACAAGTTCAGCCATGAATCCAAGTCAATGAGGCTTCATTTCCCTGCCAGCTCAGCAATTTCCTTCTCTTCAAATGCAAAGCCTAAAGTCAACAACATTTCTTGGCTAACACCTTTGAGTACCCATCTCAAGTAGATAAGACGTGTCAATTATAGATGATGAAGATTTAGTGATTATTTTCTGCAATATGAAGTACAAACGAATGTGATTGAAAATCACAGCCGTGGATACAGAAACATTATTTCTCACACACATAAATATTTCTTTTAAATCATTGAAATTATTATCAAAACATCTATTAAATTTTCAACCACAATTTCAAAATGATCTAATTATTTAACTTTATCATAAGATTTCAGTTTGCTTGTTCGTGTGCTAGTTCATTTATCTCGGACATAATAGCTCTTACAAGCTTGGTGACGTTGAAGTCAACATACTCATCTGACACTGCAGAACAACACGACTTAATTCTAATTCTTTAACATTGCCAATGTAACTCCATGTGATTTGACATCTAGGTTCCAATGGTAACAGTAGCAACATTCCATGAGATCTGATCTTCAGTTCATCCCATGTTATAAATCATGTTACAAATCACCTACAATCACTTGGCAATGAGCAATATAGTTGACAATAGGCAATACAGGAGCTCCCTGGCTGATTCCTTCTTATCATGTGTCATGCCATGTCATCGTCTGTCATATCAATGTCACATCTTGGGGCAAATAAAAGGAGAAAACGAAATCATAATCAGGCAATGTAAGCCTGTCAAATGAAGAACTTAATTGTTACTTCACTTTTTTTTTAATCACTGCATCCTTCTTTGTTAAAGAACTCTATGTAATTGTACCAAGAATTGCAAAAAGTGGAAAAGTATTAATTTTCAGCATTTAGCAATTCATGAAACATAAAGAGACTGTCAATTATAATTTCTTACTGCAGAAGTTTGACTTGGACCAATACAGATGGTGAAGATATAGCCTGATTGTGCATTCTGTCAAAATGTGATTCACTTAACTATTCCTGTTTTCATTTACCAAAGAATTAGAATTAGAATTTATTTTTCACACACAGTACATTAATTTTAGAAATATATGCATTATTTCAGAATCTTTAAAAATGACAAGAAGATGACAGCACCTTCTTGGCAAATTTACTGACAAACAACAGGACCAAACAACTGCCCACCATGTTTCCTGATTTCCTCTGGGCATGACAATGAACTCTTTGTTGGTATCGTCTCCAGTCTACTTTAAAGCAGTAACATTATAGGCAGGAATAGTTCAGTTCATAGTTATCTCGCAGAGGAACCCAAGCCATTCCCATGTGTGATTGACAAGCAAACATTTCTGAAGCTAATTTAAACTGTACAATTTTCTGACTAAGCAATATAATAACTATAATAATCCACCACTTACATTCCTTCAACATCATCTACCATTAAACTGTAAAACACACCACGAGATAATTATGAGAAATTTCAGAAAGAACTTTTTATACATTTCTCACGCGGAACCCATCAGTTTCCCTGAATTATTAATGAGTGATCAGTCTGCAAGTAATTAATGACAGAATGCAGCAAAGAAAGCTGGAAGATGGCACATCATGAGGCTGAGTTTTCAGCTTCAATGACAATAGAAAAAGAACTCTTTCGGAAATAAAAGTGTTTTGAGTTTCCTGAAAAATGCTCTGAGTTGGGTAACCAATATTGGACATTACTTAATTTTCAAAACCATTGGAATCAATGGTTTAATTTGTGAGTATTTAATAATTTTGTTTATGCTTTGAAATTCAATATTAGACCTACATGTAGGGGGAACTGGGACTCATTGGGACGCTTTTAACGTCTACTAATTTTGCCCAATGCCGAAAGCTCTGAAGAACTCAGCAGTTTGCATGAATATCACCAATATTGTTGAGCTTAAATGCAAGGTATAATAAACTAGACTGTATATTCTTTTATTGACATCTATAAATATCACAATTGATACATATGTCATTTGTAATGGGAAAAAATTTAATAAAATATGTGAAAATTGTATTAATTATATACAAGATTAATTATATACATAAAATTGATTATACACATGTTATAAATAGCTAAAATCAAGTGAGCATAATGATACAAACATATACGAGTAACAGTACTTTTAGATAAAAAGAGCACTCAGCACAAGATTAAAAGAAATACAAACTAGGTTCCAGCCACCCAAATAGTTATAAAAAAAATAAAGTAGGTATCAAACACCAATTAATATAGATAACAGTCAATAAAATACACACACCACTGATACTGATCACTTACAAATATTTCAGCTTATTAAGAAAATTATGATTAATGATATATATAAGACATAATCAAAAGAGATACAAGTTAACCGATTTATAGAATAATTAATAATGCTTGATATTTCATATTTGAACATTATTTACAAAACATGCATCAAATTACATACATTGTTGCTTTAATATTGATCGTATTGCTATACTGAATAGTTAATTTTATGTTAGAGATAACTTATTTCTTAAAGTGTACATTGTATGCTTATTATCATAGTTATCATGATTGTGTTTATAAGTGACCATGTGGATGTAGGAGATAAGTTGCTTTAAATTTAAACATCAGCCTGAAGTAAAAATTTCCCTAAAGTATTCAGTAGGTCAGGTTCCTTACTTTTCATTATTGATGTGAACTTGTCACTGTCATTCAAAGATAGAAAATTGTTGATAAATTTAGCAGCTGTTGAAAACAGGTTTTCACGGAACGATTCATTAGCAGGGCATACAACAAGGCAATGGATTTCATCCTCCACCATATTTAATGAACACTTTTCACATATTATATTTGCTGCAGGAATCACTGGCTTTTGATGTCTGCCTATTTCAATTTGTAGACTGTGAGAACTTGTCCTGAATCTGGCAATCTTAGTTAACACCTTGCGGTTTTGTCGCAGCCTGAGATATGGCTCTAATCTACAGTCAGTTTTAAAAAGCTTATATGTTCTAAGTTTTGGTTGTTGAGTACTATCATTTATAGATATGAGTAATTGTTCCTGTTCTATTTCATAAAGTTTTGATTTTACAGTTCTACATATGCTGTCAATGTCTAAGTTAGTATTGTTACTTGTTTCATATTCAATGTTACAAGTGCTTAAAATGTTTATTATTTTACTGAACCAATTAGTTTCATTAGCTCTGTTCGTATGATTATCTTTCTGAATTTGTAGACATCTCCTTAACAGGCTACCATCTGGTGCATTTTCTAATCTCATCCAATAATTGATCATTCTAACTTTTTGTCTAACATGCAATGGAAATCTTCCAGTTTCACCATAAACAGCCAGAGATGGCGTTTGTTTTCTTACGCCTAACATACGTTTTAGATAGCCAAGTTGCAGAACTTCTAATTCAGATACAGGTTTTTCACTACTCCATATTTCACTGTTGTACTCAAGGATCGGTAGACTGCACCTTCCCTTTTGCAGCCAGAGAGTCGTAAAAATTACTGTCCCAATGTGCACCGGGTGGCACAGCCGGGACACATTGGGACATCAATTAAAGAATCATTTTAACACTCCATGTGCAATAGATATCACATATAAGTAGTGCGCGAGACAATATACAGTGCATTAACACCTTGTAGTGCCAATAGTTCATAACTTTAAACAGTTTTAAACATTTAACATAAACTGTCCTGGGTGCGGACATCTACATAAGTAACACACAGTGCTTTGCGACAAATTTGTTCACAGAGCATGGTAATCCACTATACCTCTATTCACTATGGCCTGAATACCTGTTGTGTGCCCTCCCAGGTCATTCAGTTGCCTTGGACACTTAAATTCTGCCATATTAAGTGCGTCCCAATGTGCCCCAAATTCACTGTCCCAATGAGCCCCGATATGACTTTTACACCAAAATGCTAATTTCTCGGACAACAGTGGGTGTGTTTATCACGATAGCAATTCATAACTGTTCGTTACGATATATAAAATTCATACAAGCACTGAGAAAGCCTCATTGTTTATGGTTTGTCCACAGAATGGTTCGAATTGAACCCGTCCATGTTTACTTTAGTAGTAGGAAAACAAACTTTTGCTCGCCATACTTCGGCATGTGGCTGTAATTTGTCTATAAAACCATGGAAACATCAGGATGTGAAATTACAAGATATGATGGCACTACCATATCATATACCTTGCCAGGATCCAAGAAAACCCCACCGTCCCACAGTGCCCTGCATCCCAATGTGCCCCCGTTCCCCCTATATTTAGTATAATGAATAAGAACATTAAAATCGGACATCTTAATTTTTAATCTTTTACAGAGATTAATCAAGCTTCCCAGTTGATGTATTTTCAATGCCGCACTTTTATAAATAACATCAGCAAAATGCTTCCTGCGGTTTCCAAACATTTCCATGTTCGATTTTGGTGACTGGATGTTTGTGCATACTCTCCGAGTTTCATCCAACCATCTGCTTCTTTATGTTCCAATTTCCAAAGAGGATTATCCAGCTCCTGATTGAAGTGCGTGGAATCACGACTGACACAATATACATATATGAAGTTATGAACCCATTTCAATACTCCCCGTCTGATCTGTCCCAAATAAGCTACAAGAATGCCATTGTGTACGTCATCTGCACAGAGAGAATGTTGACAACAACTGGATATTGTACTTCTGAAATAAAACGTAACAGCAACTATACCAACTGTACGACTTTGAAACATAAGACATACAAAGTTTGTGAAATTTGTTTAGGTTTGTGTTTTCTGCATGGACAAGGACTGGTTTAAAACAGAGTTGTCACCAGCGCATCATGGCAGGAAACAGGTTGAAGTAACAAGTGTCAGCAGCACCTTTGTTGGGAAATGTTTGACCTCTACTGTTACAGACAAACAGAGACTGAATAGCTAGCCTCCTTGTTACCTGATTTCCCTCTGGACAGCTCCATATAACTCCCCTGGATAACCAAAATTCAGCACAGGTCTGGCAAGCCAGTGAGCTCCAAGCTAATAGTGGTGTTGTTCTGGCTGATAGATGTTGATGATGCTATAAGCCTGTTTTGTTTTTTGTTTTTTCACGAAAAAAAATTCTCGTATCAAAAATGTTATCAAGAAGGTGTTATTTCATAATCCATATCTGTAGTCAAGACTTCATAAGACAAGTTCTTCTGGAATTCCTCTTTGTCGTCTTCTCATTCTTTCTGAATAATAAAAGTAATCAGTCTGTGAGTGATTAATGACGGAGAAAACACAAAGTGGAGGAAGATGGCATATCATATGAGACAGAGAGACTAGAAAAGTTTTTCTAGGGACTCTTCCCTGCTAATGGCAACGATGCATTGTGTATACCTTTTTTATCGCCATATTGATACCTTAATTGAAATTGATTATCTATTATATACATGCCATTGCATTTGTTTAGCTTAATTAATTAACTGTCGATTTAGGAATGAAGGACCCAGATATGAAGAATGTCATGCAGTCAGAAAATGGAAATATAATTTAGTGCTTTGCATTGCAAGTAGAAGTCACGAGACAGCCAGTAGAGGCAGGACATATTGTCACAATAGTTCACCAGGCCCAACACGTCCTGCTTTATTAGTTTCATTGACAACAACCAATATTGGGTCTTGCTATTTTCACTCAAGGGGTGAACTTTTAACCTCAGCCATTTGACAAAAGTAAACTCCCAGTTTGTCACACCAAAACAAAAACTGACCAAGACAATTTTAGAATGTTAAAGTTGTGGCTCCTTAAAAATCTCTCTATTCCAAAATTTGGATTCTTACTTCAGTAAGGTGTCTTTGAGCATTTCAACAGATAGTTACAGTTTTTCAATAAATGGAATAACTAAAATTTATAGATCAGGAGTAAGTCCTGTGCTTATTGCTAAATATTTTAAGCACAAGATAATGACCCCCTCCCAGATAAAATTCTACAAGGCATTGAAAAGGGCACAGTCTTATTACTGTCTTTAAATGCACGTGCATTAATTGTGAAGATTCTGAAATCCAAAACATTCCATCTATGACCGGTGGGCATACCGTGCATACAAGCAGAGAATGAGAACACAATCATGCATTTGAGGAAGAACTTTCTTCTCCAAGAGCAACTCAGCTTCTCCTAAGAAAAAGCAAAACTGCCTGACTTTCAGCAAAGTGATCAAATATCATCCAAAATGACAACTGAGACTAAAATGAACAACTTGATCAATTTTCACTAGTACAGATGGCATGCTGGCAGGTAGATTTGATAATAGGTTGTCCATATACTTTATCAATTTGGCAGTACAGAATTTCTTATCATGGCATTGTATTGCCTTTGACAAGAAGGTCCAAACTGTTCCTTCTAAAAAAATTCCTCCCAAGTTAATTGCTTCTGCAAATTGTTAATACATTTTGCCCATTAACTGAGTGATGCAGTTTCATCTTAAACGATTGCCCAAGGCACCAATCAAATTGAGAGAAACTGGATGTTATCAGTTTCATGTCAAATCAATGGATCTCCAGAAACAGGATCACACATGCATGCATTCACTCTTATAAAACAGATTGTTTAGCAGAAGTTCACCAAAAAATATTTGCTGAACTGAACCAATAACAGAAATACTTGTTTATTTCATCATTTGACACTCATCAGCTCATCTCCTTTTGTCTCATCTCATCCCACCTCATCTCATCCCATCTGGAGTGCCCAAAAATCAAACTCTTAGTTTCTCTGGGTACCCCTCCAACAATCTACTGTATACCACTTTCAAGTTTATGTAATGATGTAAAGTTCCACTTTGTTGGTAAATTAATTGTCTATCTATATATCAGGTAGACTATTTATGTAAAATAGCCAAGGAAATTGTAAGTCCTGATCAATTTTATGTGAAATTCCAAATTTCACCAAAGAAATGTAAAAGATGGGCATAATATTTTCTTAAGTCTGATTTAACACAAATGAGTTTAGACATACACCAGCTAATGTTTGTATTGTAGTCTGTTTGAAACAAACCATTTGTAGAGTGTTTCCCAGAACTTATGTTTCAGATCAGTTCAGTGGCTGTCTACTCAGGATAGTTCCAGGATGACGTGTAGGCCAGAGGGGACACATTTGGACTTGAGTCAGGTGCCTTTCAACTATTTCTGTAGACTGTTGTACAGTGTACAATGTACATGCAGGCATGCAAAGTAACCTCTCGGCCCTTGCATTTCTACATGGACAAAAAATAAAAACACAAAAGGTTCACACAATGTTTGATAAGTAGCAAGAAGTAAAAATGTCACAAATTGAGGACAACTTCTCTCTCCATCTTTCATTTCACTAATCTTGCATCAAATAATACTTAATTATCATTAAACCGTTAGTAACACAAAAATGTAGCTAAAAGATAAGCACATGTGTGATGGTATCAGGATGAATTTAAAACATCGCTACCAGATGCTAAGGATCCCATGCAGTGATAAGATGGCCACCATTCAAGGCTCCAAGTAGAGGGGCTACTGGAGGAGGCAGAACAAATTACAATAGTTCAACAGGCCCAACATGTCCTGCTTGATTAGTTACATTGACAACTACTAATATTGGGTCTTCCTATTCTCACTCAGAGGGTGAACTTTTGATCTTAGCCGTTTGACAAAAGTAAAGTCTATCCAAGTTCCTTTTGACATAATTATATCAGGATAAAACATTCGGTCACTTTCGATACTTAATATTCAGCCCAGTCCTATTAAAAAGATCTTTGATCATTGCCGCAATGTATTGTGCAACATGTCATATTCGATCTGGAATAGTCACTACTTTGACAACTTCTGCGATGCTGTTGAGTCTTGCTATTCCAGATTGAGGACTGTTCATGTTTGCTGTTGCTGAAGGCATTTTTTAACCCGTTTCTTTCTTTTTCAGTTTCTTGCAAACCTTTTTTTCTGATCACGATTGATTTCGAATCTGGCCTTTGATTGTCAATGTCACTTTGCCCCATAAAACCTCTAATGTCTTGAAGTACTTCTTTGTGCCAGTTAGTGCCTCTAAGTGTCTCTGAATGGCTCAAAAGCATGACCAGATCAGCCGCTGTTTCGAAGAGCCTCTTGAGTGCTAAATCCCACAGGTTCAGCCATGAATTCACGTCAAAGGCTTCATTTCCATGATGGCTTACCAACATGCCAATCTGCCAATGCAAAGTCAAAAGTCAACAACACTTGGCTAACACCTTTGCTTTGGGTACTCTTCTTAAACAGCTAAGCCATGCCAATTATTGGTCATTGAAGATTCAAAGATTTTTATTTGCAATTTGAACTTCAAACAAATGTGACGGAAGTACATAGACATGGATACAGAAACATTATTTCCCACAGACATAAATGTTGTTTTTTTTTAAATAAAAATGCTTATCACAACATTCATATTATTCAGCCATCATTTAACCGGAGAGAGTTCTCTGTTTACAATGATTTACTTCAGTGTTGAAAGAGTCCTTTTTTGACATGGTTTTGGTTTTATTACAGCCATGCAAATTATGTTATCTTGGGGCATGATGACTGCTCATCTGACCTGGCAGCATGACTTATTTTCTTAATTCTAGTTCTGCGACATTGTCAATACATGTGGATGTGACTCCATTAGATTTGACGTCTTGGTTCCCATGGCAATAGCAGCATGCAGTATTCCATGAGAAAAATCATGTTGCAAATTACCTGCAATCACTTGACAAAGAGCAATAGAGCTGACAATAGGCAATACAGGAGCTCCTGTTTTATTCCTTCTTGTAATGTGTCATGCCACATCTTATACTGTGATATAAATGCAACATCTTGTGTCAAAATGGACAACTTAATCAGTAGCGCAAGCTCGTTGAATGTTTGTTTCAGTTTTAAAGTGCTCTGACTGTCATTATTCGAGACTAGTTCAGTGGCTGTCTACTTAGGATAGTTCTAGGATGACGTGCAGGCCAGAAGGGACAGTGGGACACATTTGGACTTGAGTCAGGTGTCTTTCAACTATTTCTGTACACTGTTGTACATGCAGGCAAAGTAACCTCTAAGCCCTTGCAGTTCTATATGTACAAAAAATAAAAACACAAAAGGTTCACACAATGTTTGAAGCTGTTTGATAAGTTGCAAGAAGTAAAAATGTCACAAATTGAGGGAAATTTATCCATCTTTCATCTGATTAATCAACCCTTAAAAAGCTGATGAGATGCACGTGGAAAAAAACACTGTGTGAGAAATTCAAGGGTCATTCCTGCAATTAGCCTAATAAAAATAATACGATTTTTGTTTTGGTTGCAAGAAATTATCTTTGCAATATTTAGTTGAAGAAAGCATTTATAAACAATTAAAACAAATGTCATCTTGCATCAAATAATATTCAATTATCATTAAATCACTAGCTACACAAAATGTAGAAATTGGATTAAATCTTTACAAGCTGAAAGATAAGAGCTCGAGACAAAGTGATGGTATCAGGATGAATTCAAGACATCGCTACCAGATGCTAAGGATCCCATGCAGTGACAAAATGGCCACCATTCAACCCTCCAAGTAGAAGGACTCCTGAAGGAGGCAGAACCAATTGCCACATTAGCTCAACCAGGCCAACACGTCCTGTTTGATTAGTTTCATTGACAACAAACAATATAACGTCTTGCTATTCTCACTGAAGAGGTGAACGTTTGACCTCGGCCATTTGACTAAAGTAAACACTTTCCCAGTTAGTCACACCAAAACAATCATTGATCAAAAGTTTATTTTTTACAGATTCCTTCTGGATATTGTACTTCCAGGAGAAAAATGTCACAAAATTACCATATTTTCTTCTTCATGGTAAAAAGGACACAACAGCCAATATACTGTAGGCCTACCACCTGTTACTGTGTAACTTGTCAGGCTCTCTACAAAGTGCCTTCTTCTTTGGGAACCTCTGAAATGAATGTCAACAATGGACAATTGGACATGCAATAGTGGAAAGTCCCTTGGTTTGTTGCCTTAGGCATTGTTTATTTCTTAACCCTCTTCTTGCTTTCTTGCTTTTCTGTTCGGATCAGAATCTGACTTTCAATTGTCAATGTCGCTTTCCCTGGCAGTGCTGCCAATGTCTCAAAGATTTTCTTTAAGTGCCTATAAGTGCCTCTAAGTGCCTCTGAATGGCTCAAAACTTGACGAGATCAGCTGAAGTTACAAAAAACCTCTTGAGTGCTAAATCCCTATGTTCAGCCATGAATTCAAGTCAATGAGGCCTCTTTTCTCTACCGGCTTAGCAATTTCCTTCTCTTCAAATGTAAAGCCTGAATTTAATAATTTACATTTCTTGGCTAACACCTTTGAGTACTCTTATCCAGCAGATAAGCCACGTCAAGTATTGATGATGGAAATTTAATGATTATTTCTTGCAATATGAAGTTCAAACTAATGTTATAGAAGAGCATGGCCATGGATACAGAAACAATACTTCTCACACACATAAAGATTTATTTTAAATCATTACAGGAATTATTCTCGTCGAAGTGGACTTCTCCACAGCTATTTTGTGGCAGTTTGCTTGTATATGACATTTGGTGGATAACTACTCTTGTGATCTTTTATCTGATTCAGTAGTAAATTAATTTGCATTTATGAATGGAACTATAGAGCTCAATTTTTTCACTGTTTTTGTTGTTTTTGACAGTGTTTCATTGTTGGTACTCAAATTTGAAGTAAACTTCAACACTATGTCCTGCAAAATGATGATAACAACGTAGATCTATATGTTTCAACCATAATTTTAAAAAATCCTTTTTTTTTAACTTTATCATCCAGTTTGCTTGCTGGTGTATTGCATTCATGAGCTGTCCTGTAAAGTTTTCTTCCTTATTCTATATTTAATCTGGCCATGTGTCAAATACACTGTTGTCTTCAAATTGGCTTTCCAGTTGATTTAAGTACAATTATAATCTAACTTCCATTCAAAATTAATGGTATAGTTGAAAAGGTATTTACTTGTGGATCTGTAGTTGTCCTGGCATCAGAAAGACTTCTTTGTTTGTTAAGACCTTATTTACGACAATGCAAATTCAGTCAGGCTAATTCATTTATCTCAAGCATAATGGCTGTTACAAGCTTGGTGGGGTTATAGTCAACATTCTCATCTGATCCTCAGTTCAAGATGGCTTAATTTTCATTCTCTGACATTGTCTCTGTGACTCTATGTGATTTGACATCTTGGTTCCCATGGCAACAGTAGCAACATTCCATGAGATCTGATCTTCAGCTCATCCCATGTTATAAATCATGTTACAAATTACCTGCAATCACTTGGCAGCGAGCAATATAGTTGACAATAGGCAATACAGGAGCTCCCTGGCTAATTCCTTCTTATCATGTGTCATGCCATGTCATCCTCTGTCATATCAATGTCACATCTTGTGGCAAATAAAAGGAGAAAACTAAATTAAAATCAGGCAATGTAAGCCTGTAAAATGAAGAACTTGTTACTTCATTTTTTTTTAAATCACTGCGTCCTTCTTTGTTAAAGAACTCTATGTAATTGTACCAAGAATTGCAAAAAGAGGAAAGGTATGTATGTTCAGCATTTAGCAATTGATAAAACATGAAGAGGATGTCATTTATTATTTCTTACTGCGGTAGTTTGACTTCTGGAGGCATGGAAATTGTCGACAAAAGAATGCCACAAATAGGCTGATGTCATATGTCTTGGACCAATACACATGGTGAAGATATAGCCTGATTGTGCATTCTTTCAAAATGTTATTCAATCAATTATTCCTGCTTTCATTTGCCCAAGAATTGGAATTAGAATTTATTTTTCACACACAGTATATTAGTTTTAGAAATATATGCATTATTTCAGAATCTTTAAAAATGACAAGAAGATGCCAGCACCCTCTTGGACAATTTACTGACCAACAACAGGGCCAAACAACTGGCCACCATGTTTTCTCGATTTCCTCTGGGCATGACCTGCAGTCCCCTGGAACCCTGAACACAAGCCAGATCTGGATAGACAATGAACTCTTTGTTGGTATCGTCTCCAGTCTGCTTTAAAGCAGTAACATTATAGGCAGGAATAGTTCAGTTCATAGTTATCTCGCAGCGGAACCCAAGCCATTCCCATGTCTGATTGAGAAGCAAACATTTCTGAAGCTAATTTAAACTGTAAAATTTTCTGACTAAGCAATATAATAACTATAATAATCCACCACTTACATTCCTTCAACATCATTTACCGTTAGACTGTAAAACACACCACAAGATAATTAAGAGAAATTTGAGAAAGAACTTCTCAAACTTTTCTCACATTAGTCATGTGAATCCCATCGGTTTCCCTGAATTATTGAATGGTGATCAGTCTCGGAGTAATTAACGACTTAATGTGGCAAAGAAAAGCTGGATAATGGCACCTCATGAGGCTGCAGTTTGCAAAGTGGTCACCTTCAGCCACAAGAGAGAAAGAACTCTTTTGGAAGTAATTGTCTTCCAAGTTTTCTTGCCAAAAAATGGTTTGAGTTTGGTTGCCAATTCCGGGCTCCACTTCATTTTCAAACCATTGAAATCAACAGTTTAATATGCAAGTGCTTAACAATTTTGTTTATGCTTCGAAATTCAATATTTAACATATGTATTCAAATCTGACTCATTTTCATTTTGCTTTTTTACAGAGATTCACCGAGCTTCTCAGTGGATGCGTTTTTAAATGCAACAATTTTATAAACAACATCAGCAACATGCTTCCCCTGGTTTCCAAACATTACTATGTTTTGATTTTGGTGATTGGATGTTTGTGCATTCTCTCCGAGTGTCATCCAATCGTCTGCTGTAGCATGTTCCTCTTCACCCAATAGGATCAAGCTCCTGATTGAAGTGCGTGGAATCACTGAGGACCTACAAACTAAACAGTATGAAGTTTTGAACCCATTCAGACTCAGACTCAGACAGGTTTATTTTGCCGTAGGTAATACAAAATGTTAAATGTTTCAAACAATTTTTAAAATAAATAATACAAGGAATGGATGACCTCTCCAAGATAAGCAAGTTACCGCTGTCGAGAGGCCACCATAGAAAGAATAAGAATATAACGAAATACGAATAATTATAATATATATGCATATCAAAATATTTAACCAAAATGAAGCGCTTCAGCTTATTACATTTATAATTTGAGATAATAATTAATATTTGTAAAGATAATGAGATGATGAGATAAATAAAATAGTAATGGTTAGACACTACAAAATAAACATTTTTGTCACAAGGGGCACGGAAAATTGATGATGAACCTGGTCGTGATGGAAGCAGTGACCTGGAATTTAACCTAAATAACTTAATTATCGACTGCAAATATAACAATTTGGAATAAGACATTCAGTAGTGTAGCTTTGTAGAAACTTTTCTTTCACATAGAATTTGAAACCTTGAATGCTATGTGTATATATTTTGTCTTTAATAGTTGAATCCATACAATTAAATATATTAGGAAGACGATAAGTTATACCATTCCTTGCGAAATCATGTCTCACAGCAGGCAGGCGGAACCTCACACTTGTGCTCTGTCGGGTGAAATGATGGTGAGACTTTTCACCATTGATGATATTTTTTAAATATACTGGGACTAAGTTATTTTCATATTTTTAACAAAGTTTGAAGTCCTGCAGTGCACATAAGTCCATAATTTTTAGAGTGCCCAACTGTTTAAATAAACCACTAGTATGGGACCTGAAGTTACTATTTGTAATAATACGGATGGCCTTTTTTTGTAATTTAAATAATTTATGGCTTTTCCAACCCCAAATAAGTAACCCATAAGAGAGATGTGAAAGTACTAAAGAGTTATAGATGTTAAGTAGCGCTGCTGAAGGTTAAAGTTTTTGAGTCTATTCAAAATACCTATGGTTTTAGAGATACCCTATATCTGATCTGTCCCAATTAGCTACAAGAATATCATTGTGCACCTCATCTCAACACAGAGAATGTTGACAACAACTGGATATTGTACTTCTGGGGGAAAAAAAAAATAACTTTTACAAACTAATGAACTTGGAAACAAAGCACATGCAAAGTTTGTGAACTTTGTATAGATTTCTGCTTTCTGGACAAGGATAGGTTTAGAGCAGAGTTGTCATCAGGGCATCATGGTAGGAACAGTTCTATTAAACAAGTGTCAGCAGCACCATTGTTGGGATATGTTCGAACTCCACTGTTACAGGCAAATAAAAAAAGACCAAACAGCTAGCCTCCTTGTTATCTGATTTCCCTTCGGACGTCTCCCTATAACTCCCATGGATACCCAAAATTCAGCACAGGTTTGGCAAGCCAATGAGCTCCCAGCTAATACTGTTGTTGTTTGGCAGCATCTGTGATGGCTGATAGATGTTGATGATGCTATAAACTCGTTTTTTTTAGAAAAAAATGTCTCGTACCAAAAGTGTTATCAAAAGTTGTCATTTTATAATATGATGATCAAGAGTGTATCTTAAAATTTCTGCTGGAATTCCTCTTTGTCATCTTCTCATTCTTTCTGAATTGATAAAATTAATCAGTCTGTGATTGATTAACGGTAGAGAAAACACTATGTGGAGGAAGATGGCACATCGTATGAGACAGAGAAACTTGCATTAGTTCCTGGGGTCTCTTTCTTGCAATGATGTATTGCGTGGTTTTATTTATATCAGTATATTCCTTAATTGAAATTGATTATCAATTAGATGTATACTTGCTATTGCATTTGTCAGTTTAGCTGAATTTACTAAATATCTATTGATTTAGGAATGAAGGTATCAGAATCTGATGTGAAGGATTCCGTGCAGTAACAAACTGGCTATCATTCAAGGCTCGGATGCTTCAAGCAGAAGGACTCCTGAAGGTGGCAGGATAAATTGCCACAATGGTCCAACAGGCCCAACAAGTCCGGCTTGATTAGTTTAATTGACAACAAACAATATTGGGTCTTGCTATTCTCACTATAGGGGTGAACTTTTGACCTCGGCCATTTGACTATAGTAAACTGTCAGTTTGTCACACCAAAACAAAAATCAATCAAAAGTCATTTTTCAGATTTCTTGTTGATACAGTACTTGTAGGAAAAAATGCCACGAAATTACCTTATTTTCTATGTCATCATAAAAAGACACAGCAGTCAATATTCCGCCATTTATTGCGTAACTTGTCAAGTTCTCTCCAATATGGCCTCTTCTTTCAGAGCCTCTGAGACTTAACAACGGACAATTGGACATGCAATATTGGTTAATCTCTTTGTTGTTGCCTAAGGCATTGTTTAACCCATTTCTTGCTTTCTGCAGGTCTTTGCTGATCAAGGTTGATCTGAATCTTGCGTTCAATTGTCAGTGTCGCTTACCCTGGCAGTGCCACCAATCTCAAAGAACTTCTATAAGTGCCTCTAAGTGTCTCTGAATGCATCAAAAGCTTGACAAGTTCAGCTGCTTTTTCAAAAGACCTCTTAAGTGCTAAATCCAACAGGTTAAGCCTGAATTCAAGTCAATGAGGCTTCATTTCCCAGCCAACTCAGCAATTTCCTTCTCTGCAAATACAACTTTAGTGCTAAAGTCAACAACATTTCTTGACTAACACCTTTGAAAAATCTTCTCAAGCAGATAAGCCACGTCAATTATTGATGATGAAGGTTTTATGATTATTTTTTGCAAAATGAAGTGAAAAGAACATTAATGGAAACAGAAACATTATTTCTCGAAATATTGTAAGTTAGTTAACGGACCTGTAGAGCATGTGTTTATAATATGAGGTTATATCATGGGTAGGTGCAGTACATCCCTAGTATACTCCCAGAGACTCCAGTATATTCCCGAGACCCGAAGGGTCGAGGGAATATACTGGGGTCGAGGGGAGTATACTGGGATGTACTGCACCTACCCATGGTATGACCTTTTTATCCCATGTCTAGGCACATTTTCAAAATAATCCAAAACTTTTATTTATCTGAAAGCTGCTTCCAGAGAATCAAAACTCGAACATGAATCTGCAAAAAGATAATCTTGTTGTGGCACAAAAAAATCTGAATGGAAAGAGTTTTTGAGACATTACCACGAAATTATTTTTGGTACCCAAAACAGTATTAACTACATCATCTTTTACTTTCATAAAACTACAATTCATATGTTTTGAGAAATGAATACATGTAATGAGCATGCAACTCAAAAAGATGTTGCTTCAAATTTGTTATTCTAAAATTAGTTGAAAATTATTCTTTCAGTAATATTTTTTTCATGGAAAGAGTTTTTAAGATATTTCCTTGAAATTTTGGATTTATGATCAATGCTATAAGAAAGGCATTCGGTGTCAATATTAGACATCTATCTTGATTGGATCCAGAGGAATAAAATAAAACGGCAGTGAACTTAAAAAGATGTTCACTCAAATCTGTAATTTTACGCTGCAACTGAAAAATCTTGATTCAGTAATATTTTTTTCATGAAAAGAGTTTTTGAGATATTGTCATGAAATTTTGGATTGGTAATCTATATTATATGTATGCCATTCTGTGTTAATATTATACATCACAGTGTATTTACTCCAGTGGAATAAAATAAAACGGCAGTTGAACTTAACTTAAAAAGATGTTTACTCAAATCTTTGATTTTACGATAGAGCTGATAATTCTTGTTTCAATAATTTTTTTTTTCATAAACATACAGCCTTTATACTTGGGACGTGTAATCCATACTGAATATGTAACATTCTTCAAAGATCTAGGTGTAGTAGATCTGAAGAAAGAAAAGAAACTGGCAGTCTAGTGAAAAAAAAAACCTCAACTGAAATATTTCAGTGAACTATAGTGCTGAAAAGTGAAGATACTAATTAATGTAAATTAATATTTACTTTGTCATTTGGGGTAAAATTGTGTCTGAAACAATTTAACAACAACAAAAAGTACTTATTCATCTGTCCATTTATCTACTTAGATTAGATGGATAGATCATCTATCTCCCCTTTGTAGAACTTTGGCAGCACTGATGTGTTTTAAACTTTAGAAGAAGATTGCTGATTGCTGCTGTGACAGTGCAGCGCTGGACCTCTATCCAACTTTCTCCCCGATACTGAACTTTTCCCTCCTGTATTGGCCTAGGAAAAAACACAATATCAGGGAGAAAATGTGCCTTGACATGGGATAATACCTCATACTATACAGTAATATGGTCATGCTGAATATGCATGAAAGGAAGCAGAACAAGGGCGGTGGGCAGCAGCAGGGGGGACGGCCAATGCAGGAACGTGGGTCGTTTCAGAGATTTATTAACAGGCAATTAAGTATCGGTATCGGAATCAGAATCGGCCGATACTAAAGGAGAAGTATCGGTATGAATCGGTAAATACTAGAATCGGTACACCCCTATTACTCAAACACATAATACACATAAAGATTTCTTTTAAATCATCAAAATGATTATCACAACATCTATATATTTTAACCATCATTTAAAAAAGATATAATTATTAAACGTAATCACCAGATTTTAGTTCACTTCTTTGTGTCATACATTCATGAGCTGCCTCATTTCAAGAATTCTTATTCTATATAATTTAATCTGGCCATTATGTCAAATACACTGTTGACTTCAATTACACTGACCTGTCACTTTAAAATGTAATAATTCCATGGTGAAAGTGCCAAACCTTGTATTTCAAAATTTTGATATTTTTAGATTTTGGATGGAATGACTATCTCAATATCCAATACATGTTGTCAATTGGTCACCTTGCCAGTTTGCTATTTAAGAAAGCTGTAACAGAATGATTTCACCAAACCTTGTACGTAGATTTATCCAAAAAGTGAAAGTGTAAAACTACTTATGGTAGCATCAATGCAAGGGGTCAACAACCTATGACAAAAATTCATGCTAAAACAGGGTGTCACTTTCTATAAATCAAGTTAAGCCTAACTCATATATTAATAAACATTACAGTTTTTTTCAATTTCTGAATAACAGCTTTTTTTGACATGCAAGGTGAAGGTTTTGCACTTTCACCATCGAATTATACTCTGACTTCCATACAAGGTTAGACGAACTGAAATATTTAATTTTCAGTTTCTTTGATAGACTGAGCCAACAGAATTTCTGCCTATGCAAAAAAATCTAGCTTATCCACCATTTTTATTAAACTGACAATAAAAAACATTTAGATCTCAGTGGTTTGTTTTTTCTGTTATCCTACCGACCAATCCTAGAAAAATTGCCTGGAGAAGATACAGTACAACCCAATAAATTTTCCGAGCTGAGGCTCTCATTTGCACTCACTTAGACACCCTAGCACATCCACTACTTTGCCCTCACTTGCATGCACTTACCCTCCTGAGCAAACAAACAAGCATGCAACTGGCTGGTGTCTCCACCTATTGCAATATGATGCAATTACCAACATTGATCAAAGCTTGGCAAGGCAGATTTACTAATTATTAAAATGCAATATAAATTTATTGCAAGTATAGAAATTGTTATTTCGTTCAGCTAAGAAAATTTTTCGTTAGAGAAAATCATTATATAGTATTAGAAAATTACAAAAGACTACATAATTATATATATAAATATATTTTTTTTATATCAATTTGTGTTTAACACACAATGTTTACATGCACACTTAACAATTTAATAAATAAACGAAAATAAACTAATGTCAACATGCCATGTATAAATTAACAAATTGAATTATAAATGTGATCAATTTAAATTCAGTAATGATTAAAGTCACACTATTTAGAATTATCATAAGCCTGAAGACTAAATATTGTGTTCCAATTTCCGTAGAAGCGTCGATTTAACCAAAAAAAGGTTAAAACGGAAACAGCTCTAGTTATGGTTAAATTAATGCTAGAAACATAATTTAAAAACGTAGATATATCATTTAGAAGTTGCCAAAGACGATGGCGGATTCAAAAATGCTGTATCTTTAACGATTAGGCCAGTATTAGCCTGTAAGTTATAATGTTTTGATTTGCGCCAAAAGGTGTGAAAAAAGCAAATGGCGGCCATCACAGTGGTCAAATCAAAAACAAAATGGTGTTTCCTTGGATTGATAAATATGATTAAACGTATTTTTACTGAATGAATAATCTATTTCAAAACTTGATATGGAAAAAAGTCATTGTAGTTATATAGATGACAACACAAGTGGTAGATATTCTCTAGTCAACTTACAAAAAGGTCATTCAAATATCAAGGTGCTGTTTTATGGAATGCTTCACCATCGGTTTTAAAGGATTTACATGATTTTAAATTTAAGTTAAACAAGCACTTTTTATTGTAATTTTACTTTTAATATTTGTTTTTAATTCGTTTTTATACTTTTTCTTCTCTATTGTGTTATTGTTTAATTCTTCTATAATTTGCTTTTATAATTCTAGGATATTTTAATTTGCTTAACCAATAAAACAAGATTCTAAACAGTAGCACTCAATGCTGTTGTGTGTTGTGTTTAATTAGCACCAGAGGACAGGAGTATAGGGGGTTTCCCCAGAAGGGCATAGAAGTGAGAGCAAGTGAGGGCTTCAGCAGAGAAGTGAGTGGTTGGGAGTGAGGGCATCTTCCTGAGGGCATGGGATTTAGGAAAAATTTTTGGGTTGTACTGTATGAGAAGCTAAAGACCAGTTATGTCTTGCCTTGATGACCATTATAATTTAAAGCCATTCACTTTTGGATCACCACTTGACCTTACATCTGAGATTGTTGACAAGGCCTAATTTACTACAATGAAAATTCAGTCATGCCAATTCAGATATCTCATGCATAATGGTCGTTACAGTGCAACATGTCTTAATTTTCATTCTCTGACATTGTCTCTGTGACTCTATGTGATTTGACATCTTGGTTCCCATGGCAACAGTAGCAACATTCCGTGAGATCTGATCTTCAGCTCATTCCATGTTACAAATCATGTTACAAATCATGTGCAATCACTTGGCAACAAGCAATATAGCTGATAATGGGCAATACAGGAGCACCCTGGCTAATTCCTCTTTATCATGTGTCATGCCATGTCATCCTCTGTCATATCAATGTCACATCTTGGGGCAAATAAAAGGAGAAAACGAAATCATAATCAGGCAATGTAAGCTTGTCAAATGATGAGCTTGTCACTTCATTTTTTACAAATCACTGCCTCCTTCCTTGTAAAAGAACTCTATGTCATTTTGCCAAGCATTGCAGAAAGAGGAAAAATATAACTGTTCAGCATGAGCATGCAGCATTCCATGAAATGTGAAGAGGCTGTCAATTATAATTCCTTACTACGGAACTTTTACTTCGAGAAATAGAAATTGTGAACAGAAGATTAATTATATGCCACAAATAGGCTGATGACATGTGTCTTGGACCAATAGTTCAATAATGATGGTGATGATATAGCCTGATTGTGTTTTCATTTACCCTAGAAGATGTCAGCACATTCTTGGTAAATTTTGTGACCAGGAAAAGGACCAAACAACTGGCCAACATGTTTTTTTTATTTCCTCTGGGTATGTACTGCAGTCCCCTGGATACCTGAACACAACACAAGTCTGGCTAGAAAGTTGGTATTGTCTCCTGGTCTACTTCAAAGCAGAAATAAGTTCAGTTCATAGTCATCCTACAGTGGGATCCAAGTGGGATCCAAGCCATTCCCATGTTTTATTAAGAGGCAAACATTTCTGAAGCTCATTTAAAAATAGTTATTTTTATTAATTATATTTCAATAATTCTCCACCGGCATATCTTCAGTATCATCTGCTAATATTGCTTTACAAGTCTGTCTTAGTGATATAGAAACTATATATGTACTAATCCACCACTTGCATTTCTTCAATATCATCTATCATTAGACTGCATAACACACCAAAAGATAGCTATGAGAAATTTAAGAAAGAACTTTTTCTGCATTTCTCACATTAGTCATGTGGAACCCATCAGCTTCCCTCAATTATTAAAGAGAGATCAGTCTCGGAG
The DNA here is from genome assembly GCA_026936325.1 of Platynereis dumerilii. Lineage (NCBI taxonomy): Eukaryota > Metazoa > Annelida > Polychaeta > Phyllodocida > Nereididae > Platynereis > Platynereis dumerilii. The sequence continues at coordinate 45,657,272 of JAPTHN010000004.1, read as the reverse complement.
TAATTACTACGGGGGAACAAGAAGTGCAACGAAATGACAATGTGTTTGGCCTACAAGTAGCTTTGCCACGTCACAAATTTTCATACATGATTGAGCAAATTCTGAGTATAACACTTCAGGATTATTTCTGTTTCTGTGAAACAACACCCTCTTCTACAATAATCTAATAATTAGGTTGTGGTTTGAAGCAACAGTCATCAACAAGTGAAACCTGTTGGGAGTGCACATTGCATGTACACTTGCCACTCATTGGTGAACTGGGGGGGGGGGGGCTTGGGGTTATTTCTTAAAAGGGTGTTGTTTGATTGAGAAACAAATATTTCAATACATTGCATGCTCAAAATAAATAATTACCGAACACTAGAATGCAAGAAATGGTACAATCCCATATCCACATTTTTGTACACAACAACTTTGTCCATATGTCTTGCCAAATGGTAACTAATTTTACAAAAAAACAAATTCTCATTAAAATGTAGTTAAATAACCTCTTCCCTGTATGTAGGGGGTTAGCTCAGTTGGCGGTGCTGTATATGGGCTGCCAATCTATGGGTCCAAGGTTTGATCCCAGATCTTGGCAGGTCAACCGCTGGACCTATCTTGGAAAGTACTTATAACCATCTTTCACTGGATTGTCATGACACCTCCCCTAATTTACATATACCACAGTTAAAAAATACAGGATTTAAAGCCCGTTATGGCATTCCATTGTCTGTAGTTGAGACAGAGAGATCAATTGAATTTCATTCATTTACGACATAATTCATTCAGTCTATCACTCACAGGGGGGGGGGGGGGGGGGTTTGCTTAGGCAGGGTACGAACAGTTTTTTGAGAAGGGACAAATATTGGGGCAAATATCAAAATGAAGACTTCAACCATTCAAACAACATAATCTTCGAAACTGCACCGTACAAAAGTATAACAGTGAAATAATATTTGGGGAGCAAAAGCTGCTCCTCAGAAATTATTTATTTCAAGACAGTCCAGAAAGAATACAAAATAAACTTTTCATTTTTTTATTGGAAAAATAATTTCAAGCCCCCCCCCCCTCCTCTCTGAGACCTAATGGTTGTCCCCTTATCAATTATAAAAAAAACTTATGGATTAAATAAAAGTGTTGTCTTCAGCTCGGAAATATTTATACTTAGTGCTCACTGGTGCATAGAAAAATTGCTTGTCACAAGACCACTTGTCCAACTGACCACGTGATCATTTCGTTGCACTTCTTGTTCCCCTGTAGTAACGACTTAATGTGGCAAAGAAAAGCTGGATAATGGCACCTCATGAGGCCAAGTGATAAGTTTGCAAAGTGGTCACCTTCAGCCACAAGAGAGAAAGAACTCTTTTGGAAGTAATTGTCTTCCAAGTTTTCTTGCCAAAAAATGGTCCGAGTTTGCTTACCAGTGCTGGGCTTCATTTCATTTTCAAAACCATCGAAGTCAATAGTTTAATATGCGAGTGCTTAACAATTTTGTTAATGCTTCGAAATTCAATATTTAACATATATATTCAAACCTGAGTCATTTTCATTTTCCTTTTTTGCAGTGATACATCAGGCTTCTCAGTGGATGAATTTTCAAAACAATAAATTTATAAAACAACATCTGCAATATGCTTCCTGTGGTTTCCAAACATTACAATGTTTTGATTTTGGTGATTGGATGTTTGTGCATTCTCTCTGAGTCAATGTGAGTGTCATCGAATCATCTGCTTCTACATGTTACTATTCTCCCAATAGGATCCAGCTTCTGATTGAAGTGTGTGGAATCACCAAGGACCTACAAAGTATACAGTATGAAGTTATGAGCCCATTCAATACCCCTAATAAGCTAATATATAACAAGAATATCATTGTCCGCTTCATCTGTAAAGAGAGAATATTGACAACAATTTGATGATGTACTTCAGAAAAAAGAAAACACATAGCAACTTGGGCAAACTATATGAACTTGGAAACAAAACGCATGCAAAGTTTGTGAACCTCGTATAGGTTTGTGATTTCTGCATGGGCAGGATCTGGTTTAAAACAGAGTTTTCATCAGTGCATCGTGGCAGGAAGCAGCTAACAAGTGTCAGTAGCACCTTTGTTGAGAAATGTTTGACCTCTACTGTTACAGACAAAACAAAAAGACCAAACAGCTAGCCTCCTTGTTATCTGATTTCCCTTCGGACATCTCCCTATAACTCCCATGGATACCCAAAATTCAGCACAGGTCTGGCAAGCCAATGAGCCTCCAGCTAATATTGGTGTTGTTCGGCAGCATCTGTGATGGCTGATAGATGTTGATGATGCCATAAACCCGTTTTTTTTTTAAATTTCTCGTACCAAAAATGTTATCAAAAGTTGTCATTTTATAATATGATGATCAAGAGTGTATCTTAGAGTTCTGCTGGAATTACTCATTGTCAGCTTCTCATTCTTTATGAATTAATAAAGCATTCAGTCTGTGAGTGATTAATGACACAGAAAACACTATGTGGAGGAAAATGTCACATCAAATGAGAGAGAGAAAGTTTCAAACTTTCCTTGGGACTTTTTCCTGCAAATATCAATGATGTATTGCATGGCTTAACTTATGGCATATTCCTTAATTGAAATTGATTATCTATTAGATACTTGCCATTGTCAGTTTAGCTTAATTAATTATCTATCAAGTTAGGAATGAAGAAACCAGATGTGAAGAATGTCAATTAGTTAGAAAATGTAAATCATTTAATGCTCTAAGTAGAAGTCACGAGACAGCCAGTAGCGAGAGGCAGGACATATTGTCACAACAGTTCAATAGGCCCAACATGTCCTGCTTGATTAGTTTCTTTGATGACACCCAATATCAGGTCTTGTTATTCTCACTCAAGGGCAGGGTTGGCTCTACCAGGTAAAAACCAGTTTTTACATTATCATGGGTAGAACCTAGGTAAAAACTAGTTTTTACCCGGTAGAAATGGTAAAAACAGGGAAAAAACTTAAATCTCACAATTTCATGGCTTAAAAATATAATATCTAAACCAAAACAATCAATATACCCAAAAGGAGGCCTTCTACACATATCTCCAATGCCTTATTGGATATGTCCTACAACTGAGGTTGGTGAAGGCAAAAAAAAGCCTAAAATCAAGCTGTTCATGCTCTATGGCAGTAGAGGATGCATAAAGGAGTAAACAGAAACTTCATATGGGTCATTCCATGTCAAATCAACCAAACTCCAGAAAGTGCCCCACCTGTGACCCCCTCTGATTTTTTTTCAAATTTCACACACATGAGTGGTGTTATTTGAAAGGAACATCAGTAAAATTTTAGGTGAATATGATAAAAATTGTGAATTCTATGAGGCGCTGAAGTTGAGGAGGTGGGTTAAGAAACTGCATTGCCAGCTGTTTTAAAGTTATATAGGCCTATATCTCCGAACTGGCATGAAGTATGAGTATCGAACTCTGGTTATCACTTAATATTGAGTGGAGTTAAAGTAATTGACAACTGTAATTTTTCTACATGTGTCGACGTGCCCCACATAAAGTGTCAAAGATAGATAAAAAATTTCACAAAAGCCCATTTTTCATGCCCTTGTGTGACAACTTTAAAACTTCGGAAAATTATATAACTTTAGGGAAAGCAATTTTGTGGTATAGTTGGCCTCCTTGCCAAATATTAGATTTATATCTGCTTTTTCCTTCAAGCTGTAGCCAGGTTAATTTTGAAAAAAATTAAATTGACACGTTTTCATGGCCTTATTTGGCCATGTGGGATGGGTGACACACATTTTTTAATGCAACCACATGAAAGATCGTAAGATTGCCCTTAATTCCATACCAAATTCGTTTTGTGGATATTGATCCTTCAATGTTAGAAAAATAGGGAAAAAAGGTCTATTTTGCTAGTCACAATATCACAAGAGTTTGCCATAAATTGTCACAGAAGAACTTCTCTGAAGTGTGATTTGTAAAAAAACAAGTTGCCAAATGCTTTAGAAAATCAAATAGATAGATAGAAGGTAGATATGGTAAGTGCAGCCCTCTAAGCCCAGTTCTGGACTCTGCATTAATATCGGAAAAATGTGTAATATTCCATGTAAAAAAGGCGACTGTAGACAAATGTACCAATAATGTTTTATGTATGACTATTAAGGAACTGTTTGAACGTGTTTGTAATGATAGTAAACATATTTTGATCGAGCACGTAGTTCCTTCCAACAGTGCTTGCAAAGTTTGTCACATTCAAAAGGATGTGGTCTATAGGTACCCAGCATTGGTACCTTCGCCTAGGCAAAGAGACAGATGGTGCTGGACCCTTGGGTCTCAAAAAGTCAAGAAAAACATCAGCATGTTCCTCAGAAACAGTAAGCAATGTGTGCTCCTTTACGCTTGAGAGACCACATCTTTAGACAAGTTCCAATGCCTCACTGTCTCTACTTTTCTTCAATTAATTTTATTGAAGGATCAATATCCACAAAACAAGTTTTGTATGAATTTCAAGATGAACTCAAGAACTGTTAGGAGGAACAAGTAAAAAAATTTGGGTGACCTATCCCACATTGTGATTTTTTACTGTGAAAAATGGTCGTTTACAATAATTTTCAACTTTACCCGTTATTATTGGCACTTTTTCACTTAACAAGTTCATTGTATTCTACAAAATGGTTGGAAATATGACAAAGACCATCTCCCTAAAATTGTGTTGCTCTGGATTGGCTGACAAATCTGTAGCGATCAATTGAAATAGGCAATTTGATGCAATTTGGACTAATATTTAGTAATTTCCTGTGTAAAAACTATATTATTTAGGACCTTTAAAACTATGAGATGGGTAAATGGTGTCATTATTGGTATATCAGGTGAATTTTAGCCTTATATCTTTAAGCGTTACATCTGAATCCTATTTTAAAGACGCCACGAAAATGCACGAAAATGGCTTTCGAAATTTGCTTTTTCAACTTCAAAGTCGCCTGGAAGCCAGAATTTTAGTGATAGGGAGCTGAAATTTTGCATATGTTCCTTCCAGATAGTGGACACCATTCATGTGAACTTTAATTAAAATCGAAGGGGGTCAGATGGGGACCATTGGTTGATTTGACATGGAATGACCCAAATGATAATGGTTACCTCATCAACGGTGGAAACTCAGCGGATTTATTTATTTATTTATTTATACAATATATTTATACAGGGTAAAATATTCAGTAAAAAACTTACTGTTTTACAATATTGCCCTGATTTAACACAAAAGAGAACTAAAAACAATAAAAGATGTATATACAAAGAATGTAAAGAGAAAGGAAGATAAAAAACAAAAACATATTAAAAAAAAAAGTTAAAAAGAAACATTCATAAAATAATTTTTACATTTAGCTTTAAAATCACATAGACTTCCTGAGGACTTAACATCTGAAGGCAAACTATTCCACACCAATGGTCCTCTAACAGCAAAAGAATTACTACACAATTGTGAAGTGTGGTGAGGAACATAAACATTATTTTCATCAAAACTTCGCGTAACCCTCTGAGACACCTCAATTTGCATAATAATTTCATCACACAAGTAATTAGGGGCTAGCCCATGGATAGCTTTAAACATTAAAACCGCTGTAAAATAATCTCTACGTTGGCAAACATTAAGCATTTTTAATGCCAGTTCAAATCCCAGTGTGGCCACTCATTGTACATGTGGCAGAGGCCTGAGTAAAAACCAGTCAAAGGATTGGATCGGCCTCTAACATTATATAAAAAGTGTCTACACAATTGAGTTCTAAGAACTCAGCAGGAAGATTGTTTGATTTCAAGCTTCTCAAGGTACCAGGACCGACAGAGACATGGATTGTTTTCGGACAAGGGAACAGCTTGGAATTGAACATGACATGTGATGAGCAGGCTTATAGTGCAATTTTTAGTCATAGCACTGTTTTGAAGAAGGCAGCATATAACTTAAATTACAGATCCCAATTCTCAACAATTTCACCATCTATTTGGGTACATTCTATTAATGGGTCAGAACTGCCAATTGATAGATGGTGTTGCGAGATATCATGGACCTGCAGTGCCCTGCAAAAGTGCTAGCTTGTAAGAAAACTAGACATGTCTAATCGCATAGCGATGAGTGATGCACTGCGCTACACAGCGAATGACATGAAAGCATTGTCAACTGAACATTTTTGGTCAGGATCCCGACAACATGAAAATAGTTTTATTCTGAGGGTTATAATGGAGCACTTAGAATGGGGTGTGCCTATTAGGTTACAGTATATGTTTCCTGATTTTTGTTGTGTTTCCAGAACCACAGTGCATTCAGATCAAATGTTAGTTGACGAATCTGGAAGCCTACGAAAACAAGGGCACTGCTAGCAGCTAGCGGTGGCGCAGTGCAATAATGCATTGGCTATGTTATGATTACGAAAACATCTTCGATGATGATTACAGTGACATCTCCTCTACCAGATGAAATTTAAAAATATTTTTACATATTAATTAATTATGTCATTGCGCTGTGGAGTTAAGTGGAGGGCTATACATTCTTTAACCCAATAACCAATTAAACCCCTTCCCCATACGCATTTTCTGGATCCTCCCCTGTGCAATGTACAAAAAGTCACTCTGGATTACTGATAAACAAATTCTGATTATGATGACAACTGATTACTTGTAGCTATTCAGATTCACAGCACACTATAGATAAGATTAGATTAGATATTCTTTATTGAATTGTGACATGACATGGTTCTCATACAATTATACACTGTATTATTGTCACCCAGCCTTACAGGCTTATAAGTCAGTTTTAAATCTGTTGAAAATAGGAAGCTCGGTACGAAACACACTTAACATAATGCAAATTGTAGATTAGATACAAACAAGTTACCAACAGTCTAGTGAGACGAAGCAAATAATAGTTCAGTTCTTAAAGCTAAAGCCTTCAAAAGAAATTTACCTAACAGCACTTGAAAATTACTACAAATACAAATAAATTTATCAAACAAATCAGCATTTTGGAAATCTGAATCAATTGATTGTATAGTTTGGAATAAAATTAATCGTAAATTATTGTATAAAGGGCACTCACAAAGGACATGAAACTCATCTTCAATGACATTAATACAGGAGTGACAGGTTTGGTTTTCAATTGGAATGTTGCGATATCTACCAATCTCAATTTGTAATGGAAGGATTCCAAAGCGAAATTGCGCAATGAGTGATCTTACACTATATTACACTGTAATGTTCATCATAAGGCCTCCCCTTCACCAACAGATTCTATGAAAGATATGTCATATGTTTGAAGATTCAAACTGTGTTGAATTTCAAAAATGGATTGTTTTTCTCTTTCTTCATAAATAGTAAAACAGCTGTAACTAATAATCTGACTATTTTTAACAAGATGGTATGTAACATACAGGATCAGTAAACAATAACAAACAAGATAACAATGCTTTACGTGTTTCACAGTTGATATAATCACACAAAATGATTACCTGCCTGGGATCATGGGGAGAAACTGGGTAGAAACTAGGTAGAGGTAGAAACTGGGTAGAAACTACGGTAAAAACCAGGTTTATTCCAATGGGTTTTTACCATATGGTTTTTACCCGACCAACCTGCTCAAGGGGTGAACTTTTGACCTCGACCATTTGACAAAAGTAAACTCCCTGTTTGTCATATACCAAAACAAAAACTGACCAAGACTTTATAAAGATTATAAATTTGTTGTTGATTCATCCAGAATAAAAAGGCTGCTGATCAACAAATTGCCATCTACACTCTTTGTCATGAATAAAGGACAACCATCTGGTCATTCATTTTGTATATCTATCCAAGCCTCGCCTATCAGCTTCTCTTCAATATGCATCTCTTCTTTTAGAACCTCTGAGATTTTAAAAAAACCACAAAAGCCAACATTATACACGTTATGATGATGTGTCTGTTCCATGCACATTGCCTGTCTGAAGCATACATGTATTTTCATGCGTTTAATAAAATCAATTGTCGGTGACTCAGTGTTACAGTCACTTTGCTCAAAAAAGCTCCGGGGGGGGGAGGATTGATCTAGTGGTAGCATGCTGGACTGCCAATCACTGGGTCCATGGTTCGAATCCAGCTCTTGCCAGGTCACCTTGGCCAATGTTGGATGGCTGTTTCAATCATCCCTCGCCTCATTGCTGTGTCCCCCTCCTGTCCTAATTAGCCTACCAAGTGCAAAAATACAGGACATAAGGCCCCAAACATCCATCCAAAAAGTTTCAGATGACCCAAAGTACTTCTTTTGGTTACTACATACAAGTGCCTTTGAGTGTCTCTGATTGCCTGGAAACTTGACGAGATCAGGTGCAAATACGAAGACCCTCTTGAGTGCTAAATCCCACAAGCTTAGCCATGATTTCAAGTCAATGAGGCTTCATTTCCCTGTTGGCTTAGCAGCATCCTCTTGACAAATGCAAAGCCCAGAATCAAACAAAGCTGAGCTTTAGCCACTTACAACATTTCCTTGTCTTCAAAGATCAATGTTTGAACTGCATAGCCCTTCATATTTTCAATCTATGAAAATGTCCTTTTTAGCATAGAATTCTTGAGGACCTACACTGCAGCGTACATTAGTCCAGTAGCATTAGCTCAATATTGGCATGTACCCGGAACAAATTAGTAACAAGCTGAAATTTTCAGGAAACGTTCAGAAAATTGTCTAGAATAACATACTAAAAGTCCTCGAAAATCCTCTTATTGGCACCTTGGGAATTCAAGATGGCGTCCAAGATGGCTGACTTGAGCGATTATACCATTTTTCGGCTCAAAATACTCTACAAATGCAATCAAAGTGTCATGGATTTGATTCTCAAGACCATAGAATGAACTAGAAGTAATGTAATCAGAAATTCAAGATGGTATCCAAGATGGCCGACTTTATGTTTCTATTATAGTCAGGTAGCCAGAGGGTTATACCCTGCAATGACGTATAAAGTTTTTTTCTCAATGGATTTGGGGACTATAGATCCTCCGTAAAACATAGATGGCGGGAAACGAGAGTGTATCCTTGAGCATTTCGGGAAAATGGCTGAATTCAAAATGGTCGCCAAAACGTGCGTCGGTCAGCCTAACTTTTTGGGTCTAGAAAGATGTGAAATACCTTCACAGGTAAAATAGACATGGAGAACTCATTTGTTAGGTTTTTAGGTGGTTAAGACCAACCTATTGGATATTATTCGGAAAAATATAATTTTCATCTCTCAAATTTACAATCATTTCCGTGTAAGTTGTAGTTTTATAAATTATTAGGTTTTTTATGCAAGTGCATGTCAAATTGTTCTTGACACTTATATATTTCTGTAAGATATATTTTCCGTGGATTATCAAATGGTTTTATTCTGGATAATGCTGATGCATTTAAGGTTATAACGTTGACTAACATGTGATTTAAGATTGAATTGGGGTATAGACATTGTCACAATAATCGCCGACACAATTTGCATTCTTCGACTTGCAAATGGCTGTTTCAGTTCATACAGACTTCAATCTGTCAAGGGAAAAGGCCCAATGTAATCAAAAACATAAAACACATGAGTATGCTCTGCATAAGGAACTACTTGACATAAATTAAATTGAAATAATGGTTCTTCATACCAGATAAGATACCCCAAATTCGCATTTTCAATTATTTCATCAAGAAACGAACTCTTGAGATGAGATTTTTCTCCTGCACCTAAAACAGGACTATCCTTGGAGTGGAACTATAAATTTACTCACAACGTAATTTGACTCGAAGAGCTTTCAGAGACCATCCAGTCTCCTTCCTCAGTTCTAAGTGTGGATGATGGCATTCAGAGCAAAATTTCAATTTTAACGAACACTTGACATTATTTAATTTTTAGTATATAATTTTGACACAGATCCCACCTGCGGTGGAACCATTTTCCATCATGGTACGGCTGTTACTGAGTCACTGCAGTGGCCCATCTGACCAGCAGAAGCAGTTCCATGGCAGAGACTCCCAAAGAATACAAATAGATGAAATATCAATGCCAAAAAGTTTGGTTGTGGACTATGATACTTAGATTTACAAAATATTTCATCAGCTGTTGCAGCCATTGGTTACTGCTGTTAGAACTGCATTTCTTCACACCAAAAACCTTGTCACAAAAATAGTGATGCCTCTTCCCATTGGCAGGTATGAAGAGATTGTTCGGACAGGAGCATCGGTTCTTCAGAAGATATTCAATATCATTTGGGACTTCATCATACTAATGATTGTTTTCAAGCCATAAGAGCTCCCTTCTTATCTGTCTGACAGCAAAATGTGTTGTTGTAGTCTCCTCTTAATATTCATTGTTTATATTTAGGGTAACATTAGAGCTTTCTGTGAACAAAATAATGGAGTAGATATTCTCTCATTAACTCTCTCAATCTGCCCTATTACAGAAGAATTCGGAATAACATAGTTTGTGGTACCACAAATTGGTTGCTTTGAGATGGACTGTTATTATGTCCAGTATATCTTGCACTCCTCCAGCCTCTTCCAGCCCAATTGTCATTCCTTTCATTGCATTTTCCTTGATCTGTTGCAAGGCCATTTCCAACTTCTACTTTGTTTCTCAGTTTTGTGGATCAAATATTCAGGTTTGCAATGAACGAAAATGCAACGGATTGGCAGATTTGGCAAAAGCGAAAACAGTTACATTGACTTATTGAGTCACAAGGAGGTCCAAAACAAAGGATAGTCCTGTCTTTAGGTACAGCAGAAAAATCTGATTTCTTCATCTCAGCAGTTCTTTTCTTGATGACATAATTAGGAATGCAAGTTTGTGGTACCTGATCTGGTATGAAGAACCATTATTTCAATTTGATTATCTCATACTTCCTAATGCAGAGCGTTGCCATGTTTTTATGTTTATGATTCAATTGGAAATGATTGTAAATGTGAGGGATAAAATTATATTTTTCCACATAATATCCAATATATTGATTTTGACTACAAGTGTATCTAAAAACCTGAAAAATGAGTTCCCCATGTCTATTTTACCTGAAATAGATGTATTGTACATCTTTCTAGACCCAAAATTAAGAAAGTTAGGCTGACCGATGCTTGTTTTGGTGGCCATTTTGAATTCGGCCATTTTCTCAAAATGCTCAAGGATACGCTCTCGTTTCCCACCATTTATGTTTTATGGAGGGTTTAAGGACTACAAATCCATTGGGAAAAAAACCTTATCTGTCGGTGCAGGGTTCAGGTAAAAAATCAAGTTTGGCTGCCTGACTACATAAATTCCGCCATCTTGAATTCCAAATTACATAATACATGCTTCTAGTCAATTCTCTAGCTTTGAATATTAATTTCCAACACTTTGATAACATATGTAGAGTATTTTGAGCTAAAGAAGCAGCAAAAATGCTCAAGTCAGCCATCTTGGACGCCATCTTGAATTCCCAAGGTGCCAATAAGAGGATTTTCGAGGACTTTTAGTATGTTATTCTAGACAATTTTCTGAATGTTTCCTGAAAATTTCAGCTTGTTACTAATTTGTTCCGGGTTAAATCTAATGCTCCTGGACTACATTGTAAAATCCTTTGATACTCTAATCCAACATGTCCCCATAAACAACAAACATATGATTATTGTGCACCTCATCTGTGTCAGAGAGTATATTGATGACAACTGGATATTGTATACTTCTGAAAAAAAAGCATAGTACTTGCACAAAATTCATGAACTTGGAAACAAAAATAATGTAAGTTTCGGAACCTTTGTGTTTTTTTGTGTTTTCAGGATAGGGACTGGTTTGCAAAAGAGTTGTCATCATCACATTGTAAAGGGAAGCAGTAGGTACCAGACATATTTGAAATGCATATACAATGTACAAAACAAAAGGACCAAACAGCCAGCCTCCTGCATCCTTGTTACCTATAATTTCCCTCTGGACATATCTCTAACTCCCCTTGTTATCAGAAAGCAACCCAGGTCTGGAAAGTCAATAAACTCGCAGCAATTATTGGTGTTGTCTCACAGCATTTGTGGGGAAAGAAGGTGGTGATGTGATAAATCAGTTGTTTTATTTTTTCAAAAACATATATATTAATGACAGAGAAAACACCAAGAGGAGATGGCACATCATTTTGAGACAAAGCAATTTGAAAAGTTTTGGGGCCAAATTGATTTCTTTCCTGCAAATGGCAACGATGTATTGCAATGATTTTTGTTAATTGCAATTGCGGTAGATATGCTAAAGCTGAAAGTATACTAGTGGTTGCATTTGTCAGTTTAACTGAAATTAGAAAAGATCTATCAAGTTAGGAATGCAGGTACCAGCATCTGATGTGACGGACCCCATGCAGTGACAAAATGGCCACCATTCAACCCTCCAAGTAGAAGGACTCCTGAAGGAGGCAGAACAAATTGCCACATTAGTTCAACAGGCCCAACATGTCATGCTTGATTAATTTCATTGACAAGACACAATATTGGGTCTTGCTATTTTCACTCAAGGGGTGAACTTTTGACCTCAGCCATTTGACAAAGTAAACTCCCAGTTTGTCATACCAAAACAAAGACTGACCAAGACTTCACAAAGATTATAGATTTCTTGTCGATTCGTCCAGATAAAAGGCAGCTGATCGCCAAATTACCATCTAACCCTTTGTCATGGTTTACGGATAACCATTTGGTCAGTCATTTTGCATAGCCAGGCCACATCAACAAGAAACAGTCTACATGCATATTGCCGCCATTTATTGTGCAATTTATCAGGTTCTCTCTGAGACGACCTTTTCCTTGTGAACGTCTGAGATGAAAGTCAACAATGGACAATTGGTAAATGAAAAGCAGTGAGTCTGTTTGTTGCTGCCTTCAGCATTGTTTAACCCATTTCTTGCTTTCTTGCGGATCGTTTTGATCAGGATTGATCTGAATTTGGCTTTCGAATGTCAGTGTCACTTTGACCCGAAAAACCTCAGATGCCTCATTGTACTTCTTTGTGCTTATAAGTGCCTTTAAGTGTCTCTGAGTGCCTGGAAACTGGATGAGATCAGCTGTTGTTACAAAGAACCTCTTGAGTGCTAAGTCCCACAAGTTCAGCCATGATTTCAAGTCAATGAGGCTTCAGTTCCCTGCTGGCTTAGCAGCAAACTTTTCAGCTAGAGCAAACCCGGCATTCAAATAAAATTGAAACAGTATATAGCCACTTATATTTTATTGTATTTTCTTGTCCACGAAAATAAAATGTTTAAGCTGGCTAAACCTGCTTGTTTAAAATTGTGTGGAATTGATTGTTTTTGTCTTCAAATGAGCCATATCAATAACATAAAATACCTCTTAATCATATTTTCATGCAGAGACACTTAACAGAAAATGTTCTCAAGGACAGGTTTAGTTACCATTGGTGAGATTGGCAACCGTATATATATATAAAACACATTGAATTGGCACTGACCCTCTTTATTTATCGCCAGTGTATAACTGCAAGCCCTGCATCACAAGCACGCGCATGTATACCAACAACACTCTCTAGACAATACAAGAGTATGCAATTCGAATTCTGAGATTGCAGGAGCAGAGCCATTTTGCAAATAACACATAGATATGGTGCAAATGCAATAGTTGACCTTGTACATCTCACTTATTTTGATAATGTTCTGGCATGCAAAGTATTTTTTCTTTTATAGTATTTGCATATTTTGAAGAAATACAAAACTGGTGGGAGCCTATATGTCAAAGTCACATGACAAATTCCAATTAGAATACAACCATAGCAGTGATCACAAACTGTTATACATTGTTTGTTACTTTGTGTGCTTTTAGCCGTTAGACATGAGATAAAAATGTATAAGAATCTGCAACTTATCGAACTAACAATACCCAACAATAACTGTGAATTTTGAGAAAATGTTTTTCATAGTGTCAAATTTGATAGAATCTATGACAAATATATCAAAACATGCATGTCCAGGGCATTTCTTGGACTTGTCATATGCTAGTACATGGATGGATTAAATCGATCTACAAGCCCTGATATACTACGTCTATCAATGACTGGTACTTCCGCTCATGATCACAAGGCAGTTGTGGGCAAATTTAGCTTCCCTTGACCAATTTCAGATTGGTCGTCTGGTTGTCTTTTGACCAATCTGTTACAAGAGTGTTTTGTTCTGTATTTTATTAATCCATAAAACATGGTGAATCAAAATTGGTGCATTCATAAAGAAATCATTTCACTAACTCCAGCACTGTTTATGCTTTTCCTAAAAAATGTTAGATTGGTCTGTTGTTGGAGTTTGCAGATGCAAACATTATGAGAGCTCCTTATTTGACCATGCAAACTGATTTACCTCAATGCAAATGATGTTATCTCTTGCCCTGGTGGTCATAACATGCGTAATGTTGTTCGATGAGGTTGAAGTCCATGCATCCGACCATAAAAATTCATTGAAACCTTTTACCATTGTAGGTTCGTTTCTAAACCAGAAATGTAGTAACCTTTTTTTTTCAACTTTCCAGGGCTCTATATTTACACATTCAAAATTCGAATGACACCCTGTTTTCTTGTGTAAGATTTCAATTTTGGGTGTCCATATTTTTTGGCAAAAAACTCAGATGTGATTAATTAGGCCAAACATTAAAAAAAACAGGAAATGGTCAGACTCGAGTGATTTAATTTTCAGCACCATGATAGGCCTACCTGTCTATAATAGGATCAATAGTATAAAACTGGTTTTTGTCGCACACAATTGTTTTCAAAATTATGAGCATATGTGTTGCAGCTGGTGGTTGAGTACTTAAGGTACCTGTCTGCTCCACTGAAGGTCTTTGTCTGCATGGGTTCGAACCCCGGGTGGGGAACCCGAAATTTTCAGTGAACCTTCATGAGCAAAATGCCAGCTGGATGTCGTTCGGATGACACATTAAATTGGCGGCCTCTTGTATCAGTGTCTGTGATGGGCAAGTAAAAGATCCATCATATGGGGATAATGGGGTAAATGTGTCACATGTTGAGGACTCCCATTCTCTCTCATCAGCCCTCATGGCCAGAACTTGGCTTAGAGGGCTGCACTTATCATATCTATCTATCCATCTATCTAGCTATCTATGAAGTGTTGGGTTTCTTTTGTTGTGACCTGCAGATCTATTCTTCTCCACTAGATGGCCTCATTGCCCAATGCTGTTATTCACTGGCGACATCTGTGAGTAGCAGTGAACAAAATTAAGTAATTGTTCAGTGACTTTCTGCAGCAGATGTTGCGAAGTTTTTTTTGTGTAGTGTGTATGGTCTTGAACTTGAAGAGAATGTAATTTTTTAAAATGAATCTGATTGATATCATAATAAAGTTGTATAAGCCTGAACAGTGACTAAATTCTGACAGCTCCTTCTAAATGGCACACAGATGACAACCCTAACACATACTTTTCTTTTGATACTGTAAAATTACATACTGACGTAGCACATCATTAACGTACTCCATAGTTGATGTTTTGCTTTTTTCGAACACCTTTCAGAAAATCAGCAGGACAACTTTTAATTGTCTATTCTTTGTGTTACAAGCCTTCGATTGACCATCCATCCATATGGATATAATTTTAGGGACATAAGCCATGCAGCACATGTTTGTGCATTTGAAAGCTTTGTCTGCGAACTTTTAAATATACTGTATATATTCATACATTCTCAGACAGAGGGCTTCACAACATTTATAGAATGCTACAACTGATCAAGTATCACCAAAACAAATTTCTTGAACATTACATTTAGGATGGTAGTCAAAGGAGTTGAATTTCTTCTCATTCTTATTGCCTAAACATATCAGTTTCCAAGATCTTTTCAAACTCTGTCAAGCAATCACAACTGTACACTAAGTTTACTAAGAGCCATAAAACACATTTTACAGACTAAACACTGTGTGCCTATAAATTTCATAAGACGTTATTTGGGCGCCTAACTAACAAAATTCGACAGTGGGTGCTCTGTTATATCTGTTTACAGCCAGTAAAGTTGGCATGGAAACAACTTTTGAATTTGGGAGGGAATACGATTATGACTAACCCTTGCTGAGATTCAAGGGCTGTTTGTGTGTATTCCTTCTTCTTTTCTTCTTTCTTTCTTCTTTTCGTTCTTGTTGTTTATCCTATTTATTTCTCTCTTCCTTTTTTTTTCAGCTCTGTTCTTGAAATGGTTCTTTAGTTTTTAATCTTATTTTCTTCCAGAATTAGGCCTACTGTTCTCTTCCATAACCAACACATATTCAAGGACTTGTTCTTGTCTTTCCTTTTGCATGCCCCTTCTTCCTTTCCTTCTTCCTCCTTATTTCAAAGTCTTACAATGATTACACACATTCTTCTTCTTATTCCTCATTTCCTATTCTTCTCTAGATCCCTCTACTTCTTCCATTCCTCTCTTCATCCATCTTCTTTATCAACATATTCTTCTTTTGTCGTTCTCCTTCACCATCATTCCCTTCTTTTCCTCCTTCTCATCATGCACCTTCCTCACTCTATTTCCTTCTATTCTCTTCACCCTTGGTCTTGGCATTTTTCCTGATTTTTTTCTTTCCCTTCCCTTTTTATTCCTTTATTTTTTCTTCTCTGTGTGACATTCTCTTTCTTCCTTCTTTTCTCTTCTTCTTCTCATGTTCCTTCTTTTTTCGCTTTCCCCTTGTCTCCCTCTTTTCTTCTTCCCTTCTCCTTCTTCTATTACTATTCTTCTTTTTCCATTCCCTTCATTTTCTTCCTCTCTCTGTCTTCCCATTATTCTTCTTCCTCAAGTTAGAGCGATATCACAGCATATGTCAGAAAAAAATTCAATGATAAAAAAGAGAATCACCTCCCAAAACTGGTGCATTCCTCCAAGGCCAGAACTTGCCATTCACAACAACATGGTAGACTGTTGCATGATATGTACACATGTTGCATGTGAACTGTCATCCATACAGTCATTACTCCAGTCATTACTCCCAATACTGTGGTCCATTTACATGTTGTTACTTTGATTGTGTGTCAATGTGTGACAATGAAATTGCTAATTTGGCACAGGGACAAAAAACATTCCATCTGCTGCAATAATTTAGAAGAAGAAAAAAGAGGAAAAGAGTAGATACAGAACGAACAACAGACGAAGATAGAAGAAGAAAGAATAGAAAGAAAGACTTAGAGACAAAGAAGAAAGAAAGAAACATGGAAGAAAGGAAGAAAGGGAGAGAGGAAGGAAGAAGACAAATTGAAGAAATTTATATGGAAGGAAGCAAGCAAACATCATATTTTTCCTGAAGTAAAAACAGGAAGAATCAGGAAGATAGGTATAGATAAGTAAATAAATATAATACATAAAAAGACAGAAGGACAGAGATAGATCGATATATCGTTTGATCGACCAATCGATAGACAGATAGACAGATAGATAGATAGATAGATAGATAGATAGATAGATAGATAGATAGATAGATAGAAAGATAGAAAGATAGATAGATAAGTAGATAGATAGATAGATAGATAGATAAATAGATAGATAAGTAGATAAGTAGGTAAGTAGATAGATAGATAGATAGATAGATAGATAGCTGTACTCACTTCAGTTATTCAATCAAAACTGTTGACACAGAACTCCAAACTCAAAAACAAAACTGTAAAAAATTGTGGATCTCATATAACCTGGCCAGGTATTCATATGGCGCGAAATTCCAACAGTTTAACACAACGTCATAAGCATGGCATGTCCGTAAAAATGACTTAGCAAGCACTCATGTGTGACCTAGACATATACATCCCCCCTCCTTTTTTGAGCCCCCCCCCCCCCTCACAACTTTACATGCATGGTGTTCCATGCAATGATATAGCGCCTACTTTGTCCAACTGCTGTTTTGGGGGGCATTCAAAACTTTTGGCGCTCAGAAAACAGTAAAAACTGCTTAAGGATATGCACATATTCTCATGAAATAGCTGATTTTATACTCATTTAGTGAAAGTCAGCACCTGAAAAGGATATACTCCAAATATTTCCAGTAATTTTCATATACAATCATTCACAAACAAGGTTTGTATCATTTTATATCTAATATTTTCACTGATTTCCATTATCTAACTTCTAAAAGTGTTATCACTCAGAAGTAGGTTGACAGAATTCAAATCGAATCATCTGATTGTAGTGTTAACTTTATTGTGTTGAACTTTGAACCTGTGACCTGATAAGGTCATGTTTGTTATACGATTGAGTGATTGCCTAGACACTGGGCCAGTTTGTAAGCTCTTACAGTGTA
The DNA here is from genome assembly GCA_026936325.1 of Platynereis dumerilii. Lineage (NCBI taxonomy): Eukaryota > Metazoa > Annelida > Polychaeta > Phyllodocida > Nereididae > Platynereis > Platynereis dumerilii. The sequence goes on along the minus strand of JAPTHN010000004.1, from coordinate 45,639,063 downwards.
AAACTACTCAAGCATATTTGGTATTGATCAATGGATGAAAGACACTGCATTATCGCTCAGTGTATCTTGGCTGTTTTTGAGGTTATTGTACTAAGAAAAGTCTAGAAAGTTGTGCAACTGGGATTAATTTAATGTTTTTGACATATTTCAGTCAATTTGGATGTGAATTACTGTGTAACAACAACGGAATTTACATAAACAGACGAAAACTTGATCAGCTGGCTGCCAAACCGTTCCACAGCTCACACACTTCAGTTGGCTCCTGGACTCAACAGCAGCCTGTTCTAAAGGATATCATATTCTACCAGGATTGTAAAAAGACTGTACAATAACTGTATATATAGCACCTGGACCATCCAATATCACTTCATATTGGACTGACATTGTATTTACATGCAAATATAATCACTATGACTAATTACATTACTTCATAACATGAATTATGAGGCAAAAAATGGAAGCTATACCAAATCCTCCACCAAACCAAGAAGAAATCATCAATCCAGGTAGGAACCGATTTATTATTGATTTTTTATTGACTTATATTGAGTTATTCATGATTTTTGTGCAAGATTTGTTGATTTAATCAGTGATGTGCCAAATCCAATATTTGGTGTCAATATCAAAACGTGTTGAAGACAGCTGAATAACGGTGATAATTGAATTATTATTAATGGAATTTAATGATCTTCATGGAGTTTTGAAGTTGGGGGATTGATTTTCCATGAAGTATATTAATATATTGTGAAGACAACATTTTATAGTCAATTATAGACGTCTGTAAATGAGATTCTTATTGATGGCTATCTACTTCGAAGTCCTTCTAGTTAAGCTTTAATTGAACTGAAGAATTCCAACTTGACCATAAATTGGTATTGAACTTAATTATATCTACAGATTTGTATAATTTATAACATTAATTGCTGGGAATCATTTAAACAAATACACTTCTTTTAACATTTATGGAATTGATTGAAGTGATATCATAATACTAACACACTCATAATTATGTGTTATGCAAGTTTGATGGTATTCAAGAGCAAAGGTCACTGGTATATAGATATAGACTGCTGAATTTGGCAAATGTAACATTCTGTCAGCTGCTGAGCACAGAGGGTTACTGTGCTCCCAATAAGGCCTTCAGGATATGCAGCTTCATCTGAGATGCTGTGGCCCACTAGTAGGGGGCCCATTAGATGAGGGTTAATATATTTGCCCTATCCTAACCTTACACCAAACTCAATGGTAACTCTTAGTTGATCCAGAACATTGCAGATCTTTTGACAAATCAATTAGTGTGATATGTAGTCCATTATATGTCAAAATAGACTTTAAGATAACTGTTGACCCCAGCTTTTTAAATAATATTATGACAAAATAATATTGTCTAGTGAATTATTAATTGAAAATCATTGTCATCTATCCATTGAATTGTATTATACCTATACACGTCAATAGTAATCAATACTAAATTATTTAAACTATTATGACAGAATTGGTCTGGAGCAGAATATCTTGTATGAGCTTTTGGGTATAGAATGCCATTTATCAACTTGTATTATAGGCCTTCACAAGTGATTTGGTTTTAAATGCATGCCTGAATTCAATTGAGCTTTATGCCAATGTCAATTCAAAGGGCCTTCAAAATTCCAATAGAGGAACTCTAAGAGTGTGTAGGCTTCCAATAGTTCTAAAGAGGGTTAATTTAGCAGAGAATGGCTACACTGTAAACTGGAAGTGTCCAAGGAAGATTCAGTACCACCCTGAGTGATATATTTTGTTCAAGATATATTGTGCTTGAAAGAAAGAATAATATATGATAGGAAGAAGGAAAGAGGAAATGGGAAAGAAGAAAAGATGATTCATTGAATAAATTAACAATAAATTAATGAAGAATGGATCCTACTGGAAGGATTCATAAATTGATGAATGAATGAGTGATCAATTATTTAATCAAAGATAGATAGATTAGATAGATTAGATGGATAGATAGATAGATAGATAGATAGATAGATAGATAGGTAGATAGGCAGACAGATAGACAGATAGATATATAGACAGATTACTTAGAAGTTTGAAAAATTAAGAGAGGTATAGGGGAAGCTTGGGAGAGTTGGGCCTCTTTTTACATTCTTGCACTTCCTGCTAACAGTAATGATTATATAAACATGCTTAATGCATTTATTGTATCTTGAAATATTTCATAAAAATATCTTTAGGTTTGCATTGATATTTGCCCAAGAACATATGAGCTACAGCCCTATGAAAATTGGAAAAAATTTGGCCCAACTCTCCTCATCAAGTGGGAGACTTGGGCCATTCAGGGGGGAGACTTGGGCCATTACAATATATCAGGTTCGGTAAAGCTGTACTTGAGGCCATAATATTTTTAACCTGTAGTGTGGTTATCACAGAAGTCATTAATCCTGAATTGAGGCCTCTTGCAACTCTAGTTTGCTGTCAGACTTAAGCCTTGGCCTGATGGCCCAACTCTCCCCATCTAGATTTCCTGATAACTAATTTTATTAGAACATGAATAATTATTAAGGCCTAAAAATATTCAATCTCTGTTGAAAATTGCTCTAGACAAGTTCTTCTGTCTTAATAAAAATAAATCTGGGTAAATGCAACACATGTATTGGCACTGTCCCAACTCTCCCCCATTCCACCATTTTTCTCTAAATCCCAATTATGACAAAACCGGTTGTCTGATAAATTTCCAAAATATGTTAATAACAACTGAATAGTCAAGCCTACCAAGCATGTCATAGAAAATTTTCTCAGTCCTTGTTGTCTGACAGACAATTAAAAACTCGTAACATGGCTCAGCTTTTCCGTTTTTCATCCAAATTTGAATTTTCTTCTCTCTAAAGATTGCGACAAGCAAATTAGCCAGAAATGTTACATCCATTGAAAGATTTTTATTTTTATAAAATTTTGGTGGCTGCAACTTTCTCAAAAAATTATTAGTTTCCTCAAAAATCAGGGTGGCCCAACCCTCCCTGTGGCCCAACTCTCCCAAGCTTCCCCTACTTATGCACATTCCATATAAAAGTTCTAATGTATTCATTCTACAAACATGTATAGGCCTATAATTCACCCCAACCACATAAACCTCATATATCATGACATAAAAGACCACATTTCTAGAATATATTCCACTTAAAACTCATTTATAAGTCACTTTTTCTCAAAACCACACATTTTATATTTTTGTATGATTATTCAAGGATACGAATGTTGACAAACTTTTTTCATTTCAAAGTTTTCTCAGATAAGAAACCCACACAATTTTATGTATGTGACTCAAGAGTTCTGTGAACTATGAAATGCATAAATTCTATATCTTGCAAAGTTTTCATTGATTTCAGTGGAATTTAAAAGGTGTAGGATACATATCAGTAGATAAAAACATTCTAGAAAAGGTTCAATTGCTTTGAATGACACTCAAGTTATGATATCATCAAATGTTCAATGTATGAGTTCTCACTTTTGATTATGGCATAATGGTTTTTCTTTTGAAGTTGTGATGATTTAATCCTTCTCATGGTGATATTCAATTATTGGTTGATTTAATTGGAGCAGTGATGCCTTGAATACATATTATATTTCTGTAGTTGGTAACTGAGGTTCCCATCTATCTATCTATCTATCTATCTATCTATCTATCTATCTATCTATCTATCTATCTATCTATCTATCTATCTATCTATCTATTCATCAATTGAACTCTCTTGAAGAAACCTTTTCTGTGTTATAGGCCTTTACCAATTTGTAACAATTTTGTTTACTATGTAGTAAGGCCATCATGTGTATTTTGTATATATGACATGATAGATGAAAAAGTTTTTTGCACTTTACATGTTTTATGGACATTGATACAGCAATCACAGTGGGTTCTCAAGGTAAATATATATGCTTCAGTTTTAGTAAAAAGATGGATAGATGTTTGACATGCATTGCTGTTTTGTAAGCTGAGCAATAAAACAAAGTATATATAGGTCTACTCGGTTCCCAAATCTTCTCTCATATTCATTCATTTATCCATTCAATGTGGTTAAGTTTTTTTTTCAGTTATCTTCTTCATAGATAAAATTGTATTCATAAACCAGTCACGGCTCTAATGGTAAGTTTCTGTATTCGTGTTTAAGCATCAGCTTCTCTTTATCCATTTATCCATCGAAATATCATGGAATGGTTTTCAGCTTCAGTTCAATGTCAGATTAGGATGACACCAACCACCCTGTTGTGATAGGTATTGCTGAGAGCTATTGCCTTAGGGGCAAGTCCTTGTCTTTTAGAGGGATGCACTTTGATGTCATAGGCTGGGATCCCTTGTCTTTGTGTGATTATTTCATATGGTGAAAGGGAAATGTATGTTAGGCCTATGTATATAATTACACCATTCCATGCATGCTGAACCAACACAACCAATCAACTTCCCATCAAAACAACCAACGACATACTAATTCCCAACAACCATTCCTTCAATTTTAACCAATACATATCTACAGGCCAATCTTTCCATGTATCCTTACAACAAAAACACTTTATAACTCCAATCTTACCACACAATCACAGGTAGTAGACCCCAACCATTATATCCCAACTTGTATACTCCTAGGCTCAGAGCACTGACCTCTGAAGTTCAATTGTCAGACAAGTACATTGTCATTCAGCAGCAACACAATGGTTGTATGACAACAATCGTACTTGTAAGGATATTTACCTTAGGTGTATTTCTGAGTTATATTACTAGGTATTGCTGAGAGCTTTTGCCTTAGAGGCAAGTCCTTGTCTTTTAGAGGAATGCACTTTGATGTTATGGGCTGGGATCCCTTTGTATCTGTGTGTATTTTTTATATTGTGGAAAGGAAATGCATGGGCTTCAATATTTCTTGCCTGACTGATATTGGGTTTGCTGAATATTGTAATGTTTCCTATTTGTAAGCTCTTTTTGTAACCCAAATATACACAAAGGACTGTGTCAAATATATGTAATGTTGGTAGTTGAGTAATTTGATGATTATGGCTAATTTTTTTCAGCCCTTGTATTAGTATGATGTAGTATTGTTATATTTAGCCTAAAGTTGGCAATGTTTTTGAAAAACTAAAATTGGTAGTTGATCTCAAATTTCTTACTATGATGTATTGTTTGTGAATACAATGTAAATGTAAACTTCCAAATAATGATCTTTAAAAGGAATTTAGTGATATTTATTTTAATGTACATGATATAATGGTATTTTGCATTGGAGGTTTCCCCTTAGTACTTGTTACACATGTTTAGAGAATAAACTTAATTAAACAAGCATCAAAACAGTACTTATCATCAAACACAAGTTAGACCAATTTTGCAATTTATATGCCAATTCAACATTGTTCAAGTAATTTCACCCATCAAAATATACATGTTGTATAAGTGGTAAAATATTCTGGAATTTATTGAAGTAACACCACATAAACATTATGGGGCATTTATACTATTTGTGTATTTGAATGAAGATGAAATTTAACCCCTCAACTGACTTGTTGACAGAGCACATTTACAAGTATTATGTGGTATGCTTCATGTATTTGTTGAAGGAAGTACATGACAGGGGTAGGATAGGGTGGGATATAAGATAGGTTAGGATGACATACCATAAACTTTATTTCTAGAACTTTAACATGACTTTTCATGTAATGTTTTTATTCCTAGAAATTCAATGTAGGCTTTCCGGATACCGACCAATAATAATATCACTACGATACACCACAAAATAGCATTTGACACCACACTGACTCCACCCTAAAATTTAATCCAATGATCTTATCCAAAGCAATTGGCATATTGATATTAACATACCATACCATAGATACCTTACCAAACCATACCATAGATACCTTACCATACTATAGATACCTAACCATACCATAGATACCTTATCACAGTATCCATGTTCCGTGCTTCCATATCATACCATACCATCCGTACCACACCACACTGGTGTTGTATGGCTGAGTTTGGTATAAAAATGTTTGAGTATTACACGGCATACATCACATACATGTCATATCATGTCATGTCATGTCATGGTATGGTATGGTATGGTATGGTATGGTATGGTATGGTATGGTATGGTATGGTATGGTATGGTACGGTATGGTATGGTATGGTGTGGTATGGTATGGTATGGTATGGTATGGTATGGTATGCTATGGTATGGTATGGTATGGTGTGGTATGGTATGGTAAGTCATGGTATGGAATTGTATAGCAGTTATGGTATGACCAGTTGGTATGGCATGGGACATCATATTGCATGGTGACAATTCTTGTAAGGTTATAATAAGATGATGTAGGAGCACGGTAGCCTATTACCATCTCGCTATGTGATACAATGCCAATGCAATATGACCCAACCTCATCTTATTATAACATGCAATGTCATATCGTACCATAATGTGCCATATCTCATTACGGTAATACCATCCTTCCATATGACACCTTACCATACCATACTGTGCTTTCTTCCGTGCCATACCATATACCTATCTCGTTGTGTGATACATGGTATGGCATGTGGAATAATATGGCATGGAAAAGTGGCTTGACTCAGTGCGGTACGGTATGATATATATGGAGGGGAGGGAGTATGAAAGCCATATGGCCTCACCATACCACTGTCATACCAAACCATGTATCATACCATACCACAAACTATTATGATTTAATATACTTTATATTTCCAGACGATAATGTACATACAACTCCGTAATACCACCAGTGCAGTATGAGAATATGAAATTTGACAGACGTTATTTTTGTGCTTTTAGACCAAAATTTAATGCAAAGTCACACCTCAGTAACAAAGACCTGTCTTTTGTGGTTTTAAAGGCTTATTACAAACAATGACACTATTATGTTATTGTGTAACAGGGCAAAAATCATTATTCAAAGTAAAAAGCACCAGGAAAAGAACATCAAGGAAAACAATGTAATGACTTAAAACATATGGTGGCGATGGGAAGGTACATTTAGTTGAAGGCTCGAGATCAGGAATGGTGGTCTCAACTGGACAACTGACAGCAGTGCACTGCCAAGCAATCTCTTCTTCAAAATATATATAAAATTTAAGCTTGTAGGCCAGACAAACTTTAGCTTCTCGAATCTTCTGAATCTAGCGACATTTTGTTAAAAATTCTTAGGTCTAAATGGGTTGTTTTCATAGTGTTATCTCCAAATTTGCCAAATGCACATCTACAAAGCATTCTGTAAACTTCACATCTATTTGTAAAACTCAAGTGCCCATTATTTGGCTTTTAGGGATCTATGACAGTTTTCGAAAGACACCCTGCCTTTTTGATGTAAGATTTGTTAAGGTCATTTTTTTGCAAAACTTCAAATGTGATAAACAAAGCCAAAGGTAGACAGGAATGGTCACATCTGATACACCTCTTTATGATATGGCCAATACTCTATGATCGGTCTGAACAAAAAAAAAATGTTTTCAATATCATGATTAAAATGTTGCATTTCTTTTGCTGTTGAGTGTATGCAACATTCTACTTCTACACCAAGAGTTGACCCATATATACATGACCCCCCCAGACTCCACACATAAAAATAAAACAATTAATCAACATTACTACCAGCATTGTTGGACCTCTATATAACAATACATCAAATGACCAGTCAAACAATTCATCACAATTACCCATGAGCAACAGGTCAAGTTTCACTGGTCTAATGACATTGTTGCTAGGCAACTGATTGTTCCAGGTGTGAATACAATAGTCATTGTTTTTGGAAATGAGGCTGGATAGCACTTCACTTTGATATGTCAGATGAGAGTATAATGTAGATGTGCTCACATGTGAGACATCATTAATTTTGTTTGCGGCTCCCAGCATATACTGTGCACACATATATATAGTGGTTAGAATACTGTGTTGATATTAGTACTTGTACCCAACAGCTTATTGAACCTCCTATGTACCATAGGTGTAGATGTATTGGAAAACAGAAAATGTATATAGATACAAGTAATTTTATAAATAGGCCTACATGTAAAAAGTGTATACCAGTGCAACCATGATAATCATTCTATCAATCAATTCATTTATCTTTCCATCCATCCATTTCTTTGTCAGTCTATGGCAGCACATCATTTCATTGAGGATGGTTGTAAATTATGCTGATTTTTAAAATACGGAGTTTACAAAATGAAACTGAATGAAAGTATCGAGAAATATAGCCATACAATAGCATATAATGTATTCTATAGTCCATTCCACTCTTCCAAATCATTCTTCATTCCTGTGATATAGTTTATCACAATTATGCAATCCAGTGTTTTGTTTTGGACTTCTTATCATAACCACATAGCCTCCAAGATTCTACTCAATTATCGATAATCGCATTATCGAAATATGAAGATAAGATATTATATTGATAAGGTGGTGCTCAGAAGCACTCATAACTATTTGTTTAACTCCCACACGAATCATCAATGAGTTTTGTCTGACAGTGTGTCTTTGGAGAAGTTATTTAAAAATAGAACAGAATCCACCCTTGAAGTCTAAAAATAGATCAGGTAAATTTTATTGTATGAAACCAAATATATGATGGAGAAGTCATTGTGCCTAGTCAGCTGATGTGTTCTAATCATGCATAGTGATGCCATTAAACATCAAACACAATTTGATGTTGGCCTAAGCAAATTTAGCTACAAAGTAATGAACACACAAGGAGCATTGTGATGAATTATAGTACATCTGTATTAAAATGCATTTACTCTTTTTGGTATTTTAGTAGTGGCCATACTATTGATCATCAGTTCATGTGGAACTTACAGTCCTAACGCAAAATGTTCTTGATGATATTCCAAAAACCCCAATAGAGGAAAGAAAATGTGATAAATGTGACACAGGTGAAGTAGAAGATGAAATCCATTGCCTCCTAACTTGCTATAATAACGCTGTCCCTAGGCATGAGCTTTCACATAAAATTAGCAGTCTGATCCCTAACTATAATAATCTTGATAAAACCCAGCAATTCATATCAATTCTTTCAGACAAAAGGCCCAAAATCATACAAGCCTTAGGGACCTACCTAAATAAAGCAATGAAGTAACAAGAATATCTCAGGAATAATTATGATAAATAAAAATAGTACTTTGTAGCTGAAAGCCTCTCTGTCCACCAAGCCAACAATTGTCTTGTTGCATTTTGTGAAATTATTGTGTGATAACTGCGATTATTGACTCAGCAATGTTTGCCCGAGCTGACTGACTGGCGCTACACTCAGCCTATAGCATGGACGTAATCGAGCGGTTGCCACTGTTCATGCTTGCCTACTTTTGTAATAACCAAAATGATCATGAACAACTCCTTGAGACATTTTCTTGTGACATGGACATGACTTGTATTTGAATGACATTGGACACTCGTATTTTGATATATTTGCATTTTTAATTCTATGAACTGGGACCATTATCGTAAACTACCTAAGATTTGACTTTCATAGTGTAAATTTCTTATAGATGTAGATTAGTTTTTGATTTCTTTTATTGTTGTATTTTTTCCTATTTTTTGCGTACACATGTATCTTCTTGATATTCAGGTGTCTAATAAAACTTTATATATATATATAAATAACCGACAGTCAAAAAAAGGTTCTAAATTTTGTTAAGGGGTTCAACTGAATTGAAAAAGTTCAATACCCTATGCTCTCAACTTGAGAGAAAGGGGTTCCATTGTGGGAGTTCAGTGCAGCAGGATTATCTAAGTGTTGTTTTTGCAAATGCTGTTGGAACATTTTTCGAAGTTGAATAATGAACCGCTGAGGGTCCCTGGTCTATACTAGCTTATAGAAGTTAAAGGTTCCATATAAAACCATTTTGTTAGGAGTGTAGGCACTAAAATGAAAAGCAGCTGCAGTCAGAGGCAGACTTAATGATGAGATGATGAGGATGTGAGCCCTCCAAAAGGTGGATCCATTTTTTACCAATGTAAATGGGGAAATTTACTTGTCTCAGCATAGAGTTACAGTCTGTCACTTTGATATAGAAACAATGAGGACCAGTTCACTGTGAAAAATGCACTTTGTGACTCATTGTGAGCTCCAGGAGTCTACTGGTTGACAGAGACAATCATAGATTAATAGTCACAATTGTTAGACTAATTAATCAGTCCTCAATTAAAACAGCTTCCCAAATGTGTACTCGTATCACTGCAATTGAGGGAGCTCAGCTAGCCAAGGAAATGGCTATCACAATTCTAATAATTCCAGACCAGTTATACTGGGATTTCAAGATGCTAGTTTGTATATGGTAAGAATGACAAACAATATAGTTACGGTTCACAGATAGACTAAAAGATAGAATGATGATTTATTGAAGATGACAGCAGGTTATATAGTAATATTAACAAACAGGTAATTGGAGGATGGTAACAGCCAATCAGAGAACAGTATTAAACAATGGGGCAGTGCCCCTATGCATTGTATAAACAGTATGTGGGTTCAGTGATTCTGGACTACAGGTTTCATAACCAGAAAGGTGCTAATTGTTAAAGTGCAATTAACCTCCCTTAGATAATTGTTACTAGCTTTTATCCCCCCAATTCATCTTAATTCCCAATAGAAAGAATGCTGGATCACAGAGAATTGTCAGATGCCTTGGTTTGGCAAGGCCTTTGTGTTGGGGCTTATAGATAGCCCCAGCATGATAAATGGTACAACAATATAGAGGATTAAAATTAGGGCCCTTTGTGTAACTTGCTGTCACAAAGGGCAAGCCCTATGTGAATGGACTTTAATTATATGGTATCTTAAATGTGGACAATTCTCTGGACTGGCAAACTTGTATAATGCATTAAATGCATTGAAATTACTCTTGGCCAAAAATGTACCAACTTAAATGCAGAAAAGATATATTACCCAACTTTTGGATCCAAGCCTCACTGATCAAGGTAAATACATAGAAGTGCTGTAGGGAAGCTCTAACAAATAGATCTAAGGAATATATATAAAATGGTGTTCATAATTGCATGTATGCTTTTACATCATGATAGCCGATGAAGTGTCATCTTCTCTGCTTTCAACATGGGAAACATAGAGGCTGTTTGATTAGTCATGATCAGGAGAAGGCCGTTAGACTTATTTAATTGATTTTAGAGTGAAAATCAGATGCATAATCCTTTCGTTTGGCTGTCACCAACTAGCGGGATAATTCTTCTTAAATCAAATTAACATTGAAAGTATCGGGTATGATCATGACAAATCATCAGCATGATGACACACAAAGTGCCATTTTCACAGTGCAACAGTCCACTCTTTTTCTATATCAAAGTGACAGACTGTAAACGCACCCAGAAAGGATATACAATGTATATAGAAACAGATCACTTTTCAGTATATCTCTTTTCAGAGGAAGACCTCCTGAATAGTGATGTAACTTGAACCTGTTAATGAGTATACACTACAATGGGATGTAGAAGTGAAGTTGTGGAATGATTTAGCATTAATTTGCTTAAAAGTACACACAATATGCATGTATGGTATTCAGTGCAGTTTACTGTAAAGTTGCAAATCAATTTAAATTTATTCTTTAACTGAGAAGATCAGATTTTTTATTCTAATCTATAACCAGACAAATGGGTTTCAACATTTAAAAATATGCCATTATAACACATGAGAGTTGGGACTGATGTCATTGAACCCTGTATCTACTGTCTGGACACCCCTTTGTTGTGACATGAAATCTTCAGTAGCACTGTTCTGTAATCTCATCTTTATGGTTGCTTGTTAATCGGAGACAAGGGTCACTCATTTTTGTTGAACTGTTTACATTACAAAATTAATTATTTTGAAATTGGTTGACCCTCATTGTCCTTGTAATTCCCATTCTTGTAGCAGACCAACTTTCTTGCCTCCCAGCTTTTTGCTTGGTGAAACAACAAGTATTCAGCTTTACTGTAAAATACATAAATCATACAAGTTTATAAAGTTCGCAAATCCAAGTTAAAAATACAATTTTATGATTAAAAAAATAACATCGACATGTTCAAATGCCAATATTGATATGTTGGCATGCGGATGACATGTAACAAAATTCCAACATGATGTGATGTCAGTCATTTTCATGTCAGCATGTAGACATGATGACAACATAATAAAAGTTATACATTGTTAAACAATTATGATGTGTGGGTAGCTGTTTTAGAACTGTTGTATGTAACAAGTTATATGATCCAAAAGTTATAATGAAACATAAAATTTAAATTGTTCAATTATGTTGTTATTATTTGGATGGAAAAGTCTGTGTGGCTGAGTAGAATGTCCAACACTTTGTTACAAGGAGGAGGCCCAAAATTCCAGGTTTGATGGTGTTTTTCAGTGACCAGTGTTGATTGCAATTTTTGGGACCCAACCCTACAAATGCAATTTTATCAATATTGTAGAATTCTGGCACTCAGGGAAATAGACTGAGGCAAGACTGTTAAGAATAACATATTTTCATAATCTATGGGAATATTTGAAATCAACACATTTGGATGGCCAGTAATCAGTCACTTTTGAGACATTCCCACGGGAGGAGTTATCTCTGAACAAAAGAACCTATTTGCTTAGGGGACACAATTGGGCAGTCACAGACTCTCAAAGACCAGCCTCTTATGATTTCTAACAAGCACATATAATGGCACAGCATCGCCCATGCCCCGCATGTTTTATCCTATGTTTATCCTATCCGTTAGCCAGTTTATCCCGTTCGTTTATCCTATCCATTTATCCTATCCATTTATCCTCTCCGTTTATCATATCTGTTTATCCTGTCCGTTTATCCTACCCGTTATCCTGTTTATCCCGTTTATCCTATCCGTTTATCCTATCTATTTATCCTATCTGTTTATCCTATCCGTTTATCCTATCCGTTTATCCTGTACCCCATAATCACTGGTTCATCCCATTTATCCTGTTTATCTTACCTATTTATCCTATGGGTTTATCCTATGGGTTTATCCTATCTGTTTATCCTATCCGTTTATCCTATCAGTTTATCCTATCCGTTTATCCTATCCATTTATCCTATCCATTACCCTATCCGTTGACCCTATCCGTTGACCCTATCCGTTTAACATATCCATTTATCCTATCCGTTATCCCGTTTATCCCATTTATCCCGTTTATCCTATCCATTTATCCTATCCGTTTATCCTACCCGTTTATCCTATCTGTTTATCCTATCCATTCATCCTATCCGTTTATCCTATCCCTTTATCCCATCCGTTTATCCTATCCATTTATCCTATCGGTTTATCCTACACGTTATCCTGTTTATCTCGTTTATCCTATCCATTAATCCTATCCGTTATTCTATCCGTTTATCTTATCCGTTTATCCTATCCGTTTATCCAGTACCCCATAAGCATTGGTTCATCCCATTTATCCTGTTTATCCTATCCGTTTATCCTATCTGTTTATCCTATCAGTTTATCTTATCCATTTATCCTATCTGTTATCCTATCTGTTTATCCTATCCGTTTAACATATCTGTTTATCCTATCCGTTTATCCTACCTGTTCATCCTACCCGTTATCCTATCCGTTTATCCTATCCATTTATCCTATCCGTTATCCCATTTATCCCGTTTATCCTATCCGTTTATCCTATCCGTGTATCCTATCCATTTATCCTATCTGTTTATCCCATTTGTTTATTCCAGCCGTTTATCCCATCCGTTTAGCCTATCCTGTTTATCCTATCTGTTTATCCTATCTGTTTATCCTATCATTTATCCTATCCGTCTATCCTATCCGTCTGTCAACCCATCTATCCATTAAGCCATCCATCAATCCATTCCTCCATCTATCTATCTATCTATCTATCTATCCTTGTCTGTTTATCCTATCCGTTTATACTATCCATCTATTCTATCTGTTTATCCCAGCCATCTATCCTATCCATCTATCCTATCTGTCTGTCAATCTGTCTATCCATCCGTCTATCTATCATTCAATCCATCCGTCAATCCATTCATTCATCTATCTATCTACGTCTCTATTTATCCTATCCGTTTATCCTAACTGTTTGTCCCGTTCGTTTATCCCATCCGTTTATCCTATACGTTTATCCCATTCGTATATCCTATCCGTTTATCCCGTTTATCCTACCTGTTTATCCCATCTGTTTATCCTATCTGTTTATCCTACCTGTTTATCCCATCTGTCTATCCAGTCCGTCTGTCAACCCATATATCCATCAATCCATCTGTCAATCCATTCCTCCATCTATCTATCTATCTATCCTGTCCGTTTATCCTATCCGTTTATACTATCCATCTATCCTATCCTACTGTATATCCCATCCATCTATCCTATCCATCTATCCTATCTGTCTGCCAATCCGTCTATCCATGCATCTATCTATCTATCTATCTATCTATCTATATGTCTATCTTTTGTTTACATGAGTGTATATTATAACCAGTATTTTATTTACATAAATATAAAACAGATTTATATAATATATAGTAAGTTGCCCGTAGATTGGAGGGAAGAGAATAGAATAATATGAAATAGATACAATATAAGCCCGTGCTACCTGTATAATTAGTTGGAAAGATGCATGAACTATACTGAGATGCAGGAATTGCTGAGTTTCCCAGAAATAGAATGTGGTGCAAAGGGAAGAAGTGGCAAAGGACTTGCAGGTGCTGCCCTCTTGTGTAATGTATCTGAATGAGCTGCTTGCAGTGGCCATTCTCTGTACTAAAACTCACCCTGTGGAAGGGAAAATGGCCACCACAATGCAGGCTTTCTGGACCTTGATAGCCTCTAAAACTGATAATAGTAAATTTTCTAATATTGAATTAAACTGAAAATACGAACCGTTGTGCACATCTACAATGGTATCAATGTGTTATGCATATGATAAGAACTTCCAGAGTGGGCTGGTTGAGGCCACAGCATTGGTTGTTTCACCCCTTCAGTAGATTTCAGCACTAAAGCATAATCGCCCTATGCATAGCATAGCATGGGCGATAATTACCATACTCACCAACTAACCTGCATCTGATTGGTCTAGGGCAGGGCCATTCTCAACAAATGTGATAAGGTCTTTTTTTATAAGGTGAATTCTGGAGGAACTTCTATAATTTCTGCAGAATTATCCACCGGATGACATTTGGAAGGGGAGCTATGGATTTAAATCCCAGGGCAAACTTTTTTTTCTTGCTGGCAAAGCAACCACAGACTATATTTTTGGGTGCGAATGATTGACAAACCTTTCTATATGACTATTTTAACATTAAGCTACCCTAGCTAAACATTTCATGTGCTGAACTTTTTTTTTGGTGTGATGTGTCAAAAAAAAAAATGTTCACCAAAAATCCATGTAGAATTCTGGTAGGCCCTCTTTGGGGGGGCTATGGAATTGACACTGAAAAAAAAGTTTGTAAAAAAAGTTTGTTTCCACCTCTAGCTAGGGTTCCGTAATGTTAAATTTCCGATATAAAAGTTTGTCGCGAGTGGGCATGCGGAAATAATTGTTCGTCAACGCAGCGCGAGCAAAAAAAAAAAGTTCATCCCGGGGGTAAAGTCCGTAGTCCCCCCCAACTATTGTCTGGTCGGCCCCTTAGGCAAGCTCGATTTGACCTACCTTGCGTTCGATACAAAATAGAAAAAATTCTTTACCCAAAAAATCACAACAGTATATCACCAAATCTGAGAAAAGTTAGTGTACAGCTTTGACCATACATAATACCTTCAAATAAAAGGTCATTGCCCTTCCAATGGTGTATAGTTACCATGGTGACCCCTTAACTGCTAAGGGCAACAATTGTTGCTGGGGCAATGACTTCAAAAATTGTTCAACTGAGAAAAGGTAATAGTTATAAAATGTAATTGTAATGATATAGAATTCATACAAGTTAGGCCTATAACTATTTGAATAAAATTTATTTAGAATTGTTATGGTATGAGGCCCATTTTTTGTGTAGGATGACACTCAGGTATGTGTGAAATCTATTTGTCAGATTTGCTGTCATTAAGATTGATGACTTTGTAATGTGATTCAATTATAAAATGTCTTCAGACTCAAAGTGGTTGGAGTTTTGAAGTTATTTGTCATTTGAAAATGTTAGCATTTTAAAAAGTGCTTATGTTAATTTGTGGATAATAGCCCACTAGCAGTTTAAGGGGAAAATAACTGACTATCCCTGCCCTGACTACAAACAATTTGGCCCAAAAATCATCACTCTAGCTCAAATAGATCTGATGATATGAGCAAAAAAGTGTTTCGGATGGCCATTTTGGGAAACTCCAAGATGGCCGCCATAGCCAATTAAATAATATATGGAAATACCAGTTTTAACAATCTTTGGTGTATAAGCTGTCTCAAAATGTATGGATCAACAGATACAATAAACATCAGGACCAGATCTACGTCATCGATTCATTATTTTTGTTGTACGTCAGAATTTGGAATTATCCGTATTTTGACAGGAGCTGTACCATGTATGCATAATATTTAAGGACAATTCCTATTTCTACTAGATGATAATAACCTGTTCTATAGTTAAGCATCATATTATTGGCAATATTACATGATTCGGGTATTTTGGAGGGTGTTAGATGCCAAAAAACTGCAATTTTTGGATTTTTTGGTGTTTGACCTTGACATTTCGTGGTGACCTTGACCTTTGATGATCAAAGTAACCCCATAAATCAGTTCCCCATGTCTTAAAACATAGGAATTGACACTTTATTTGTTGAAATAGGGGTGTTATTAGCTCAGATATGAAATATTTTGAATTTTGTGGTTCCGTCATTTTGCCTCAAAATTGTCAGTTTTTGCGTTTTTGGGTCCTTGGAATTCATTCCAAGACCATTGTCGTCAGCTTCATTTCCTGTGAGCAGGCAAAGTTGGTGTACTCACTAAAACATTTCACAGACAAAATGACAACCCCAACAGATGTGCCCTTGTGATCAAGATGGTGCTTCTGCACCCCGGGCTACAATATTGTGCTTATCAGTGCCCAAATTTTCTTCTATTAAACATATTTCTTCTGAGCTGTCAGCACTTCACACAAAAACTGGTTTCTGTATACACACCAAAAGTTGAACTGTGCTGCCCTCTTGAGCATGGTCACAATATACTGCTTTCTTATACCTAACTTGATAGATTGTTGGTAGAATATTGAAGAGCCCCAACTTGTTGAAATAGACCAAGGACCCGATGCATGCATTGCATGCTATTTTTTATTGTGTCAATTACAAGAATATATGGAAAAGTTCCACTGGGCGGACATTGGTTTTTGGAGGTTCAAGGCATACCTGAAGATGCCCCATTGTCACTTTTTCAAACGACGCGCCCGGATTTGAGAATTACATTGTCAAAGTTGGGCATTTTTACTATATATTTTAATTTAAATATATTTCAGGCAGTTTTGACATCTATTTTTGAATGGGCCCAATAGCATGGAAAAATTTGTCGGATGACAAAACGGACTTCACCAGTCCTCGTTAATCTATTTGAAGGTCATTTGGTGAAAATTTCATCAAAATCCGAGTCGGGTCATCCGGACACATATTGGGCTATCCGCCTGATTTTCTCAGAGACAGCTCATTAAAAGCTATTGGCCAGATAGCTTATTTCTTAAATGTGTAGAAAGAAAAAAATGAAGTAATGTATTACCAGATCTGATTCTAATAATGATTGTAATGGGTAGGTTTAAGAAGTGCATTTTAGTTTTGTGGAAGCAAATTTGTTTTAAAGATAAAATTGTATTCACTAGTCTTAAAATGGAAACAGATTTGAAGTAATGTTAGCTTTTTTATACACTATTCTTAAAATGGAAGCATATTTCAAGTAGCTAAGTGGTAGCTTTTCATATCACGAAGGCCTGTCAAAAATAATTATTATATGGTGTCCTCAAATGAAAATCGTCCTGGACCTTCAGAGTGCAAATATACTTTAAAATTCATATTTTTCTCTAAGTGAAACTCAAAATTGACAAACTCCACAACTCATAACTGAACTTGTCCATTTTCCTTTGTGACTCAGACCCTGTACTTCATAATCCACTGAACACGAGGGGGCGTGAAAGTCTGCCATGCTGTTAATGCAAGCATTGCTCAATTCAGCTGCACATCAGCTGGTTGAAATGTGAACAATATCTGTCCTTAGTTCATTTTCTTCATTCTTTCCTCATTATACCTTTTGTTTTTGTCCTTCTTTGTCTCTTCCATTTCTTTCTTCCTCCTGAATCCTCCCTCCACTTCTTCCATCCAATGTGTCTTCCCTCCCCTTCCTTCTTTCTCCTTTCTGTCTTATTTCTTTCTCCATTCTCCCTTTCTTCCTTCTTCTTCTTTCATTCTTTTCATTTTTTCTTCTTTCCTTCTTCTCCCTGTCTTCTTTCTTCTTCCTTCCCGTACCCCTTCCTTCCCTCAATGTCACAAAACTGGTAGGCATAATTAAATTGGTCATTTTATCAAAACTAAAACAACTGGAACAGTTTG
Source organism: Platynereis dumerilii (assembly GCA_026936325.1). Taxonomy (NCBI): domain Eukaryota; kingdom Metazoa; phylum Annelida; class Polychaeta; order Phyllodocida; family Nereididae; genus Platynereis; species Platynereis dumerilii. The sequence continues at coordinate 45,620,560 of JAPTHN010000004.1, read as the reverse complement.
ATCAAACGAAAATAAATATTTTAATCGCAAAAATGCAGAACGTAAAACTTATCCCACCTCAGCAATCCCAATCTACCCCATAATAATTCTCACTCAGACTGTGTAGGCGTTGGGTAACTGCCCCATGCTTTGAGTTCTACAGGGGGTATCCAGCAAAAACAGTGCCCCCCATCCCCCCTCCTCTATTCCTAGCCCACTCTTCTAACTATAGCCCTCATGCCAGCATCTTGGCAGAAACAAAAAAAATATAGACAGGAAAAAGGATAGGCTGATTTAGTGACAAGGCCCACCTCCTAAATCATATACATTATGAGCATAAATAATTTTTCTTTTGTTGCAGTAAATGAATGATGATTTATTGCTGGCTGTATATTTTAAGAAGTTAGATATATGATTAATTGATTACTATCTTTTTTACAATTTCTCCATGAAATAATTAGTTCAATCTATGTTGGTCATTAATTGCAATCAAATAATAATAACTTCATGATATTAGAACTGAGAATAAATTGAGAGGAATCTAAATTATTACATATTTTAGTTATTTTGATTCATCTAGTTATTGGGCCTACGAAAGAAAATTGTATCATTTATTCATTAGATAAAAAGATTATATACCTTTGGAATTATTACAGTTATATAACACATTAGAAAGGTCACTACTTCAATAAATAAATTTTAAAGATGACCCAAAAAAATGAAAATAAAACTTCACCTGTAAATGAAAATTAATATATTCTATTTTTCACTTTTTATCAGTACTCTTTTCCCTCCAAATTTTATGCAAGCCCACTCTGCAAGCAAGCACACAAGCTTGGAATTTGCCAAAAAAGGCCTGAAAATGAAAAAGAAGGAAATGCAAAAACTTAGATATACATTAATTTTTTGCTCTGCACTGAATCATTTCCCTCTCTTTACCATAACTGCCAAATTGAATGTTTATATGACATGCTAGCACTACAGGAAGCTTTGATTTTTAGGAGTCTTTTAATAGCTCTTGAAATTAAACAAAATGATATCAAACTGTCAGTCAGTATCAGGTTGTTCAGACAGAATTGTCCAACTTCATCTAAATTCAAATTCTGATGATATATAGATAGATAGATAGATAGATAGATAGATAGATGGATAGATGGATAGATGGATAAATGGATAGATGGATAGATAGATAGATGGATAGATGGATGGATAGATAGATAGATAGATAGATAGATAGATAGATAGATAGATAGATAGATAGATAGATAGATAGATAGATAGATAGATAGATAGATAGATAGATAGATAGATGGATGGATAGATACATAGATAGATAGAATATGATTTTGTAGATAGATCGATAGACAGACAGATAGATTGATGAACCAACGACAGAGCTATTGATAGAGTGATCGATGGACCAATAGATAGATAGAGATATCGAGAGATAAATAGAGAGATACTAGCCGTAAGGTGACATGACTTCTTAATAGATAGACTCATATGACATTATGTTTATTGACACAAAATTATATAGAGATACAGACATACAATACAATAATATGGCAGATTGACAGATACATTTTGAAAACCAGCAAAATACCCTTAACCTCACAGTATGAGCCATTTGACCCCAATTTCGAACCCAGAACCCCTGTTGGCATTTAACACCTTTCCAACTGCCCCAAGGGAAATTTTTGCACTGCTTCTCTACTTCATTGGAGCATGTCATGTAAGCAAACTAAATTTTAGAATCACAATAGATCCACAAAAGGTTCTTGTATATATTTACGTTGTCTTTAAAGCAAAATTGAGGTAACTCAAGTGTTGTTAAAAAGTTTGTATTTTTAAAAAAGTTTGGTGTAAGAATGCAGTATTGTGAAGAAATGTGGAGGTATTGTGATTGGTTGAACTTGGCGGGCAGAAGAGATACTAAATTCTGATTGTTTTGGTCGATTTTTTTTTCTACATGTTGCTTAATATTAACATTTATTTTAAATGAAGTTCTTGGAAATGTAATTACCATAGTAAGAAGAAGGCCTTGAGAACTTGTGATTGGTTCGAAGTTCTGTATTCTTCATTCTGATTGGATGAGATTTATGCAATTTGCATATATCAATACATGTTTTTCATCATGAAAGATACTAAGATAAGCATAGAATAAGGCAGTGTTGTCTTATTTCCACAAATAGCGAAATTCCTGGCTTCTGATTGGCTGAGCATTATAAATTTGCATATTAAGTTAATGCAGTAATTCCAGGTTCTGATTGGCTAAGAGCCTTGCTGCCATGACACAGTAATTCCCAGAGTTGATCGCTTGAAATGATCATTTCTTCTTTAAATATGTTTTTACTTTTCGGTAGGTCCATTTACCTATTTGAAGATACCATTTCTTATTGCATTGTGCAACAATGGGCAGATTGATACTATATTGCACTCTGGTAGCATGGTACTGCATTACCAAGAACTGCATCCTTGAAGACAATCTGTTATCTTATTTAATGATTGTTGAAGATTACCTATTATCTCAATGAGTCTAGACAATCTTAATAATGATATTATCATGATGTACTTGTTAATGGAATGCGTAGCATAAGAACAAGTTTTCGGATAGACCATGAGGTGAAAATTTTGATATTTATTTTCTACAGGGAAATATACGCATACCCCGCTCGTGCGGGCGGCCGGTGCCCGCCGTGGCATCTCTTTAGAGAGCGTTTGGTAGATGTAACAAACACTTCTGTAATAAAATGTCAGAATAAAATTTTTTATAGAATTCATTGATGCAATTATTGAAAATATTTTTAAAATTTGGGTGAATTTCCGTTGCAGTTCTGTTGAAATGAAGAAAAAAAAAACAAGTAATTAGTCATGCAAATTTTGGGGGATGACTTTTACATTAATTAACATAGTAAAGGTTATCCATGCTTAACCGATATAATAATAATTTGAATGAAATTGTTGAGATAAATCCAGACTTTGTAAAGAGAGAAATATCAATAGGTTAAAAAAAGTTATCAGCATCAAAAAATATACACCTTTTACAGGCTTTGAATTTAACAGAACACATTAATGGGAAAAAGGCTCTGCAGGCTAGCAACTATAACATCATTAAAAACATGGTTTCTTTTCAGATTCATCTTCTTCTTTTCCTATAATTGCTCAAGAATGTTTTAAAGCCTTCAACTTTTATTTTTTGTCTTTTTTTTTCGAAAGGACATCAGCATACTAACACTGCTTGCCTTGTGAAGTTGTCATTATGTAGCATTATAAAATATTCTAAATTGAGAAAAATGTCTTTTTAGTTACATTAAAATGTAAAATTTTATAAAATATAGTTATATTATTCAACTTAATGGTCCATGCCATTTATAAAAATAAGCTCAGAATGTGATAAAATGTATTCTAATTGTATTGAAATTCATAAATCAGAATATACATGCTGTTCTAATTGAAGTAACAAAAATTTACATTGACCATTTTATAGGAACTTCATCATAATCTTAAATACATTGTTATTATTTTCAATTTGAGCAAATATGTGGTAAATTATTTTGAAAAAAAGTTTTGTTAGTATTATATCAGCTAGCTGTGTTGATATGATTCAGATCAGAAGAAGCCCTCAAGTTAAACAAAATGGATGTGCAAAGATCAAGTTTAGATGCCATTAAGTCAGTTAATCTGGATAACGGATAGATTGATTGATTGATATGCAACTGTGTTATTTTTTAAATATTCATCTGATAGAATAGTTACTGAGCAGTTGCTTTACGAATTTACTGTAAAATATAAAACAAGAAGAGAAAACTTTTTCAATGATAAGGTCTTTCTCATCTAATCTATATAAAGTTACAATTGTGTTTTTATTTTACTTTAAGTCATATTAAAGTGTAGTTTAAAAAATTAACACTGGTGAAGTTATGGTAAAAATCTGTTGGCAGTAGTGATTCAGAGAAAAAGTCAAAATTTTGTTGGTGACTAAAGCCATAGACATAAAGTAGGCTTGTGGTGTAAAGACCATTTTCTAGCCTCTAATTTGAAACTTTAGATATATTGTTGATAGCTGTTTTTATTACAGGTATAAAATACAGGTAGGCAGCTCTATTCACTACAGAATGAGGGGGTAGCATTTCTGTCAAATGGGACCAGTATCGTTATTTGGAAGGTTTTTAAACAGTTTTTATATAATTTGGCAAAATATATCACATCAATGCAAACCTTTGCAATTATCATATGCAAAAGTTAAAATATTACAAAAGTTTGATGAAGTTTTGAAGTTTGGAGTATAACTTGTTTCCTCTAAAAAAAACAACATCTGTTTTGAAAGGTGTAATATCTAACAGTGTTTAAGATAACAACAATCAGCTGACTTATTTTCTGAATTGAGATAAAGTGTTTGATAAAAGTTTCATAAAGGTATATGTATTAGATGTGGGAGTTGAGAGCAATCAACCAGTATACTCAGGTTAAGTTGATGCTTGCCTGATTCCAAAAACTTAAGAGACTTCTCATTCAAAATTTCAAAGTTTAAAAAAAAAAATCTGAATGATTATTTATGTTGATAAAAGATAGTATCAGTTGGAGCCTAAAATAACAGTTCTTATGAAGACATATCTTGCATGCAACAACATGATATCATATGATGTCATATATTATAAACATGTGAGTCAAATCAAGATACACTGTTTTTGCTGTGCCAAAAACCAAGATGGCTGCATGGGGCCAAATAGTGGCGCTAGTTTGAACAGCAGAATAGGTGAGCAGAGTTGTTGAGTTCGTTTCTGGCTCCCCTGCAACACACAGCACTAAAACTTCTCTGCACTTGAGCTCTATTCATCCACAGGAGCTTAACACATGAGCTTACCTATAGCTCATCTCAGGAGCAGTAGCTTAATTCATTCTAAATTGAGCTAGATTACTTCTAGCTCTTCATCATACACATGCTCCTGTGTGTACATTTATATACAACAACATTATATAACTTTTTATGAACTTTTTTATTAGACTGAGCATACCTGATAAAGTGAGACATTGTTATTGATAGTTTTGGACACTTTGGAGCAACTTTAGAAACTCTATTGGAACACCTTGGAACACTTTTGAGATTCTCTGCTCATTTTGGAACATCTTGACAGGATTTGGAGCAATTTACATACTTTTGGAACATTTTTGATCACTTCTGGACCACCTTGGAACATGTCATAATAATCAAGGAAACTTTGGAACATATTGGAACTCATCCGGAAACTTTTAGGAACTCTGCAACAATTGGAACTACTTTCTGGAACACTTTGACAAACAGCTCAAACTTTTGGAATAATTCTGCGAAACATATTGGAAGAACTTGGAGCAACAAAGTTTCGATAATTTCGAAACATCTTGGCACACAGGAACTGGTGCTACTTGGATACATTGGCTACCCACGTGTACCTGTACCATTGATACCATACCTTATCTTTGGTAGCCTTGCAGTTATCAATGGGAACTTAATATTTATCACTGTTAACTTCATATTTATCACTGGCAACTTAATATTTATCACTGGCAGCATTACATTTAGCATTGCCAATAATACATCCAGAGCAAACCAATGAAATATTATCACTGGCAACATTATCATCACCAGTAAGTTAATATCATTGTGGGTATAGACACTGCTAATCAATACAAACTGTTGAAAGCCATTAAACATAACACATGTGGATATTAGCTTTTATTGAGTCACTCAGAAGCCTGTATGATAATATATAGGTCTGCATATGTTTGCTCACTGCTTCACAACATTGTAACATACTGTAACACATATATATAGGCACATATATAGGCCTATACCTTGCTATATTTTGTACATACCTCTATCTTTCTGGATTTTTTCACAATTTGAGACTTTTTTGTGGAACAGGGATACTTGAGGATTCTGGACTTTTGACATTTTGACATTTTGAATCAATATTTGCAAAGAGTACACTAATTGGAGATCTTCATCCACTACATTTACACTGGAAACTACAGGATACCATCATAGCCCAGGATTCTACAGATAGTGTATTCAACAATATTCAACATTGAGTTAACCAAGTTTCAAGACACTGTTCTGGATCTACAACTGTTTTGAACTGTTTTGTAGTAAATATTTGGATCACATTGAAGATTGGACTGCTGTTTTCTAACACACAAGGAACTCATTAGCAAGATATTATCAAAAGGAATATCCAGTTTCAACACAATTCAGGATTGCATAACAACTTCTACAAGCTTCTGAATGTTATCATTATTACTATCAGTGAATAGAAGACATAATTTTCTACTTTCAACTTTCAAACAACTTTTTATGCTTTGACAGCCTTCCAATGCAAAGGTATGCTATCTCAAAGTTCCTATTCAATTTTATGAATGAACTAAATGAAAAAGTGAATGAAGTAACTGAAATATTACCCTGCAGATATTGCATAACGTTTTACCTACCATATGTATTCTAAAATAGATCCACAGACACCTAGCTGTCAAAATAACCAATAGATAATTTCAAAGTAGATTGAAAGTATCATCACAACCCTATATTTTACACAATCATTATTTTTGCCAAGCAATTAAGGCCCTCCAAAAGAAAATATAGGAGCTGGATGCTATATATACATGCATACATATATGATATAATGTAAACAGACGACATTTTTGACAGCTAAATCATTTATATTTACAGTGGTAGCTCATTGAAATTCAGCTGGTATACACTAGCATATATGTAGTGCATATAAGTACAATGAATTTGACATAGAAAGACAAATATATAATATATATGTTATTGAGTCATATTGACCTCTGCCTATACTCTATATATACACTATATATATGTGTCTAGTAATCAGTCTATATTTCACATATTTTTTCAGCAGCATTTGCATACAGAGGATAATCATCACCTAGACACCTACACAGACACAAATTGATGAAATTCCCATAGATTTGGTGTGATCACACTTCAGCAAAGCAAAGCAAAAGGAAATAGCTTAGCTGTTCAAACAAACACCATCCAGGCAACTGCTACTGAAGTTTGAAAATTTGAAAAAGAAAACCTCATCCAGATGTTGGTGTATGAATCATATATAGCTGATGATCTTATTTTCTCAACAGTTGGATAGCTTGGATTAAAACAGATTGTTCTAAACGTTTTCACACACTTTTGGATACACTCCAGATACTGAAAACAGTTTCAAAACAAACCAACATATGTTTTGCAGTTCTACAGAGGAAAGAACTGTATTGTGTCTTTCAGACATTTCATTGTCAATCTTGACACTTCAGTGGCATTACTGATTTCTCAACTGTTCAACTGACAATTTGGAACATTCTTATTGAACATATTGGATGTACCCTTCACAGACTGGTTTTCACTTTGGATATCACTTTCATTTGTGCAGTTTTATGTGTATTGAAACAGTTGTCCATCCACATCATTAATTGTGCTGGAAATGTGTTGAAACTGCACTGGAAACAGTATTGTAACTTTCCATCTGACCAAACACCATATGTACATATTATGCACCTGAATCGCATTGGAATTTCCAAGTGTTACTCAAATCAACTGTGGGCAGTCGTTCAATATAAACCTACATTATCTGGATTTAATCCGGTGTATCATATTGGTCCAATCCAATAGATCCATCTGACAATTTTTTGTACAATTTGATATTGGAGTTATAAACTATTTTAGAACACACTTTTGCTATTTTTGGATATAATCCAGACATGTCGACATCGATGAACTTGAATTTGATGTCTGAAATTTGTTGAGCGTTGCATTATGGCAACGCAAGGCAGATATGTTTCTGAAATCGTATCAAAACTTTCGTCGCAAAAATCCGAAGAAAAGGAAAGACCTCAGAGAGTATCCGTCGTAACAAGTCCGGAGAGATCCTTAAGTCCCTGGAGTCCAGGCGGATCCAGGGAAGATCTCAAAAGTCCCACTGGAAGAGGCGGAAGACGTAGTCCATGGGATGCTTCTAGATCCGGAAGTCTAGATTCGCGAGGAAATGTGTCGTACTACAAGACGCGTAGATCTCCGTGGAGTCCTGATGATTCTGATAGTCAAGAAAGCACAAGCAGTAAGAAATCTAATCCCTGGTTGACACAATTAAGAAACTCCAGAGATATGGATAAGGATTCTTCCGTCAAACGAAGCCAGAGCATAGATTATGGCCCTGGCGCCAAGAAGAAGGTCAATACGGAATCTTTCCCCTTCGGTCGAAGATATATAGCAAGAGAGAAAGACAGACAAGATAAGCAAGATGACAGAGAAGGAAGTAACGCTCCTCGCCGTACAGTTTCGATGAGAAGTTCAAGTGCTGTGAACGAAGCCCGCCGAGCATTTTTCAGTCCGCCGAGGGACCGAGAAACGGAAGAAAGCATCATTAATAGCACAACGCTCACCCCTATTAGTCCTACCAAACAAACCTTGGGAACCGCAAGACCTAGAAGTCCTTACCGACCATCTGGTTTGTCCAGGCAGAGGAGTCAAGATGAACGGGGAAGAGAAAAGAGCCGGAGTCCCAAAGCACAAGGCACTTCATCTACGAGTGCCTCGTCTCACCTTTCGTCAACTTTGGGACAACAGCGCTCTAACGACTCAAAAATTTCGCCCGACGACTCACACCGACAGAAGAGCAGGTTGAGTCAGCAGATTTTGAGAGGAGCCAAGACTGAGCCACATCATAAAACAGAAAGACTTGAGCCACAGTTAGAATGGCAAGATTCAAATTTAAGAGACGACTCGTCGACCGCATCAAGCGAGTCGTCTCAGTTAAGAAGGTCGCTCATGAGCCCAGTGAGTGACCTAATGTCCGTCAGTGAAGTTAGCGAAACATCTAGCACTGATGACAATATGGCCAGCAGTACGATGAGCCAAGACTCTTGGGTATCAAATGGTACCAATCAAAGTGGTTACTCTAACCAACCAAGCCAACCACGTCTTACCGGCAACCAATCCGGAAGTTATAGCCGACCGTCAAGTTATTGCGAATCATACGAAGAACGGATCTTTACCCCTGACAGGGCGTTTAGCCCGAGTCGCTTTGCCCCTGCCACAATACCATCCCGACAAGGAAGTCAATCTAGTCTGGATCGTCCGCAAAGTCGTACGAGTTCAGGAAGTCATGGCAGTCGGCAAAGTTTGGAAAGGAGTCAACGCAGTGTGGAAAGGAGTCAGGGAAGTCTAGAAAGGAGTCAAAGCAGTCTAGACAAACCCTCAAGTGGCCAAGGAAGTCTAGAACGACCCAGAAGTGGCAGTAGTTACAGTAGTCATGATAGACATTTGAGTCCTGACCGAGGGTCTAAAAGCTACTCGCGACCATCGAGCAGCGGTAGCCACCGCAGTCAACCTGCACCCCAAGAATCAAATACCCCAACAGATTCCGAATCAGGTAGGACCATATTTCATTCTTACTTTAATTTAAATGTATCAGTGCATCTAAGCATATGATTCCGGATAATGTTTTTGTTGTGAGAGTACAGATTGCTCCTTCGAAATTATTTTGTTTTGTTATGCGATTTTGCTAAAAATTTAAGCATAGATGTGATAGCTGGTTAAAGACAAAGTAGGTCAAATTGATTGCTCAGGAATGTTAGTGTCAGATCATTCGAGACATTTATTTATAAAAATTTAGTTTCACCGAGTGCTCACATGATAATTTAGAATGTACTGTATAAGACATTTTGTGTTGTTTTAGCAAAGTGAAGAGAGTCATAATCTTTGGTCATTATACAAATAGCTTTGTACTCTGTTGGTACACTGGGAAAAATATCTAAAGACCAGTGCAGTTGATTTGATTTGATTTATAAGGCATTGTTGGGTATTTGAATTGTTTACAAAAAGCTAAAGGCAATAGATAGCTATCAAAACCTCTTTAATAGTCCATAAAAAGTGCACCTCAGTTTGAACTGCATTCCAGAGTGATTGCTTTATGTTGACAAGTGATTTTAATATCCAAGGTTTGAGTGATATACTGATTAGTACAGCAGAAAACATTGACAAAGATGTTAATGATCATCAGTCATCATAAAAACAATGAAAAGAATATCTATCAAAGATATTTGCGAATGAAAATGTCTTCAGAATGATGCGTCATGACACATATCAGGAATTGAACTGGCTGCGTTGTCAAAATAAATGCCGTATAGAACAATGCGGATATTTGTATGATTTATTAATACAATGAAGTTATTGAAATTGACACAGTTAGAAAATAAAATTTTGAAACAAAGTTAATGAGTAATGTTACATGTTGGGTCGGAACTAGATGGACCGATTTCAGTAATCGACTAACCTACAAAGCTCTCTCCGCTTCTATATCCAGGTATGCCTGTATGGCCTGGTATAGTGTACTTGGGTTTCTGATTACTCAACCATTTAAAATCAATTACAAATCAGAGGTTCAATACCATGAATGGGTGTCTGTACAGAATCTAATTAACTTTTGACACTATTGAATACTATTCAAATAGTATTCAAGGATTGTGTGTAGAGGAGGCAATCTCTTGAAATAACTATTTGCTCCTTAATAGTGTTTAGGTATAAATTAAATAGATGTATGAAAAATATCATCACTGTACAAGTTTCAAATAACTATATATATTATATATATAGTAGTCCGTGTGATGGGCAGCACCTTTTTGTGCTAAAAAGGAAGATTGTTCATCGTTTGCGCGAGTGCTCTTCGCTGTAAATCTGTAACATAGAATACATATCTGATTTGTGTTCAAAGTAAAGCCCGAATCATTCTTCCATGCCTGATCATCATTATTTGGTTGATAATTGGTGAAAAATTGACATAGTAAGACTAGTGAGGTACAACTTAGTCCACAAGAAGGAGGTTGCATATCAGAGGGAGGTCCCTCATTGAGAAAGTGCTTGTAGCAAAACATTATAATAATTTTACTTCAAGATTATTTATAGCTCTTGGCATATTGGCGGTCCACTGGAAGAATTGATTTTCCTGTTTTCAATTGGCAAACTGGCTTTGCCACGTGATCAACAGTTTTATGTTGGTCTCCTAATCTTCTTATTTGATGAAGTACCTTAAGTCATTTAATTGGTTTGTTTATTGTCATCTATGCTGCTAGATATGATAAGCACAGAATCAACTGATTAACAATAACTGACACAAACAAAACATTTTTAAGCCTGTGACATCACACAACCAAGTTGAAAGTTAATTTTGAAACTGTTTGGGCTGCTAATCCGCAAACAACTCTAATACCATTGATACTCCAGAGATCTGAGGGTCTGATGATAAAAGTGAGTTTATTATTTTAATTTTCATCCAGAAGTAACTATATTGCTAGTAATTACTTTAATTTTGTACTAAAAGTAACTGTATTGCTAGTCATTGTACATGAAATCTGTTCTGTGAGCAGAATTGTAGAATCATGGAACATTTTAGCTCCACATGGAATCTGTGCCCTTGCCAAAAAGTGTATGCATTGTACTCATATATGTATATCATATATATTATGTGAATATATCACCTGTCATATATGTTACAACATACATGAACATAGTAGAATGAGCAATATCTGTAGGTTCACTGCTACATAATATGTATTTTATATATTTTATGATACATGGAGTATAATAATGGATATTATTTGGTAAATTTTGGATAAACTCCATGACATGATGTAATGTATGAAGACATGCACAAGATCCATCAGACCAAATAATGTGTAAATTTGCAAAAGCAAAGCAAAAATTGTGAAGAATAGATGCAGTGAACATGCAGAAAGGTGGGCAAATAAGTGTACAAACAAACTTCCTTGGTATATACCTACAACACAAGTTGCTATTGTTCCTTGTATATGTACAAAAATTCCATCTTACTGATTTTGCATAGCATGTTAATGTAAACTGACTAGCTGTTGGAATCCAGTGTTTTTTGCATTTTTTTGGAGGACAGCTAGGGGAAGGGGTAGCCTTTTGTAGTGAGGTGTGTTGTGAATTAGGTGTCTTACCATGCAGCATGGTCATACCTGTACAACTGTAAATGGGGGGGGGGGGAAGAGGATGGGAGGTATTGTACTGGGCAAAAATGCTAAAATTTAGGAGACAATTATTCCTACAATTGGATTACTTCTTGGTAGTCTGTTATGATTTTTTTTTCAGAAATCCATGGTAGTATGGGTTACTTTTTAGGAAAATTCTCACTTTATCTTTTCAAAGATGCTGACAATAGCATTTCCATTAGGAACAGGTTAATTTGCTTCAATTTCAAGCAATACCAATACTTTTCTAGGATCCTGTGCAGATCTTCTTCTTTTTCACAAGAGGAGGGGTCTGGAGGACTTACCCTATAATAAAATTTATTTTTAGCTAGTAACTTTAACTTTTAATTTGATGTTTCAACAGTTTGGAATAGCCAAACCAGAGTTCCAAGGTGGAAAAATCAAGACTTTTTAAAATCTTTCTATGCACAAGTTAAGGCTGTAAGCTGTATGAGCATTGAGATACATATGCACAAATATACCTGTGCAATGTATTCCTCTACATTGAATGCACAGTGCACAGGTTATTCTCTATACTGTTTTCTTGTATAGTGCTAATAGTGCCTAATGGCTAGTTCTCACGGAGACGTAACAGAGGGTTTAAGTGACGGCGTTTCTTATATTTCCAGGAAAGGGCAAAGATTTGAGCATGTTCGCCGTCAATTTAGGCTTTACGGCGCAACAGGAACAGCATGCGTCGCTTTAAGAGGTCTTTCTACGCAATTCCTAGAAATTTGACGATGCAGGAAAAAAAGATTCAACCGGTTGAATCTTTGCGAGGAAAGAAGTGGTGAAGCAAGAAGAAGCGTAAAAAGAAATCAGTGCGCGCCGCAGATTTTTAAAGTTGCGACGCACAAAGAAGAGCTTCGACGCAGAAACAGCAGTGTAGCAGAAAGCTCTTGCTTCATGTCACATGTTTCAGACACGCGTCGCAGAAAGACACATGTTCGACGCACGTGAGAGGGTGCGCGCCGCGTCTTTTGGACCCCCAATGCAGCAGACAGAGTGGCGCCTGAGTGCATGCGTTGTTCTATTTTTAGCATCAACCCTTTGTCTGCGTGTCACCCTCTTTTTGCGCAGCGGCTGGGGCAGCAGCAGCGAAGCAGGGGGGGCGAAGGAGGGGGAAAGAGGCGGTCCGCACCCTGCATATATATAGAGGAGGCCAGTTTAGAGCACCATACCCACTCAGACCTTCGACCAGAACACACCTAGAATCCACGACACTATTATCAACTGCTACATTTGCTGCTACTTTTGTTGCTACAATTGTACTTCAAATTGCTGCTACAACATGGGACCAAAGAGGAGAAAGGGCACCGTCGTCACCAGGGCACCAACCAAGCTCAGCACCAGGTCAACACTCCACACTCCTGGGAGCACTCCAGTGACAACTCCAGCTACAACTCCAGCTGCAACTCCTCTCCATGAACCTTCAGATGCTGCAGTGACTGCCTTCTTTACTACAGCCATGGCAGAACTCTCTCTACCTGGGCTCTACACCTCCACTACAGCTGGCAGCCAGACGAAGACCACCACTTCAACCTCCAAAGCCACTGTCGTCAGCGAGACCATCTTCGAGGGCCGGCCAGAAGACAACACAACAGAAGAAGATTCTTCAGTTGAACTCTTTGAAGAGGAAGGAGACAAGCCTGCTGACAAGCCTGCCAAGCCTGCTGCCAAGCCTGCTGCCAAGCCTGCTGCCAAGCCTGCTGCCAAGCCTGCTGCCAAGCCTGCTGCCAAGCCTGCTGACAAGCCTGCTGCCAAGCCTGCTGACAAGCCTGCTGCCAAGTCTTCCACGGGTCTTCCAGAGCCTACTGCCAGGTCTACTCCAAAGAAGCAGACTCCAAAGAAGCAGACTCCAAAGAAGCAGACTCCAAAGAAGCAGACTCCGAAGAAGCAGACTCCCAAGAAAACAGCAGAGAGCCAGCCTGTTCTTGCTCTAGACAGAGTGGCCATCCATGAGGACACCTTCGAGGAGGAAGAAGACTCTGCTGATGACACCCCTGCAGCTGCTGAAGCCAAGTCCAAGGGCAAGAAGGGCAAAGGGAAGGCCCCCAAGCCAAACATCCGCAACAACCTGGGCATCACAGCTGAACAAGAAGATGACCTCATCAACTGGTACAAGGAGCATCCTGTGCTGTACATGAAGGGGACCAGAGGCTACAAGGGGAACGAGAAGCTGCTGCTGGACTCAGAAAAAGCAAAGGAGCTGGGCCCCAAGTACACCTCCCAGGACATCTTCAACTGGAGGAAGACAGTGCGCACTCACTTCTCCAGACTCGTCAGGCCTGAAGCTTCAGGAGCCGCCAGGAAGGAGAAGCTCACAGAGAGGGACGAGTACATCCTGAACAACTGTCGGTTCCTGAAGGACTCCATCGTGCACAAGCCAGGGAAGGAGCTGTCCGCCATCTCTCAACTGTCTGCCAACCGGCCAGCCTCAGACTCCGATGATGAAAGCTACAACCCTGAGGATTCCCTGCCAGCTTCCTATGACATGCCGGACCTGCCACCTGAACAGCCAGCACAGGACAGCCAGCAGTCCCAAGTCTTCCCTGGAGCACCAAAGCCTGGAGCCGCTGCCAAGGGAACCAAGAGGAAGGCCCCAGGAGATGAAGCCATGCACTCCGCCATGCACGTCATCGCAGGCAGCATGCAAGCCATGTCCTCCGCCAAGAAAATCCTGAAAGGCTCTGGCTGCAAGATGTGCCCCGACCACCAGGAGTTGACACCCGACCAGGAGTACTGGAGGATGAAGTGCCAGGACCTCTACCACGTGGGAGTGCACGCCAGCCATGAAATCAGGAGGCAGATGGTCAGGACCATTGCAGAGGCCGCCCTCTACTGGGATGATGAGGTCACCCGCCAGTCAAGACAGCATCAGGAGCACACCTTCCAGCCTCCTCATCCTCCTCAGCGCCTGCAGATGCCACCTCCTCCTCATCCTCCTCCTTCTTCGACGTATGTGCCATCACACCACCAGCACCATCCCCAGGCTTCCAGCAGCCATCACTACCAGCAGCACCAGCCCAGGGAAGGAGGATCCTCCAGGCAGACTCCCAGCTACACCCCGATGCAGCCCAGCCACTCCACCATGACACTGATGATGGATGCACAGGACAGCCCCGAGAAATACGGCTACCCCCCTGGACCCAGCTTTGGTCAACCGGCCGCCCATCACCAGCACCAGCCTTCCCCTTCGCCCAGTTGGACTTCAGGTCTCCTTTCTCCACGAAAGTAGAAGACCACATGCAGCAAAGACAACAAAAAACCTTGGCCCTTTTAAGGGCCACCAAATCCTCCCAAAAGGGCAGGCCACGTACACATCTTATGTTGACAAAAAAAAAAGAGCTTGTGTTGACCGAAAAGAGCCAAAAAAGAGCAAAAAAAACGTTGACAATCCCCAAAAAAAAAGTCCCCCAAAAAAAAAGTCCCCCAAAACAAAAGTCCGGTCCTGGCCTTCATTAAAAGTAATCACCTTCATAAAAGCAAGGTGCTAGTTCCCCCTTTCTTTGCCCCAAAACATACCAAGTGCAGCACTAGTACAAGTGCTGCATTCTTTGGTATAAACATATTTTTATTGCACTAGTACAAGTGCATGAATTTCTTAATTAAAATGTAATGCACTAGTACAAGTGCTTTGCTTTTAAAAATTGTGTTGGTTGGTTGCACTAGTACAAGTGCATCACTTTGTAATTTCACTTGTCTAGCTCAAGTGGCAGGTAGATAGCTAGATAGCTAGCTAGATAGATAGCTTGATAGATAGCTAGATAGATAGCTAGATAGATAGCTAGATAGATAGCTTGATAGATGGAACACAATGCTCGTTACATATATACACTGCAGCAAAAGAAAAGCAGTTGTCGTCACTTTGCAGGGATTGGACTTGGATAGATAGATAGATAGCTTGATAGATAGCTAGATAGATAGATAGATAGATAGATAGATAGATAGCTTGATAGATGGAACACAATGCTCGTTACATATATACACTGCAGCAAAAGAAAAGCAGTTGTCGTCACTTTGCAGGGATTGGACTTGGATAGATAGATAGATAGCTTGATAGATAGCTAGATAGATAGCTAGATAGATAGATAGATAGATAGCTTGATAGATGGAACACAATGCTCGTTACATATATACACTGCAGCAAAAGAAAAGCAGTTGTCGTCACTTTGCAGGGATTGGACTTGGATAGATAGATAGATAGCTTGATAGATAGCTAGATAGATAGCTAGATAGATAGATAGATAGATAGCTTGATAGATGGAACACAATGCTCGTTACATATATACACTGCAGCAAAAGAAAAGCAGTTGTCGTCACTTTGCAGGGATTGGACTTGGATAGATAGATAGATAGATAGATAGATAGATAGATAGATAGATAGATAGATAGATAGATAGATAGATAGATAGATAGATAGATAGATGGATGGAGGGATTGATTGATTGATTGATTTTTGGGCTTGTTTTGTCAACATAGGATGTGTACATGGCCAGCTCAATTGGGAGGATTTGGTGGCCCTTAAAAGGACCTGGGGTTTGTTGTTTTGAATGCATCTTCTTCAGATTTTCTCCAACTGCCAAGGGACACTTCCTGCCGGACTGTTGACCCAGTCACGTAGGTAGTCTCGAGCAGCCTTGGCATCTCTGGAGGCATTTCCGTGTCGAAGTGGTTCTCCTAGGTCTCCTAATTGACGGTCTCCCCTCCAAACTCCTTCAGTGACGTCATGTGTCTGTGGATCTTCTCTGTCCATCACTTCATTGTCACGGGCATGGTGGACGCCTACTCTGTCTCGCAGAATGTTGTGTAGAACACAAGCAGCCATTGTGATGTATGTCACTCTTGTAGGTCGTTGGGGCATGGTGGTCAGGAAGCATCTGAACCTGTTTGACAGCAGACCGAAGGCATTCTCCACCACTCTCCTGGCTCTTGAAATCCTGTAATTGTAGACTCTGGAAGGAATGTCAAGGTTCTTTCTTGGCACTGGTTTGAGCAGCCATGTCTTCAGGGGAAATGCCTCGTCACCCACGATGTAATATGGGAAAGGATTGTCTTCTGTGCCAGGTAGAGGTTCTGGAGGTGGTAGGCCTAGATCTTCCTCGTCCAGGAGTTGTCGAAGTACTGTGTCCCTGAAGACGCCGCCATCAGATGCACTTCCTTGACAGCCAGCCTGCACATAGATGAACTTGTAGTTGGCATCAACGAGGGCCATCAGGACAATGGAGTGAAATCCCTTGTAGTTGTAGAACAAGGAGCCTGCAGCCTTGGGACATCGGATTGCGACGTGCTTGCCATCCAGAGCTCCAATGCAGTTGGGCAAGTTCCATTTCCTCTCAAAAGCCTTGGCTATCTCCTTCCATCTTTCAGGCTGTGTGGGTAGTGCCAGCTGTCTTTCGAAGGCATGAACGATGGCAAGGCAGACCTCAGGGATGAAGTTGCAGATGGTGTTGGGTGCCACACGGAAAGCATAAGCTAGGGACTTGTAGCTGTTTCCTGTTGCCATGTACCGCAGGGTGATAGCCAACTTCAGACCAGGTTCCAAAGCCCTCCTCATGTTGGTGTCTTGCTTAGCGATGAGTGGTCCAACAGCTTCCAGGATTTCAGCAAAGATGGCAGGGGGCATTCTAGTGTAGTTGTAGTAGCCGGACACGTCACGCACTTGCAGTTCAGGCAGCAGTTGATGGAAGTGACCATGTTGTTCCCTCTGCAGCAACCAGTTGCGAATCCACCACCTTTTCTGTCTCCTGGCCCTCCTCCTCCTCTGTCTCAAATAGACAGCTCCGATAGCAACAGCAGCAGCACCAGCCACAACAATAATTTCTTCTTCATTCATCATGCATATGTTCAGTAGGCAGTAGTCGTTGTGTTCTCATTGAAGGGCAATCAGCAAATGAAGCAAGGAGGTCCTCTGTGTCCCTTTTTATAATGACCAAAAGTGACTCCTGCAGCAGCCAAACACACTTTGCCGCAGCGCTGCAACAACAGACGTTCGTCGATGCTTAAGAGACCTTCGTCGCTGCTTAAGGCAAGGACGACGAAGAAGGTCAGCATCGACGCGCCTGTAATGTCCTCGGCGCTTTATGAATGCATGTGCGACGATGAACCATCAAGTTACGCAGTAACAAGTCCCTAAATGCGGCGTTGCATCCTTACAGTCTTCGGCGAGGCTGTCATTTTCAGCGACGCATCTTACCTCGGGTGTACGCCGAAGGTTTCCTGATGCGTCGCAGGTCGCCAATTTCAGACGTAGCTGCCTCACAACCATCAGCGGCGTAAGAGGAAACAACATTGGGCGAAGTAAAAGCAGCCTCGCCGAATTCCAAAACAAAGTGCGACGCGTCTGTTTGGAACTGCGCTGAGGAAAGAGAGGCGTAACGCGGCGAAGAAAGCTTAAGAAGCGCCGCGGACACCTCAAGACTCACCGCGGCTACTAACTTTAAGCGTCGCACATGACACTAATTGATTACGTAATGTGCCAAAACCAACGTTCTACGCCACAACCTTCCAAGAAATGACTTCTCTTGATGCGTCGCTCTCAAATCGCCGTCGTGAGAACTAGCCATAAGGGACCAATGTTCACAGATAGTTTTCTCCTGAAGAATAATAGTCTGGCTTTAGGGAATATAACTTATATCAGTCTGTGTATATCTTTGTATATCATTCTAGATATTTATGCATCATTGTTTCATAAAACAATTAGTTGTGATGATTTATTAATTGTTGTTGTATGTGTTGTTTTTTCTTCTTTCTTTTTTGGATAGTACCCATCCCACTGTCACCTTTCCCACCTTTAAGCCTTGGGTCACAATAATGTTGCCAGCTCTTTTGTCAGATCATGATAGATATTTTTTTAATTTTACATAGAATTTTCTTGTTATCATCAGAAGGATTAGGATGATAATTACATATGAGCTCAGGTTATCTTCAGGTTATGCAAAGTATCTAAATTCGCTGTTATTATTATAAGAGATGATATAATAATGATGTGAGTGGGGATGATGGTGTAAAGTATCTAAATCAAATCATAAGTGAAACAATTTTTGGTTGATCTTAAGGATAAATTATTATTGATTTACAGTAACATAATATCAATATTTCATGTCACAATTAAATGGAGGTGTGCTCTAATAATTTAGGATGATAATGTATGTTTGACAACATTGACACTAGCAAGTACTTGAAAGAATGGCAATATTATGGGTGGTCTATGATGTCACTCATCAATTAGCGTGTATCTTATTCATTACACATAACCTGAGGTGAATTTAATGGCTAATTACAGCTACATCAAAGGACACTAGCATGACATTACATGTGTACTGAGTTTTTATGAAGATATTTACAGTTGCTTGCAAAAATCTTTGGACTCTCCTGCTCAGAGAAACAAGTTATCGAACAGAGATTGAACATATTGATCATGAGGAATCAGAAGCAATGTTCCAACCGTAGTCTTTCCATGTCAACTTAATCAATTTTGATGAAAGAAACATGTTCCTGAAACTGTATCATGAGTGTGTGGCAATTGTTAGACGCCTGGCATTATTAGTTTAAATTTTACGCCGACAATAAAACAACGACCTTTTTTTTTCATACATGCGCTTGCAAATTTATTTTTTTGAGATTGAGATTTTAGAAGGTAATACTGAAGTCTTTAGTTTGATGACCCAAAGGCTGGTTTGTAAATCCTTATACGGGGTTGTCTGAGGTGGACCAGCTTAGCATTTTTCCATCGCGGGGCTGTCGTTGCATATTTTCTATCAAATTCTACTTTTCATGTCAGTGGTCGAGGCTCTCCTATGATCCACCACTGCGCTTTTGGAAAATTTTTGTTTGAGAACCCTGAAATTAGGGATAATATGATAATGCCAAAGCATCGTGAGACCGTAGGTACAAAAAAATCAAATCATCTATGGTTCACCCTGTTACTGTTTTTAAAATAGAGATCTATGAGCTTCTATGGTTCATAACTTCAGCTGCTGAAATTTTAAAATTGTAATTTGCAGTTGTCATTTCAATCAGATTCAGAGAATATGTTCATGTTTTTTACAATAGTCTATCATAATTTCACAAAGGGATAAAAAGGGGTACCATTTAATAATCAGTGGTGGACTTGGAGTTTTCTTTGTTAGGAAATTATTTACTTCACGTTAACATCGGCAGCAATTATTTATTTTAAGCTGGCAAAGTTCATTCATTCCTAAATTAAGATTCAAGAAATACCTTGTAAAGAAATATCCCCACCAGAAAACTATTAATTTCAAGACTGCCCAGAATGAATTTATTTCCAACTGGGCAAGAAATTTTCGACTTAAAAAAAAAATCCCCCCTCCCCATCCTCGGGATATTAAATGATCACCCCCTATTTCCAAATCTATAGTACTGTGAGACCCAAATGTTGTCTTATTTTGTAATTGAAAAGGGCAGTCTGCCTCTACTTAAAAACTTCTGATCTTTTGACTCGCACCTGGGCCAGAGGGGGGGCCATGCCCGCTCAATGCCCCTTCCGTCTTTAGGCCACTGTGGTGATCAGTGCCTGTCATCAGGTGTTCAACGCTTGTGATGTCATGAACACTTGCACTGGCTTGATCTATAAATGGCTTGATAAAATAGTGCTGTGACGTCATGTATGGCTAGCCATGTTATGACGTCATCACCACTGTGATCATTATAGTGACAGTCTCTATAAAACCTCAAAATGAGGCTGGGTCTGTTCATGACGCCACCTGCCATGCTGTTGCCATGACTGCAGAATCAGGCCAATTATTAATGACGTCACATAAACGCCGACACTTATCTTGTTTGGCGCATGCAAAAGTTTTCCTTAGTATATCCCTGTGTGAAGCTCTGTCTCCTACCATTTGAAGACCTCTGGTCTCTGCGCTTCGCGCAGAGACCTGACGGTCTCCATTATGACTTCATGAAGTTCTGCACAAATCAAACATTCAGAAAGTGCATGTCAAGTGTATTTATTGTCATAATTTGGCAAAATACTACATTCTGGACTCAAGTGTCTGAGATTTATGATATTATATATGGTTGCTATGACAACAAACATATATTCCACCCAACCTACATATGATAATTAGGCCATTGACCTCATAGCCTCTGACCTGAACAGGGCAACATGGCAGACCACCATGTTGGTTGTTATGACAACAGGTATATACCTTGTTGCTATGGCAACGTCACTTACTTTAGCCTCAGGATATTGTTTTTATCAACAAGTACAAATGGCTGAATTATAGGAGAATTTAACTTGTATATGTTCACTTATTTTCTACTTGGAAGGCAGTAGTATAGTGGCTATTGAAATGTTTTGAAACCTGTTAGAGTTTACAATGAATATGTTTAGATTTACTTCACCTTAATGGAGGGGATTTAAAGGTAGTGAATTCGCTGTTGACAACTTTAATTGTTTTTTTTGTTTTTTTACAGAAAGGTTCACTTTAAAAAATGTCACTTGGCATAAACTTTACATCATGAAAGTATTTTAATATTCCTTTATTAAAGTCAAACTATGAAAAATTCACTTTAAACATACATGTCTTCTTTAAAATTGATTTTGTAAAAGCTAACAATTTAAACATATGCAATGGTCATTAGATATGCAGATATATTGTTCAAATATTTTAAATCAATTTGAATATGCATTGACTTTTATGAGTAAATATCCAATAATGTTTGAATAATTATCATATTTGATGACTAATCATATTATGTAAGGATATCTATACTTAAATTAATATATATTTCATGATAAATTTTGTTATTTTCATTCATTTTAAGAGAGCTGTAGGTAAAATCCAGACAACAACACTATAAACTTAGATACTAATTTCTAAACGTTTAAAAACACAGCTGTGCATTATATGAAACTGGTCATGAAAAAGTCATTAAATACAAATCACATCTTTGAAAAAGATAAAAAGACAAATCTATTTTAATGCTAATGAGAATCTGATTATTTTGTGCAAACAAGTATACAGTGAGCATCATACCTTTCCAAAATTTGAAATATGAGTCAACCGGTTTATTAATCAGTGATAATTCAGCTAAACTGTAAAAAATATTCAAATAATTATTAAAGAAGACTTAAATTAGTAATAACCACTGAAAGCAAAATGATTGTGTTGTCAGCTGTCATCTGTGGACATTGGAGAACCAACCAATTTTTTGAAGAAGTGCACACATTTATGCTGCCTACTGTAAGATCCCTGTTTATTAAAATAGATAGTTCTAATTTTAAGACGAGTAATGGCCTTAAAGAATTATTCAAAATTTCCTGTGACCTAAAACATGTTGATTTCATGTCAAATAAGCAGATCGATGTTTGGGAGAATCGCCTTATGTTAGCACATTAACTAACCAAAGGAACCCTAGTTTAACTTCCTGCTCAGGCCAGGCACCTTATTACCTTCTGGATGTTTCATCTTGTGCTATGAGTGAACCTTGCCTCATCACCCTAATCCCTGCCTGTCCTAGTTAGCCTTCTCAATGCCAAAATACAGGACGTAAATCCATTTCACCCTAAACCTTACCCTTATGTATTTCTTAGAAAGTTTGACTACTGACTGAAAAATAATTTGACAGATGCATGTACATGTATATTAAAATCACACAGCTACCCGACTCAAATATGATTAAAATAGCTTGAAGATTAATCATCACCGACAACGTGTTGACAAAAATAAGCCCAGGTATAAAACGATTTTGAAATCAATATTATACAAATACTACACAGCATTGTAATTTTATATATAATATAGCATCTGGACTGATAACATATATTTCACAATGTCAAGGCGAATAAATCGTTCAGTCTGGCTGCAGCCATCATTTCAAATAGCGAAATTTCAAATTTTGTTTCTCAAAATTTCAGATTGTGTCTCCATTATGTTTATAAATACAATAAGTTGCCTTTTATCTTAATAATATCCCAGATCTATTCAAAGACAAGTTTTGTGTGTTTTAACTTATCAGAAACATGTATAATAATCAGAGAATGCATGTAGTTTTGGCGTAGTGCTGCTCTCTAAGACCGGTTTTTGGCAATAATAAGGATTGATTGATTTGACGAGAACAGGATTCCATGAAATGTTACATCATTACCCCATGTCTGGGATCTTTTACGTGTCCAGCATAGATGCTAGTACAAGGGACTCCCCCTAACCAGGAATCAAACCTTGGACATTTCGGGTTTCGACAAGACGCTGAAGCTACCTTTACTATAACTTACACAATTATTTTCAATAGATGTAATCTTAGATAGACTTGAGTTTCACTGAATTTTGGCCATTATTATTCAATTCATTGGATAATGTAACACTATACTATCTTAATGGAAAAATGTTGAACTGAATTGTCCACTAAATAGCTATTCTGTGCTTCACTATAGGACCAGGTTTAAGACTGGACAGCTCATTTTATAAGACATGAAAGGCATTATATTATTTTGTATGGCAGATAGTTACACACAGAGTGACATTGTACTGCTTCATTTAACCATAAATTTATTCTGAAGCTTTTGAAATATCCCCTCATTTTTGTCGTAGAGTTTTTAATATAAATTTTGTCACCGTTTTTGTTTAGGAAATGCCTGCGATTTTTTACCCCACTTTTGAAGTGAAATTGTCAGCGTCATGTGTCACTTCCAAATTGGCAGACCTACTGAACTGTCATGATGTATATACATGGATATGGGAGATTATTGTTGAAATGGGATTATCTTTTGGAATTCCTAAATGAATGACAATTATTATTTTATAATACGCCACTGCCCACATCAAAATAAATGCCGATTAGCACTACAAGGATACAACTCTCATCCTGTATTTTGGCACTGCATGTACAGTCGCGGACAAAAATATTCATACAGCTGAGTATTCTGCACATACCTGGTATTTACTCTGGATTCAGGGATACGAGGAGAAAAATTTCACTTTTAAGTCATTGCCCTAATCAATTATCATTGTCAAGCACTGCAAACTTAGGCATATCTCTGTTTTCAAGCTCAGGGAGCACACTAAAGTAAAATTTCAACATGACAAAAGTATTCATACAGCTCGAACATGCTGGGTATAAAGTGCATCAAAAGCTTGAATTTCTATTCCAAATAATTTGTAACTTTCTGTGGCTTCTTTGGATAACCTCCTTAAACGTCCTGAGTGCTTTTTTGGGTGTTTTTATCTGTTTTGGTTGACCCATACCACCCTCTAGCGCTGGTATCATTTTACCATTAAATGTATGTGAGACTTCTGCAAAGATGCTCACTAAGCCAAGCTAAATGCTCTCACGCAATAAAATTTGGTTTCATGGCTTGCTTTAATCATTAGTGCAAACTCTCATTTGGACTAAAATTAACTTGTGGCATGCAGGTGATGATTTGCACATGATGCAAAAGACCTAGGATAAAAATTGGCCAAGACCCAATGCTATTTCAATGGGCAAAACTTACAAGACTTCGCTAGACATTTGGTACCCATGTCTAAATCTTGTAAAACCAAATGCAACTTCTTGTAGTTTACATCAGGCACAACCTATTGCATAAAGAAAACTATGATGGACCATTTGAAGAAATGAGGTTATTCTTCAAGGACTTATTGCCATCTTTTGAGAAATGTCATATACATTTAATGTTAAGATGATACCAGCGCTATAGGGTGGTATGGGTCAACCAAAACAGATAAAAACACCCAAAAAAGCATTCAGAACTTCCAAGGATGTTATTCAAAGAAGCCACAGAAAGTTAAAAATTATTTGGAATAGAACCCAGCGTGTTCGAGCTGTATGAATACTTTTGTCATGCTGAAATTTTTGTTTGTGTGCCCCCTGAGCTTGAAAACAGAGATATGCTTAAGTTTGCAGTGCTTGACGATGACAACTGATTAGGGCTATGACTTAAAAGTGAAATGTCTAATGTGGGTTTCGTTGCCTAGGGTTGGAATCAAACCCAGGTCTCAGAGGTTAGCAGCACATTGCACTGACACTGAGCTGTAGACCGAAGGCACTTCCACACAAAATAGGAAATGTCGACAATTTTTCGCTCTTGTTTATTCAATATTAATGAATTGGATTTATATATTTGTGGTTCCTCCTATTTCAGATTTATAAACTTGTGTTAGTTTCAAAACAAGACTTGCATTGTTTTATGTCTCCAAAAGCTAAAAGCTAAAGATCAAGTAAAATTCTGGTTATGGAATATATTGGGCACTTTTTGTTTCGAAATTCAACCAATCATAACTTTTGCAATTTTGATGATAGACCTGTAAATATCGGTACTTTCATTTGTCTTATAGAGGTCGTCCTATCCATTGTAAAAGTTACATAAAAATCTGAGTCCAAATGCTCCAAATGACTTGCAAAAGCCTAAATCAGACTACCAACTTGATCTAAAACATGAAGGATTGGAATTCTGTATTATTTTTCAGCAATTATGAATGACTAACCTTGGATATGACAAAGAATCACAAAACTGCACAAAGGAAATACACAAGAAATATTGCTGGGGTGTCAAATTTAACATTTTGAAAGCAAGTCATGTTTGTACCAAAAATGTCAATGATATCCAAACAAATACAAGAGTTATTATCAAATATTTCACATGGTTGTCATTGTATGTACAGTACTATACACCAATAAGTTGCAAAGTACTTTGAAGTTGGTACTGAATGTATACATGTTAAATTATACTTCCATGCAATTTGTAACAAATTATGCCCAGTGCTTCAATGAACAGAATTTGTATTGATGAATTATGGGGTTTGTATTATGCAGTTTTGTACACAGGCAAGTGATAAGATAGACAGCCAACTAAACAGTTAAAAAGTTAACATCTAAAATACAATAAAATATCAAACTTCTGCTACTTTGCAGCTTTCTTAAAATGCACAAACACTCAGAATTGTAGCAGTTTGGCTGGTTTAGCAATTGGACCACAATCTATAACGATATGCTAAAATTGAAGATAACTGCATTTCTTTGAAAGCTTCACAAGTACACTGCTAAAAGACCATGAAAATTATAGTTATGCAATTGAAACCGTTATAAATGGCTAGCTTTAAAAAAATTAATAACAAATTTTTCATTGAAAGATTCACATCTAAAATGTTGTAAAACACAGTTCTTCTGATATAATAACTCTTGAGTAGCAGAATATAGAACTGTTAGAATCTTCTATACTTTAAAATGTAACTAAACTTTACTGCAAGTTTTGTCTGCTGAAACTTCTTGGTGTGAAGAGATCCATTCTATGGCATTCTATAGGTTTGGACTGACAGACATGTGTTTCAAGTTGCACCCAACTCAAAACACCCCCCCCCCCCTTACCCCACCTTATTGCACCCCAGGTTAATTATCCAGGTATTCCTCCTCCAGGTGAACTACCCAGGTGACCTCACCAGGTTACTTCACCAGGTAACTTCACCAGGCAGATCTAGATAGCAAAAGGGTAAATCTTTTACAAGAGGTATTATATTCGCGCAGCGAAACGGCCGAAGGCCGTTGAGCGAAGCGAATTGAGTGCAAGAGAAGACTCAAAAATCTGTGCAGTGATGGTCTCAACATCAACAGTCCACAGTTTGGAATTAGGTCAAGTGGGTCCAGCTTCTTATCAATGATTTAGTTTCGTATTTTACAAAACATATCATATTCATCTTCAAAAGTGTCTTAAAAATTCAATTTTCTCTAGTAATGTATCCTGTACCAATAATTTTTATGGAATAGTTAATTATTAGCATTGACAATCTAAATCAAATTATTAACATGTGATTCATTTAATTTCAATCAGACAAGAAAATATAACAAAATTAAAGTTACATAATGTTATAAACTGATGATTATGTAACAGTGAACAGATAATCTACATGCAATGTTATTGTTTTTGTATTGCTATATATTTATACTATTATGTAATATCAACAATCTAACATAGACTTGACTTTGGCAGCTTTCAGTGCTGTCTGCCTTTTTACCATTTAGCTGATTATCTATCAATCTTATTTATCTATTTAATATATCTATCTATCAATTTATCTATCTGTCTGTCATTATATCTATTTATCTATCTGTCTATCTATTTATCTCTCTATTCATTGATATATTAATCTATTTATCTATTATATTTTTTGTTTAGTTTGTCTTGCTATTCTACATTTTTCTCTGTCTATATAAGGCCTACAAAAACCTTTTAAAGTGCTGCGCGAATTTCATGGCAGTGCCATTTACATATTATGGTTGGTGTGGTATGTACAGGTAGCAGGTTGGTGGATAGATAGGTAGATTGGTCTTAGAAAGATACATTGTAGATAGATCAGATAGACATTGTTTGGATGGTTCTTCAGTGCCAGTTCACAGGGGAGTTTTGGATCGACCAGGGAGAAGCATTGCGGTCCAGTCAAATTGATGGTGCGGTCCCATCTAACGATAAACAAAGGTAAAGGTAAAGGTATTGTCATTTATTTTGAGGATAGCCAAGCTAAGTCAGTGACTTGTTTCCAGTTGGACCCATGGCACCTCCAATTTACGTCTGATGCAAACGTCTACATCGTGGATGACATGATGGCCATCCCAGGGATTGAACCCGGGTCCCTCGCTTGTGAGGCAAGCACTATAGCTGTACAGTTCCTCTTATCAATCAGAAGGCCAAATAATGATTTATGATTGCATCCCATGTAAAAAGTCTCTCATAGATATGGCGACAACAACATTGTTATCAATGCTGTTTCCATTAAAATAAGACACAATCAATGTGGAATCCCATCAACATTTTTGAGAGGTTTACTTACTTTCAAAAACAACTGCATCTGTTCTTCCTACCAACCATCATATATCAATTTATTTTACTCATGCATTGGTGATGAGCTGCTATCTTCACAAAGTTAAATAAATATTGAAATAGATGAAACTCAAAATATTGAATTATTGAGAATACATTACCATCTATTCTATTTTGATGTTTTATAGAAAATTTAAAATCAATTGAAACTGAAATATTGGCAAAAAAAAAACACATTGATTTTAAGTAAATATTTTTATTCAATATTTTGAGTAAAATTAAATATTTGTGACTTGACTTTTTAAGCTGTTGTTGGTTAGCTTTCGACAAGCAGATAAACTAAAAATATAAATTCGATATTAGGGACTCAGGGACCCTAGATATACTGGTGATTATTGGTGGAAAAGTAGTATACCGTCCGTCCTGATTATGTTGCAACTTGTCAGATAACGTTTGCTTTGGTGTTTTGTGAGGCCATAGGTTTGAATTAAGTCTCAACCATTTACAATAAATAAATTAGTGTAATAATGTCCTTTCAACATGATCAAGGCACCATGAAAGCATGGATTTGTAATGCATTAAATTTGCACTATGAAAGACCCTGTAATGCTCCATTTAACACCATAGTTACATAATCGAAGGAAATAAATACCATTTCAACCTCCATAAATCATTTCAAAATGTACCCTTTCTATATTAACATGAATGAAGGCAATGGATATGAATCAAGGCAATAAATATGACAATGTATGATACTGACAACACCAACCAAGCTCATAACTAACTCACACACACCATAATTTTCAGGTACATGGGTGACTAGTCCAGTCAAAACTATATAATTGTAGCACCAAAATACCCTGTCTACTCTTAGGAGATGGCTTCCCACACCTGGATCATCTTATGATCTCTAGAAAATATTTCTTCCAACTTGGCAACTTACAGAATAGAGCTTGCCAGGCTTGTAAGGATTATCTATCTTGGTTATTGTAGGCTAGACATTCAGACAGAGATCCAAGGATGTGAAAATGGAGATGTACTAGTATAATAAATAATCCAGAATTATTGTTGATAAAAAAGGTGATAAACATAATAAATTACATTATTTTTTATATGTATTATTTATATTTCTAATATCATGTTCATAGGAGATAGAATGTGCAGAAACATATCCTATTATATCTTCAGAGTGAGACATATCACACAAGATATAAATTCATATAAAAGTTGGGACAGGTAGGTAGATAGCTATATCTGTGGGACCTACAATAGGCAGCCAAGTATGTAGGCTGTGTTGGTGTCTAATCACTGCAAAAATACTGGATGTAAAGCCTATGACCACTAACTCCATGAGGGTTTAAACACACTTTTTCCGATGCGTAGAATGTTTCACATGCCAAGCACAGACACTGATAGTAGACAACGCCAATTTAACTTTTCATTCCAAAGACATCAGCTGGAATGTTGCTGATGAATGTCCTCCAGCAATTTGTTCCAAACCTGGAATCGAACCTAAAGCACTCAGAACATCAGCAACTGCCTCACATACTAGACCTGTACATGAGTAGTTTGTTATTATACTTACACAAATGCTACGAAACAATAATTCAAAAGTATAGTTGAAAGCAGTAAGTGGAGCTATATCATATATGTGTGTATTTTAAAGATTTACAACAATGAACGAACTACAGATACTTGTGCTGGTACTTAAAACAGTAAATTTAGCTGTCAGATAGTATTTCAAAGATTTTACTATGTTACACAAACTAAAGATACTTCTACTTGTAGTATATTTACAAATCCAACTTTATGTGTTTGCGAAAAAGCCTACATTACAAAATACCTTGACGAAACTGAATATATACAACATTTCGCATTTGTCAACATACACAAGATATAGATACAAGACCTAGAATATATGTGTTATGTGTGTGTGTATATACCAGCACATTTCATTCCGCTTACTGTATATACATACTGACACCCATAAATCAATCGAACATGTAATATGGAGTTTATCGGAACATTTACGAAGTGCACATCATTTACTACTCATGTGTAAAATACATTATACTTTTTTCTGGTTAGTGATGTTTTATGAGTATCATACATATATAGATTTGTAAATGTCTAGTTACATGAGTGGTATAGTGTTACAGCTTTCAAACTGCTCTGCTGAGGTCCCAGGTCTGATTCTTGGTATGGGGAACAATTTGCAGGTAGACCTTCATCAGCAACATCACAGCTGGATGTCATTCTGATGAAATGTTAAGTTGGTGCTCCGTTGGACATTCGGGCAGCAATGTCTCTGCTTGGTAAATAAAAGGTTCCATACATGGAGTAAATGAGTTATGTGTTGAGAACTCATCTCGATCTGGCCTCATCAATCAGGCCTCGGGAGCAAGAAAATCTGACGTTCCAATTTACCTACAAATTGACCAAAGCAGGCACTTAACCAATTCATATAGACTGGTTTACTTTCGCATATGCTTTCTTACGTTCTTAACTTTCTTGCTTTCTTACCTACTTTGTTATACACATTGTGCTCACATACTTATTACTCTCTCAGAAAATAATATTCACCACCTCCCTTACTAATGCAATCAAACTAATCATCTTATATATTTACCAAACTTCATTACAATCCTTCAATACACAACTTCTCCTTCAACAGATCTGAGAGTTCAAAAACTTTTCTATACCCCTTCAACAACAGAAAAAGAGTCTCCAGTGATCTCCACATTTCAACACTATTTAACTAAGAAAGTAAGGCCAAAACTGTCAGTAGAGTATCTGCTGCATCTGCTTATTTGAGGAGATCTTGACAACAGACAGAATGGCTAGAAAATAGAGGGAACTGCCTCTCCTGTGTATGTTTGTTGCCCGGATGTTCTTCTTGGGTCATTGTTTGTTTTGGTTACCATAACAACCACACCATGTGGGTCCAGATGTTTAAAAACATCATAATACACCTATGATATGGTGAAGGGAATGGCAGGGAAGGAAATAGGAAGTATGGAGAAGGAAAGGAGGAGAAGATTGATCATAGATAGATAGATAGATAGATAGATAGATAGATAGATAGATAGATAGATAGATAGATAGATAGATAGAGAGATAGAGAGATAGATAGATAGATAGATAGATAGAACGATAGATAGATAGAGAGATAGAGAGATAGATAGAGAGAGAGAGATAGATAGATAGATAGATAGATAGATAGATAGATAGATAGATAGATAGATAGGTGTTTTGAATTGAAGGACAGCTCAAAAAGACGGTTTGATGAACCTTTGGAGGTGAATGATGGAAGCAATAAATGGAAGTCTGTCAGACAGACAGTTGGAAAACTTCCATCCAACCACAAATAAAGATGGATCCCCATTTTGCTGATTGGGCAAGTTGAGTCATTTTTGTGGAATTTTCCCTCTTGTCTCTTTGGTATTATTTTTCTTTTGTTTGGGGTGTTCTTCTACTCATCCCTCTCACCTGGCATACAGCCTCAGGACTGCAGTTTTCAGGTTTGAAAGGGTCTAAGCTTTGATAAATAAAACAGCTTCTGTGATATGGTAGGTAGCCAACTTAAACAAGGGGTACATTTAGCTTTTGGTGTCTTGCTTATTTTGAATGGAGAGCAGATTTTAAGTATCTGCTGTTAACTTCTTGGCAGAGAGGTCCAGGTAAACCCTGGAGACTGTGGAGAGAGGCAATGACCTGTGTGAGACTGAAATTTGTGGCATTCAATTTCTTTGTTTGACGAGATGGTTTTGATTTGATTTGTTATTCCTATATTTAGCCTATCATTTCCGCCCCACCCTGTAGATTTACCTTTTGAGGTATGCCAGGAAATATTTGATTTGATACAAAAACTATATCTCAAAGATTAAAGTAATTTTTCATGTGGACAATACATTTTCTGACTTAGTCATTCTCACAAAACAAGTATGCTAGTCAGAAAGTCAAAATAAGTTACCAGGTGTTTCAGAGTACTTATCCCACACTTGCATACCCCTCATAGTGCACAGAAAATAAGAGTACATTCTCTGTTGCACTAACAACTACATACATGACTCCAGGCGACACCTAGTGTTGTTTGCCAAGTTTCTGAGTTTTCCTGAGATTTTATTTGCCCTTTTGGCTTTTGATATGTCATTGAGGACAATGTCAAACAATAATTTGATAATTTTGCACTAATGCCAACTTTATTTTATGTCTATATTTGACTTTTTTCAGTTCATATAGTGCATTTAGTAAGAGGGCATTTACACGCTTATAAAAATAACTATAATTTATTCAGCACCTTTTAAAGCTACCTTGTTCTTCTCCACGACAAAAGTCTGATAAAAGTTATTTACCAGCATTAAAGCTTCAATGATGTGAAAAAGTATTATTAATGTGGTTCAGTCTCTTAGTTGATATCAACACTGATTGATATTACATATATCTACTCCAATACAATATTTAGAAAATTAGCAAAATATTATTAATTGTGTTGCATAATGATGAAAAACACATCTTATATATATATATATATATATATCAATAAATTCACAATACAGACCTCTAAATCTTTAAACTGATTTATTTGTCCGGTTGATGACAGCCTAACCAGACTTAAAACTTAGTGAAAAGCTTCTTTAGCCAAACTAGCAGCCCCTCAGAGAGGAGACATGAAAAACAATGCTTTTTGCACAGTCTTCTGGAGGGGTAATGTACAGGAGAAAAATTAATGAGAAAAAGAAACTCAGCTGGCTGCATATTCAGGTGTTTAGTGAATTATTAGACAAGTATTGCAAACATGTGTTCAAAACAACAATACAGGTGAACCTGGCTGTAGTTGAGAACATTTGTGAACTTTTTTTAACAAGCAATGATCTGGTGCCATATAAACAGTTAACCATACATGAATTAAATTAGATAGATAGATAGATAGATAGATATGGTAAGTGCAGCCCTCTAAGCCCAGTTCTGGGCGCTCACGAGGGTTGATTGATGAGATGGGAGAGAGAGCGGGAGTCCTCAACATGTTACACATCTACCCCATGTTAGGGATCTTTTACTTGCCCAGCACAGACACTGATACAAGGGGCCGCCAATTTAACGTCTCATCCGAACGACATCCAGCTGGGATTTTGCTCATGAAGCTACACTGAAAATTTGGGTTCCCCACCCGGGGTTCGAACACGTGCTGTTTTTTAAACAATAATTGGTGATTTTTGTGGATAGTACAGCCCTCTCTAAGCCAAATTCTTCCTTTAACAATGGTTGATAAGTAGACCAGGTGGTGACCAACTGTGAACTGCAATAACAGAAACCATCAGTCAGATGACAAGATGTTTAACTTGGCACATAACTCTGGCTCCTACTCCTAACAGCAGAGGTAAGCCAAAGTTCTCTCAGAAGCTTTGAAACCTCAAAAACACTCCAGAACTTTAGAACTGCTTTGCAAGCAATTTTTTTCTGGAAAGTTGCTTTCAATGCTTTGTTTGATTGATGAAGATGCTAAAATGAATGAAATTTCTCATCTATACAATGTAACTTTTCAAAACAGTTAATTATACAGTTAACATACTCTTTGGAAATGCCGCTATGGTAGTATGAGCTGCTCTATCATGCCAGAAAAATTGGCAAACGATGCTTTGACCAATTGTTTGAGAGAGGCTTTTCTAGTGTCAGAAACCTCGGGTGCACTTTTGCAATCAAGATTTTTATGATCGTTTGTGACAGTATAGAAGAAACCAAAGTCGATCTTTACCAATAGGCGTTGAGCGATATATTCTTCTCTACAAATTTTGGGTTAAAGTATGCGCCAGATGAGTACGCTTTTGACATCTCTCTCCCTCTTGCTCTCTTGATGCCTTCACTCTCTTGCTCTCTTGCTCTCTTGCTCTCTTGCTCTCATTTTCTTGCTCATCTGGTTGTCATTATACGACTGACATAACACATCCACCTCATGTATTATCCTAAGGCCAAACTCATATTCTCTAGTCAATCTCCCTAACTTACTATCTTACCTTCCCATTTGAGAGGTGCAACTGTTTAGATGGAGGATTGGGTGGGAACTCTGCGTCCTGTATTTATGTAATTTTGATAGGCTGATCGGTGCAAGAGGAGGACACACTAACAGTAAGGCAAAGGATTATTGCAGTAGGTCCAGGTGTCTCGGCCTGAGCTCGAATCGAATCTGGGATGAGCGATTGGAGTCCCTGAGCACTACTTACAGAAAGTGCCTTGTGTCTGGACTTGACTTCACATCAGATAATACTCAAAACTGAAGTCGAAATATCACCAAGCCAGACTCTCATTTGAGAGGTCCAACTGTAAAGTGAACATGTTGTTGTTGGGGGAAAACACCTTGTGTCCAGACTCCAGAGAGGAGACTGCAATGTACTGTGCACATCAGAGAACACTCAAAAGTCAGGGCTTGAGTCAAGTCAAAATAACTGAAGACAGTCAAGAGAGACTGATTTAGCTGAAGACAAGTAGTGTGAGCATAAGAGTGAAAGATGGAGGGCTTCATATTATCATAAGCCAGTGATAACATCACAGTTGTTGAGTTTCTCATGAGGGCAGGGGCTAATTGCACAGAGCATTGCACAGACCACTTCTAAATCTCACAATGACAAAATAAGAAGAGCTCCAGGGAGTTGAGCAGGGAAGACAGAACAACAACAGGAGCAACTAAACCATGAAATGTCCAAACAGATGAACAGAAGTGGATGTAATCTGGTTAGTAGCTCCCGACTGCACTTCGCGATTCGAAGATGTAGCTTGAAGACGTCTCCTGACTGCTTCAACATTTTCGACAGCGAAGCTTCGCTCGTATTTCGGACTGAGAATCTATTTCGGACTAAGAAATTTCGCGAAGCTTCACTTCATTTCAATTTGGATTCATTTGGATTAAATTTTGAAATATTATCGAAAGTATCAAATTTATATTCACTTCTGGAATATTTTTCTGAACCATCAGCGTCAATTCAGATAAGTAAATTTGACACAAAAACATCAATATTGAATTTACTATCTTCCAATAATAATTCAACTCTATATTGAACCATCACAGCTCCATCACAGTTCCATCAAGTACAGAGAAATTTCCGTACTTACTTTATCCATACCATTCGGATTAAGCAATACATTATCAAAAGCATTTCAATTGGATCAAATCTCTTCTACAACTTGGAATTCCACACTTCCTGATTTCTGGAATCCACTTCATCAACATTGTTCATCATCTTTTCAGCCTACGGCTGTACAATCTTCTTCAGGACCAAAAATTTCTGCTCGTTATTATTGAAGCTTCTTCGATCGCTTGTTCTGCGGCTCACCTCTCAGCTTTTCGTGATTGTGTTGTCAATCTTTCATCAATTCAAAAAGGCATTGCAAGCAAAAGTAGACTACAGAAGTTGTCCATTTGACATACTCCAATTCTGTACAAACTTACCTACAAAGCCCTACATGCAAAGAGTTCGACTGGAGAGACTCTTTGAGTGCCTTTTTGCTGATCCGGAGTGTTTCGTTGAACTCTGTTATTGTTTTCAATTTTTGGAGTGACATTTGTTTGAGTGACAGTAGTAACTGCTTTTTGCTCATCGCTTATTGCTACATTAATTTTATTGAGGTGCATTATCTGCGTTTTCCTGAAGAGACATCTTGTTAAGGAGTCAGTATTATTTGGATTCCACACACATCATTTAATTTCATCGGAGTGATTTGTCGCAAATCCAGACTATCATAACTTTGTGGCTTATCAACAAGACCCCCTTTCCAGTATATATTCCTGCATTCAATGATTTAAGAGGTCACCAAATGATGGAAACAAACTTTGAGTATAGTGACAGTGGATAGTTCACATAAACATCTTTCGATAAATCAATAAACA
The DNA here is from genome assembly GCA_026936325.1 of Platynereis dumerilii. NCBI lineage: Eukaryota > Metazoa > Annelida > Polychaeta > Phyllodocida > Nereididae > Platynereis > Platynereis dumerilii. The sequence goes on along the minus strand of JAPTHN010000004.1, from coordinate 45,584,888 downwards.
CAAGACAATACCAAGTGCCAAAAATTCTGAAACATCTCAACCGACGTGTTTATTACATCATTAAGACATCATGCAACATCTTTATGAGGGGATACTAATGAGAAGGGTATTCCTTTCCACACATTGAGAACATAGCTACTTTTTTTTACTTTGTAAAACGTTCTAAAGGCATTCTGAATACATTCTGAAGCATTCTGAAGACAGGCACATCTGCAGTTCAATGTTAACACATGCATAGAACACATGTTTAGAACACACTGTTTCAAGGTATACACATGTACAATTTGTACATTGTACAAGGTATAGATAGGATACACCATCCAGTTACATGTGTATCTAGTATATTGACTAATAGATCTCAGAATACAGCACATTGGTCAAGGTGTACCTCAGGGTGCATCTGTAACACCTATAGGTTTGAGTTATTTGAAACATGGATTTAGGCCAAATTGTTGGACTGTGAACAACAAATGGTGCTTAGCTCACCTGGATATACTTGTAGACAAGGATAAGCTATACTTCTTCCTGGACTTACTTGATTACTTTAAACCTGGACTTACTTTTAACTTGGACTTGTGGTTGTTAATTGTTTGTGGATTGTTGTTGTGGATTGTTGTTATTGTTAATGGCCTGTAGAACCTTAGTAGCTTACAGAAAACTGTCAAGAAACTTGAAGAGAGGATATATTCTGGGAGCTTTGAAGGTGTGAGGGAATATGCTCCAGAACCTTCTGAATTCTGTTACACACTGTATGTTCTTGGGAGTTTAAGACAATATTGTGTGAAGCTAGGCTCATGGAATACCTCTGAAAGCTTAAGCAACCTTGGACCATTTTTACCCTGGAAATTATTTAGTGAATCGCAGACCGAAAGCTCGAAGAAACTTTGAAAATTTCTCAAGTAACAATAGAGAAAATAGGAAGCAGAAAAAAAGCTGAGAGGAGAGCTCTAAGAAGTTGTGGAAGCAATACTCATGGAAGCCGAAAGATTGGTAAAACTCAAAGATTAACAAAAACAAGCAAATTTGGACAATTATAGAGGATCTGAAAATATTTGAGGCAATAGCTGTGACAATAGTTGACAGAATATCAGTGACAATAACAATAGCTGATTCAATAGCTGATGGGCCCACTGTTTGGACTTTACATATTCATGGCCTTCAAAGCTTTCAACAAATTGAAGAATTATGTGAAACAACATGTAGGTGCAGCAGAAAAGGACGAAAAACAGGAGGAAAAGGACAATTTGGAAAAGAGGGACAAAAAGGAGAAAGAGAAAAAGGAAAAGGAGGAGAAAGAGATAAGAGAAAAGGAGAAGAAAGAGAGAAAAGAAGTCAAAAGAAGAGAAAGGAAAGAAAGAGCTCCTGAGAAAAGAATAAGTTTACTATGGAAGAGATTGAGCAGACAAGGTCAGTTAATGGTTGAAAATTGCAAAACTACCTCTTTTAATATGAATTCAGAATCTACACAAGATGTGTGTTTATTATGAGATACTGTTTGGAGCCCTACTATAATACATACTCACAACAAAAACACAGTCACTGGTATATAGTGCATCACACTTTGTTATTGCCAATTAGTTTAATAAGGTTCAAAATCATTTCACATGTATTATATCAAAATCATTTCACATACATTTTGACACATGTATCCAGCTATCCATGCCTATATGTAAAGAATTGTTTTACTGGATGTCTACAAATTAATGATGTCTTGTTGGTGGGGTTCATACGATTATAATTCATGGCTCCAAGTTATTATACTTCATTCAAGACCAATCAAGGCCAAGGTAACTGATGTGGTTGGCCTACCTATTTTATGTATCATTTATTCACCAGAAGCAATTGCTGCATACTGGTATGTGTTTAACATTCATGTGATATTAATTTCACATATAAATATATTACATTTCACATTAATGTTGCAGATTGCACTATTGTCACATTAGAATGAATTCCTGATGGTCAATGCTGCAAAGCCTTGATCTGTGGGCAATGTGGTTCAGATGCAAAGTAATTCCACAGTAGTATAAAAGCAATTAATAAGTACACAGCATTAGTGCTACCACTACTACCACTGCTACCTTGGTCTTTTATATGTTTTTATAACAAACATTTTTCATTTACATGCTTTGACATTGAATTGTAACATTATCCAGTAGCCATGAACCTCCATTGGGTGTATGTTTCCTTGCTGTCAGAAAAATATAGCACTGGGTGGGAAAGATTATTATGCTGTTAGAATTCTATTGGAACCACATGCACATAACATACTAGGATTTAGAGTATAGGCTTACCTTGCATGCAGAAATTAGATGTGCAATGATCACTAAAGGTAAATATATCTCACTTACTTTTTAAAGAAGGTAAATCACTAAATATCATAATTCTGTTTCTTGAATGTCGAGAGTAATATATGTATCTTTATTCAGTGCAGTCTATGTCAGTATTGAAAAATTTAACATAATTAGGCCTACATGCGAGGGTAAATCACTCATGTATTTATGATCATGTTCTATGCTGGTGTAAGTAAATAATCCCACTGACCACTCTTTGGAGCATGGAGTACCCTGTTGTGGACTCACAGCTTAGCACTTGATCGTTACTACTGCTCTGTCATGTGAAGAGCTGTGATCAGAACCTTCAGACGTTTAGACCAGTATTCAGGCTATAACAAATTTAAAGAAATGTATGACAGAAAACTGAGAAAAGTGGAAGATCCAGGTTCGCACCATCAGACAGATGGCGACACAAGGCAGGTGAAGACCAATGTTCAGGGTGTCAGACATTTCTCTGGGATCGATTTGATAAATTGTGAATGACAATCATGTCACTGTAACTTTTAGGTGTATAATTACAGAATAGAGCATTAATCATACAGAATCGATTGGCATTAGTTATATTTTCTGTGCTTGAATGATAGGTTTATTTCTGTCTATCTATCTATCTATCTATCTATCTATCTATCTATCTATCTATCTATCTATCTATCTATCTCTCTATATGTCTCTCTGTCTCTCTATCTCTCTATCTCTCTATCTATCTAAAATACAATGCCAAACATATGCACAGCACAACTAATATATCTCATACCTTGCTAACTATACCAGATAAACATCTTCATCAGCTAGCTAACAAAACACATACAAAAAATTTACCTTTTGGATAATACATAATTTTTTTAAACTATGTCTAAAAGGACCAAGTCTACACATCTGGTGTCAGATATTCAGTACAGAAAAGCACAAAAATCGACCAGACACAAGCCCAGCCTATACAGGAGGTGGGAATAAAGAATTCATTCATGAAAATTCACTGAAGCATCAAATTCTCAATTCAATAAGACTAGGAATAGTCTAGGGTTAGGATTAAATTTCATATAAGTACACATATATATGGAATGATGTCACTTATATATGCATTCAAGCTGAAATTTTAAAATCATGGAATTCCTGAAATATTAGTATTCAGGTAGCGAGTTGTATTGTACCTTCTATTTGATTAAGTGGGTGTTTCATAAGAAGACAGGAAGGAAGGAGGGATGGGTGAAAGGGCTTTTTGTCCTGTATTTTTCACCCTGAAATTTCGCAACAGGACAGTCTATCACCTACTTGACACCTATATCTAACCTGGTTTGTCCGGACAAAGAATCAAACCAGCAGATCTGCAGACTAACTGAACTGGGCTTCAGCATGGAAAAATTGATTGATTGATTGATTGATTGATTGATAAGTTGAAGTGTGGCCACTGCTACCATTTGGAGGCGACCAATCAGCGAGCAGCATTTGCTCCATCAGCCAATCAGAAACCAGCATGTAGAATATATTGATAATATTGATAATATGATACAGATTGACTGTGTGATAGATTGACTGACTAGCTGACTAACTGAATGGCCATCTGACTGACAGTCACTGACTGATTGATGCATGACTGACTGATTGATAGATTATTTGTCAGATAGATTAATTAATATGTTGATCTAGGCCTATGTGTCCTGTCCTTACTAACAGTCAATTCATTTCTAGTGACCCATTGCCTCTCACTATAAAATTCCAATAAATCACTACACAACATGATATAGTGAGTCTAATCACTCAACCATGAAAAACCCTGTGACTTCTTGTCAAAGTTCAGTCACCTAACGGATATACTGGAAACTTCTGATCCCTTGACTCAGCCAATACAATAAAGGACTTTTTGTACTCAAAACAGGGTTTTATAGCATATTTATCATATCTCTACTCATTCATACTGACTCAGTATTACTGAAGGGTATTCATACACTTGAATGTGGATAAAATAATAAAATTCACACTTTGCACTAAAATACCTTTAATTATTTTGGTGACATTTTACAATTTATATTTAAAATATAAATTTTATATCATTGTGTAAAATTTGAAAAAATGTTGGATTTGATTGAAATGAAATAAGTTTCAAATCAACAATTTAAAATAATCATGACACACATCAAGATGAATTATCTGCAATTATAAAGATATGTGAAAATGATTAATATTTAGTCAACTAAACCCAAATTGTACACACCGGTAGTAAAATAAAAGAATTAGACAAATTACAAATCATGTTATTGCAGGTTCTTACATAGAGGTTTAAAACTTTTTAAATGACTCCAGAATCGTTATTAAAATACCCAGGTGTAATTATTTCTATAGTTATTTTGATTGCTTAGAAATTTCTCAGAGCTACCACCAGTTAGCTCAAGTAGAGTTAAGATATTTTGGCTCTGAACTTTGAGAATCCATTCTCTTGAGTGTCTACTAGGCTTACGCGTGTCTTCAAATTTAGATTTATCATCTTGTTGTGCTTCAAAATTGACATTTTGTGAAATATTTTTGTAACAAGGGACAATTGAAGGTTGGCCTTGTGTAGAAGTGTGAAGCCATGCTTAAAAAATTGATGGAAATTGCTTTTATTCGGCCCCAAAGTTACATATGGGCACTCTGGAATGTGTAAAAAGAGGGACTTATCAATGGAGGGGGGTGCAGGTTGGTAAAGGTCAAGTACCAAATTTTCTCAAATAGAAGCCGGGTCTCCTAAGATTTTAATTCAATATTTACGCCTTATAATATCTGTTCCTCCAAGAATTTAAAAGCTATCTATCTATCTATCTATCTATCTATCTATCTATCTATCTATCTATCTATCTATCTATCCATCTATCCCTATCTATCTATCTATCTATCTATCTATAATATCTACATGTGGTAGCATAATTATTCTGTCTCTATATTTGGGGTAAAAACGGTAGGTCAAATGACATGAGGGGGGGGGGGCATATATGTAAGGGGCAGTTAGTTTCAAGTGGACATCAAAATTTGGAGGTGAAATAAAATGGGGGGGGGTGGATATTTTGATCACGCAGCTCAGATTGCACATGAATATTCAATGTAGAATTACACATTTTACTTACCCCCCCCCCCCCCCCCATCTCCAATTCAGAAGTACCTCAAAATTTTCACATTCCATTCAATTGACTATATAGTTCTAACATGGATTCTGTCTGTGTGTGTTAATATGCAGATGATTTAAAATCACTTTTTTCACTATAAAATATACACATTTTTCAATATTTCATATAGTTAATTCGTGTTTAACATGTTTGAACTGGCTGACTCTCAACTATTGAACTGTGAACAACAATTATAATTGAACATCATCAAATTTGTGGAATTCATAACCCCATTTTCAAAGTGAGGGGGCTTTTAATCATATCTGCTTGTTGTCTGGAGCTTTTATGCAGCAGTTTTAGTTTTGATAGATTGGAATTGACATGCTGATGCACTTTGTGTGTGATGCTATATATTTATTATCAATAGCATTGTGGAATGATTAGAATTTTTTGGATATTTCATAAGCATTATTTTCTGGAATTATTGTTATGATATACATAGTTTATTCTAATGAGTCTCAAGGATTTTATATGTTATGTAGAAGTTTTTTGTTTGGAAGGTATTGCTTAAATCTAAGGATGTAATGTATAGACAGCATAGTGAGTTGAATTCTAGAAAGAATGGACAATTATTTGTGGGTTGACATTTTGAGTCTCTACAGGGAATTTAGAGGATTAACCGATATCATTATTTCTTAGCTTCTCATTCACTTAGGCCTATTGGTGATTCTAAATCAGTGACCTTAAGGATATTGGATTTACATGTATTCAGTTTTTGTTGACTGTTGGTCATCTCAGGAATTTATAAGAGTGGTATGATTGTTCTCTTTATCACATTTGAGTTGTTCTTCATACAATAGACATTTTTTTGTTATTACTAAATTTTCTTGTATTGGATTTATTTTTGAGGATTATACTGTTGCTGTCAGTTATTGTGATAAAAATAAATCATTGTTTAGTTTTCCTCTGTCGATATCACTTCAGCAGATTCTCTGGGTGGTCAATATCACCTATGGAGGTAAAACATATCAAAAATATAACAATATTGCCTTTTTTTCTCACAGCTGTTGGTCTATATGTGTAAAGATAGTGACCAAGTGGCCATATTAAAATTTTATATCCTGTATGTTGGGATAATCAAACAGATTTCATAGGCTCTACTTTTAAGTCTGAAGGCAGGACTATACACTTTAATATCATGAATATGAGACTACCTTTTGGGCTACTATCTGGAATACTTTCTGCAAAAGCACAATTAGTAAGGTACAGGCTACTTATTAGAAACTATTACATGACAAAGGACTCCTGAAAGTTGGCACAAGATCTCCTGCCTTCCAAAGTTAAATTGTTCGGTTTCGCACTTCTGAACATGGGCTGGTATTTCTCTCCATGTTTGTGTACATAGACTGCATTTAACATGTAAGCAACACATATTTCTACACAGTACCCATGTTTCTTTTGACCGTCACAGTGTAAAAGTGACATTTTAAAGGGGGACGGTATGTCATTTTTGGAAGATGACATTTTCGCAACATTTTCGATATCAGTGCCGCAAGACATGATTGTGGAATACTTTTATTCGCTGGCATTGGAAAATATTGAAGTTTTTCCAATATGTTCTGAATTCATGCTCTTCACTATTACCTTATTATACCATCATTGAGCAATACAACATATGTTTACACATAATTTTACACTTATATTGGATTTCATCTTTCATCACTTCTTATGAATACACTTACGAGGCGATTCTGTTTACACTTATATTGGATACTTCTCAGATTTTACTTTGGAGGCATTTACGTTTTCAGCTATAAGCATACTGCCATTATATATATTTGAAACGATACACTTGGATTGGAGCTAATTATGTTTCTATGTTGAAGATGTTTTCAACTCTTTTGACAGTTTTTTAGGCAATTATCTGCTCTACAAGACATTTCGAAGTTTTCGCTTTACTTCTGAAATACAAATATGCATTCGAAGGTACATATAAATGTATGACCACATGTTCAACTTAAACTGAACCATCATAACGTAAACAAACTTTTTACACACACAAGATTTCGATTTACCTCAAGACATACAAATTAGAAGCCAATATTTAGTACCATATTGGCACTATGTGTTCAGAAATACAAGTATGCAATAACTACTATACAAATATTTGAGCACATCTATTTTTGAGGCGTTAACATTTTCTGCTATAAAGCAGTGCATGCTTGTTAAAAATTCCAAAAAAATTATATCTTTCACTGACATTGCAGATGGGACATACATATTGCCTTTCGATATACTTTCGAAGCCATTTCAAAACACTTATGATTAGAGACGATAATAAATAATACTTTCGAGGCTATGATCAGCTGATATTCTTTGGAATATACACTTGAGTTGGACATATGATTATATATGGCGTGTTACTTCTACTTTCGAGGCCACATTTGAGGCGATTGGTTTTCGACAAGCAACCTGGTCAGTTACACTTTCGAGGTTGTGAAGGTTTCAATTACTATACCTGAATGAAAATTTCAATGTAGCTGGAACAAGCTCTTTCGTAAAGTGCTATAGTTTCAAAAGTTGAAATCACAAGCACTACAGCTTCCCTTTGACACTGAAGCTGCCAAATACTCACAAGAAGTTACCAACAATGGTAACAACATCACCTGAAAGTTGCCAAAAGTTACCAATCACTTTAGGCCTGGAAAAGTCACTAAAAGTCACTAAAAGTCACTAAAAGTCACTTCAAGCTACCAGAAGTCACTCTAAACACTAAAAATCACCCTGCAAAACAAGTGAAAGTGTTAAAACTGTCTGACCTGTCAAGGATTTCAGTAAATTCTCCATAGAAGGCATAATTGTCACTGCAGGCAATTTGACATGCAGAAAGGCTTGGGGGGTATTTTTCAACAGCAGTGGATTAAAAAAGACATTTCCTTTGTGAATGCTTGGCTAATGAGACATGAACAACTCTTTTGGTGTAACAAAACCTAGTGGCACTTGAATGTAACACTTTTTTGTGCATTTGAGTGTACATTTCGAAGGTTCCACTTGACTTGACACTGTTTGAACTACTTTGTAGGTGGTGGCCACTGGTTTGGCACTCCACTGCACTGGCCCCTGCCAATCACTGCCATTGGTTTCTGCCTTTCTTGAGTCATTTCATTTCGGATGTTAGGAAGGAGGGCCTAGCACCCATTTTCGATTACTTGGTCATTACTTGAAGAAAGGCTGTGTTGACTGAACTGAATGATTTCTGAGAGATTTTGGACTTATTTCTGTATGCCAGATATTTTGCCTGATATTATCTGAGACATTTGTCATTGTGGACTTTTTTCAATTACCAGAATGACCGTTTGCCTGATTTGTAGCTGGTTTAAGACTGATTTATGACTGATGGATATTTGACTCACTTTTCGACCACATCTCCAATATTTTTGGTGGATCTATAATGCATCTTTTTTTCTCTGTTGGATGCTTTACCAGCTTCTGTGGTATTAAAAGAGCAACCATCTACCACGAAGTCCTCAAAAAGTGCTCTATAACAATTTATAGAGCATATTTGTATTGAAAAAGGGGATCTAACTATATTGCACAACTTTTAGTTGAAAAGGATGAAAAAACCAGGATATGACTACACACATAACAATACTGCATATTTGTCATCACATGTTTTATAAAAAGTTGGAATATAACAATATAATGTTATAAAGAAAATGCATAGGTTCAATTCCATTTGATTGTGAAGTTTTGTAAAATTTTATAAAATTTTGTTTGCACTGAGGTCTGGTGCCCTAGCATGCATACAAGTTTGTACAGGGATAAAAAGCATTAAATATTCAAAAACATTGGGAAAACTTTATAAAAACTTTTTGAAAAACTACTAAAACATACATGAAACTGCAGAAAAAATTCATGGAACAAACTCAAATCAAAGTGGATGGATTTAAATTGTTTGACCTTAGGTTGAACTGACCTAAAATCTGTACACAAAAAGTGTTACAAAAACTATAGATTTATACATGATTCTATAGACAATGGTGTATTTATGCATGATGGACTCATAGAATTCCATGCAGAGATCTACATACTAGTGGTTGATGCTTTAGCCCAGTGTTCATGGAATTATTAGCATATCTGACACAACTGCAGTATTGTTTGAAGTGTGGCAAGGACGCGCAGTACACGGCCTTAACTGTGACGTCACCAGCGTCCTGAGCGTCTCCTGTGACGTTATGCAAATGAGGAGGGTTGGCTTTTTCACTTTTTGATGTCTGATGACACTCACTCAAACATAATGGTCAATGCAGTAACCATGGGGCAAACGTTCAGTGGGGGAAAGGAAGAAAATGAAAGTGAAAATGTTGATGATACAGCTGTTGATGTTGAAGATACAGCTGTGGAACATCATGATACAGCTGGGGATTATGATGATACAGCTGGGGATTACATAGATACAGCTGATGATGAGTCAGACACAGTTGATGACACATACGAAGATGATGATACATTTGTGGAAGATCATGATACAGCTGGAGATTATGAAGATACAGCTGGAGATTATGATACAGCTGAGGATTTGGATACAACTTTCGATACCACTGATACAGCTGAGGAATATGGTGATACATATGAAGACAATGATGATACAGTTTATGAAAGTGATAACGATACATCAGCTGCAGACAATGACAACCCAGCTGAAGAAACTGATACAACTGATGATACAACAAACACAGTTGGTGATACAACTAGTTCTGCTGGTGATACAGCTGTTTCTTCTGGTGATACAGCTAGTGCTGGAGCTAGCAATACAGCTGAAAATGGACAAAATACACTTTCAAAAGTTAAGGAAAATGTTACTGCAAGTGGAAATACAACTGTATCATCATCAAATACTGGAAATACTACCAAAAACACATCAAATACACAACCAGTTACTTCAAATACATCACAAGCAGCTGTTAGACCTCCTGTATCATCAAATACACCAAATACATCTCAATCACCAAATACACCAGGCTCATCTTCAAGTACTCCTCAAAATACCCAGCCAGCAGTGACAGGAAATACCTCAACACAAAATACAAGGTCTGTGCATCCAGACCATGCCAAAACGGTTGTCAGTCCTTCAATGGATAGTACTGGAGCTACAAACAATCAGAGTGTCCCTCAAATTGTGATTAGCAAAGCTAATGACGTCACTCAACAAGGGAATTCCAAAAATGGAGAGACTACCTCTGGGGATACCCCTCAAAATACAGGTATTTGGAATTAATTAATTAGTGGTATGGACTTATTCTTATTTTGAAATTTAGAGATATATGTGCGAAATGATCCAGGATGACACATTGATTGATACATGAAAAAGATATATAGATAGATATATAGATATATAGATAGATAGATAGATAGATAGATAGATAGATAGATAGATAGATAGATAGATAGATAGATAGATTCATTCATTCATTCATTCATTCATTCATTCATTCATTCATTCATTCATTCATCCATTCATTCATTCTTACACTCACTCATTCATTCATTTACTCATTCATTCATTCATTTATCCATTCATCTGGTTGATTGATTGATTGATTGATTGATTGATTGATTGATTGATTGATTGATTGATTGATTGATTGATTTATGGGTCGATATCTTGTCGAATCATAATATACCAAGTCATGATAGATTTATTCCCTATTTCATGTATTTAAAACATTTAGATGATTTCTCTCAAATTATCATAAGGAATATCTTGAAATGCTGTATATTTGCAGAGATAGGGAATATGCTTATGTTAATAGCATTCAGAACATATTCATAGAAATATGGGAAAATTTTAAGCAGCATTTTTGTCAGCCTGTGAAAATGATCCACTATTTACACATACTTTGTGAATGGTAAACATCTTTTTTATACCATATCTTATATGTAAGTAGGCAGGTATTAGGTATTGAATACTAAGTTTTGAGATTATATTCATTGGTACCATGTACTAAGAATGGTGCTCTATCATACATGACATGTTGGTTGAAAATAATATGATATTAATATGGTCTATTGAAATTTAAGTAAGGATAGATAGATAGATAGATAGATAGATAGATAGATAGATAGATAGATAGATAGATAGATAGATAGATAGATAGATAGATAGATAGGTAGATATGAAGGTCAAGCTGGTAGGTAGGTAGGTAGGTAGGCAGGTAGGTAGGTAGGTGGGTAAACAGATCAGTAGACGGATCAGTAGACGGATCAGTAGACAGATCAGTAGACAGATCAATAGACAGATCAGTAGATAAATCATTAGACAGATCAGTAAACAGATAAGCGGACAGATCAGTAGACAGAAAAAATCACTGAAATTTCAATTTTAACACCTTTTTCATTGATATAAATTTTACTACAGAAAGTAATTAGACAAGAAAAATATCATTAAGAATGACATTGAACTATGCACAATGTCGTAATAATAACACAATGTCTAATTAACTCATCACCAGTGTAACTTTTATGAGAACACGTCTACATGCCATTGTACACTGTAATTACAATGTGACATATATCATAATTTATCTTTTTTTTCCTTGGCTGATTATTCATATGCTTTTTTCTCCCATATACTTTTAGCACTTTTCATTCATTTAACATCAATGACAATATTTTTGACTCTAACAGAATTAATCTGTGACATGCACTGTATTCATTGCATGAATGAATCATTTAGCATTATAAGCCTGGGGTTATTGTAATTTTTTCACAGACATTTCCTATATACAGTGAGCTATGCTGGTTCGCAGTCACATAGTGAAGGTCAAATCAGAACTGTTAGGTATTTAGAAATGATTGTTTGCGCTCCAATTACTATGGCAGGTATATCTATCTATCTATCTATCTATCTATCTATCTATCTATCTATCTATCTATCTATCTATCTATCTATCCACCTACCTGCCTACCTTGCTATATATCTATCCATCTATCTGCCTATCTATCTATCTTCAGTTCTTCATTCTATCTATCTATGATATATCCCTCTTATACTGAGGTAATGGAAGATCCAACATATTGGCAAATGTGTGGTATATTCAATTACTTTGGAAATTCTGGAAATCTTGAAATCTGAAATTTTGCCCCACACATTCCTCTGCGGATGACAGTGTTCAGGTAGCAATTATCAAGTGAAAAAGATCAAGATTTATTTTCAAAGATCGCTTTCTTCAGATCTAGTCTTGAGATCAGTTCTCCCCAAAAGATCTATTATAAGGTCTGTGCACTTGAATTGGTCTGATTCACAACAGCCACTTTACTTTGGTGGTCAATTTTCACAAAATTTCTCTTAACATGCTTACTGGTTACCATAACCAATTTGGACCAAAGAAATGCTGTGGCCTTTTGGCATGTAACTTATGGCATCTGCATGTAACTTTTGAATGGCCTGTATGTAATGGTTCAGGTAATGACCAAACCATTATTTGATTGCAGTAAAGCAAATTTGTGCGAGGTAAATGTTACTAGGCAAAAATGTGTACTGTGATACTGATACATGTAGTACATGTATCAGTATCAGTGTACACACATTTTGTATAGTAATATACATGTCATGTACCTTCATAAGTACAATACTGTAGGACTGCATCTTTTTAAGTAACCAAAATGAAAGATCTGATTTATTGTGCAGGTTGATTGTAAGTAGAGTAGCGCGGGGCATGCAGCCCCCCTTAACTTTGAGGAGCGATTTGACCTACATTTTGTCGTAGATTATTTGAATGCTTATGCTGTCAGGAAGGGATCACTTACTTCTACTTATAACTAGTGAAACGAATGTCTACCAATTTAAATAAAGGAGTTACGGCCCTTTTTGTAAAAAAATTAAAATGGCCTTCTTACCCCACCCATCGGGCAAGAAGCCCCCCTATTATAATCCTATGGCAATTTTTTTTGCGAGCGCATTCAGCTTGGAAGTTATTTCTTGGGGTTCTTCTATCATTTTTAAGGCATTCTATTCACTTTTTCTGAATTTCAGAATTTTTCTGTTCATACATTTATTTTTTAATATTTTTTGCCCTTTTTCAATTTCGGCCAAATTTTTTTCTATTTCAATAGCTATTCTATCAAGATTTAAGGTAAAGTACACATTATTAAATGGTTCCTGAAGCAGCTCTGAGGCCTCAGTGAAGGGGGCCCCATGCCCCATACCATGTGGGGCCTCTCGCCCCAAACCCACATATTTTAATTTGACCTCTATATTTTGAGCTAAAATGCAAAAAACATGACCCAAATCATATTTATGTGATGGTCATAAAGTGAAGCAATGCAGATATCCATTATACTTTTAAAAATTTCCAAAGTTATTTCTGACAACCACTTTCAAAGAATTAATCAAAGTTACAAAAACAGTGCACCTTTTTTTGTTTCTTTAATTACGATTATGGTTTGGTGCTGAATGCCTTGAAAATTTGTGACGTCACCTGGAAAGCCCCTAGCTTCAATCCTATCAATAAGAAAAAGCACCAAAAATGTATGTTTAGAAATAACCCTGGGGGGGCTTCTCACCTAACCCGGGCTTCTTGCCCCGACCCACTCTACGTCTATGCAAAGATGTGGACAATCCATCCATCCATCTATCTATCTATCTATCTATCTATCTATCTATCTATCTATCTATCTATCTATCTATCTATCTATCTATCTGTCTATATATCTATATATCTATCTATATATCTATCTATGTATTCTAGTAACAAAATTTCTGAATTTTGTAAAAATCATATTCCTTTTATTCATTCTTTCAATCTATATCTTGTAGAGAATATAGTCCGCCCGCCGGCAATAATAAGGTCATAAGTGCCACCGTTTATAATGGCACTTATGACCTTATTATTGCCGGCGGGCGATTAATTATTACACAGTCTGTATAAATGGGGACTTTCTGACACCATTGACATGGTCTCATAAGTTTATGTCTTAGAAGTTTTTTTTAAAGATTTTTTTTAACTTCTCATACACAAAAGTATTTGGCATCAAGAAAAAACACGTAAGTAAATAGTATAGCTACATTTTAGGAAGTTGTCAGGCATTCTTGAGTTCTTTGGTCTAAGACACTAGTCAGACATATGCAAAAGAAAGGTAGACTGTGGACTATTGTTTTGGTGCTGTGCAAGTTACTGGTGACTTCAAGACATTATAAAGGATCCTACCATATTTTCCTGATTACAGTAGGGAAAGTCCAGTGGGCATCAGTTTGTTGCACTATTGATTCCAAGTTCTACTTGTTTGGGTCCAGCTCTGTTCAGGTGAAAAAAATGCGAAGGTACTTTTATTTAAGGTGGGTAGCCAAGCTTAGTCAGTGACTTGTTTCCTGTTGGGCCCATGCCACCTCCAATTTACGTCTGATGCGAATGATGACATCGTGGAATGAAATGATGGCCAGCCTGGGGATTGAACCCGGGTCCCTCGCTAGTGAGGCGAGCACTCTACTGACTGAGCTATAGGGACCTATATTCGACAACAGTTTCAGTCATCCTTTGCCTTGTTACACACCCTGAACTGGGCAAACTAAAAAAAGGCAATAATAAAATACTGCAGTTGATATCGAACATACAACGTCTATTGTTGGACACAATGTGATTTCACAAAATTCAAAAAAATCTATGAAATTTGAACAGAACTGCTACCCAAAAATACAATGCCAGAATACCACTATGGGAACCAAATACCCTGGTATCAAATTCTGAATTTTAAAGTATTTTTGAGGAGTTTCAGCTTACCACTTGGACAACCAGTATTTAAACATGGTTTAGAATTCAAACTCAATATCTGAATTTAAATTCAAGTCTTGAATTCCAATCCAAATACACAAGACATCATAAGAGCAATTCTATAATGGAATTTGACCTGTATGTTAAGTTAAAGGATCTATGAGGCATACTTTCAATGGTAAAATATTTGAGGGGTCTGAAAGAGCAAAAAATGTAGTATCTATAGGAATTTACTCTATTTCTTATTGCTTGCTGCTCACGTTTTGCAATGTCTACTTTTATACCAACCTGATGAAACTTTGTAAATAGTGGGTAAAAAGTTTAGTGTTCAATTTGGAAGAGAGGAACATGTATTTTGGTGTGCTCTTCTGCATGTTACTCTGAAGGTTCCGGATTAAATTCCTACACTTTAAACCATTCAAGGGTAGTCGTCATTAAGTGTGGCAGTTTCCAGGCAATCAATTGGAATATTAGTAGTTTTGAAATTAAGTGGCCAAGTGGTACAGGGTTGCCACTGGAAGTCCCAGGTTTAATCTTGGGTCAAATGAAAAGTTTTGAGCTCTTTTGGAAGACTTTTTCTGAGCAACTGAGCCATTTTCTTTATGTAGTATTGTATTATTTTTGCATGGACACTGCTTATATTTTCCCCGAAGTCCTCTCACCATTTCTTATACCATTTGACACTTCTGTCAATCAATCACATACAAGTAGTTCAGGGTGATTATTCCTTGTTTGTGTTGTTTGTTGTCTGCCTATCATTTCATGCTTACCTGTTTCGAGCGTTTGTCTCATGGTATAAGCTGGTATTCACCATGGGTTTGGGAATATGTGTTTATCGCACCTTGAGCTAAAACCCTTGGTTGATAAATCACATATTCCCTCTCCTGTGGTGAATAATAACCCATACACATTTTCATTGAGTTGTTCACATCTCAATCAAAATCTGATCAATCCAAAACCATCTATTTAAAATCTCATTTTTAGTGTGAAACGTTTCATCACCTCAGTAACTTTTGATAGTAATACATCATTTATCACAACTAAACACAAAAAAGATTGGAAAGTTTGAATTGAAGCCAAAATCTGGATCAGAAATGTCTTGTTTAATCTGTTTAAAACATTTTCAGACAGGCTGGGTGCCAGGATTATTAGGGTAGCTTATGGTGCTGTGACCTAACGGGTATTGACAATGACAGACCTCTGGGGAGAAATGTATTGTGATAGGCTAACCAATGTCATCAATTTTATTGTGTCACAATGGACGACAGAAATAAGATATTGAATGCAATGTTTGTACTTTGCTACCATCATTGATCAATTATCTTAAAACTTTAATAGTTTAGACCAATCAATCAGTCTGTTAATCAACCAATCAATGTGTTTATCTTTCAATCAATCAAAAAAGAAAAAAGAAAAATCAACGGATCAGTCAACCAATATATCAATCTATATGTCTCTATCTAGTATCTACCTTTCTTTCCATCTTCCTTCCCACATATCAGAATCTCATAAAATCGTTTTAAAATATACACTAGAGGGCGACAGTTTACACCCCTGCACCATACACTGCATATATATACAGTCTCCTGCTCTGGGATCCAATCTGCAGATGTGTCAAATACTTGCTGCATTCTTGAAATTATGGTATTATATGCAATGCTGTGTATAATAATTACACAGCAAATAATTTAAAGTAAATTTCCAATTACAGACTTAGGTAAAGATTTTTGTCACATAATTTCTTTTTAAAAATTTAGATTGATAGGCATATGGGAGCTTGATACCCATGACAGGTATCTCAGATGATGTCATAAAATTTTACAGATATTTTAAATTTCTATTTTGTAGGCATTTTGCACATTCTATATACACTATACAGTGATAGCTTTCTGTTTATTACACACTCACATATATATATATGCTGATATCTTATTTTTCCTTTCTTTTTTTTTCATCTCAATAACCCAGCCTAGAGTTTTTACAACACCCTTTTTCAGGTTAAAAAAATAATAAAATTTATTTAGTTTGCATGCTTGCCAGATATTAGTGCTTCCCAGACTGAGTAATTCGGTTTACTTATGGCTGTTTATGGAGCATGCTATTTATCATCAGCAGTCAATGTTCACTCTAAAGGAGAATAATTTT
This sequence comes from Platynereis dumerilii, assembly GCA_026936325.1. Classification (NCBI taxonomy): domain Eukaryota; kingdom Metazoa; phylum Annelida; class Polychaeta; order Phyllodocida; family Nereididae; genus Platynereis; species Platynereis dumerilii. Next base: position 45,567,560 of record JAPTHN010000004.1, on the reverse strand, counting down.
AAACTAGTGGCGTCCTCTGTATTTTATTTGTATTTTGGAAATTATGATAGAGATAGATAGATAGATAGATAGATAGATAGATAGATAGATAGATAGATAGATAGATAGATAGATAGATAGATAGATAGATAGATAGATATATTGATTGATTGATTGATTGATTGATTGATTGATTGATTGATTGATTGAACTATGACTAATAAATTGAATTCTTTATTTTGTGGAAACAGTGATAGAAAGGCACATAGGATGTCTTTTTTTTTTAATTAGCCAATCATAAAAATACTCAAATAGATTGAGAGATGAGAAAATCAGTCATAGACTGGCATAAATGTATGCACTCATTGAACTTGACCAATTAGGTTGCAGTTCCCTAAATTGATCAATAGACTGAATGCAGAACCTACAATGTTATAGGGAAAGGCCCATGTATTATTGATTGACCAGCCTGACTCAGATGTTGCATCTTTCCACACCTGTACAGACTAGATACTATTTTAACCATTTGCTTCTTTGGGTTAATAATGACTGAGATGATAGTAGATACTAAAATTACATTTATAAGTTATTAGTATTCTTCTAATCTTGTCTATTTGGCTTATTTGATATGTACATTTATTGGTGAATAATAAATTTTAACACCCTATCGACTCAAATGTATTGAGTTGAATAAAAATCAATTAGCCTGTTAAAAGACCTCATCATAGGCGAAGGGGGTCAATATATAGGGGGGGCGGCCCAAAAAAATATTGCCCAAATTGCCACAAAAATGTTAATGCAAATTTTCTGAAATTCCAAAAATTGCTTCCAAAATGTTCCCCTACACCTATGGACCTCATAAATCTGTCAATAAGCCTGTGATTTTAGAGACCAATTAATCTTTCATGATATATTGTCAAAATAGCTTCCAGTCAAATTTGAGTCATTTTTGACTCACAAACCAAAGGCATTTCCCTTGTCCCCTTGTTCTTGGGGAAGTTGAAGCTGCCAGGGTATGTGATCAGGTGCATTTTGACCTGGTGCGTCGGTTGAGTTGTCAGCAAAACCCGGTTGAGCCTGGTGCATCTAAAAGGCGGTCCAGTGCAGCAGGCTGCGGATCTGCTCGATTCTGACACTAAACTGCGGACCAGTAGCCGACCAGGACTGATTTGTGCGGATTCTGTCAAAATTTCATCAAATTTCGGTGTAAACGTTCAAAATTAAAGCATCTAAACACACTACAGGAGTTAGTTACATAGTATAGGATATATACAACGTATATTTGGGCTCTAACACCATGGAATACCTCTGTATTTACTGAAAATATCCCCCTGAAACATGCACATCATCAGCAGACATGTCAGATACCACCAAGTGCTGATGAAGACAGTGTTCTGATACATGGAAGCACATGGTCAAATCTATGGATATAGGTTGGAGTACGGTCGAATCAGGTATTTAATCATTCACTAATTAGATCAAATCTATAATCTTCCATTTCAACTGCATGATAACCAGGTCATCTATCACAATCTTGGTTTAAATAGGTCAAGTTAACTGGTCAACTTGTCTACATTCTCAAGATTCAAAATATGTTGACCCAGGTTATCAGGTATCCCACCCACAAGGCTACAACTTATGATTCTATGTTTAAAATCTTTATTTGGTTTTGTCTGTAGTGCTTAGTCTTCTGCATAGCATAGAGGTTGCATGTTAACATACATTTTGACTATACTGTTCTGTCAACTTCAGTGTTCAGTTATGTGTATACAGCCATTGGAGCAAAGGTATCACTCATGAGAATTTACTGCTCCAAATGACATGCATACATGTGTACCTACAAACTAGACATCTATTGAATTCCTTTAATCTATTGTAGTCCAGTACATCAAGAATTAATGAGGTGTATCTTCTGGCAGCTAGACATGCAGTCATGTACTTTGTAATATCTTTATTATAGGCCTAGCTACCATAGCAATACAGGAATTGTCAAAATATCAATATTAGAACCATCTGGAATTGTTGCTGAAGATGACACCTGACTACTGCAATGCAGAACCATGGGTCCATGGTAATATGGTATAGAATCATTGTATAGCAACAAAAGTAGGTGAAATACTAAAATTAACAAGACAATCATTTTATGATAGGTAAAATGACACTAAAAGCAAAGACTTTCTTAGTATTTCATGACTTATTAAAAATTGTGGATTGCGATGAAAGAATCTGCTGATGTGTTATAGAATTGGCCACCCATAGCAGAAAATATATATTAGACTTTTAATAGAATTGAAATATATATTTGACATTATATATGCCTAATCTACATGATCTATTGTAGTATTCCATAAAACTAAAAATAGCACAATAGTATGGTATATCAGTATAGTAGTGTATATATGTAGTTCATTTTGAGTAGCTTATATTAGCCTCATAAATTGTGATATCAGACTCCATATGACATTAATGACAAATTCAACAGATGAAGTACATTTGATCTGGTATGATAGCTTATGATACCAACCTTGAATATGCACATCTATCTATCTATCTATCTATCTATCTATCTATCTATCTATCTATCTATCTATCTATCTATCTATATCTGTCTATCTATCTATCTATCTATCTATCTATCTATCTATCTATCTATCTATCTATCTATCTATCTAAACAACTATTGACAAAATTCAAGAATATAGGCCACATAATCTAATGTATCATGTTTATAAGTCTTGATATATGACACCACATTAGACACCAGCAGTAGCTGATAGATTCCAAGCAGACATCTTGCAATTTGAAGTGTTTTGACATGTCAAGATCTAAAATAAACATAGGAGATCAGGTTCAATGGGATGGCCCAGAAGATAGTATAAACAGTCAAATGTCATCTGACTGCTTTTCAGTCAATAAAGACTATTTTGCAGTGTCATTAAGGCATTCATTAGCATAGACACACAGACACTAAATTAAGGGGCTATTAACATGATGAACTAAATTTGAATTCGCTTAAAAGGCTTCTTACAGTACCTTAAAAGCTGAACTATATTGATTGGTTTACCCTGATTGTGTTGTGAGGTCTTTCACCTGTATAATCAAGGCTTTTTCAAAGGACACTGATTTTAGGGAATCTATCTCATCTTACAGCAGTAAGGGAAATTATCACCAGCTGATGACAATCAATGTCCTCAGCCCCACATGACAATCACCCTAGCACTGTCATCACCCTCCCATGACACTCTCACAGTGTCATGGCCTAGCCATGACTTTGGCAGTGCTCAAAATCATCTTTGAATGGCTATTTAAAATGAACTACTGCAACTATCACTTCCAAACTAGGTATAAAGTTGTACCACAGTGTCAACTAACTCTATGAATTTTGGCAGACCTTTCCATTACATAATGAGGAAAAGAACCCGAAGGCTCCAGAGAAATTAGGAAATTGTCATCAGCTGCTGATGACTTTGCAGTATTTCGTGAAATTGTATAGAATTAAGTCCCGCAACTGACATGCTGCTGTGTGGTGAGGATGGCTGCAAAGAGATCAGACTTTCTTCTGAGACCCAACTGATCAACCCCACACCCTCAATCATCCTGTCAGGGCCAGGACTTGGCTGGAATTGCAATTGTCCTCATATGCTGGTAATTTCCCTGACTGTACAGTGAGCTGCAGTGTTCAGATGAGTTATTTTTAGACCAGAACTGATTTTTTTTTTTGGCAAGTCAACACAGACTAAAAATCTAAACCTTGACAGCTCATGTTGCTGGAATATGAGCACAAAATCAATCAATTTATCAGATGTGAAATTATCACCATAACGTTATGTGTGCAAAGTCTGAAAAAGTCAAACTCCTATAATCCTGATGATAGATGGAATTACCCTTCGCTAAACATGCGAAACAGTGTTATAAAGTGATTAGGGGTTTTTATTAGGCTGGATTAGTCAATTCCCTGCTTCAGTCTGGGGTTTCCCTGCTCAAGCACAAGACAATTTAAAGGCTTTTGAAGATAGATAGATAGATAGATAGATAGATAGATAGATAGATAGATAGATAGATAGATAGATAGATAGATAGTCCAACCAGTTTTACAATTACTCCATGGCTTTGAAAAGGTGGCCTTCTACACCAATAAATATGATTTGCAATGTACAAATGTACAGCCTTCTACATTATATGAATATATCATGTTTGTATTGCTCAGCACTTGCTGATTTCTTAGCATGCTAAAACCACGTTTGTCACAATCAAATTGGGCCTCATGATTTATTGAACAGGGGCTATTCTGAATTTCTGAGAATGGTATACTCTAGCAATTCCATTCATCTGGTTTGGGAGCATTGACCATGGTTGATCAAACGAGTATTTCTTTGCAGTTGTATATATTGTTGTCTATCTATCTATCTATCTATCTATCTATCTATCTATCTATCTATCTATCTATCTATCCATCTATCTATCCATCTATCCATCTATCTATCTATCTATCTATCTATCTATCTATCTATCTATCTACATAGATATATATCTATATATATCTGTCTATCTATCTATATCTATCTACTTCAGAAAATTATAAACTTGCCTTTCAGAATCTCTGTAAAAAGATTAATATACAGGAAATGATAGATAATATAGAGGAGGACTGGAGATACAAAAAAGGAGCTTTAAGAAACTGAAGGTCTGTAATTTCTTCCTTTCATGGCCAGCTGCTACCCTGACATCCTCAGGGACAATGGATGGGGAAATCTCAAGTCCCTGAGATTGCTGGAGGTGGCAACTGCCCTTCTGCTACACCTGCCAGAAACAATTGATGTAGATAGATAGATACATACATACATAGATCATGTAGATACATAGATACATAGAAACATAGATACATGGTCTGATAAATATACAGATATATCACATATCTGCATATAGAAAGATAGATAGATGGGTAGATAGATAGAAAGGCAACCGGACAGATGGAATAGATAGATAGATAGATAGATAGATAGATAAGCTGCTGGCAGACAGATAGTCTCAGATAGACAGACCTGATCATTGAATGGTGCCAGAACTGATTAGCATACTCAACATTGTATCAAAAGACTGATTGATTCAAGGAAACTGGGTTGCTGGCACAAATCGATACATGTGTAGCTGGTGACCTCTTCTGTTACAGTCTTCAACATGAACAGTTGACCCAGACAGAATTGGATACTATAACCTGACCCCTGGCTGAATATAGTATACAGTTGCAGAAACAGGAATATAAATTTGATTCTGAAATGTCTTGTAACTGAAATTTTAGTTGATCATGCTGTTTTTCTAAAATTATTTTCGATTTTTGTATATTTTGCTATTATTAAAATATGGGTCACACTTAACTAATTTATAGGATGCATGAACAATTTTGTCTATCTATATTGTAGGCCTACGTATGTACGTCATGTCTTTTTGTCTATCTATATATCTAGTAACTGTCATGGTCTAGTTCAGTAGTTTATTGATCTGTCTGTCCACCTGCACCAGTTTACCAGATGTGATAGGCTTATAAATTATGCATTTAGAATACTGTGCCAAGTTATAGGATTACATACTACATGCATTCATTGTAGTAGCTAATTAATTTATGGACATGTAGACTGGTTGTCTGGTTAGGGTTTGGGTTAGATGACCCACTTCTGTAGTTTATGGGGGTTGAAATGGGATCATTCTATCCTTGTATCTACATGATCTACCGGTATTTGTCTCTCTAGGTATACAGGCTTTCTAAATCAGCAACATATCTGATGACGAATTACTAATCTTTCTTCTTTGATTTACCTTGTCCCTCCCTCCATTCCTCACTTCCTTCCTTTCTTCCATCTCAATGGCTTTTGCTATCTTTTACCTAGGATCTTTAATTTCTTCCAAATAAATTTTGTCTTTTGGATATCATGTAATTCACACAAAGCTTCATATTTAACAGCAGATTAAAGTGATTCTTATAAGAAAACACATGCTAAAAATAATTGCATTTGAAAAATCATCTCCATAGCATCAGCATAGAGTCCTTGGATTCTGAAGAGACACGACCAAATATAATTGAAATATTCTCCATAAAATATTCTTTTGGGAAATCTACTTTATGATGTATGTTTATATAAACACTTTTTTCTGTTTGAAGGGCAGCATTATAAATGATATAAGAGTAAAAAGAAGAAATTAATTCAAAAGTGAAGTTTCTGAGAGAGTACACTTTATATATTTAATACTTAGTTGGGGGTCTGTCCATTGAATGGAATTTTGATATACAAAGAAACAGCTACCGTATTTACCTGATGAAAAGTCTATCTTATATCGGCATGATCTCTCTACCTATCTATCTATCTATCTATCTATCTATCTACCAATCTATCTCTTTATATGTCGATCTGTAACTCTTCCAAACCTCCCCCTCATTTCGGGGTATCATAAATCGAAAGACACAGGCGCTTAATCGAGGAAAAGCGACATATGATAATTTGACAAATAACTTTTCAACTTCAATGTTCAGTGTTCAGTGTATTAGAGGGGGAATTCTGTAGTCTGAGCCAACCTGAAATTTAGTCACACTCCACTGTCTTCAAAAAAGCTACCAGTTTTTGAATCACTGTGCACCCTGCATATACATTCATCATGCAGTAGTCATTCTCAAGTGAAGCTTGAGTGGGGTGAAAATGTTTTAGTCTCTCAAAATTTCTCATACAGTAAGGATCTATCCACAAAGGGAATGTACACTACAGGATTTTCGAATTATTGGAATATTTATAGGGAGTACAGTTATTTTATGATAATTGAAAGAAATCTGTGATTTTGGACACTCTGTACTTGTGTTTTGAAAAATGAAAAGTCTATGAATTGGAACAGAATTACAGCAATATTTTGAAACTTCAGTACAATGCAAAGATTGTGAAGTTAAAAAAAAAGTTTGAGTACCACCACTTATTCATTATGACTTTTTTAGTGAAAATTCATATACATGTGGAGCTTATATAAATCATGCCAATTAAAGATTTAAGTCATTCGAGATAATCGTTGCCTTTGTTTGCTAAGAATTTCGACACCTGTTACTACTTTGCCAATAAACAATTTCGACACCTGGCAACTTCCATAAACATGATAAACATAGGTCTACCCTAATTTGGAAACCCCATTATTTCGACACCATTTCATGGATGTACCTGGAATTTTATCATTGTTTATAGGACAGTCATTTACCAATATAGATGGATACCAATGGGGTTTGGAAAGGTACTGTGCTGTTTTCTTTGTCAACTTTTGGTGATTTTTGTTACTTTGTGGATCAAAAAGTGTGTTTAAGTTAAAAACAGATTCCTCCTTGCCCTTGTTAGTGGAAAGTTCAGCCCTTTCAAACAAGGCCTTTCCTTTCACGAGGCATAGGCAGTTGTCTTGTTGGGTTGAGAAGATATATATATCCTGAATGTGAGTGATAATAGATTGATATTCCTAATAACTATATATGATACCAACATGTCATTATTGTCATACTTTTTTTGTGATAGCACTTGAACATGGACAGATAGGTAGATATATGGATAGAAAGATAGATAGATAGATAGATAGATAGATAGATAGATAGATAGATAGATAGATAGACAGATAGATAGATAGATAGATAGATAGATAGATAGATAGATAGATAGATAGATAGATAGATAGATAGATAGATAGATAGATAGATAGATAGATTGATTGATTGATGGATTATTATACAGTGCTGATATTTTCCATTTCCTTCGTTATTCACTGGTTTCCATTCATTCTTGTCATATACCCACTCTTGGACCAACCCACAAATTACTGAGAATACTTCATTATGAAAAATCAGCTTTATCAACAATGGTCAATAAGGCTACCATTTAAACAGGATATCAAACAAAAGATGTTAGACCCAGTGAGAATAACCTTTGTGTACTAAATGAACTTGCTTGACCTCAAAATGGGTTTGATGACCCAGATATATCTGCATGCTAGCATCTAGGCTTGACCATGAAAGGTAATAATATTTTACATTTATAACCCTTTGTGATATACCATAGCATGATTTATCATTTTGAATAGATACCTTCGAATTGAGTGACTCTGGAGTATTTTGTACCAAATACTATGCAGCTATGTGTGTTATTGTTTACATTTCTCCATTTCTTATCTATGGGGGATCTATAGATTGTGTTTTGTGATAATTCTGAGGTAGTATTGTTCACTGTTTAGTGTGCTTATTCAGGTAATAAAAATAATATTTTAATACTGAAGAAATTGTCAACCTGAGTATTTTATTAATTTGGAACATTAAACTTTAAAAAACACAAATTCTTAAACTATTTCTGATCAGTGTGGAATAAGATAACTTCACAAAATCCTTTCATGCTATTTGTTCCTGGTAAGTCTTGCTCATGCATAATATACAAAATTCACTTCTAAAATTTCTTGGCGGCCATTAGAGCATGGTCATACACCAAATTTTCCTGGTAAAGTTCTGGAAAACACATTTAGCATGAGCCTTTTTACATGCTATACAAAGACAATTTTAGCAGTTGGCAAGTTACTTGGAATGCTAGTTCATGTAAAATGCACTAACAAGGATATAATGTTGCTTTTAATGCATTTTAGGGAAGACCAATGTTAAAGAATGCATGTTGATTTGGTCATAAACTGTCAATTTTAATATTAAGTGACTTGCCACAGTTAGTAAATAGGGAACAGTACGTTTTGAGTAGGGTTGTCACGATACCGATACTAAGTATCGGCATCAGAAGGTATAGGCACCAAAAAGCAGTATCGGTTCTGGATCAGAAGCACTGTTAACCAATGGTATTGGTATCTGTCCTATCGGAATGGTATTGGTATTGGTCTATTGGTAGTATCGGAAGCAAAGTACAGTATCCGATTGAAAGTGAAAATGTGGTATCGGAACATACCTAATTTTGGGCATATAATACATACTGTCACAACTTTTGGTCTTGTGTGGAACAAAAGAAAAGAGATATGAGAAGCCAAGTCAATATTGGCAATATTTGATATCCATCTGCAAAGCCTGCTTATTGTTGATAAGAAAATGCCTCATAAAACATGCTTCTGCTGCTCAGATACTTGTGTGTTACATCATGGCAAAATATTACCTTCTATGCTATTGGCAACATTATACTCAGATTTCTGCCTCTTCCAATCTTTGCATCCTCGTGGTTCCGGACAATATTGGAACAGCATAGAAAATGGAAAAAGGTCTGTAATTCATAAGCAATAAGATTGTCCTTAAAACAAGTTAATGCAAGTGTTTGAAGGTATAGATTCAGAATTTATGCCATAACTCGACTTGGAATTTGTTGGTCTGTACATGTTTTATATAAATTATGGTTCAAGTTGGGTTGGCAGAATGTGTGAAATTTAGAAGATATAAATGGATCTTAATTTTTAAAGAATAGCTTAAAAGAAGACCTACTCTTGATAACAAATGAAAAAAGTATATATTTTTCAAACTTTAGAACCCTTTTTGGGCATTCCATGCTGAAACATTGCAAATACAAGGAGATACAAATTGCTCAATTACCATGATATCAGCCAAGAGAAAGGCTATGCTTGATCATGTTGATCTTCTCCGTGCATTTAAAATTGAAATAATTGTGCTATGTTGAATATATCTTCAAGATCTGAAAATATGTGCAATGATTTAATTTTATGTCCATTCTCAATATAACCATAATATTCTGATCAGCTGGTGTTGAAATGTTGAATATGTCTGCATCTATGACAATAACTATGATGATATTCATATATTTCTTGGCAGCAAGCATAGCAGACTTCTGTCAACTCAAATGACTGAAATCACAATTATACTTTATCATGTTTATATAGCCCTCTGATCTACAAATTATACTTTCAGTCTGATCTATCTATATTCAGTCTGTTTCACTTGGCACATTGACATTGTTGCTTAAAGATGATAATTTATATATGTTTTCCAGATTTAGAAATAGTCTGGACTCCTTATCAATAGACACAGTAACAAAGCAAAGTCGTATTTTGTTGTGTCACTTGTCTGTTTTTAATTATCTTTTTACAGAAGCCATCACAAGACCATGACGATTCAATGTTTTAATAATGGTTTCCAAATGAAACAAGCCATTCATCATTTGGATCATTTGATCTTGTTTGTGGAGAATTGTTCCCAACAAAACAATGAAACTATATTGTATCTCTTGTCACATTCCTGAAGTTGTTCAGAAGTTTGTCAGATTGTTATAAGGCCTAAAAGTTACTGTACATGCTGAAAATAGATATTGTTATTCTTTCATATTGATTTCAGTGAAGCAGGATCATCAATTATGGCTATTAGTGGATTGTGGTAATTGTTGGTTTAAATATAAACACAAAATATATCAGGGGATTTTTCATCATTCAATGTATTTACAGGTTTATTAAAAGAGATGTACTTACAAGTTACAATTAGTTTTTGCTGCACAGCTTATTGTTAAAATTGTGGTTATTTTCTGATTAACATCTGCTGTTCTGTCAGAAATTCAGAATCCATATTTTACCAATCATATAGGTAAGTCAATGTATTTCACTTGAAAATTTCCCAAATAATAGGGGAAGCTTGGGAGAGTTGGGCCGCAGGGAGGGTTGGGCCAGCCTGATTTTTGAGGAAACTAAAATTTTTTTGAGAAAGCTGCAGCAACCAAAATTTTATAAAAATAAAAATCTTTCAATGGATGTAACATTTCTGGCTAATATGCTAGTCACGATCTTTAGAGAGAAGAAACTTCAAATTTGGATGAAAAAAGGAAAAACTGAGCCATGTTACGAGTTTTTAATTGTCTGTCAGACAACAAGGACTGAGAAAATGTTCTATGGCATGCTTGGTAGGCTTGACTATTCAGTTGTTATTAACATATTTTGGAAAATTATCAGACAACCGGTTTTGTCATAATTGGGATTTAGAGAAAAATGGTGGAATGGGGGAGAGTTGGGACAGTGCCAATACTCTCACCACATGTGTTGCATTTACCCAGATTTATTTTTATTAAGACAGAAGAACTTGTCAAGAGCAATTTTCAACAGAGATTGAATATTTTTAGGCCTTAATAATTATTCATGGTCTAATAAAATTAGATATCATAAAATCTAGATGGGGAGAGTTGGGCCACCAGGCCGAGGCTTAAGTCTGACAGCAAACTAGATTTGCAAGAGGCCTCAATTCAGGATTAATGACTTCTATGACCACCACACTACAGGTTAAAAATATTATGGCCTCAAGTACAGCTTTACCGAACCTGCAATATTGCAATGGCCCAAGTCTCCCCCCTGAATGGCCCAAGTCTCCCACTTGATGGGGAGAGTTGGGCCAAATTTTTTCCAATTTTCATAGGGCTGTAGCTCATATGTTCTTGGGCAAATATCAATGCAAACCTAAAGATATTTTTCTGAAATATTTCAAGAAACAATATATGCATTAAGCATCTTTATATAATCATTACTGTTAGCAGGAGGTGCAAGAATGTAAAAAGTGGCCCAACTCTCCCAAGCTTCCCCTACGTTTTCAGTTTTAGAAATCTTGAAAAGTTGAAAACAGCAAATTCTAGTTGATTCCATGCACATGGAAAATTTCATCATTTTCTTGTGAAGATGTGATGTGAAATGAAAATGGCAGATTAGTGTTTTGAGAACTGTTTTCACTAAAACAATGAGGCACTGTGCAATGTGTCTCAAGGTAGCCTGGCATTCATACAGCAAAATACTTTACTGACAGTCATACTTAGATTATACAAGTTAGATGTTAAAAAAGGAGAAATATTAAAATTTAATATGGCTGACATTGCAATACATACTGATATTGTGCATGGTATGATCAAGGATATCTTTGTTCAGCTCTATCTATCTATCTATCTATCTGTCTATCTATCTATCTATCTATCTATCTATCTATCTATCTATCTATCTATCTACCCTTCTATCGATCTATCTTTATTTTTGTACCATATAATTTGATAACCTAAAATTGGTTTGTAGTTATTTCAAATATTTTCTTTTGGGGATATTTGTTATTTATAAATACCAAAGGAAGATTGGTAATCTGCTTTGGTAAATACTCAAAGTGCTACTTGAAAACAAAGTCAGAAAACTAAGTCAGTGAATCATAGTGTTGATGTTTACAGTCAGTAAATACAAACCATATGACTTTACATTCAGTAAATAGACAGTAAAGTGATGTTACTGATGTTCAAAGTATCTAAGTTCTAGTCTTGAAAATACAGGAGCTGAACTGAAGTAGGACATCCAAATAAAAGAAAGGTGGTGGGCTATGCTATTTAGAACTTTTAGAAGTAAAATGGCTAGAAAAAGCTATGATAAAAACCTAGGAAATGGATGTTTTTGAATTGCAAAAATGACACAAAATGGTCATGTGCTGAGTGTATGGAATTTAGGGAAGTTACATTATGGATAATTTTTCAAGATTTTTCTTAAAAGTTGATGAGAGAAAATGGTAGAAAAACCTCTAAATGTGTTGAACATTTCTTGAAAAACTTAAGTGTCATCACCAAATGGTGGGAACTAGAATTTGGAACAATGGTTGATATTGCAAAAAGATAAGTTCCAGTGGCCTTGGGAGGAAAAAGCTGAAATTTATAAAATTATTTTGAATTATCAATTATTTCCAAGCCTTTCTTTCTTCCTTCCTTCCTTTCTTTCTTTCTCTCTTTATTCCTCTCTTTCTTTCTCAGTTTCTTTCTCAGTTTCCTTCCTGCTTTCTTCCTTCCTCTCTTCCTTCCTTCCTGCCTTCCTCTCTGCATTTCCCTCTTCCGTTCTCTCTTCTTCCCTCTCTCAGCCCTTCCCTCTTCTTCTTGGGTTCTTCCTCTTGCCTGAAGACTTTCTAAACTTCACAGACCCACAAATGTTCTTCATACAAAAGTTCAGGAAACTGTCAAACATGTTTTGCCCCCAGCAAACTTACTGTAGTTGGCTGATCTTGTTTTATTAAAATTCTCAACATGTATGCACTTGAGACAGGAGTACATCTCCAACAGAGGCACACAGACATACACTGTTTGAAATAAACAGAATGGAGTAGTTTTGTCCCTGCAAAAATCCAAGGTTAACAGTGTACATCTATACTGCAATACCTGTAATGTACTTGTATTGTATACACGTAATGTAAACTTACTCTCAGGTACAAGTATTGTGCATTTTGTAACAAAAATAAGTAAACTAAAATAAAAAGTTAAAAGGAACAAAGGTAAACCACAATTAACAAAGAGACAAAGAGCAGGTTAACTTGGGTGAGTTTAAACTGCTTGGCACAGCAGTAGAATAGTTGGATTTAGTTGTCCATGGGTATTTATGGAAGTAGATAGATAGATAGATAGATGGATAGATGGATAGATGGATAGATAAGATAAATAGATAGATAAATTGTGGTCTAGCTCAGTAGTAGCACGCTGAGCTGCTAATGTCTATATAGAACCTGGGTTCAATTCAAGGAATCCCAATCGGAGCAACCCATGTTAGAAAGATGTTTCATCCTGTGCCAAGAGTGTGCCTTGCCTCATTAGTGTGGTCCCTGCCTGTCCTGTTAAGTAATTCATAAATACAGGACGTAAAACACCTTTTACCACCGCCCAGGTAGAAAGTGATAGATAGGTAAGTAGGTATAGACCTTATACCATGTAGCCTGTACTAAAAGAGCCAAGCAATCATAGTATAAGCAGATAAGAGAAGAAAAACATTTTCCGCCACCAGACAATTTTTGTCATACAGGAGCCAAAAAGACTTTTTTCCTTTCCATAACTCTCAAAATGACCTCTAAATATGGGAAATTAGTTGCACGTGTGTAGAGGAAATAACTAAATGCTCAATCGGTTTATGAATAGCTGGGATCGAAATCTGTAGCCATAGCCAGACAATGAAAAAGAAAAATGCCTGAAGGAAAATGTAGTTGCCAAAATAACTGTTTGGATGTCTCATGTATTGGACATGCTATTGCTGGGATAAAATGTGGTTGAGTGTTGAATAGATAGATAGATAGATAGATAGACAGATAGATAGATGGATAGATAGATAGATAGATAGATAGATAGATAGATAGATAGATAGATAGATAGATAGATAGATAGATATTGTAGCTGATGCTTAGCTAGAGCATTGGAAGTAACTTCAAGTAAGTGTATCCGGATTATGGTTTGGTTTTTTGCCCTGTATCTATGAACTTGTTGCACTTACTCGGCTTAACAGGACAGGCAGGGACCAAGGTTATGAGATACACTCTTGGCACAGAATGAAACGTAAGTCTAACTTGGGCGCCTGGAATGGGAATTGAACCTGGGTTTCAGACGTTAGCGGCCAGTGCGCATCCCCACAGCTCGGCCTGTTTCCCCACATAGATTTTGAAATCTGCAGATCTTCCAAAGACCTCATAAACATGATAAACTGTAGTTATCTGACTGTATAGTCCATAGACCACACATAATAAACCCTTGAGTAAGGACTATTCAGTTGTTGCCCTGCATTCATTATACAGCAAAACTCAGACATCCTCTGTGAGACATGTAGGACTGCAACCAGACATTCCTTGATCTCAGGTGTATAGAACTCTGCTGAAGAAAGGGGTTTAGCTATCACCCCATCTCTTCCAATCTCCCATCCAACACTGTTCATTGGCAGTGGACCAGGTATGAAGACTGGAGGGGGGTGTTAGGTAGGGTAGAGACTAGTAGATAGGTAGGAGAAAAATTAAGGGATTTGTGTAGTGATCAGTCATCTTACTTGTCTGTCTACCTGTCTGTCTATCTTCATTACAAGTGATATCTGTCTGGCTGTCTCACTCCTCTCAAGTTCTCTGTCTTTTCTAGTTTTCCATAGCTGCAGAGAGCAAGCAGAAACTTGAAATTCAGAAGTAGTCTTTGGTTGTCTTGCTGTATGTATACCTGTTTAGTTGTGTTACCTGTCTCAGCAGATATAAAAAGATCTGTCTACTTTGCCAGTCTACATGTCTATCTTCTGTTAACTTCAAATATCATGTCTAGTTGTCTGTCTTGTCTATGGAAGCACTATAGGCCTATAGGCCAGAGTTATCCTCTGGTCCTTCCCAAAACTGCGCATGTTATACTTCATAAATAATCACATATTAGATTTCTTTGAGCTGTCAAATGCCTTCTTATGGTACATCAAACTGTCACATGAAATTTGATATGTTTATTAGATATGGTATATTAAAAGATCACTGCTACACACATTCAAAACAAATTCCTTAAAAAATTAAAGCCATTCAGATATTTCCTCACTTTTATATAGCCCCATACATCAAGTTTGATCAATAAAGATTCAAAGTCAGATAAATTGTATGAATGATAATTTTGTTTCTAATACTTCAATCTTGATCTTGAATTTCAAAGGATATCCAATTCAGAATCTGCTTTGAAAGGAGTTTTCAAGTTTCTCTTTCTTATAACTTGATAAATGTTTGGGTTCAGAGATAGTGACATACTGACAGTAATGGTGTCAATGTATAGGACAAGACTAGACTGATATGCCCACTTAGAAGTTGTATTGGTACCGTATTTTGTTGCTTAGATGTTGGCCAGAAATTTTTGTAAATTTAGTGATGGAGAATATGTTGAATGGGTAGTAGGGCTTGACGTCCTGTATTTATGTATTGACTAGACTTACAAGGACAGGCAGGGACCACAGTAATGAGGCAAAGTGCACTATTGGCACAAGATGAAACATCTGTCTAACTTGGGTTGCCTGGGTCTCAGAGGTTGGGAGCTCGGCATTCTACCACTGAGAACGGTCCAAGGTCCGATTACAATTCGAATATTAGATAGATACCATTGGATAGATAGATAGATAGATAGATAGATAGATAGAGAGATTGAGAG
Organism: Platynereis dumerilii; assembly: GCA_026936325.1. Classification (NCBI taxonomy): domain Eukaryota; kingdom Metazoa; phylum Annelida; class Polychaeta; order Phyllodocida; family Nereididae; genus Platynereis; species Platynereis dumerilii. Next base: position 45,551,676 of record JAPTHN010000004.1, on the reverse strand, counting down.
ATTGAGAGATTGAGAGATTGATTGAGAGATAGTCGGGTAGAAGATTAGACTGATGCATAGATATTTTCATTCCGAAAAGAATTTGGAACTTTTTTCAATGCAATAAAATCTCTTATAGTACATTCAAGAGTATAAAGTCATATACATGTAGGAAAATATGGTCCTTCAGGCGTAGGATCTTAGGTGCAATATTTGGAAAAGCTAGAAAAAAAAGAAAGGAACTTTCGAAAAAACCATGTTCCTTTTTCACAGGTTTAATATGGAGTTTTTGCCTGCACATGTAATTTTTTCAAGCCAAGTACTGTACTTTCTGTCACAATTTGAAAGTTTGATAGATGAGAGATGAAATCAACTTTGCTTGAAGCAAGTTAAGGTGACATTTCAGTTATAAATGACCAAAAAATTGAAAATCTTTTTCAAATGTATCATAACCAAATTATTTTGACTTCAGGCCTATTTGCACAAACATAGACTTATTTTATAAGATTTACTGCTCAATTAGAAAAAGTTAGATTGAAAAAACATGGAAGTGTTGTAAAACATGTTGAAAGTGAAGGACAGAGTAATGAGAAATTGCATGGAAGGTTCTTTGTTGATTGTTACGATGAACATAATGAAGTTGTCATGATTTTCGAAGGAAATATGGTTCCTTTGCACTGAGAAACTCACTATGAACAATATATGTATGAATCAATCAATACAATAAATAAATTAGGTAGATTGAGAATTATGATCATATGATGATGGATAGATGAATATATAGATCAATAGATAGATAGACAGGTAGATAGACAGATAGATAGACAGATAGGTTGATTACAGATAGATAGATAGATAGATAGATAGATAGATAGATAGATAGATAGATAGATAAAGACAGTATTATCAATATTTGAATGAAATTTGGAATAAAAGAACGAATCAGTATAGGTACTAAAATTTCAGTTTTGTCGACTGGACGGCTTCAACACCAATGATGTTGTATGACCGAAACTTCCTCATGATCAATATTGATACCTCCAACATCTCTCGTTTTGTTATTTGTTCTTGTGTATTCTATTTTTCCAATATTTTCTAATGTCTTCTCTGCTTGTCTTTGCAGAGGCAAATGGAGATGAGTTCCACGAGGGTCTGATCCTTCCCCCGGTCCTCATCCAGCTCAAGAAGATCTTGGAGCAGTACCCCGATGACTCACAGATACTCAAGGTAAGCAATGATACTTTCCGGAAAAAGCAAAGCTTTTATTTTGTTAACATAAGTGGATAACAATTGAATCTTGAAATTATTTGCAAATGTTTTTAATCATACATCATACAGCCTAGACCTGAACTAGTGGGTCAATTTTGATTTTAGAAGAAGTAGTTTGTCATATCATGCATTATGATATTGTAGCCTAGGATCTAGGATGTTTAGCATCTCACTAATCTACAATGCTTCACCTTGTTCATTACTACATAACATGACTTGCAACAATTTGGTCAATAATGGACTAATTTGTGAAAACTTTATAAGAAATGCTTGTGTGCAAGATTGCACCTGAATTTCTCCCACTTTGAATCACAAGATTCTTGTTTGGCTGGGACTTGTAATGAATAATGGACCTGTATAGTTCATTGGCAAGTGGTATGCCTTACTATCCTGTGTACAATGTATTTTTGTACTGATAAAATTAAAGGCTCAAGAAGACAGGCGGGGACCACAGCAATGAGGCCAGGTGCATTCTTAGCATGGCTGCTCAGGTCTGGAATCAGGCTTTTACTATCGGTGAAACTGAAAAAAGCACCAAGGGCTGAGGTTCAAGTGCAAAAAATTCCATTTATCCGTACAATCGATGAAATACAGTACTCATCGTATTCTTTATAAGCCGATTAATACAAGTTGCAAGAGGAAAGCCATACTTGATATTTTCCAAGATGTCGAAGAAAATTTCAATTTTGTGTTCATATTGCACAAGATGAGGTTACTCACCCAGTCGCATTGAAATCTCCCAGCATCAAACGGCCAAACTGGGGATTGCTGAAAGGCTCAACATGTTTATCTATTTATACATGTAGACCAACAATAATATTTCTATAATAAACCTGTGTCAGGAGCAGGGTCAATGTTCTCCCAGTATATCAACCCAAACCTACCATCAATAGTGTATGTTCTCCCATGTAACATGTAATTTTAATAATATAGGTTCTTAAATTTGGATTGCTTTCAATAGTTAGATCCATCACCCACATATTTATTATTCATAGTAAGAAAATTGTGTACACCCACACATGTCACTGTCAGCAGGTCAGGAAAGTGCCAAAAGTTTATTAGGTGCAGTGTAAAAATTATGAAATGCTTGCAAAAATAATTGGAACTCAATTGTCTTTGACAGGCACTGACATTCTTTATTATTGTGATCATGCAACAATATAATCACACAGTCTAGTCCCAATACCTTTTGGCAAAAGAATGTGTTTATAGGTCAAATGTCAATTATATAGGTCAATTCTATATCATAGGTCACTTATGCATCATGTGACCAAGGGCATATTGACATCCTGACATGACCTTACATTCTTGTTGCCATTGGCAACCACTTATTAGGTAGCTTGTTGACTTGTTGCGTCATTTGTGTGATGTCATTGTGTAAAAAACAGTTTATCAAACTATTATCACCTGGTTGGCTGTGAATATCACTGTTTACAGTCAAAATATCAGGGCCTATGATATTGTAAAAAATACCACCCTTCAAGGGCGATATTTTTTAACAATGGTTATGACATCACCAGCATTTCAGATGCCGATGATGTCACAAACCAAGCAAAGGCCAAAACAATAGGCTTGTGACGTCACCTCCATTGTTGCTCCATGGTGACGTAACATTTTTGTAATGCCAGAAAATAGTCCCTCTTTATAATTGAAAATTTGAGGTAAAACCAGGTGATAAAAACAAAACAACCACGCGTCAGGGCACTTCGTACAATATCACTCGCTGTTGTGTGAATTAATATCACTCTCGCCCTGCGGGCTCGAGTGATATTAATACACACAACAGCTCGTGATATTGTTACTCAGTGACCCTGACTTGGGTTGTTTTGTTATATTATCACCTGGCTGGCTGTGAATATCACTGTTTACAGTCAAAATATCAGGGCCTATGATATTGTAAAAAATACCACCCTTCAAGGGCGATATTATTTAACAATTGTTATGACATCACCGGCATTTCAGATGCCTGATGACGTCACAAACCAAGCAATGGCCAAAACAATAGGATTGTGACATCACCCCCATTGTTGCTCCATGGTGACGTCACATTTTTGTAATGGCAGAAAATAGTCCCTCTTTATAATTGAAAATTTGAGGTAAAACCAGGTGATAAAAACAAAACAACCACGCGTCAGGGCACTTCGTACAATATCACTCGCTGTTGTGTGAATTAATATCACTCTCGCCCTGCGGGCTTGAGTGATATTAATTCACACAACAGCTTGTGATATTGTTACTCAGTGACCCTGACTTGGGTTGTTGTGTTATAACATTCTGTCATGCTGTCCATCTCAGGACCATCTGCATCAGTTATTGACCCACAGATGTGGATCTATCTACCTCAGCAGACTGCCAACCTCTGGGATATGGGTTCTATCCGCCTTGGCAACCCATGTTAGACAGATGTTTCATCTTGTGCCGAAATATGCATCTCAGCTCATTACCATGGTCTCTGCCCATTGAGCATCATCATTACAAAAATACAAAACATAAAGTGGTACGTTATTAAAGCCATCACCAGATCATTAAATTCAGATGTCAAATCATCCTTAAAACATTTCATATGGCGCTAAACCATCGCCTAAATGTCAATCGATTGTCTACCTATCTATACAAATGTATATATATAGATAGATATAGATATAGGTATCTCTCTATCTTATCTATCTATCTATCTGTCTATCTATCTATCTATCTATCTATCTATCTATCTATCTATCTATCTATCTATCTATCTATCTATCTTTATATCTATCTTTATATCCATCTGTCCGTCTATCTATCTCTCTATAATTCCTCTAACATGGTTCCATCAGTTTATAGATCATCATGATAATGTTTCTTTGTTTACTCCCATCCTGCTCATGTCAGTGTACTACCAGTTACGCTGCATGAGGACAACACATCAGTATTTCCTACATGTCATTTTGAACTCACACAAAGAATGTAGAACAACCCAAATATAGAGTGACATGCAAGCAAAAAAAAGAAGAAAAATATACACAAAATACACCCATAAATATCCCTACCCTTCATCAGAGGCCACAGTCAAAAAAGATGAGAAAATTGGCCAAAAATGCTAAGTAGTTATGGTGATGAAAAGCAATTTTTAAGTGCTAGAGACTCATATAGACAGCCCACAAAGTTTTTGAAGTTAACAAAGGCTTTTTGTAGTCAATTTGTTGTCATTTTGACCTATGAAATGTCATAGATCTTGTTACATGCTTAAATTTTGTTAGTGTGCAGCTATTTCCTACTTAAACATGTTAAAGTTATTTTCTGATGTTGAAGTGTGACTGAAGTTATTGCATTTTAATTCTCAATTTTTTGCTCTGATGGTCTGTACAATTTCCATCCAATTTCCAGTTTTACCACATTAGCCAGTTGTGTAAAGTTATTCTAACAAGTGTGCAGGTTGCCAATTTATTTTGGATCTCACTCAATATAAACAAAATGTAGATAGTACACTGATTCTTGAATAAACAGAATGATGGTATTCAGCAAAAATATTTGTGAAGTAAGAATCTCCATGCTTTATTAACTCTTCATATGTAACTATCAGCAGATGAGCAGATGGGGATTATAACAGAGCTGGGGAGGATATTGCTTGTGGCTTTCGATCACTTGGTCCGAGGTTCAATTCCAACTTGGGCTGGGTCACCTGGACCTATACATGTTGGAGAGCAGTTTCAATCATCCTTTGCCTCATCAAAGAGTCATCGGCTCATTGCTGTGTCCTCCTTCTGTCCTGATTATCTTACCAAGTGCATAAGTACTTGACGTAGAGCCCCAATCATCCATTCATCCAAACAAAAGCGAAAAGGTAGAATTTCACTTGAGGTCCTGTGCTTTAAACGCATCACATTCAAACTACATGCACCATCATGATCAAAGTTGGCTAATGTTGGACTGTTGCATGCTATGGCAGAATTTGTACCCCTCTAACATGCTGAATGTAGGCCAACTCGTTTATTATATTCTCTGCAGTTATTTATTTTTTCAACGTCAGCGATAAACCAAAGGTAGAGGCTCTAAGCATGAAGAATATTTTCAGGGTGAGGTACCTCATCTTGTGCAATGTGCAACAACTTCTATTTGCCATCTTCATGATGATGATGATGATGATCTTGGAAAATATCAAGTATGGCTTTTCCCTTGGTTGTCCATACCAACATGAAAATTATGTCTGCACAATGTACAAGAAGTCAACTGTAAACACATAATGTACTTCACTCAATTATCAATGTGATCAAATGAATGGGAATTTCGCCATCTTTCTGGCTGGACTTTAATAGTGTTATAAGTTGAGGCTACCCACTCTTTTATAACAGTTCATATTCACGAGGAACTTCAATAATCAGGGCTCCTTTGCTTGTCAAACAATTTTATATGCCATGCAAAACTGGGGGTTAGGGTTAAACTTTTAATGGAAACATCAGTAGTGTGATCATGCTATACCAATATTGACTGTGTTGACTATTGGCAATTAGAAATTCCTGTCTTTGGCCATAGTGGTGACTTTCTGCATACCCACTCATATCATTCAGTAGCAATAGATCCAACATTGAAAAGTCTACCCGTATATTTCTTGCGAATATGTAAGCTTTAGCTCTTCATTTTCTCGTATCAGGTTTTTTCGATGATTCAAGGCCACTCAAAAACTTACCATATGTAACATTCCTACAAAAAACTGGAATATTCATTGCTCAAGCAATACATTTTAATTTTCCTCTCTAACAACATGGAAAGGATGCTTTTTATCAGGGTAAATTAGAAGCCATCCACAATAGTAGCCTCCCTGGGCTTCTAATCGAGTTGATACTTCAGCAGTTATTTAACATCGACCAACGCTTTGATGTTGCCAATGTTGCATGAGGTAGAATGCCTCTTTTGCTTCTTATCCGGTAAATTACAAGTCCTCCGTAATACAAACCTCCCTGGACTTTTAATCGAGCAGATACTTCACCAATTTTTTAACGTCAACTTGGTGCATACTGTTGCCCATGTTGCACAAGGTAGAATATATGCTAGATGTGTCAGAGTTTGTGTTTATGTCTATTTACACAAACAGAGGTTGGGGTTACAGGATTACATAAATAGGGTGATTAGTCTGTCTGTGTGTCTCTGACCTTTTCAACTTAAATTCTGTGTGTCCTAGTCATCCGCTATGATCATCATGGTCATAAACTATGAGTAAATGGGAAATGGAAGAGACTAAACAGTTCATTGCCCCATAGGAATATCAATGATTATATCATGAATATACTTCAATAATATTTTTGGAAAGAACTTGAGTGAAAATTTGGAATTCTAATATTTTGCGGGAAAACTTGTTAAGGATTCCGAAAGACCTCCACTGTCATGAAAGTTTATCGATGTAAAGAACTGTTGTTATACCATCATTCAAAATGTACGACCGTGAGTGCAGTTTTCATGATGACTGCCGACAGAATAGCACAGTAGCCATGCAGCGGCCCATACTTGATCTTTTCCAAGATGGCAAAATGAAATTTGTGAACTTTACTGCATTGCACTGTTTGTAATTTGCACAGGATGAGGTAGTTCACCATCCACTATCCTACCTACATCCTTTGTTTACATGAACTCAGTGGCGTAACTGGGGGGTCTCAAATGGGGGGGCACCTGGGGGGGCACGCGATTCTCTGGGGGGGCACCCGCTATACTAATTGTATATTTTAGCCAGAGTTGGAAAGTTCATATGGGGGGGCACCTGGGGGGGCACAGGTCCAATATGGGGGGGGCCTGTGCCCCCTCGTGCCCCCCCATAGGGACGCCACTGCATGAACTTGGAGCAGGGCCATTATTATATTGCTTTACTGTTTGCTTCAGTCTGATGTATTTTTAACCTGTCTAAAGAAAATAAATCCAAGGTAAAATAAAGAGGTGACATGATTTTATCACTTCTCACCTCCCCCATACTTCGGCTGAACTTGTCGGGGGCTAGAAAGTTGGCACTGAAAAGGGGTCTTACTAGTTTACCTAGCTGAAAACATGGTTTTATGGAGATGAGAAAATGTGTGTTGGCTTATCATGCTTATAAAAGGAACTGTTGATTGTCTATCAACATGATCAACTACATCATGTTCATTTGATAATCAAAAACTTGTAAACACATAATACGGAAAGTTGATATGAGTTTTATGACTGTTTATCACATCCCACCTGAGTATTCCCACCTCAGCCACCTGCCCACCTTCAACCTGCAACTTCAGGTGGTGGATGGGCCAGTAAATAGGTTGGGCCTGGGGACTGTCTGTCAGTGAATTATGAATATGTCTGACTAGTGCAAGCAAGACAAGTTGCAGTATCTTTGTGACTACCGTGGAGTCGATGGGAGGCCTTTAATAGAGAGAGAGAGAGAGAGAGAGAGAGAGAGAGAGAGAGAGAGAGAGAGAGAGAGAGAGAGAGAGAGAGAGAGAGAGAGAGAGAGAGAGAGAGAGAGAGAGAGAGAGAGAGAGAGAGAGAGAGAGAGAGAGATTGTTTGTTTCCAATAACAATAGTTTTAGGTGATAACAATAAGTACAATAATTAATCAGCTGGGAGACACATATTTTGACGCCATAAGGCATCGCTAACATACATGCCACCAATAAGTTAATTATATTAATAAAATGATATATGCAAAAATAAGACATAGCGCTGGTTCACCAGTATTGGATAACATTATGTACAAGTTAATGGAAACTTTGGAAAAAGGGAAAAAGTTTTGATTGAGAACAATAAAAGAAAAGGTACATGTATAATATAACATTTAAGAGAAAAAATAAATAAATAAGAAAGAAAGAAATACAATATATGATTATATATGCAATTTTGCATATTACATGCACATTTTCATAGGTGGATGGTGGAAGTGACCTGGGGTTGTGACTTTGGATCAGATGTGAGAGAAAAATGAGAATGAAAATTTTGTTGATATTTTGATTAGAACTAAAATTAGAATGGGTATTTTTTGGGCACATCTAGTTAATTTTGACTGAAGCAGTTAGCGAAAATTACAAATATAGCAATCCTGTAGGAGGCATGCACTTTCATAACTGGAAATTGTGATTCTTTTGAAATAAAAACACAGACCTTGTATGCTATGCGTGCTAAATTTATCGCGAATGCAAGAAGGTAGGTTATTGATAACTAAAGGCAGTCGGAGTCTTATTGAGCACATACATAATTGGTATTTGACTCTTGGGGGCACCAATGCATTATTTCCTCGTGTTTCATAGTTGTGGACATCTCTTAATCTGACGAGTGAGTATGAGTTAAAATAGGCTGGTAATGTCTTATTTGTTAGCTTATAGCAGAATTTATATTCCTGGAGTTTCAAAACATCTTCAATTTTTAGAATATTAAATTTCTTCATAATAGGTTCGGTATGGCTGTTGTATTTCGCTTTTGCCAGTGTCCTCACTGCTTTTTTCTGCAGTTTTTGAATAATCTTTGATTTGTGTCCCCAAAGTAAGGTGCCATAAATCAGGTGAGGAAATATAAGAGAGTTATACAGGATTAATAATGTGCTAGATGGTATGAAATGTTTAAGACGGCTCATTATTCATTGAGTGAAAGTTTGTTAATTTTGAGCCAATTATTGACGTTTTCAAGTTCTTTGTTCATGGTTGATTGCAGTGTAGACAAATTTGAGTTTCCTTCAAGGAATAATGAAGACAGCAAAGTTGTAATAAGTCCTGTATAAGTGTATATGCATTGATAAGACTAAATAGGACTGGCAAGGACCACGTATTTAAAAGTGTTGCACTAACAAGGACAGGCAGGGACTAAGGTGATGAGGCGAGGTGTGCTGCCATCAGCACGAAATGACACTTCTGTCTAACATAGGTTGACAGGGTGGGGATTCTCGGTAATCAAAACCCGGATCCTGACATATACAAAGGCTTAATCTGGTGCAAAAATCACCTGAAAATAATTATAATCAGCAAGATGAGCAAGAGAGTCATTTTGTTGCAGATGTTGAATAATTTTGGCAACACCTTTGTGTGATTAGCCTATTACTTAATGACTTCAGGTATATTTAATGATTCTAAAAGAACCAACAGTTGCATAATCGTAGTTCCTACAAACAGATAAAGGTCAGACATAAAATTAATTTCCAAACAACATTTCTACTCATCCTTTGTCATTAAAAGTCTGCAGGTTTGGTCTAAGTCTTCATATATTTTGGACTACAATTTGCTGATTTGACCATCCTGAAAACTTAAAAAACAGAATATAAAGGCCATATAAATCAAGAGAAATATATTTTTCCGCTTTTAATTAAGCGAATACTCCTCATGCTATTTGAACTTACTAATTTACTGTTCAGAAAAGCATTTTGGAAGCAGGCGTCTATTTGGACAGGCTTGTATTTGAATATTATAGATTTGCTACTGAATTTATATATAACACTATTTACAAGGTATATATAGCCATAAAACCATGGAAATGACTTTACACAATAGCTTGGCACCACCCTGACTATTCTAGTCTGTTTGCCAAGGGTTAGGGGCACCCTGGGCTCATGAGGGTATCCTGTATTACGCCAATTTGCAGAGGCTAATTTCACTAAACACACAATGAAATAGACTACCCCAGTGAGAATCTGGTGTTGGCATCATATTTGCATCAAATTCTGCTTGTTTTAATGTTTTTTCTGCATTTTGTTAAAACAAAGGCGAGCCATGACCCCCACGCCTCCACTAGTGAAGGGTAGAACAGTAAATGATACAGGCTTAAAAATAGGGTGAAATAATATTGAAAACTATCATGTTGACCTTGACGTAATAACTACTTCACTCGTCAGTACAAAATATTTTAGAAACGAGGCCATCAGCCGACGGTATGGTTTTGGCCGCTAACCTCTGGGTCTAAGGTTGGATTCCTAGCCCAGCGACTCGTGGTACCTCATGCCATAATACACCCCACTTAATTTCTGTGGTCCCTGTCGGTCTTGTTACACCCTATAAGTGTAAAAATACCCTGTGTAAAGCCCTACACCTTGTGGTATAGCAAAATCAACTTGAATGGAAGAGCCTACAAATATAAAAGACTCGTTTTTGCTGTAAAACTGATATATTAATTTTTTCAATTATCAATAAATTGAATTAATGACTATTGACATATATATAGTATGAAAGGTGTTTTGATCAATATAAATAAATTTTTATTTTCTCTCTTTTCAGGAACTCATCCAAAATGCAGAAGACGCGGGGGCCTCGCGGGTCAAGTTCCTGCACGACCGCAGAACGTACGGAACTAATCCACGAGGACTACACCACCCCAAGTTGGCACAACATCAGGTACGCAGAAATATAAAATAAAATAATTAAAATGACACAAAATTCTTGTTTTTAAATGATGTTGTAACTTAAAAAATTTGTGGTGTAGAAGAAAAATTTGGTTGAACTGTTTTCTTTTCACTTGCACCATTTATAAATGTTCTGGAAATTTTAGAAAAATATTCTTTTTCTGCAGTCCTATTGTCTTATACTGTTAAAAGCTTTTCTGTATTTGTTATGTTTTAAAGTATTATTTTTTTACGCAAAACTTGCTTTGTAGCTGCTGTAGTGTGTGTTGTGTAGTGTAGTTTTGTACAAGTTTAGGTTATATTTCATATAGCGTAGATTTTTCTAGAGTTTTCGCACATACTTTCACGATCCCACTGGCCTGTAGTTGAGAAGATAGAGAAACAGTATTTTTTGCGCATAGCTTCTTGTAGATCTCGTTATCACTTGATTAAATTTGTTTGCTTAGTAAATGCTTTGTGTGATTAGTTATTTGAAAGGATTTTTATACCAGCAGCTAGGCATCAAACCCTATGTCCATACATAATTGTCTTTTAGAGGACAAGTGGACAACCCCTCTGCATTAAAATAGATATGCGTAACCCCCCTGAAAACCTTTCCCCCATCCAATTGGACCCAGTTATTCTTCTTTTTATGTGGTTTTCATTTTTAATCATGCAATTTTATTTCAGGACAAATTATCTGAAATTCAACAGGTATAACTGAGTGCCTTGTCTGACTCCCTGTGTGATAAACAAAAAATCTTGAAATGTTAGATTCTCGCTGCAGTCTGCATTGGCCTGTTAATAATGTATATATAGGCTGATCTCTGTTAAGAAATAATACCCTACATTGCATGCCCTTTCTGAGTCTTGACAAAAAATTGAAATTTTAGAATATGATTTGGAAAATTTCAGAAATGCAAAAGTTATAAAAGTGTAGAGACACAAATTTAACACAATGATTAACATGTTACATTTTTCGATGACTTCACCAAATATGTTTTCTCAGACCTTTTATCTGAAGAAACTGAGGGAACCTTCTTGAAACAACTAACATAAATATAAGTTCTAAAAATTCCTTCTATCAAAAATCAAATTATCTTGAAATCCCCATTCTGTAGTGTAGTCGCTAACTAAACTGATGTAAATTGCAAATGGCCTGTAGTATCCTCGGATCTGCTGAATGTTAATTAAGGCTAAAATTGACGTAATATGTACAGTTTGTGGTATATTAACTGAATAACAAGTTTTCGGCACAGTTTTGTTTTGAGTGGTGTGGCGTGTCACACCATAATGAGAAAGAACTTTTTATCACTGTTTGATTATCTTAGAATGATAACTTTAAATAAATATTCAAAATTTTGTGATATCTAAAGTGTCAACTTAATCGTATCTCATAAAGGAATGAATATTATTCGGATCTGTGTTCTTGTGCAATCGTGCATATTCTTGTCAAGTGTATTTATAAAGTGTATGACAACGTCAGAGCGCATGTGTGCATCTATAATCGTAAATATATACCATATATATATCTGCAATTTGATAGCATATTATGAGAGAGATATTTGATATTTGTCAAGTTTTAAAAAATATCCTTGAATTTTCCTTTTGCAATCTAAATGTGAAAAATATATTATCGCAATTGTGCAATTGCAATTTGAATGTTGACAATTTTCGTGCAAGATAAAACAATATCAATCGCAATTGTGCAATTGAAGAATGGAGCGCCTCTCATCTCAATAGTAAATCCATGTTGCTCTATATCTTTTCCATATCTTGAAATTGTTTTGTGTTTACTCCAATTATTGTTATTGCTATATTATTGATTCATTTCCAGTACAAGTTCATATTTTGATGTTTATGACTATATTATTTCTGTGTCCGTCTTTTTTGTCATACATCAAATACGAGTATAAGTTGATATAAAAGAGTGTGTAAATGGAACGGAGTGTGAATATGAAAAGCATTTCATGTGTGCATGCGATTCTATGTGTTTTGTATGCAGTCACTGTGTATGTCTTTTATTTTTTGTCAGTTGTACCTGTTGTAAACTGTCCGAATGTGTCTCGCAATGTTGTAGTCCTGTAATATTAAAAAAGACTCAAAATACAGTTAGAAAAAGTAATATGTCTCGCACCAAAACAGAAAAAGGAACAAAATGAAGTATTTTAGATTTAAATGATAAATTTATTGATCCGGATACTTGTCAATAGAGGCTATACTGAGACCCTGAAGTGCAAAATTGTCACCCTTTTAGATTATAAACATATATATAGGTTATAATTAAAAAATAATTGTACAATTTCAATATCTAAAAACTATTGTCAAAGATCAAAATATGAATATCAGTAGCAAATAGAATGTTTGAAGTAAAAGCTTGGCAAAATTAATACAATCACTCAAATAAGTCTTAATAAACCTTGTGGAACTGCATACTCCTTTTATCACCATCAGTATAAACTTAATATCCTGTGATGTCAGTCCCTACTGCTACCCTTTTGGATCTATTCATAAGAAATCAAAATACCACAATATGATACTCAATAGCAATGTGGAAAATTACAAGTGGGTGGACACCTCATACTGTGAAACCACCAAATATGAAAAGGGACATTTTGATCCTTGTGGCATGCCATTCAACATTGTCCAACCCACACTAGAATAAATAACACACAGTACTACAGAAATCGAGAAAGGGTTTGTGATAAGAATGCACATGGTCACATTTCTGCTCTTAAGGGTCTTATTCTAACAGTTGGGTGCTTATATTAACAGTGGGAAGCATGTGGTTGAGTCTTTTCAGGAATTTTTGGTATTGGTGCAATAACTACAATTGTTTATTATTGATGATGTTGACCAAGACATCAGACAATAACTAACTGTACTGGTATAATAAAATAAGTTTGAAGAAAAATTACATGGGGAGTTTTAAAAGTTTCACGCTATGTAGGCCTATTCGTGGCAAAATTATTGTGAACCTTCTGAAAAATTAGAATTTTAAAGCACAATCTCACAATCACTATGCAGGATTCTTGAGCCCAGTAGTTGGGTCATATGTCACAATTCCGTGACCGTTGAGAGCGAAGTAAGGTTTTATGATGGATTTGTCATCTATAAAGGTTTATCTAAAAATTGAGCGGGGGTGACCCTCCCAAAAGTGCGGGCTAACTCCGTGAGAGGCCTAAATCCAAAATGGCCGCCACCGACACCTTCGGAAATTAAATTTTCAATGGTTTGAGCTACAGTGATGTGCAATACATCAATTTTGGGGTTTGTTTGGTCAAGGAATTCATATCTGGGGGTATTTTGGTGATTTGACCTATATTTGACCTAAAAATCCAAGATGGCGGCCAGTTTTCGCCAAATATTGTATTTTTTTCAATGTTTCTCATATACCGTCAATGTGAGCACTTCTGGATAGGTTGATTTATGCAGTTATTTGGTGCTTGACTATGCTTATGAACTTTTGAGTCATTTAGAAGGACAGGAGGTTAATAATGACAGGTTAATGAGGGCATGTTTTCGGACAAATTTCGTAAAATATGTGCTTTTCAATGGTTTTGGCTACAATGATGTTCAATACATGGATTTTGGGGTTTTATGGGCCAAGGAATTCATATCTGGGGTTAGTTTGATGATTAGTTTGTTTGTGACTGAATAAATCACAAAGTGTTTCCTAATATTGCATGGAAGAGTGTTTTTCTTCAACTTAACGGTGCGTTTCCTGAAATTGTATCCTTCAACAAATTGATGATTGTCAGGGCCAGATTACAGAATCTAACAAATTCAGATGTCATTTCAAGTGCCATCTGAGAGACCAACTCAACGGCATGAGTCAATAAATGTTGTTGTTATATATGGCTAATGTCATACTTCGAAAAGGTTTTCATACAGTTCTTCACTTCTCGGTTTGGTTGTCATGCTCTGTTGACTAAATTATGTGGTTATCATGTTGAATTAACAATTAAACATATGCCTCTATTTGAGCTACTAAGCTACTTGTAGTTCATCAGGATTACAGTAAACTACAGCATAACTTATTAAGTCTTCTTGCCCATTGCAATTGCTCAGTTCAGCGGCTTTTCTTGAACAAAATCAATGGTAGCCATTCAGAAATTATTTTTATTTCATAATCTGTATTTCAAAACCTTTAAGATAATACTTAACTAGGTTTCCTGCTGATCAGAGTTAGAGACCATTAATGCTAAAAAAAAAAAAGCTGGGTGCAGGCTTGCCAATTGATAGTCACCAAAGGTTTTTCACATTTGTGACTAGTCATGAACCTTTGTGGTCACCCATTGACAGATAGATGTCTCACCATTTCCATGACAATAATATCAAGTCTACCATTTAATCTATCTCATCTCAATGTTGTATGACTGTGATGATGCTCCTGCAGGTCTCTGAGAACTTGATCCCCAACAGCAAGTTAAAGCTGATGCCTTCCAGAGCAATTTTGACATTTTTGACCAGTATCTTTACCGAGAGGCTAAAGATTTCTGGCTCTAATCTGTATTTAATAGTAAAGCATTGGAGTTGAACGTGGTAGGTGAATATGAAGATTTTAATGCACTGGTCCATCTGTAATGGATGTGCTGATGAACATCTGAGATCCCTATAAACTTTTCTGGTTAAAATTCCGATTTCCACCAGTCAGTAAAATGCATGTATTTCAGTTTTGGAAAATCTTGGAAAGACATAAAATGTCCACCCTTCTAACTGCTTCTTGTCTACTTGGCCACTGCATGGGTGACAGCAGTTACAATATTCTTCTGTTTAAGGAATTTTTAACTTTGCCTCCTACAACCAAACTTTAACCTGTGTATATATACACTGTCACACTGTCAATTTTCCTATTACTCCTTGGTTAGTTCATTGCTTCCACTGTTATTTTTCGAACTTTCAAAGGCTGTAAATCTCATTCTGGTGATATTATTCATTTATTGCTATCAATGTCTGTGAAAATTGAAAAATCATTTATTTTATATAGCTCTATCTACCATCATTAAATATCATTTTCTGAAGCGCTGAACATAAAAGAAATAAGATTGATAAATCATGTAAATAGTTAAAATCAGGGAGAAATGTATGACATTAAAAATTTAATAAATAAGAATGTCTTTTATTATCTTTTTAAAGAGTTCAGTTGTTTCTGCTGCTTTGATATCATTTGGCATGGTGTTAATTATAGTTTACATTAAATGAACCTAAATTTGTGTGAAATTAGCAGCATTTGGCCAACTTTTTTTTAACTTTTGTGTGTCTACTAAGAACACAAATAATTCTTCCATATTTACCATGAATAAGTAGCCCATTCACAAACTCCAGCAACCCAGTTCAGTATAATTTAGATGTCACTATGTCTTTAAAAATCTCACTGCACCATTAGAGGAAGAGAACATTGTTGACCAGCGATCGTTTCAGATGCAGAATTGGATCTAAAACAATCTCTCGTCAATATAATGTAAATTTGAGAAAAAAACTACTTCATGAACTTTGAGGTTATAACCATGATATAGATGATGTCCATAGTTATGTGCTACACAACATAATATTTAGGAAAATCTTTACTCAATATTTATAGAGTCATTTGTTACAAATACTTCTCCTGCAACCACATTTTTTAAATGACATCCAACAGGAGGACTTATTTACTCATACTCATTTTGTTTCAGAATTTATCCCTTGTGTTGAAGAAATATCAATAGCACAGTAACTCAAACTGAAGCTTGTTTAATAAATGGTTACAAGGGCATTGTGATCACGTCATTTGGTCGACAGGGCACAACAATCAAACCGAGAAGTGAGGCACTGCATAATTATGAAAACTTCTTCAAAGTACGACTTAAAGCCATTTCTACAACACAACAACACTAATTGACTCATGCCATTGAGTTGGTCTCTCAGATGACTTTTAAACTAATATTTGAATTCATTAGATTATAATCTGTCCCTCATCAGTTCGTTGAGAGATACAATTTAAGGTAACACACCATTAAGTTGAAAACAAACACTCTTCCATGCAATATTAGGAAACGGTTTGTGATTTATTCAGTTACAAATAAACTAATCATCAAACTAACCCCAGATGTGAATTCCTTGGCCCATAAACCCCAAAATCCATGAATTGAACATCATTGTAGCCCAAACCATTGAAAAGCACATATTTTACGAAATTTGTCCGAAAACATGCCCTTATTAACCTGTCATTATTAACCTCCTGTCCTTCTAAATGACTCAAAAGTTCATAAACATAGTCAAGCACCAAATAACTGCATAGTTCAACCTATCCAAAAGTGCTCACATTGAAGGAATGTGAGAAACATTGAAAAAATACTATTTTTAGCGAAAACTGGCCGCCATCTTGGATTTTTAGGTCAAATATAGGTCAAATCACCAAAATACCCCCAGATATGAATTCCTTGACCAAACAAACCCCAAAATTGATGTATTGCACATCACTGTAGCTCAAACCATTGAAAATTTAATTTCCGAAGGTGTCGGTGGCGGCCATTTTGGATTTAGGCCTCTCACGGAGTTAGCCCGCACTTTTGGGAGGGTCACCCCCGCTCAATTTTTAGATAAACCTTTATAGATGACAAATCCATCATAAAACCTTACTTCGCTCTCAACGGTCACGGAATTGTGATATATGACCCAACTACAGGGCCCTGGACAGTAGATTGTGTCAGGGGTCAAAATTAGCAGTCTATTAAATTTTAAGCTTAAGATATTAACAACCAGATAGAAGGAAAATTTCACGAATATCTCTGTATATGCGTTGTTGAAAGTATGAATCTGACTGTGAATGTCTTCATGATTCCATCAAACACACACCATACACCCTTTTCCTACTTTGAGTCAGTTATTTTTCTTGGCTTACCATGCTCTTAAGATTATGGTCAGTCAATATTTTTGTACTTCAGTGGCATTGTGTTGGAAATAAGGGTTTCTGATCATCAAAGTATTCCAGAATAAGTTTTGGCTGACTCACGATCTATTTAAAGCAACAGAATACATTGTATAGAGACACTATTCAAGTTTCAATATTGATCTGAAGGTTCCGAAACAAAAATTAATATTCTCAATTTTTTATGTAAAATGTAACATTCTTTAAAATGCAGCAAAACTATGCATTACCTAAATTCACTTATGAATAAATTTTTAACCATGTTGTTCATTACCACCCTTATGTTGGGTAAAACATAAATTTGATGAATATTTGGAAACCCTTATTTCACTCACAGTGTGCCACATATACACAAACCATTCATTTACATGATTTACACAATGGCGAGGTGTTGTTGTCTAGTACTAAGTTGCTGCTCCGTACTTTCATTTCGTATTTTTCTTTCTTTCTGACATTTTTTTCCACCTTTGCTTTCCATAGGGACCAGCGTTGTACGCCCATTGGGACAAACCTTTGGATGACGTTGGCTTATTTCGCTTCCATCATCTTCTCATTCCTCAGGAAATACTCAACAATGATGACTATGTACAGCAGCTTTCCTTAAGTTTTAAAGGCTTATTTTGTATAATAGAATTTGTTCGATAACAATTAACACACCAATCGCTTCGTAGATTTAAACCCCCCTCCATTTGTGTTTACTTTATGATTATCAATGATTATGATCCCATTTAGTTTATACCTACAAATTACTAGATATTTTGATATTGGATACCACCTTTTCATCAAGACAGTACAATCAGTACATTACACAATATCAATAGTCCCTCTTCTTTTATGTAGTAGCTCAAACCCATCCCCTTTGTGTTCACAAAAAAACTACTAGATAACATGAAAATAATCTGCACCTTGAAAGGTTGATCTTCATTTACACTGAAAATTATACCTTTTTGTTTTCATGATTTTAGCCATTTCTTTTTCACCCTGTTTCATTTTTGATTAATAAACACAGAACATTAATTGGCATCTTGAAAGGATTGAGCGATTTGAGCCATGACTGACTTGAATTGACGTTGGCAATATTTTCTGTAGTTCCCAAGTAGCAGTTTGTTAGATGGCAGTCGCAACTCGCAAGCCTTACTTTTCCACTTACAAAATTGTGATCCGATCATAGAACTGTTACAACTTTTTGGGTCTATGACCTGATTTTGAAACTGTCTTGTAGATCGAATCGCAAAGTTAACACCAAATCAACAAATTCCATGAATACAATATCATAATCATTTACATCTTTCTCTTGCAAGTTTCAAACGTAGAACATTGAACGAACGGAAAAGTTTGGCTTGTGATTCGACTGTAATCAGAAATTGCATCAAAAGTTAGTCGAATATTACCCCTGTGCTTCAGAATCTTACAAAATCATTTAGATTCCTACTGAAATAGCTGTATATCTGTAGGCGAGTAGTTATTCTAAGGGTTTGTACGCTATATTCCTTATTTGGGATGGTCTTTGGTCATGTGATTGTGACATCATGATCATGTGACTCTATCGCTGGTTTTGGATTGGAGGGTGTTTTTTGCAGAGGATTCCAATGATTAACTTCACCTTTTGCTTTCAGTTTCTGATTTTGGTTAAATGAGCACCGCTTTTTATATAATTTTCTTCCTCAAGCCAAGGCATCCTCGGTGAAGCATTTATTTTGCGCTATGACTTACTGTAGCTACCCGTGGGTTCTTGTTTTCTTTTTTTTATTTCATTTGATTTACATTTTACAAATGCATTATGGTATGGACTGGTTAATCCTTGTGAAAATTTGTGCTGGAAATGAATGAATGTATTTTAATCATACACACTGCGATGAAATGATGATGTTTTGTGTTTTTGCGTTTTACCCGCATTCCCCCCACTGCACGGCACTTCCCTAATTTAGCGTATTTTGTTGTTTTAGTCTATTTGAAATTTGCGTTGACCTAGATAAATAACAATAAAAGTTTTCTTATGAATTATTAGATAATTAAATTGTTATTTTTTAAGTAGCTGTTGTGATTTAAAACTTATCCAAACCTTTAAGTTAAAATAACAATTATTACATTGCTTGTATATCGCAACTTGCTTTAAGCTACGTCCTTGCAAAAGTGTGGCTCCAAGGACGATGTTGTTAAATATACAAATAAAAAATAACCTTATTAAATAAGGAATGTTAAGAAGCATGACCAAATTACCCTCCTTCCTTGAGAATGAAACGCTTTGTTTAAGTAACCTTAGTTTGTAAAAACTGATAGTAAGTTATTATGAACGCAATTAGATATATTATTGTTTATGATGTATTAGTAATGACGAGGATATTGCTTATACTTATGAAATTTTGATTGTTTCAAAATTAAATACTTTTTAAAACTGCAAAAAAATGCACATTATGTTCAAAATATTTTGTCGGGCAAGTACAAGTGCACCTCCTTGATTTGTCTGTTTCCTTTCACGACAATATAAAAAATGTTTTAAAATTTTAGTTGAGGTTTTGTCGCTGTAAACCTTATGTTTTTGCCATTTGTAATGTAATTCATTTCAACAGTGGCTGTCACAAGTGACTGTAAACCTGTCATTGTATTTTGTGATGGCATCTGTCTTTGCCAGACTGTTTTAATAGTATTTTATGAAATGCAGATGAGGCCAAAGAAATGTACCTTTGTTTGTGGTAATCTGACTGACAGTTGCTGACTGGTGTGACCTTCGATATGTCATCAAATTTAATGCAGCTGAAACTTTTGAGAATAATACATTATATATAAAATTTGTGCTCAAGGGCTATTTTCTTTCCACAGTAAATTTGATGGCTTACCGTTAGATGACAAAAATATCTTTTTGATTCACTTATCAAAATTAACAAAGCAGAGGCTAGCAGATATATATTCTTGATTATCATCAAGGATGTTTCAACATTGTTCAAGCCAAAAAATTCTTTTAAATGAATTTCTATGCCAAGAAATTATTTTCTAGACTTAATTCAACTCTGGGGTAGGCTCTTTATTAAAAAATATGAGCAGTTTATTTATGAACAGAGGTCTGCTTTACCAGAAACAAAGGTTATTTTCTCTGCTGGTCTTACAATGTTATATCAACCTCAAATACTGGTTTCTTTTTATCTTCATGACCTTAATTTGACCTCAATTTGACCTTGAATTGACCCTTGACCTTCTAATTCCAGGGTCCTGCATTGTACGCCTTTAACGATGCCCTCTTCGAAGAGGATGACTGGAAAGGAATCCGCATGCTCAGTCAGAGCGTCAAACAACAAGATCCGTTTAAAGTCGGCTACTTCGGGATGGGATTCAAGTCCGTCTTCCATCTTACGGGTAAGTCGAAATGAGCCACAGTAGGCCTATATTAAGAGTCTGTTATCCAAAGTTCTACCACACATGATGTTGTATTTAACGTTATTCATGAGAATAAAGTAATATGTGGAACATTTGAATTCAATCAAGATTGATATATATCTTTTTTTTTGTTTGGACGAGATTACTTTGATGTTAAAAACAACAATTAATATTTGATTTCAACTAATCTGCTGCTAATATTCTTGGCTGTACTGAATTACTGCTGATGATAATTTCCTTAGATTTAACTTTTTTCTGAGAAAATTTTTTTTTTCCAAAATTTGGATTCCATATTAGTTTTCCATTTTGCATGAGGTACTTAAATACTCCGGTCTACCAAGTGCAGAAATACAGGATGTAAAGCCTCATCCATCCATCGATCCACTACTTCCATACTAATATTTTGGTTGACTTCCAGACATGCCCTCCATCCTGTCCGGTGAGCGCCTGGGGATGATCGACCCTCACCAAAAGGTCTTCTCCAACACAACCTTCAGTTGGAACATCAGCAAACAGCAGGACCTCCTACGCTCCAAACACGATCAGTTCGATCCTTACATAGGTACATTTGATTGCACGAGAGACACGTTCACTCGAGAGGGTTTTTACAACGGTACTCTATTTCGATTCCCTCTCCGGCGGCAAGCCACGCCTCTCTCGGACAACATTTATGGACCAGAGCGCCTCCAGAGACTGTTCGAATCATTCGAGGAGGACGCTCACTTGACTTTGTTATTTTTACGGCATTTAGAAAGTATAGAATTGTATGAGAGAGATGAAAGAACTGTGCGTCCAAAGTTTCTGTTCCGTGTACAAATTAGCGATAGTTGTTTAGAAGACGTTAAAGAGAAACGCAAAGACTTCCTCCACCGAGTCAAGAATGGTCGGTGGATGGATAAAGCGATCGTCGCCACCTATCCAATCACCATAGAAACGGTGAAGAAAGAAAAGTCAGAAGAAGTTCACAAAACGTACACATGGCTCGTGACCAATTACTACTCAGGTGGCAGAGCTTCTGCCATCTTCAGAAAGTTACATCAAGTAAGTACTTAAAATAGTTTCTTTTATACCTCAAATATTCTCAGATTGGTGGAAATATTTTATTTTCTTTGTACAATATAGCATAAGTATACATGTAAAAATCGTAACCTGTGAATTTGTAAGTCTGTCAATTGTAATATTGTTAAATTTTTCCGATATAACTCTATGTTTATTGAAATTTTTTTGAGTGAAGATTCTCTGTTAATGAATTTGTCAGATTAATTTTACCTTCAGGAATTGAACATTCTTTATTCTTGCCAGAATTTTGACAAGACGCCATTGGCTGCAATAAACTACATCTAATGATGGCAAAAGGCACCTCAAGTATAGAATTGAAAATAGATGCAATTTTTGTAAAACTTGCCTACGGAAAGTTTAAACAATAATATGGCTACAGAAAAATGGTCAAATATTAGAAATATCTTTTATTATTGAAAAATTGAAATGTTTAATAGAAAAATATAATCATCCACTTCAATAAATTTATACTTTATGCTGACTTCTCTCTTCTTCAGGACATAGACCTGAGCTTCCCCCCTTGGGTGGGTGTGGCCATGCCCGTGGACGTCAAAGGCACCAGCGAGCTGAACGAGGAAGATGGCCATGTCTTCTGCTTCCTCCCTCTACCCCCCGACCGCACCCTCCCCACTGGACTCCCTGTCCACATCAACGGGTTTTTTGCACTTGAACAAAACAGGTATGATTGAATGGAGGCATTGAAAGTGTTATTATGTATAAATTAGGTGTTGAATGAAGCGCACAACTTCAGATAAGCTTAAAACTGTGTATAGAATTCAGAACTGAGAAGGAAAACCTACTTTGTAATCATAAGAAAATTTCATCTTTAAATCTCTGTTTACACCAATCTTTCATGGTTGGCAGGTACTATTATGAACAGTATCCTCTCGGAGTAAACTAGGTTTAAGAATTGGAAGCTCAAACTGTTTTTTGCCATAACTGTCAGACTCTAAACAATAAAGCTTTAAAATTCCAATTGATTACAAAGTAGGAATTACTGAACGCTACTAGAACCAATGATTTTGTCATCGTTGAATAGTGAAATATCCATGAGCACTCTTAAGTGCTTTGGACCTGTCTCGTCTTTGTTGTATTACTTGCTATTCAGCACAATAGAATGTCCTACTTAGCCTACAAATTGCATTGATACAGGACACAAAGGCCCAGTCATCAATCCATCAGCACAATAAATATTTTGAAATATAAGTCACAAAACCTATCTATACCATTTCAAGCAATCTTCTCATTCTACTTTTCAGAAAGTACATCAAATGGCCAAATGTCCGCCAGCGCAGAGATGACCTGATGGACAAGCATTTACTGTGGAACCAGTGTCTGATCCAAGAAGCCTTACCTTACGCCTACGCCCACCTACTCCTCACTGCAATCGACTATCACAGGGATGGATTCAAGCTCGGAATCTCCGTGGATCTCGTCTACAGGGCTTTTCCCGATTTCAATCAGGTAAGCAACTATGATGTATGCAGAGCATCGTGAGCCACTCTGAAAAGGAACGATATTTGGTAAATGTGTAACATGTTGAGGACTACCTATCTATTGCCTATCTTAGCCTAACAAATGCGTAAATACAGAACCCAATCATCCATCTCTCTCCTTTCGGGTCAATCAACAGATTCAACACTCACCTGTGACCCGAAGTGGCCTTTAACTGGCTGCACTTACTAAATTTAGGCCTACTATATCTCCCTATCTATATCGATCTACCGTCTTGAAACCAAAACAGTTTGCTATGATTTGACTCCATACCATTGATTCCTCATTAAATTAAGAATAAACAGCCGCTCGAAATCATCAGTTTGTATACATTTACAAGGCAATATACTTCACTGAATATAATGTTTAATTTCTACACAGGTTGACAGAAGATGGGAAGGGATGCTTGTTCCTCTTTACTCCGAATTGATGAAACACAAGATCGTCTTCACGTCGGTTGATGGCGGACATTGGCTGGAACCAAAAAGTGCCATTTTCAACACCCTTGAAGAGAATGATGCCACCAAAGAAGTCATTCTTCAGGTAAATATGTGATTTCCTTCCATTGTGATGTTGGAAATTTACTCTAGGGGGAGCTAAAATGCAGTCTGACCTCTGCTGGCTGGATTGTGCTGGATTGTGCTGCCACCTGTAAGGAGAAGCAAGAGTTGGACAATGTGTGCTGGAAAATGATCGGCTGGCTGCAGTCATGTCTGATTATCCCATTTTTGGGAGAACTGTGTCTATTTGGTTACCATTTGTTCATGGATGACATGATTGGCTGACAAATACATGATGTCATCAAACAATGCTTGATTAATTGAGTGGTCACAGTGGTCAGTGTGGCAGGAGAATGTATGATTGTTTTGATGTCAATAGCCTGAGTGTTATATAGGTCAAATTTGTTTATATCATAGCACATTACTGCACACAGGTGATGTTATGGTTGATGGAGATGTAATGTCATGTTATTGTATTGTTATTTAATCTATTGTGCATCTATCAGAAAAAACTGATATCACCAATAATTGTCTTCATCACTTCTGGGAACCATATCTCTAGTCGCATACATGTGTATTTCTTAGACAACTTATCTACATTTTGCTGTGTTTAATAATATTTATATCATTTTGCATAGGAATTCTTTGATCTACATTTTCACTTTATTAATTGCAGGTACTTGCTCTCAATCAAGCCCACGTTGCAAACGTTCCGACACAAGTTCTGTATGCAATCCGTTCCTGTTGCCACGTCAACATCAACAAGATCACGCCCATGATGGTCAGCGGAGCTCTGAGAAAGATCCAGGACAAGGCCAGGTATGACTAGAAAATAAGTTGACTGTGAAAGAGGAGAAAATGTTGATTATATGTTATTTATTAGTGGATGTGCTTGATTTGTAGTATGCTTTAAACATTGAAGTAGCATCAATATTGTTGTTGTTGAATGGTGTGACAAATTAAGTTTTCAAACTGTTTTAAAAGGATCGGAATTACAGTAAAAATATAACCTAAATTTTACGTAACTAAATTTTACGTAACTAGAGTCAATTTTGTTTCTGGACTTGGAAGTTATAGCTTGATAAACATTTTGATCATTTGGTTTTTGTTTTGACTTCCGAAATTTTGTACAATCAGGAACTTAAGTTAAAACTTAATTTTTGAAGGGCAAAGAGGCGCAACTATGCAATGTTGATACTACTTCTGTAACTATATTAGTACTAGATTAGTCAATGTATATTTCATATCTATGCTAAACTGTGGTTTATCCATATTAATCTCAATATATTATATCTTTCTTTATTATGATATATTATGCTATTAACTCTTGTATATTTATTCAAAGATATATGCAGAATTTAGATTTATTTAAAATTCTGCATATAGATATTTATTTAAATGTATTAAATATTCATCCTGTAGTAGATACGTACATCCCTCAGCCCAAAACTTTTGAATCACATTGAAATTAACTGGTAAAATGTGTAAAATCAAATATTTTCAATAAATTTAACTTTTAAAAGTAGGCCCGTTTGGTTTCAAACTCATTAATACAATTCAACATGTAATAGATCACAGCAAACAAAACTTGTTTAAAAAGTGAAGTACAGTCTTTATTTCTCCTGCAACCCCTTGTATGATACAATTTTTATTGGAAAACTTTGTAAAATTTATAAATTTTCAAAAATGTCTGTAAATTCTCAATTGTTTGAAAATTTATAATTTGTTGCAATTTCAGAAAAAATCGGTGAACAATTTGTTATGTCTGTTCAATATGTGTACATGTATCTAATCGTGTTTTGATTAACAAAAAGCTTTTTTGTTATTTTATTTTCTTAAGGCTGTACCCAGGATATGTAAAGTACAAATTCGAAAAGTATGATCTAATATGCACTCGCACAAATTAATCATTTGTTTTTGGATATTTTTTGGTTTAACGCAGTAAAAATTTCTTTCAAAAATTTACAATTTTGACTTTTCTGGATATTTTGAGTGAAAAAATATTAAATTTGGAAATTTTGGTTTGCTTTGTCGTATGGCACTCACATTTAACACCAACCATTGCAATTATGATTACTATAAGGTATAAGCCATTCGAGGTTTATCCAAAGTTTTTTGCCCTGTCTCACCATAGCTATAAAGTCCAACTTCGTAATTCATCAGTAGTTGTATGCTGTTATAAATAAAAAGGAATAGAAGAGGTGTAAACAAGCTTTAGTAGGATGCAGTGTTGATAGATTTAGCCACCATCACTTTACACGTCAGCTTTCTATATTATGCGAGTTGAAAGGTATATTCTGAATCTGAAATTTCATTTTTATTTGCTGAGCATGTTTCAATACGAAATGCACCCTGTCCTGGAACCCTTTTCAATTTTGAAAATTTATTTACCATTTTGAATTTCGCTTTTGTTTACACCAGAGGGCATACCACATATGCTGCCACCTGTTGATTTCTGTTGTGGTTCAAAACTTTTGCCTGGCGCCCCCTTTAACCTTTCTTTCAGCTTTTCTACTCTATTTTGAAAGGGACAAAGTTATAAGAATTTCTGATTTGTGTGGTAGTGGTTGGTATTTCTTTAACCCCACAAGTGTGTTTCTTTTCCTTTAATTGTCAAAAAAAAATTGGCAATGAAAGAATTTGCCCAATTTTGAGAAGTATTCTGAATAAATATGACCCTTCTAAATTCAGGTTCATTATTTTAAAATTATTTTATACAAAGCTCTACCAGGAGTCTACCTGTTACTATTATTTTGTTACTCTGCTACCCCAGCCAAAGGAAAGAATCTCAACTACTACCCCAACTCATCAGAAATTCCAGAAATGTCCGTTTGAAAGAGTGTTTATAAACCACCACCATCCAACCACCTTGTTGTTGAGTTTATTTTGTTAAATTTTTCTTCTTTCATGTTCTAACCAAAAGCGCCTGTTTGGGTACAAGGTAAATTAACATTGTCGTGTGTGAATGGTCGTGATTAACAAATCAAAAACGCATGTAGTATTGTATAGTGTGCAACATTGTCCAAAGCTTTGCGGTAATCAATGAAAGAAAATGATTTCCGAAAAAGATCGTAATCAAAATGAGATCATTTGATTACGAAAGGTTGGTAAATTGCAGTAATAAGGGTACATTGTGCGAAATTCTGCTATTAGAATAAGTTTTGAGTGGAGTTTCGTCAGCACGACTCTTCCACTCAGCGGAACTCAATAGTTCTGCAGCGCCAGTGCTTTTATGCTTTTCATGATTCAATTGCTTTAGGTAAAACATTATTAGCTGTAAGAAATAATGTAATTAATGACTTGTATAATGAGAGCTGTATGAAGGTTTATATATTGTACATTAATTTTGATTTTGGAAAAAAATTGCCTATTTTTTTCAAAGAATGAATTTTTTTTCAATGGAAAGATAATTGAATTTCATCTGTCTGACTTGTTTTATTTAATTTCACACATTTCAGTGTCAGAAATCTGAAAATTGTCATTTGTTAGGCTTCTCATATTCTAATCAGTTTTGGCTCATTAAAACAATGTGTCATATTTTGGTTATCATTTTGATTTACCAATCGGAGGCTTTTTCATTCAGACGAATTGATAAAATAGTTTTAATTGGAATTTTGCACAATTTCCTTATTGCTGTAATTTCCAAACTGTTAAAACAAGCATCTTGATTATTTCGGATTATTGCGGAAATAATAGTGAATGATCAGTGCATGGAAAAAAAAATTGAATTTTGAATTTTTTAAAAAGTGATTTGTGAATATAGTTAATAATCTATGGCATATCTGTGCAAATCCTTATTATGGGTGACCAGATTTCGTGTTCTCCTATGACCCTAATTCCTACTCTTTACATTGAATCAAATACTTTACTGTTTTGCTCCATTTATGTGAACTCTCTTAAATTATCAATTCAACCACAAGTTACATACATACAATCTCACACATACACATAAAATAAAAATTTATGGGTATTTTGTTAAATATTTTAGAGTTTTCTCTCTCTCTTCAGTCTCTCTTGTTATTATTTTTTCACCCAAGACTGATTTATATGATGTCCAAATTTCAAATTTTCGTCCATACTTCAAAATTGACGTAGTTGTAGTAGTAGCTTTACTGTAATTTAATATGCTACCTCAAACAATTCAGTGCTTTAAGTGAAATGACTGTAGATAATGCAGATCCCACCTAAATAATAGCTCTAATCATCTGGCCCCGTCATATAACTCTGATAATTTGTATGACTTGTGATTCATACTGATTTCCCTCAAATATCTAAATTCCCTTGGTGTTGGTGAATTGTAAAGTGTTGTTTTGTAACATTTTCTGTATTTTGAAAATTTTGAGAGCTGAAGTAAATTGCTCAAGTCTTTTTATGTCTTATTGGTGTTTAGATATTTTATACTGGAACTGACAGTGTGATACCAATTTTCGTGGAATTTTTTATTGACAGTTTACACAGAAAATTTGTTGTTATTAGTACATCTGCAAATTATTTTGTAATTCTACTGAATTGTAAAGAAAAACACCGGAAACTAAATGTTGGGAGCATGGTTTATGTAGATGTGTGTGGTACAATGTATGGTAAAGCGAAGTGGTAGCGTAATGAATGAAAGATATTTCAACTTTAGTTGCATTTTAGTTGATTAGCTATTCTTGCACATTGTAATGAAATAGAAGATAAAAATGGAAAGTGTTGTGCTCTCATCTGATTTATCAAAAGAGTGTCTTGGATTTGTGTTCTCAGTGACAGTCTTATAAATTTCTGTATTTATCGACTTCACGAGAATGGGTGTCACTTTCTTCTCCGTTTTCTTACGACACACTCAACTTCACCTGATTTTTGGTGGTGATTTTTAGGTGTCATGGTTTTTGATCGAAGTTTATTAAACTGAAGAGATAATGATTTCAATGTTATGCTCATGAGTCATGATGAGAAAGCGAATGTCTCTAAGAAACACTGGGCAACAAATATGTCAATGTTTTTCGGTTTTGCATAAATCAGTTAAAAAGCATCTTATTATATAAATCAAATCTGACCTTTTGACCTAATTTCAGCTTTACATGGGACGAGAAGATGGCACTGTTGAAATTCCTCTTGAAGCAAAACAAGTATGAACTCCTCGATGGCTTGCAACTCCTTCCTCTCGCTAACGGCGGATTCACGACGTTCTTCGCAAATCCTCGAAGAGCGGAGAAATTCATCTTCATTCCGACCAATGAGCATCCGCAAGACATCTTGCCGAATATCAAAGATGATCTTCTGGATGCGGAAATCGAGAAGGACACCCTGGAATGTCTGACCAAGGCTGCAATGAGAGGTGAGTGTTTGTTTGATGTGGTAGTAGCAAAGTATTAGGAGCTATGATAGTGGTAGTAATTAATAAAATTTTGTAGGAACTCTGATGAAATTATTAGGAATTCAGGTTCATCAAGTGACGCTTGATTTATTACTTGCAAAAATTTCTTGGAATTATTTTCTAGTTTTTGGGTCGAAGTTAAAAAAAACATCTTCTGATCTGCTGACTCATAATGTATTTTACTTCAATTAAGATTTTAAAAATCTTTCAAAATGTTACAAAAATTTGACTTCTTGATCCACCATATTGAATGGAATTTCTCCGTTCTGGGAAGCAAAATTGATTATGAATCAAATTCAATCAAGTGTCACTTGTAGAGTGTGCAAGAATTCCATTTAGTCAAAATTGAAATTCAATTAAACTTATCTAAACTGATACTCGTCAGTCTGTTTGACAGTGAAGTCTGCGTTAAAGAGTTTTCATTTTGTTCACATGACACCAGAGGGCTTAAATATCATGTCGATCGAACTTGGATGTACTTTCATACAGCAGCACCTCTAGTGTATGAATACCGAACTTTACAAAGTCCCTGCCAAAAAGTGACTAACAAGGGGATTTCCTGAGCTCCTGACATTACTAACTCTAGAAATACCAGTAGGTGGGGGTTAAAATGTACTTAACCTTTCCGGAAGACTGATAAGTCTGTCAAAATGTTTGATCTGTCGGCTGGGATCTTAGTGGCTAGAATTTGCTGAGGGTAGGATCTCAAAGGCTGTGCCAGTACCTATGTCTATGTGCTTGTATCTCAGGTCATGTTGTGGGCTATGTGCTGTAGAGGGAGCATATTTAGTTTGCTTGAGTTAAACATTGAGTAGTCAAATCTGTCATGATCAGTTTAGATAACTGATGATATGAATTCTTGTGTTAGATGGGTATGAATATAAACATGATATAGGTAAATATCACTTCCACTGACTTGCTGGGGTAAATAAAGATTTTCATCATGCAGTACAGTGTATAATGTATAGGAGGAATATGTGATATTATTTGACATGGAAGATATTATGATGCCCTACAAATAGTCAACATCAGTTAAATGCATGGAGACTGTGTTGAAATTCAATCCAATTAATTGGTTAGGATAGATAGAATTGAGTGTAAAAAGGCTAGATTTTAATTCTCTTGTATAGTTTGCAAAACATATGTGACAGCACTTGTATCTAACATCATATGAAGCTTGATATTTCTACTTTTTTGGTATTTCGTTTAAACCATTCAACTTTGGCTGAATAGTTTACATTTCAGCTAAATGTTTTTCAATTGCAAAAAACTTGGGGTGAATATTCTAATAAAAAATGTCACAATTCCCTATTATCTATTGAAAACAATTGTCACTTATGAAATATTATGCCCTCTCCCCCTGGAGCATAATCTCCAGACATATGTTGATATATTAGTCCAAAGAGATATCCAAAGGCATATTGGTGTGTCTCTATCTCAGTAGTGTTAATAAAGAACTCTGGGCATTGGCTCCTTCGCTATTTATCCAAAGGGCTGATGGCGGGAGGACTGAGTTTGTAGCGTTTTGCGCTATAAATCGCTTGGTCCCGGGTTCAATTCCGGGTCCGAATAGGTCACCTGGATCTATGATGGACAGCAGTTTCAATCATCCGTTGCCACATTGCTGTCCTTATTAATTAGCCCAATGGTGCATAAATGGAGGACATAAAGCCCCAAGCATCTATCCATTCATCCTTAGAGTTTATTTTTGGTGGAGCTTTGCCACAATCTAATACGTAGTCAAAATAAATGTCATTTTGACAACATTTGACTGTCAGCAGAAAGGCCACACATCTGCACATGTGCAATTGACAATCTCCTTGCACACAATTGCTGTCTAACGTTAACCCTTGCAATTGTGGCTCAAATCTACCTGCCTATCCATTTGTCATTATGAAATAATTTATGGAGGCACTAAACTGTTTGTAAGCATTACAAACTGGTCACCTCTAGTACCCTGAAGGATATCTGGCAGTGACAGTCCTACTCACGAGTAAATTAATCTTGTTAGGAGTGCTCATTGGGCTCTGGCCAATACTACATTGAATAAATAAAGAATGGCGATAATGATTGATTTATCAGGATATTCTACTGCTTTATTGAGATGTATGATTCTCAAGTGTAAATCAACGGTCATTCCATTCCAATGTCGTCTAATACATAGGAGTGTGTAATGTCATGTTGAGAGTCATACTATGTGTGTAAAACTACTATCAGTTGTAAATAAAATCAGTTCTCAACTCTGTGCATAGAATATAATAACAACAAATTTATTATCTAGTGCGAATCGATCATTTCACAAATCAATTAACTGGTGAAATTAGATCACATAAAATCTCATAATCTGTAACATTAACTGAGCAATATTTGTATTGATCACAAGTATACTGATGCATAATGTGGTACAAGTCGAGATGGTTTGATTGTACACCATTACATACATTATGTAGTAATGTTTACTGTGCGATAACATGTTTCGATGTTTAATGCAAATTTACCTTATAGTGTATGTAAATGGACGTAACGTTCTATTATAGTTGTTAATGAATGTCCCCACTATATGATATTGTTATTTAAATGCACTTTGACATACTATTATATTGATTTTAAAGTCATCTGGTTAATGTATAGACTTTTGCCGAATACATTGTATATTCATTCAAATCTGGCTGTCTTATAATAAGCAAGTACAGATTGCAATGGGCCAGACACATAGTTAAATGTATCTACATCAAAGAATGTCATTTAGTCTTGTGATATTTTTACAGTATAGCTCCAGACATTAGTTCACACATGGTTTGAAACTTTGATTCATTGTAGTTCAGTCATAGTCTGATACTTTGATTCATTGTGGTTACAGCGCTGCATTGAATTATAATTTGTTATGTATAGTTTCCAAAACATTGCAGTCACTATACAAGGAGTTTAATACAAAAGGATACTATTACATCCGACTTTTCGAAGTATTATCATTTCATCATGACATCTGCCGAAGGGTAGAAAAATGACAAGTTGGAAACAAAATCTAGCACTTCTGACAATTAGGGTAACTTTTAGATGAAATGGCTTACTTTGTAAAATGAGGGCTTTCTTTGATTGTATATCGAGCTGAAAATTATAAACCTTCCATGGCCTAGTGTTAATGTGCTTTGTCTCTCGAGCGAGTCTCGACTCCGACTCTGGTTTTCATCTGTTGCTTTAAAAGTTCCTCAACGGTCATGGTAGTGAATATATTTTTGGAGTGCACACTTTGACATGACATATTGTACTAGACTGTGCTACATTTTATCACAGATGCATTTTCATTACATATATGCAGTCATATATCTGTCATTTTTACAGTTAGTGGACAACTCTCAATTGCAAAAAAGTCATGTATGTCGAATATACGAGGGGTGTTCAGGAAGTTCTGACCAATTTTTTTAGCAGGCCTTTCTCTTATACGTACTTGAATGAAATTTTCACAGTACAAAATTCAGGTGTATAGCCATTGATTTTGAAAATATTACATCCGTGGCATATGTTTAACTTACTTTTCTGTTGCCATGGAAACCACACCTTGGGGTAGGCAGCGCAGCTTAATTTTTCATACAAAACTCAACAATTTAGCTGTGTAAATCGCCATAAATTTATTGCATATACACAATTAATTGTAAACATAGATGTTCACCAGCAGCTTCACAATTTTTCAAAGTACTCTCTGTGGCATGAAACAAATTTTTGCATCTCTTCAATCCACTCGGTGAAGCAATTTTCAAAGTCTTACTTAAAAAAGCCCTGGAAATGGCACTTCAAAAGTCCAGATTTGTAGCATATCTTTTACCTCTCAGCTCATCTTTTAGATTAGGGAATAAACAACAGTCACATGGTTCTAAATCATCATCGAGGTATCTGGAAATGCTGTCCAAATAAGATTCTGGGTTTGTGTACCATTCTTTCCTGTGAGAAAACACAATTTGATTGAAGCTCTCTGATCGCGTTTCGGGTCCGTACAAAATGCTCATCGAAAATCACTCTTTACAGTGCAAAAATCAGGTTTACATGGCTAAACAATGGATTGGCACAACATTGTGACATCATAAAGTTACAATCACAATTGCCAGTAGGCCCTGCACAGGTTTGCAGTCCTTTTTAACATAATTTGACCCTAGATCTCAGGTAAAGCACAATGCTAAGTTCACTAGAAAAATGAGCTGCGCTGGGTTCCCCATCTTGCCGTTTCCATGGAAACAAAATAACAACTTAAATATATTGTGTCTCAAAGGTGCTTGGCCATCTGTTTCCTTGATACCTCAAGATGTATTCCTGAAAATTTGAAGACTCTAGCTCAAATATAAGCATCTCTCAGAAAAATTGGTCAGAACTTTCTGAACGCCCCTCGTATGTCGACCCAAATGAACATATATATATATATATATGTAACAACATATATCTGCGTCATAGCGTTTGTTCGAAACAATATGGTAACTACACATTTGACATATGAACCCCAGACGGTGGACATTTTTATGAACCAGTTGTGAGCTCGTTGCATCATCATTCTCTATAAATGCAGGAAATCTGGAAATGTGTTTGTGAACAGTCGGTGCAGGGTTGTAGTTCAGCCTTTTCTTTTATTTTGTCATCACAGTAGCTCACTGGGGAGTGGGAAGAGTCGGAGACTGACATTTCGTTATTTGGGAGCTTTTCGAACCGTTGTTCTGACTTCAGAGCAGATATTTTGCTTTTCGAAACATTCTGGAGGATTTATTAGGATTTTTGATATTTTGGATTTTCGAACTCTTTAAAGTACTATTTTAATGGATCTTTGAATTGTGACGGCCTTTCAACTAAATGCAAGACATTTTATTCTGCTTTTATGAATTTTGATTTTCCACTTTGTTACGTAATATTTTTTGAGTGATTAGCTATTGTTTTAATTGCGGGATGGAACAGTTTGTGTTGGCTGTAAGATATTCAAGTTTTTCTCCTTGAAGAAAGTTGATATTAATTAATGTGAAATGGGTCATGTGCACATGCACCAAACTCAGATCTTAATCTTAGATTGAGATCTTGAATTTCAATATGTATCAACCTTGCGCTGTTTTATCTTGATTGAAAATCAAGTACAAACTAAGAAAATTGAAACTGAAAAAAATAATTGCAAGACTAGTGTAGCACGGTCTGGCTATATTTAACATGCTTGACTTTAAAATGTATGCTTCCATTGCCATCGTAATTCTGATTGAAAACTGCAACGAGAAGGTAAAGATTTTATTTTTGAAGATGCATCCCAAACAATATATTCAATATATTCTGAATTGAACACAGAAATACAACACCCAAGTCTTTGCAGGTGTCTGTAAAAAATTTATTCAACAAAACTTTTGTGGGCCACTCTGTAGTAATACTTGAATTCCTTATATACCTATATATATATGTACTTTTGGCATTTCATTGAAATTTCTTGTAGTTACAGACCATGCACTACAATAGAAATTCACCGAATTAGAAAATTTATATTTGCATAGGGAACAATATATTGTATGGCCATTGTGTGGGATGGGTGAATATAACACAATTTCTATTTTGCCAAACTTTTTCTCAAGATTTTTATCAGTGTCTGTATTGTGGAATCTCTGTAGAAGTCCTGAAGACCAACAAAATCATGAATTATAAAACATGTTTATGAAGTTTATTTGGAAAAACTTCAGGTTACTACATGAATATGTATGCAGAATTCACATTTTGGATCATTTTGAATGAAGTTGTATTACATTTTCGTGATGAAAAAAGCTGCAGATTATTCTTTTAGTTCAATTTTATTGCATACGTTCGACTTATGGGTTGAATGAGTGATTGCTATTTAATTGGATACGTATTTAAAATTCCAATCTTTTGTATTTAAAATTCATTGATTTTGTCAGTCATGCTCTGTATGGGTTAGAAAAATGTCAGCTTATACAAAATTGCTTATAAAGAATACCTCCATGTTATATCAAAATTACCATCATATAAAAACACTTTTTTTCCTTAATGTAAGCCATCAATCTATGACACATAAATGCATGGAAAAAAAAGAAGAAATAAAATTGCGCAAAAAAACTAGGTTATATGCCAAAGCTTATGACAATACAGCATTATGTAAAATCCCTTGAGGGCTGAAAGTGACAAAAATGACAGTGAAAATATATGCTTGGCCGATTTAGAAATTTAACTCTGAAATTTAGTTTTGAAATTTGAATGTGTAACAGGGTAGGGTAGCTATGTTTAACTGTATATACATAATATTCGTTCTTATTCGTGGAGACCAACATGACACCACAAAATCATGTACTATTATGGGACATTTGGTCTGTATAGAACCCTCCAATAAGCAACCTATCTGGAATATGCAACCTATTTCATCCTGTGGTAACTTCTAGTTTAATAGAAAGATACCCCAAGAAGAGACTGCACTCATACCAGTCTTACTTAGTTTGCAGATGAAGATTTCTCTTATTAGGGATCCTATGTGTGTAGTGATTTCTTGGTGAAAAGGAAAAAAAAACCAGACCAACGTAGGCTGTAAAGGGCTATGACATATGTCTCTAATTCTGAGCAATTTTGTTTGAACAGGCACCCAATTGTGTGTAAATATGGTAATTTTTTCAAAATTTTAAAATTCACAGCGTGGGTAGATGTAAATGATAAAAGACAATTTTTTAAAAAGAAATGAAAGAATTATTTACATTTAGAAATAAAAGAGAAATTTTAAACAAATGTCATGTAGGTGCAATAAGGTGAAAAAGTTTGAAAAGATAATTAAATAGGCAGAAAAAGATAAAAGAACAAATGTAAAACATGTAATCTCGTGGAAAATAAAAGAAAAGAAATAAAAACGACCGAAGAAAAAAATGTGAATGAATATTAATCATGGACAGATGAAATAAGGAGAAAAGACTAATAGGTTTGGAGGATAATGGATGAATTGTTCAGTGTTTTAATCATAGAGATAAAAAAGAAGGAATAGAAGCTAGAGAAGGAAGTAAATAAAATTAAAATTGGAGACAAAACTCATTTGTGTCAGAGAAGTCCTGCTTGAAAATAAATTGTTTAAAATGAGAAATAACTATCATAAAAAATAGTTAACTGCATGTGGAATTTAAAATAATTATCATCTGATGAACCGTCCAAAACCTTATTATGAAATATATTGTTGTGAAAGAATAAACGCAAAATATGATCATTTACAAATATAAGATTGTTAAAAAATTTAAATAAGAGAAGGGTGGTCTAGTGGTGGTTTACTAGGCTGCCAATCGCTGGTCTGGGTTTGAAAAATTTCTTGGCGGGTCACCTGGGCCTATGTTGGACGAGTTTCAGTCATCATTCGCCTCATTGCTGTGTCTTGCTCCTGTCCTAATTAGCCTATCCAGCGCATAAATTCAGGATGTAAAGCACCAATCATCCACCCATCAATACACGAACTAAACCAAAAAGACTGAAAAGAACAATATATTTTGACATGATGACATATTGTGTAAGATGCACACAATACAATGAAAGAACTATAGAAGGTCTTTTACATTGTAAGAGGAAATGCCTTAACATTGTCCCACTCTGTTTGAAATTAGATCTGTACTGGTTTAGATAAACAGAGGAAAGGCCATAAGAAAATACATTTCCAAATTCAGTGTGGTATTATGAAGAAATTGGAAAAAATGTTGTGTAAATGCAGTGGAAAAGAGTCAGAAATAGAAAAATTATATATATTGAAAAGTGAAATGTAAAATAAGCATGGGAAGTTGCTTTTTAGTTGGCAGAATAATGAATAGTTTAGGAAGAATCGTTATTGATGGTACAGCCATCTTAAGGCAAGTGCCTACCAATATCAAGGGTGGATAAATTAGTTTCAAAATGACAGTCATTGTACACAACTGTTCATTTACTCCATATGTTTCACTACCCACAGGCCTGTGGTGATCAGTATATACTTGCCAAGCATCAACTTCAAATGAACCTATGTTTTAGATTTCCATTTAAATTTTAGTTGGAAACCTTAAACATATATATAGTATGTAGCCAGTCCGTTCCCCCTTCCCACTAAAACAACTAGTAAACATTCCCCAAGGCAATCTCCAAAAATAGAATAAGGGGGAGGGTTGCCCTAATCACCTTGCATCAAAAATGGCCAAAAGAGATTATTCATGTATGTGGAATTTG
Organism: Platynereis dumerilii; assembly: GCA_026936325.1. Classification (NCBI taxonomy): domain Eukaryota; kingdom Metazoa; phylum Annelida; class Polychaeta; order Phyllodocida; family Nereididae; genus Platynereis; species Platynereis dumerilii. Next base: position 45,514,258 of record JAPTHN010000004.1, on the reverse strand, counting down.
CATATCTTGACTTAGAATTTGGACATGAGCCATATATTTGTTGCTGCTCTTTTAAAACAAATTAGACGTAAAAAAAATTTCAATGTGCCTCATTTTACTTCACCTAAGGATTACTTCAAATCGAAACGACAAATAGTGGGGCAGATTAAGTCAATATACCATAAGAATCTTTCACTTGGTGATGCAAGCACCAAATTTGGCACAAGTGTGCTTGAGAACCTATTCTTTCACAAAAGTACGCTCTCCAGGTTGAAAAACAATATGGCGGCCATTTTTCAAGATGGCCGCCACTGCAACTATGAAAAAACTGTTTTTGCCATTGCATGCCAAGAAAATTGGTGATACAAGCACCAAATTTGGCACAAATGTGCTTCAGAACCCACTTTTTCAGAGAAATACACTATCAATGTTGAAAAACGATATGGCAGCCATTTTCCAAAATGGCCGCCACTTCAAAAATGAAAAAGCAGTTTCTGCAATTGAGTCAAGTGAGTCAGTGTTACAAGCACCAAATTTGACACAAATGTGCTTGAGAACCCAATTTTTTTCAGGAAAATACACTGTTCAGGTTTAAAAACAATATATACTCCATTTTTCAAGATGGCCGCCACAATAACCTTGAAAAAAACTGTCTTTGCAATTGGGTCAAGAGAAATTGTGATGGAAGCGCCAAATTTGGCACAAACTTTGTGCCCCAGAACCTGCTTTTTCTGAATATATGCCACCCAGTTTGAAAAAATATATGGCAGCCATTTTTCAAGATGTCCGCCACATCAGCGACAAAAATGCTTTTAGCCATGGAATGCCAAGAGAATTCTTGATGCAAGCACAAAATTCGGCAAAAGTGTACCTTTTCACCCACTTTTCTAGAAAAATATGCTATCCAGGTTGAAAGGCAATATGGTGACTGGTAGTATGGTGGCAATTATTCAAGATGGCTGCCACATCAATCATTAAAAAACTGTTTTTGCAATTAAATGCCAAATGAATCTGGGATACATGCACTACATTTGGCACTAGGGTGCTTTAGAACCTACTTTTGTTTTACTATATGTCATTTTCAGCATAGGATGACAGGGAATAATAATATATGGATGATTCTATCCCAAGTTACATCAAAAGTATCAAGCTAATAAACAAATAGTCGGCAATTTTATAATGATGGCTCCTGATTGACTAAAAATGAGTTTTAGAGTGTGGTGGCAAAGCACAACCAGGACTCACTGAAGACATCACCACTGTGAAACTCAGAATGGGGTTCAGTGCAGTTGTGGTCTACTAATTGTGGTACAGTGGTAGTGGTATACATGTACCATTATATTAGCCTATTCAATGCAGTTTTTAGTACCTAAGTGTCTCAAATGCTATCTAATAAGCCCAGTTTAAATGGAAACAGCGCTTCAGTAAACTGTATGCTGTACAGAAACTACAGATTGCACAGGACTTGAATTGCACTGGATGAATGAATAGGCATTAGGCAAGGTGTAGAGCACTACACGTACGTGGAAGCCATGGCTGAACCTTGTTGTTTCTAATATTTTAATGTGATTTTGATATTTAGTATGGACAGGTGATGAAACGATAAATCTACAAATAATCCATTGATTTCAGACATCAAGACTTACTAGAGAGAGTGTGTGACTACCTGTGCCAGACAGTTACAAAAGTCTCCCCAAAGCTAAAGTCTGTGACATCTTGTGATGTTCTGATGGCTATTCTGTGACAGCCACAATTGTACCACTCTTTCAAGAAATCAGTCTGCTGCTTACCAGGTTAAACACAATATCTAGACTGGATGAAAGAGATGGCATTGAGGAATCACTGAGGCAAAACACATCCACAATGTGATGCCATTATCATTGATGGTCCTCTGTTGTGCATTCATTGTCTCTATAAAGACATCCACAGCAGTTGAAGAATATACTCTCTAACATGTTGTTCTCAGAATACAAAATTAATCTTCTCATCAAGATATGAGAGGAAAGACATAATTTTCTCAACTGCACTACAAGCCCAAGAGCTGAAACAAGTTCAAGAAGAAGGAGAGGATATTGACGATGAGTGACTGCTAAACCAAGCTTTCACCTAGCTGGAAAAGGTTTCCATGAGACAGTCACAACAAGACTGAATTTCTCGGATTTATGGCAGACAGTATTGGGACCCTATGTCCTGACAACATCATAATTGTAACAAAAGGAGAACAGGCTCTCTCCAAAAAGCAAATTTGTCTTAAAAACTTAAGCCCCTGCAACCACGAAGAGACTGACTCAAGAGTAAAGAATCATTACAGATGCTTATTATGCAACCAAACAGAGGGAAATATGTGTTGATTAAGCATTTGACATTGTTGTAGACTTGTAATATCCATCAGTGCTTTCATGACTCTTTAGGGTGAAAGCTTGGATAGGCATTGAGTTGGATTTGGTCAATATGAGTTCACCAATTGATGATACTGTGCTAAAGTTTGTCCAGAAATATTGATGGGCATGCTGTTCTTTCATGCTTACACTGACTGTGATGTCATGTCAGCATGGTATAGGGGGAGAACAGCATGGCTGGCATGGGAGTTCTAACCAGAAGTCAAGAAAATTAGTTTGTACCCATGTAGGAGTCACAGAAGATGCCAATGTCAGCATCCTGAGAAGTTTGTCACCGACATGTATGACAAGAATAGCACTTGAGTCCACCAACAATGTTGATGGCAAGAAGGGACTTGTTAGTCAGAATATGTGGATGCTATACTGGTGGCAGAGGCGGATGCATTGTTATCACTTCAGCGTACAAATGTGAAGAATAAAAAAGAAATCTATTCCACTCAATTCAGCTTCCTGATGCCAATTTGTAATTGTCGTACCAAACTTTAAATTTTTTTTGTGAAACTTCATGGATTAGAAACATCAAATTGAGAGAGCATTGTCATCTAAATCCTGCCAAAAAATATTTTCTCAATAGTTTTGGGTGTTTCAATTAGGAATACAGTCTACAAATCAAAAGTCAAATCAAAAAATGTTGTATACTAGAAGTCATCAGTCATTAATTTCAAGGAATATACTGTGGAAAATATGGCAATCCCCCTAGAATCTAGTAAAAAATTAGTTTCAAATTAGTTTGACTGGTGGCTATTTTGGAAATGTCCACCATTTTGTTTTTGCCTAGAGAGCATACTTTTCTGACTAGGTTCTGAGGCCACTTTGGGCAAAATTTAGCCCTTATATCACCGAGTCTTGACGTTCTATGGTGAATTAGGTTATTTTTATGCTTGTCATGGTGGCCATCTTGGAAAATGGCTACCATATTTTTCAACCTGGATAGTGTACTTTCTGGAAAGAGTAGGTACTGAAGCACATTTTTGCCAAATTTGGTGCTTGTATCACAAAGTCTCTCGGCATCCATGGCCAAAAGGGTTATTTCACGTTTGTTGTGGCGGCCATCTTGAAAAATGGCCACCATATAGTTTTTCAACCAGGACAGCATTCTGTTTTGAGAGGGTAGGTCCTGAAGCATAATTATGCCAAATCTGATTCTTGTATCACCAATTATCTTGGCGTTCTATGGCAAAAATGCCTATTTTATGTTTGCCATGGCGGCCATCTTGGAAAATGGCCACCATATTGTTTTTCAACCTGGAGAGCGTACTTTTTGGAAAGAGTATGTCCTGAAGCACAATTGTGCCAAATTTCATGCTTGCATCACCAAGTGAAAGATTGTTTCAGCTATCTGCCCCACTAAAACACAAAAGTGAACCAGACCAGAACTGAATGCAAAAAGAAAGACATATAGGCTACGAAGAATTACACAATGAAGAATGCCTTTATTATTGTCTCCCGAAGGTACACAATACCTGAGGCGAACAGGCAAAACTAGAAAGAACTTGTTTTTGTCAACGTTCCAAAAAGACACTTCTGAGTTCAGACAATATGGAAGAAAAAGACATACTCTATGTAAATGTAATGAAATTGTCCAAAGAATAGCTGAAGGTTTCTATACATAGATGGCTGTACTGGACCATCTAGTGGCACTGACTTTTGTTGAAGCAACTTTTTGACACATCGAGTCTTGCTAAGTGTGACAGACTATGATAATTATTGTGGTTGGGATAACAAAGAGAAAATTGACGTCTCATTGTCCATTTCAGCATGTTACAACAACATGATATATAATGTTGATTTCCAACTGGATGACTTCAACAAATTATGATATTACAGTGATGCACCAACTTTGGAAGTGACACTTTTTACCAAATACACCCACCCTTATTGCCCGAGGCTAGGAAAATAACTTGTTTTTGTGCATTGCAAAGAAAATTTATGAAAGGAATACATGTATATATATGGAATACATGTATATGAAAGGGAGAAAGGATTTCTGTAGCTGTATTCTTCAGTGCACAGTTGATACATTATTGGACAATGTCATAGTTTCGGAGTGCAAGTCGCGCCATAAGTACTTTTCGAGGTGAAGAATATTCAAGGATTATAAAGTGCAATTTCATATTGTTGATCACTGAACAAAAGAAAAGATTCAGGACAATAATAAAATTTTCTCAATGGACATTGTCAACTTTTATCATAAAAATGACAAGTTTTCGCACAACTTAGGCAGAATTTTGTATGATTTTGGAATTCTACAGGACACAGGAATTGCTAAAAATGTATTGATAATGCCATAATACCTCTTTCCTGAAATATTTTCACTTGCTGCGGAATTGCTATAATCTCCAAATTGCTGCGAAACCGCCATCTGAAACACTCCACACAACCTGTAATCATGACCGGGGAAGATTTATTGTCTTGTAATTTCTGAGTAGAGATAATTTTATCTTATTCGGTGACTGTAACAGTCCTGGACAATATCCTAAATTATACCCTTCGAAATAAGCCTCAAACTACAACAAATACCACTTCTAGAAACTACTAGAGAGTAAGCACTAAGATACTACAGCTAGATAATTCATTTCTGGACAAAATCAGAAAATGGCAGGCTGAAAAAAATAGGATTTTGCACTTGAATTTTTGAAGGGGATATTTATTGCCTATATATTGAATATTGAAAAAAAAGGCAATTGACCCATTGTAATGTATTATGTAGACATTTTGATTTTTTTTTTCTCAACCAAAATTTGATCTCGCAAGATAAATCTAGGTGTATTTGTGAACATTTTTGCAAGATGATTTCCCTTTTGATTGCGGAAAAAAAGTGCAACATTTCTAAAGAATTAAAACAATTAAATATTGCTGTATGAATCACTAAAGACAAGATAAAATTCCCTTTCAAGGACAACCTTTGCGAAAAGTGTAGCATTTTCAAAGAATAGGCCTATGACAAATATAGGCCTATAATAATATAAAATATAATTCATACACATATGCACTCGGCTATATGAAATCTCTTTCTGTACTACATCAAAGTGACAATGTCTGACAATCCTAAAATCATAGCTGTGCATTAAGTTTGTTATGAAGGTGGAGTTACTGGAGCTTGCTTGGTGACCCAGCTAGAAATCTAGTGATAAGTTTTGGCCTGGCTCACTTTGCACATGAGTCCTAAGCCAACATGTAGTGGCTGCTGTTGTACATAGTGACTAGTCATTGCACTTGTTTTACTGTGTTTCATGTGCTGCTTCTCTATATGTATGTTAGCTTTAGACATGCTTTATGTGCTATACTGTCTATTGGATATTAAACTTGCTATCTCAAATATAGATTGAAGCCTTGTTGAGCTTACATGCATCGAAACTACAATGTATTGGATATTCTGATATTGGATGTAAGAAGAATTTGAACAGTTGGATGTTGAGTTAATATTTGACATCACCTGCCTTTAGTACACACCAGGAACACATGTACTCGAAAACTAGTCTTTCTGTCATCTCTATCATGGAGTAATATATTCGCTATGTAGTGTTGGAGTGAACTTCATTTTGGATTTATATCAGTTGATCCCAACTTTGGATACTTTTGATCTTCTGCAGTGCTTCTAATGATCATCTGTACTTTGTGCTGTGAATCTTGTGGTACACTTGATCTTACATTGTACTTCTATTGGTCTACTCTACATCATTTGTGCAACAGTTGATCTTATTTGTTCTTCGTTTGATCAATTGTTCTTCAGTTGGGCTGCACTTGATCATAATCTGTTCTTCATTTGATCAACTTCACTCCATTTGTGCTGCGCTTGATCATACCTCATTCTTCAATTGATTACTGCACTTGAATTGTGCTACTGTAACACATCAACAGTACTTCATCTCTGCTTCATTTGCGGGCCAACTTCAGTCGATCTTTGGATGACCAGCTGATCTGTGTTTGTGCTTGAAATGTGGTGTAATTGATCTTGACCTGTGCTTCAATTGTGCTATAACTGCACTTCATCCATACTTCACTTGTACCAGTGCTTCAGTTGTGCAAAAAATCAAATCACTTGCAACTTATAACACATTTAACCATTTGGGCTCAGATTGGACACAAATGGATATGTTGGATCGTTTACTGAACTAAATTTAATGACGTTTACACCATTTGGCAAAATATGGAATACCCTGGAATTAAACACCAATCAGGCGTCACTACAATGGAAAGTTTAGAATATATTTTGACCTACTTTGAACTCTAACTCTCTGGGATGACCTCTGACCTACTTTTGACATGGCAAGGTCATCTTATGCTGACCTCTGCTGTCCCGATAATGGTAAGGTCATTGGCCTCATATTTAAATATGAAATAATATGTATGATTTTGTAAACTAGTGTTATGGTGTTGAAAACACGGTTTGTGACACAGCATAATATTCACTGTATGTTAGTGTAGATTTTCAATGATCCAGGTAATCTATGAATTGAAGGTTATTAGTGATTTACTGAAGCTGAAAGGTGCAGACTTTGATTTAGGTATTTGTTATAGTTGGGGGAGGAAAATTTGCTGATCGATAGTGACTTTCAGATATAATGTGAAGCTGGCTAGGAAGGATCTGGCATACAAAAATTAGTTTTACAAAGAAAGAAGGTCTGACTCCTTCCATTTACCACCCCATAATATTATCGGATACTGATGTTCATTGTACTGTTATCCGTTCTTATTTGGAAAATACATTGTTGCGATAGCAGTGAAAATTTTGAAAAATATTATGTATATCATATGTAATTTTGCCGTTGATTTGGAATTAAATCTGTAAGAGTAAAGGACTTTAAGTCTGAGCAAATTTAGATTCTGAAAGAAACAGGTGGTGACATTATTTTATGACAAGTTACTACCACTGATATCTTATCATAGTGAGACTTCTAATAACAAAATATTGAGAAATTAATGAGATCAACATGAAATTTTGATAACGCTGACATAAATTTGCGACAATGTTTTTTTATGCGATATAACACTATGATTCCTTATAAATATATATCAATTTCTTTATGGGACAGGCAACAGTTTTAACTTGTTTCGGGGGCGTTGACTTTTGCTTGGTCTGTCTATCTGAAAATCCATCTGTCTTATCTATTTATCTGTTCATCTATCTATACAGTATACATTTTCTACCATCTATCCAAACATCTTTGTTGTTCAGATTCCAATACATCCGATAATCGCATATATATATATCTGTATTATTCGAAGCTCTGACATTTTTGCCGTATATGTCACATATTAAGGAACGTGCTCGTAAATACCAAATGTGATGTAGTAGAGGTGTGAGGATTTCAACCAAAAACACATGTCCTTAGCAAATAGATTTAAGCAAATAGAACATGACAGAACACAAGGCGAATTGAATGTGTGACTTACAATTTTTAATATCGCACCATTTCAATATCTCGCACACACAGCCATAGTGTAGAGACTATAAGCTTTGAATGTTTGACGGTGTTTTTGTGTGAATATACGTCGTTAAAATGATAAATGAAAGACCTCAAAAGTACGAAGTCCTCTAAAGTGTTTTTTCTGTGTAAATATTGATTTGAATTTGATATTTTTTTCATCTAATTGTATGATATGAATAATGATAGTTTTAAAATCATATATTTAAAATCTAGTCTGCTGTCTCTCTGTGTACTATTCTGAATGTGTTTAAGATAGATAGACAGAGAAGGAGATAGATAGATAGATAGATAGATAGATAGATAGATAGATAGATAGATAGATAGATAGACAGATATGCAAAGTGCAGCCCTCTTATGGCCAGTTTTGGTTGCTAAGGAGAATTACTTGTGCCGTCTGCGATTAACCCGATGTTAGGGATCTTTTACTGGCACACAACATAATATGCCATGATGTAAGGGACAACCAATCCTTCATTGCTTCCAAATGCATTCATGAATCACTTCTTTAAAAAACGCCTCAATAAAACTAAGATTAAACCCAAGGTCTCATTCCAGAACTTGGGAACCTAGAATCTTAAACTTAAACTTAAAATGCTCTGCCACCCACAAATTTCATAATTTAGAATTTTGCTACAATGCTACTACCAGATTTATCATGATGTGAGTCACTAAGTTAAAATTAATGACACCATATGAATGAGTTTATCATGAAATGTTGGAGTCCCACTGAGTTAGAATGCTACCAAACCATTAATTTGTAGTCAGGGCCAAAAAGGAAAGGAAACCTAGATTAATGTTTTTCCACTGACTGTAACTGTTAAAATGTACTTGTTTGGTGTGATGCTGGGTGTTTTATATAAATTTTAGACATCACTGCACTTTAGTATCTTTGAGGCATACCGGTCACCAAAAAGTCCTATGTAGCTAATTGTTTGGATAGTGTGTTTTGCATTAAATACCAAGTCAACTTGAATAGAGGCCTGGTCTAATAAAGGCTACATAATTCTTAAAATAAGCAGATAAGTCAGAATAGGAAAATATATCACCATATCTATTAAAGATGAAGTAACAGTAAACAAATTGAACATTCTTCTGGATATTCCATTTGAATATATAAAATTTTCAATATATCCTAGTGATTTTTTACCTGTAGAGACTTTCACCAGTCCACTCTGGATGGCTTCCTCAGTAGAAATGGTGGTGTTGTTCCTGTGGAATGATTGTGTCATAAACGTGTGAAAGCTCATATAACGTGGAATGATTGTTTTAAAGACGTGTGAAAGCTCATATGAGCTTTCGCACGTTTATTACACAATCGTTCCACAGGTATAACACCACCGTTTGTACTGAGGAAGCTATCCAGAGTGGACTGGTGAAAGTCTCTACAGGTAAAAAATCACTTGGATATATTGAAAGAAAATTTTATATAACGGTAAACACAGATCTATACTTTTTGCTGTCTGAGCCATCCTCATGTTGTGTATAAATTAATTTCTGTTGCATCTCAGAGCAGATCCAGTTTACCTCGAACATTTAGATGTCATCTACTGTTTGTAAAACCTCTTATTACCTGTAAATTTTCAAACTGTTTTCAACTCGCCAACTTGTCATGAAATTCCAGCAGAAAATTCTAAATTATCATTTGTACGCACAGAGCCTGGGCTACATGTAGTTTTCATGGTTTTTATTCAGATGATTTTGGTAAATATTTCATACATGTAATAGAGACAAATCTGTGCATAGCATAGTACTCATAAATATAGTAACAATTTTCAGTAATTTGAGATGAACATTACAATTTGACTGCATCCAGTATGTCTGGCTTTACAACTGTTGCCAATATATTACATGGAATGATTTTAGTGTGTTGGAACTAAGAGGATAGTTATTGTAAAAATGAAAATTAAATGCAAATTACTTATAACTTGGATCTGAGACTAGTAATATTATTACTGTTGCAATTCAGTGTAAAGTCAAGTAATAGAAAATTGATTGAGAAATTCTCTCGGCAATGAAATACTTTAATAACTAGGTCTGTTTTATATATAGAAGGTGGCCTACTTGCCACCATGGCAATAAGCTTTGAGTAAAATTTTAAAAGCTAAAAATACGAAGTTAAAACACTTTTATCTTTGTAATCCTACTAATATAGGCTACTATATTACAAATAAATTGATTGATTTCACTTTATATTATAATGACCAACAAAGAATTGATGTTACAGCACTTGTCTGTTGTCTGTTTGTACATAGTCCACTTTGTGTTCAAGTTGGTGTGAGAAAGTCAAGCTCTTGCAGAAGAAAATGTTTTTGATGCAGAGAAATAAATGAAATGATATCATATGTGAAAACAAAGTAGCCTACGCATGTGTTCATATGTATGTAGTGTATAAACACTATAGCCTAGTGGGACTTCAACAGCCTGGGCCAACTCAACATAACAGTCTGAAAAAAAGCACTGATTATAAAAAAACAACAAAAAGAAATCAGGTCAATATCAAATTTACTTCAGTCTACCCTGCAGATTAAGCTGTAATATGAGTAATGTGAGTAATGGCAAAGTTCTCGAAAACTTTTTAGAAATGGTGAAAACAATTTAGACCTCAGGCACTATCATAACAGTGGCATATTTAGGGTCGTTTAAGTAATTATGTGGGTGGCGTCAAAATGTGCAATTTTCTGATTAGACATGTCATGGTTTTGCTCTACGAAGCTTCCATAGGTCCTTCGGTGCATGTATATCAGAGTCGTATCTTCTCAATTTGCTTTGAACTTGAAAAAGTGCGACAATTTTAAATTTTGTGATAATATCTTAATTAGGGGATAGAATTCTGGAGATTTTTTAATGGATTTATGATCTGTTGTTCATTGGGTGAGCGACCTCTGATGTTTTTACTGTGAACTAGATGCCACTGAAATTAAAGAAAAGAAGAAGTATGATTTGTTTGATAGTGTGCTTCCCTCTTTAAATAAAGCAAATTAAAGTTAACTTTAACCCTGAATGATACACTTCAGTCACAATTTTCATGAGAACCCCCGAAACTAAAGGAACTTAAACTGTCTGGTTTTGGTAAAATATGGACATTATGGTTAAAATCTCGGATGTTTTTCATAAGATGCCATTATATTGCGATATGTGAGAGACAATCCTTTGTCTCTCTCTGTCCGTTTGCTTCTGGTGTCATGTGAACTGATGAATGAATTTATAAGTTGCTTTGTATGATTAACCATATGCATATGGGCCAATCTTCATAAAAAATTGTATTTCTTCAGCTAATCTTCAGTATTTATCATGTCATGCTAATCTCACCAAAAAATTTTCAGTTTCAAAATTACTTAATTTTGCCCATTTCTTGTATTTCCAGGCTACACGCAACTCAAAGTCCTGACGAAAGATGTGATTGCCCAGCTCCTGCTGCAGAGTCTCCCAGCGCAATGGAAGGGAGCGCAGAGGGTGACCTGGGACCCCGAGCAGTTTGGCCAACCTCCCAAAGAATGGCTGCAGAATATATGGATGTACTTGCAGAGAAACTTCACAAGGTAATTGATTGTAATGCTGTAAATAGACCTATATGGTCAAATAATTGATCTTTAGCTTCTCGGATCTTCGTGAGGCACTTTTTCTTGGGTTGGTCGGTAGGATGAAAAAAATGCTCTGATATCAATTTTTATAATGTCAATTTAATAAAAGTTGTGGGTGGGCTCCTTTTTTTCCGTGTCCAGAAAATCTGTTGGGTCGGTCGATCAAAGTGGCTGAAAATTAGATGCGGCTGGCATATTTCTGTAGAAATGGCATCAGAGCTTCAAAAATCACAAGAAAGTTGATTTTTCCTAATAATACACTGGTATGAATGGCTTTGGGGTGAAATAGTCTCAATTGTCAATTCATCCATTTACTTAATTTCTGTTTAGCAAAACAAAATGCAATAGATGCTGTGGCTTTGCAGTTGTCCCTTTGTATTCTGAAGCCCAAAGCTGCATGTGTAATCATCGATGAGCTACATGAACTTTCAAGTTTATCAAAGAAATAGATTATGGTATACTCCGTTTCATAGGTTTGCCATTATCAAACCCCATACACATTACAGGAAGCGTTTAGGTGATGACCCGGTACAATAATATCCATGGCTGATATAGGTAACTGCGGGTGGGCTACATCATGATATATTGGGTTCAATATAAAGATAAAGTTATTTAGGCTGCCTGGCTGTACCTACATGTTGATGAATATTGCTGATAGAAGCTGACTAGGGTGTAGGAAGTGCATTTCCTAAGATAAAAATGATATTGATGAAGAAAATTGTAAAATTATCACTCTTTTGCCAAACGCTCAAACTAAAATATAAATTTATACTAAATAGATATGATCAATGCACCATCTTAATTTGTTGGGCATTTACCCTAGATGTGAGGGGTGTTTTGCTTGCCCAATGCCCAGCATATAAACACTGAAGTATATATTTCACTGATATTCACAATGTCCATAAAAAACAAAAGAAACTTTTTCTCACTTTCAATCTTAGGCCTTTGATTGCAAGGTATGGGCGATAGACTCTAAATTGGTAGGTTTATAAAGTTCCAGAAATTCAAACAATCTCTCAACATTAAATGGTCATGTGTGATTCTTTCTAATTTGCTATACATGTACCTCTCCATTCTATGTAAGCCTTGTATTACACATGTACAGCACAAATATCACACTCATATCACAGTTGGGCATTTTGTATATAAATACCCAAACCTAAATACCCTAACACGAATAGTGAGCTGTCAAAATGACCTGCATTACTCGGGGGTCACAGTATTGGCACATTCCTGCTACATACTTTGGATCCCCCAGTGGTTCACTCCACACCCAGTGGATCATATACTAATCATTGTGGATCATGTCTAATGTTAGCAGTCATCAATCACTGTTTGGTGCTGATTGCAAATTGTGGGGTATAATGCAGAAATTGAGCAATGCGGGTTCAGAATATCTTTGGGAAAATTAACAAATTTGGGGTGCTCAGATTTTTTTGTTTCATAACAGTGTTTTGTTTGTAAGCTTGGTGATCCGTATGTATATGGGCTGCCATTCATTCGGTTATATATATACACCTTCAAATATGTATGATTATTAGCAATGACATATAATTGTGGCCTAATGTTGACATAATTTATATTAATTTAGCAATTTTGCTGTGAATTATTTTAGAAGAGAGAATTGAAAAAAATGTAGAAACAGCAAATTTTATTGGAAACTTGACAATTTTCACTCTATATTTCAAAATCAAATGATTTTTTTAAACTTTTAAAAGAAGATGACTGTAATTTATTATCTGAAGTCCAGTGATAACCAAAGAAAATAAAAACACTCATAATGGTTTTATTGCCTGCATTCTTCAAAAACATTTCAAAGATATTAGCGAATAGAAGAATTTTAATGTCTAGCTGTTTCTAACATTATCGATCATGATGTTCTCTTTGGAATTTCAGAGACCTATCAGCATTTGAACCCCTCCCCCTAATCCCAATCCCAGAAGGAGAGAAAACAGACTTAGTCCAGCTCTATGCAGTGAATGGCGTCATCATGAGACATATGGACGGACTATCGCTGGACGAGGATGTAGAGAGGATACTCACCAAATTAGGAGTCAACGTGGTTGAAGACCTTCCCTTGTAAGTAGCGTAAAATAGAAGCTAACATTTTTAATGGAGGTGTAAGAACTAAGACACAACAGTGACGACACCACCTCCATTTTGAAATCCTTAGGTTCTTGTTCTGTAAATATACTCGGCAGTAACCACAATCAATCGACCTAATATGTTTACTGTTAAATCTGATCTACCTGGGATCATCAGCACATAGGATGAAATTAAAAAGCTATTATCATTTCTCTATGATGCGTACATGTTGCATTTACAACTGAACTTGTGTCAACTTGATTAAAATAGTCAAAAAGAAATTACTGCATTCACTATTGAAATTTCCAACTTGCAACTCCTTTTCAAATTTAAATAAAATGTATTTGAGTTGCCCAAGACTTTTGAAAAGAATTAGAAATCCATTTTCCACAGAGGATACATTCAGTCTGTTGACAAAAGGTGTTAGTTTTTCTTTAAGTCACTCTTGTGTCATGAGAAATTGAGTTCTTATGATCATTAGTTCAATTCTAATGTCCGATTTTAGCTGAACTTTGTTATTATCGTATTTCCAGATTTGTCAAGAACCACCCGCTGGTCACGGAGATGTACGTCTTTTCTCCTTCGTACATCGGAGTGTTGAAGACCTTGAACCGAGTCTGCGAGGGTCTCGGGTTAGAACTCTTCCTCGCCAAGATGACCTCCCAAACAACTGCTGACGAAAAACGAAGACTCCGATCTCTCTTCAGCAAAATGTCGCTGTTCGATCTTCAGCTGCGACCGGAATTGCAAAGAATCCTCTTCCAGATCCCGCTCTTGGAGACCCTGGAAGGCAGTGGAGGCTACAAGGAGTCAAGATTTGTCTGTGCAACTGAGGTATGTATAAAATAGAAACAGTAGAATTGATATAAAATTTTAATATGATATGGCAAAATAACATTTAGATTTCATCTGAAAATGCTGAGATGATTGGCTTGCTTCAGTGGACAAAGCATGTATTTTCCACTTCTTTTGATTATTTGTCGAAGAGTTTGAAATTCTTTTATTTCAATTAATATTTCATGGAAAATGTTCTATCTTGTCGGGATTTATAGCATATATTAAAATATCACTTTCTTTTAAATTGCAGGTGTCGCTGGCGGCACCCAATGAGGTCCTCCCAGTCAACATCTCCCAATCGCTGATCAAGATCGATTCTGCCGATGCTTCAAATCTCGCCCAACTGCTCAAAATCCGCCGACTAACTGTGATAGAGATGTTGCGGGAAATTGTGTTTCCGGACATCGAAGGAGCTTATTATGCTCCGGAGGACATTGAGAAATGCATGCTGTTCGTCTTGAAGCATTATTATGCTTTCTTGGAAAAGGATAGCAGCATCGAGAACACATTGAGGTCATTGCCGTTCCTGGCGAGGAAAGGGTTGCTACTGACGACGGAGAGGTTCTACGATCCCGATCACGCTCTGTTACAAAGAATGTTCCAAGGAGAGGAGAATTTCCCCGTTGGAGTCTACGCTGATCAGAGCATCATCTCAATCCTCCGAAACATCGGTCTCCGAGGGTTAGATGACGTCGAGACGGAAGACTTATACGAGACCGCACGATTGATTCATCACTGCAGCGACCAGGATTCTTCTATTACCATCAGCGACGCTGCCGTCAAGTCTGACGCCCTCATGGAGTACCTTGTACTTTACCCCAAATCCCTCTTCCAGGATTGCAACAACATCACTCTAAAAGATGCTATAACAGATCTCTGCTGGGTGAGGCCCATGAACACTCGACCCTCCTTCTACCCTGAAAATCTCAAATGGTGCACGTCGAAGAAAGCCTTCGAGAAAGCTACCCTACTCAAGAACCTCCACTACGCGAGCATAGTTGGTTCAGTCCTACACATCGTGCCAGTGGAACCCGGGTCGGAACTCGGTGAAGTGTACGGTTGGAATGAACCACCAGATTTGAAACACATCGTGGAACATATGCAGCATGTTGTCAGTTCTTACGAACCATCCCAAAAGGCCAAATTCATGGACCTAGCAACTAAGGTAAGAGTATTCATTAAAAATTTATTTGTTACGATGCCATGTTTCAAATTTGTTTGTTAATTTTAAACAAAAAATTATTGTTAAATTAAGAATCTGAGCAGCTGATATTAAAATCATTTCCTTTTAAAAGACAAGGAAAAACTGCAGATCAACAATTTTAGCTGATTGCAGAATCTTTAATTTATAAACACTAGAAGTGTCATGTCCTGAATTAAGGAACTAACTACAAAAATTTGTTTACAGTTTCAAAATATTTGAAAGCTACGCATGCAACGTTATGTTAATGAAACATATTGTGGTAAAAAATTGGTCTCATGATTCTTCTTTGTGTTTTGCAGGTCTATGATGAACTCTCAAAGTACGAACCTCAAATTATCCTGGATGCTTTCAAGAAAGCAGGAATCATCAATTGGCTCTGGCACGGAGAAGGCTTCACGGCACCAAGCAATGTGGTCATCAACACACCATTCATGGACATGCGACCCTGGGTGTTCTCCATACCCAACGAGATCAGCTCTCACGCTCAACTCTTCAGGAATTGCGGTGTCAAGGTATGTCAATGTCATTTTATGTTGTGAATTTGCATTAGGTTATGACAGTCTGATATATTATGGCGCAATTCTGATATATAACACATATATACACATAGTTTATTTCTCATTTTTGGTATGTATTTGGATAAAAGAAATCAAGACCTAATGCTTTTGAGCAAGTTTTGAAGCCATAGACTTGACAGTCAAACAAAATAAATTTAATTCTTTTTCCATAATATTGACATCAAATTCAGTGTTTTTCGACGATCTATAGATATAAAATAATAATGTCTATTATTTCTATTTCAGGAAAGCTGCGAAATCGTAGACGTCCTGATGATGATCAAGAAATACTACGAGAGGGTCAAGGAACAAGTAGATCCAAAATACACAAAACGGGACTTGCACATTTGCGTCAGCATCTTGAATGAACTGAAAAGTCACGTGACTGAAGAAGAACTGATGAAGATGGAGAATGAACTGGTGCTGCCAATCCTCACCAAGTGAGTGATATTATGGGATATATTTGTTGGGTGATCAATAGGTTTTTACGTCCTTTATTTATACACGCATTGACCTTTGTAGGACAGACAGGGACCATGGTAATGAACAAGACCTGTACACTGTGTTGGCACAAGATGAATTGAATGATGTGGTAGAATATTACTTTCCTCATTTCTGTGGTCTCTGCTTTCGCATTTCCAAATCATTCATTGAGTGATTCATATGATACACTGATCATTCATATTATATATATTGTGTCTGACTTCTATCTATTAAGCCTTTTCAGTATTAAGTACATTTTCAATCATACCCTCATCAACCATTAATGAGTTTTTTGCAATTTTGAAAATGAATTGTCAGAAATACTTTCAAATAGCTTCAGATAATGGGAATTTTCTTATAAGTCTACAAAATATAATTGAATTGTCATGCTAAATCAAACAGTTGTTTTTCAAAAACTGAACTTTTTTCTCTTTCTAGGAATGAAAACACAATCAAGATGGCCTCCCTCCCCAACTGCACATATTGCGACAGTGAATGGCTCCGTCAAGGGTATGACCTCGCAGATCTGATGAGTGAGGATGAAGAAATAATGCTCGTCCATCCGAATGTACCTACAAGTACCAGCGAGGCTCTTGGAGTACCAACGCTCATGAGCAGGTTTGTGTGATATGATCATTGATTTGAAAAATAAAAGATTGAGTCAGGTTGGAGACAATTATGGGCGAATCGTGTTTTTTGTTTTCATTAAATAAAAGAGCTCGATACTTGAGAAGCCAATGTTTAAAATCTTGTTTTACAGACTACCCACACCAGAAACAGTGTAAAGGAGGGTGGAGAATGGCATGAGGCCATGGTCATTTATATTCCAGATTTAGAAATAAAATATAGCTGTATCGAAGTAGTTATATCTCAGATATCTTTACAACCTTAAAAAAGTGAATTAGTAGGAAGGTTTTACCTACTGCATATTGTCATATTAGTGTGCTTGTTGTTATAGGTTTAAGTTATCACAAAAATACAACTAATACAAGTATCTTTTCTTTAACAGAATGCTGGACGCAGATGAACTGGACTTCAGCTTTGGCCAGAGTGATTCTCTAACTCACAGGCTCAACACTCTCCTTCAAGAGTACACCGACGGATTTGCTGTGCCAAAAGAATTGGTCCAGAATGCTGATGACGCAGGAGCCACTGAGGTGCTTAAAATTATATTATCAATTGGAAGTGGTTTGACAAAAATGTACATGTATAATGATTTACATGTTAAAACAGGTGCAAAATGAAAAGATCCCATACAAAAAAAGAGGATAGGATAATGGCCTACTGGTAAAAATAAGAGTATAGTCATGTTTGAAAAAGGAAAGATTCCTTGGATGATTTATACCCTTAGTTAATGCAATAATGATCACCTTGTTTTCAATCCTGGTATCTTTTAAAACGATATTTGTCTTTGAGATTTTTTTCTTTAGTAACTTGAATTAAAAAGAGCTCAATTCCTAACTTTAAGATGAGCAAACAGTCTTAAACCTTAAGTAATGCCTGCTTGTTATCGTAGTCACTTCCTTCAATGTTTAACAAACGTATTTCAGGTCCGATTCCTCTATGATGAACGTGAAAATGAGGATGCCCAGTCATGCTTGATTGACGAAGGCATGAGAGAATGCCAAGGTCCTGCTCTGTGGGCATTTAACGATGCCGTCTTCACAGATGACGATTTTGAAAACATTACGAAACTCAGTGGCGCCACCAAAGAGATGAAGACGGAAATGATCGGAAGATTTGGCCTCGGTTTCAATGCCGTCTACAATATCACAGACGTGCCAAGTTTTATAAGGTTAGTGCGAATATTTATAGTTGTATAGCCAGAAACATGATACCAGGCAGATTTGGTAGCCCTCTAACTTCTTTCGGGGTCTGAAATTGCTTAAAGTAACTCTCAAAAGAATATATATATATATACTTTGTGATCCAAATTTCAGTTACTGAATTGCAATTTTAAGAAATACTCAAACGAATGAAGTTGAAAGTTTAAGAAACATCAATCTTAAAGGTTTTAATGTAATGCCAGTCCTATTGCCATGCTGTCATAGCTTGCATTGACATATTTACTAAACTTGAAAGGTTATGGGACTTCTGAGTGAATTATTTTCTTAACAATCGTCTGTTATATTTCAGTCGTCACAACATTGTCATCTTTGACCCCCACACATCTCATCTCGGGCGTTCCATCAAGAACAAATCTCGACCTGGCATCAAAATAGACATGAGGAAACACAGGAGAAAGTTGAGAAGACTTGGAAATCAGTTCAAGCCATTCAACGACATCTTCTCTTGTGATCTGAGACCTAGTAAGAAATTAATAGAATATTTATTTTCAGTGTTCTGTAGTTACTGTGAGTCTCTACAGAAATATAAATTGCACACCTCAGTCTGACATGTATCTCGTACAGACTCTAGTAAAAAAGAATACATTTGTTCCTTGGTGCAGCCTTATAGCGGTTACCGCTGGCTCGGTGCCTCGGGGCTCTCACGCCAACTTAAATGAAGCTGTTCTAACTTATAATTGCTCACAACAATAATCCTTACACTCTATATTTTATAACAAATGTTCAGTATTAATGTAATTGAATTGTGTATATGCTTATGGATGTATAGTCTAATCCCATTAGATTGTAGTTGCTTATTTTTATGCTGTATATCCATATTTTATTTTTATTATTTTATGACATAACTGAGAAAATGTATAAATTTCTGTCAAAAAGGTGGTTAAAGCATCTGAAAAAATCTAGAATTCAATTAACTTTTCTTTTAATCCGTTGTTGAAACGCGAGAGAGCGATCAAAATTCTTAAAATAATCTGTATGGAACTGAGACTTCTAGAAGGTACAGTCTTCAGTTAACCGGGACTTCAAAAATCAAAGATAGTACGCATTTGACTTTAATCTTTTCTCCCTCCAGATACTCGCATGGAATCGTTTAACGCGACCCTCTTCCGCTTCCCTCTGAGGACGAGGAACCAAGCGATCAGAAGTGAAATCTGCCAGAGACACTACGATGACAAGGAGATGAGGAGTCTACTCAACATGCTCTTCAAAGGTCAGTTGAAAATTATTTAGATTGAAGAAAAAAAAGGAATTGTCGGCCTTCCCATATTCTCAGAATGTCAGAATGTTGTGGTAATGGAAAGTTACAAAGGAGTAGGTTAGCTCAGTTTGTCGTACACTGGGCTGCTAATTGCGGGGTCCCGTTCATGGAAAGTTATGATAAAAGCCAAAAATTGTCTAGGTTGTGAAAAATTTAAATATAGAACATCATGAAGGATTCCACTAGTTAAATCAGTCGGCTGGTGGACTTAAAAATCACAATTGCAGTCTTTATAAAATACAATATCTCAGGCAGACAACTTTTTTTAGACAGTCAGAAAAAAGTTACAAAAGAAATGGTGAAACTCCTAAAGGTATGGTTTGCTAAAAAGTGTCAATTTGACAAAAAGTATGACTCCCGGACACAGTGTAGGTGGGATGTTTTGCGAGATTTTGATTTATTGTTTTCCTCAGCCAAGGTATTATCATGCCAACTTTGCTCCAAGGGAAATGTCACAACAAGTAACATGAAGTATGGAAAATTCTAGAACATGTGTTGTACTAAATGTGTGCAAGTTCCGACAAATTCTGGCAGAGGGAGTTCTGGTTCAGGTTGTCTGACACGACCTGCCACCTGTGAGAGGCAAGTGAATCTATAGAATCAGTGGTCCGGTGCATGTGTTGCTGATCTGAAGTTGATACACAGACACAGATGGCGATAGGGCTTTATGTCCTGTATGTTTGCCCTGATGAGGTTTTTTTAGGACAGGCCTAGTGAGTAGGGGTGCGCTCACAAGTAACATATATTTGTTGCCAGGACAGTGACTTGAACTCGGTTCCAAGAGGTTAACAGCAAAGCGTACCACCACTGACCAAGGCCCAGGCAATGATGGGTCAATCACTGGTTTCAGTAATAGTTCTACATAGTCTCCTCGGTGTGAAGACCTTCAGCATGTTCAATTTAACTTTTTGTTAAAATGATGTCAGGCTACTTATAATTTGGATGACATAGAAATCACTGGGATGAATGCTTTAGCTGGAACTTCCATGCTGGATCAACTCCAGCCATAAGTTACCTGGGCCAATTTGTTATGATATTCGTCATCATAGTCCCCCCACCTCCCCAGGATAGTCCCCATGAGTCATTGAAACTCATCTCTTTTAAAGAATTATAAATATCTCAATAATCTTTTGATGTATTGAAAGGAGTAGGAGTGATAGAAGGATCTTGGCCTGAAGCCAAACTGAACTTTGACTGGAGGTCAAATTGTGACCTGGGGTCGGTGACCTCATAATGTCACAGTCACTGTCATTGTCAGTGTCCCTCTTGTGTGATTCTGATTCTGAGTGTAGTATTGTCAGCTGGAGATGTTAACATGTTGATGAGAGAATTGTTTATGACTTACAGAGTAGGAGTAGAAGCACAGGATCAGTTATGAGGTAGCTGGCTAGGGAGTCTAACAACCAACGTATTATGATTTATGTGCTAAAGTACCTACTGACTTATTTGGAAAACCCCTTCTAGTTGTTATGTAAATTTGATATTGGCCCAGAATGGCCCTAGGTGGTTCTCTGTCGTCTTTTAGAGTTAGATGAAAAACAATCTCAGCTAGTACTTGTGTCATGTTGATTTCACTAATTTATTTAGACATGCTATGTAAATTAAAATCAATACAATTTATCTTGAAAAATGTTTGTACGTCCATAATCTTCATGATAATTATTCACAACTATTGAGAAAGTCCATCGCAGTGAAGGTTGGTAGTCTGTGCCAGTTTTAGTGCAAAAACTAAAGTGCCAGTGCATATAAGTTAAAGGTTTCAGGAAAACATATATATCAGAATTTGACAAAAGTGTCCCGGACAGAAATCAAGAAATTCTCACACTTCCCAAACTTGGCACTTGAAGCAATGCTTGACTTTCTGTGTATTATGCTACAACAAGTTTCACATTGTGACTAAATAAAGTACTTCTTATTCTTATTCTTATTCTTAACATTTTGCAGTACATTTGTAGTTAATAAAGGTTGAAAAATATATACCATGTATCATGTCTAAAAAGGGATGGTATATGTGAAAATGAAGTCAATCTGTCCGTCTATCTGTCTATCTATCATGACCCCCAAGCTGGTGGTGCATTTTGACCAGTTGAAACTAACAATGTGTCCATTATGTAATACATCTCGAGAGTTTTCTCAAAATGTAAAATTTCTGAAATATATAGGCCTAATATTTGCTTTTTGGATAAACTAACTTTCTCTCTCCCTCTGTGCCTGCTCTTTTAGAAACAGGAGTTTTGTTGAATGTTGACTTAACGTTGAAGGGTATGGTCAAGTGGTATGGTGGCTAGATTTACTTATTGGCCAAGAGCACACTTGATCCAAAATGGAATGGAATTGAAAATTGAGGGTTTAAGGACATTTTTCTGAAAATTTTAAAGGTTCGGTCAAGTGACTCTTAGATTTTTAAAGGACATTTTATTTTTCTAGTGTAACTTAAATTTCAGAGAGGCTTTTTGGTTAGTGAGTGAATGTCTATGCAGAGGTTGATCACACCCTTGGGATTTTACCTGTAAATTTTCAGCTTGTGATTACGGGAGACTACATTGACCCCCCTCCCCCAGCCCAAGCTCATATAGTTGGCCCCTTGGTAGATTTTTTGCCAAGAGGTTGAGACAATGTATGTACATTCAATGTCTTGAAAACTTCACAATTACTATGTCATTTAGAAAATAATTTTCTTGAGAATTCAGTATTGAAATTGCTTTAAATGTATCTAACATTTCAGATATGATAATTTTACTAAGTAAAAAATGAACATTTAAACATATGAGAAGAATCAGATAAACTATAAAATTTTGTGTCTCACACAACCCTCTTGGTAAAAAATATTTTAACTCTATTTGGTGTTTGAGGGGCTGGCCTAAGTCTGATCACTCAAGCATAGCATCCACTATTCCATTTAACTTTCAGGGGCCTATAAAATATTAGACCACAATTGATGTTCTTTTATAGCATTAAGATATTCCAACCACGGATGAAACATTATTTATTTATTATTTATTAAATACAATATGATGGCAATGTGTCAAAAACCACATTTGATGGATCACAAGGAGTGTGGACATATTTAGTATGCTAAGGTATTTGGCACCATTTACTTTATATTCATTCCTAACATGTATACAATACATATTCATTGTTTTCATGTTTTCATACGGTACAGATATGATAATCTACATAAGAGGTTGACTTCCCTTGCCAAAATTATACTTGTAGACATTGTTATTCCGGAGAAATTCTGTTACCACGGTAATACAAAGATGGGAATATGTCTGTTATAGTGACCAGTGGGTGTTTTTGGAAATTTTGGGAATAATTTGTTAGGAAGAAAAAGAGAAGAAAAATTGTCAACTCCTTGATCTAATTGAATTGAAGCACACATACTCCAATTAATTTTACAAAGTACTGTTGAGAGAGAATTTATTTATATTTCTATAATGATATTATTTTATTATCTATCAATTCAGGAATTAAATTTTCTGCTGGCTCAGGCAATCACTCACTCAATCATTCAATATGTTTATTAGACATCTGTAAATCACTAGTCTTTCTTTCTCTCTTCTTAAATAAAATTTAAAAAAGATTTACGTCTTAGACGCCAATAATGTAAACGTACATTGCTACTTAGGAAGTTAAACTGCTTATGATGCAGTCTTGGTCCAAACGTATGCATTTACATATTTTTAGTGATACTTATCAATGAATTATATTGCAAGCAGACTACTTTATTGTTGGAGTACTTCCGGGCAAAAGGCTGGTTCCGCTTTAATTTTTGGCTAAATTTCAAAATGTTTAATCGATAACTTAATGTGAGGGGGAATTTTGGTATCAATGTGAGTTCCATTTATTTCTTAAAACTGACATTTTCATTTTCATTTATTAACTGGTTCATGTAGTAGCTGTCTCTCTTGATTAAAAAGAAACAAAAACAAATAAAAGGTAGGTTTGTAAGATTTTTTTACTTTAAAATGTCCCTGTATGCCAGAAAAGTATTGTTTGAAGGGGGATATAACAACAGTTATAGATTGTTATTAATTAACCCCTCCTATTATAACAATTAGTCAATACATATCCATATTTGGCAATAATTAGCCCATATATGTTATAATTAGTCACTCATTTGCATAAAAACATACACATCAATGGTTGACACCTGTTTCGAATGGTGGGCAACTATTTATTTAGCGTTTTTGATGTTTTATACAAATAATCTATACCATTTGACTATATGTTGACTATGTTGCCATCTGTCAAACAAATACATTGTCCGATTGGCCGTGTACAGCATTATGCATATAAAGTACATGGACTCATGGAGGGTATTATCATATACTTTCCATACAGTGAATCATAGGTTATTTCATGTTTAGCTTAGCTAGTATTTCGTTGCCAAGGGAGGTGTTAGGTCTATATGTCCTTAGGGTGTCAAGCGAGAGACTGAGAAGGGACTGAGTCTTGTCAGAAAACATGGAAAAGTGTCAAAGGATTTTATTTTGAAAGTTTCGAAGTTCATAGAGGATTAATATAAATATACATTTTATGATGACTAAGGAATAGCTGTGGATTTGTAGCATATCATCATACCTTCTAAATTTGGCCATCTGTATATATTTCGATAATTTCATCTGTAAAACAGTTGATCCTTATAATCACAAGACAATGGGTTAAAAGATCAGGATTTTATTTACGGAACACAACCTATCATCTCATCACGACTTCAACCTCTGAAATTGTAGTAAAGATGATGATTGTGTCATTCACAAGGATTTAATCTATTACCATTTCGACATATTTTTTTCTTTCGACGGATAATATTTCATCCAAACTTTTCGCATTGCCATGGTATGTTAATTCCTTGTATTGAAAATCTCAACCCTGAATATGGAAATATAATGAAGTGAAATAAAATTCTGCATTTGGCCATAGTTATTTTAAAATTTTATAAATATTTATTGTCTTCGTCTTGTAGGAATTTTTATACTGTTTATATTAAAGACTGGAAAAAAATAAGGCACTAAATGTAAATTATATGAATTTCGATGAAATATTCTTCATTTTAGGAAATGAAGAATTTCCTTTATGAAGCTTCGATTATTTGCAAATGTTTAAGTATAGGCCTACCTATTAAATTTTCGAAAACATCATAAAATGAGTCAGAAAGGCTGATTTGAAAAGGGATTAACTACATTTTCATATTTATTTTCACCGCAGGACGTATATGTTGAATCTACCTTTTGAATGTCTGAGTACTTAAACATTGTGACTCACGTCAATAATGTAATAAACTTCTTTATTTGGGAAATTTAGAAATGAGCGATTTCAAATTATAGATTTGAGTCATTTTCATGTTTAATGAATTAAACAAAGGAAATTGGGATAAGTGACTGTCCTTCATGATGACCCTTCATACCTCTTATTTTCATGATGCATATTATGTCAGCAAATATATGATTTATTATGAAATGTTTGATCTGAATCTGAATCATACTTATCATCATGATATAATTATGAGGTACATTATTCCCTGGTCCATGTGATTGATATATAAAACAGTTTTAAAATATATGTAATTTTTCGAAGGTTTGGGTTATGGTCTACTACAGGTGTAACTTGAGAGTAAGAAATATTGTCAGGACTATTGTTAGTCATCTGTTGATTGAATTATTGTGGAAATCAAATCAATCAGATCGTATGAGTCAGGTCGAAATTGTTAACAGGTTGAGATGACATGAAATCAGCCATTGTTATTTCAGATTCATTGTGTGTTGATGTATTAGCTGGCATAATCCATGATTATAATGATCGGATGATTGATTTTTAGAGGCGATGCATCAGCCCTTCGCTAATATAGTCTTAGTGATTCTATATGGAGCCACTCGCCTCTGTATAGATGGCCACAGGCCTCCCGACAGGAGGCTTTTTCTAAGATTCAAGAATCAGCGTGTGAATCTACGTCAGCAAAACGGGGGCTAGCGTCGTAGTAAAATGCGGACCGGGCAAATTTGCGGACCGGCGGGCCGCGGGATTTCGTAATAAAACGCGGATGGGCAGGTGCGGAACGGGACGCTTGTGCGGGATCGGCGTTTAAAAATTGGGGATGGGGCCAAATTGGATGAACAAGCTGAATTAGCTCTAAAAATCGCCTCTATTTTTTTTTGAAAAAATTTTCTTGTTAGTAACATGAGTAGGCCTCTGAAATTCTGGCTCTGTGATAAGGAGAGCCAAAATATAATGCTTTATATGAAGTCGGGCAATTTTAAAGACCTCTGGGGTTTCTGAATCTACTTCCCATGTATCGTATTTTTGTCTGAAACACTAAATATGTAAAAACAATTGTTGGTGTCACAGAGAAAGAAAATGAGACCCTCTTAATGCTAGAACTTGTGATGGATGAAGTATAGAAATGTTATTATAGATATCATCAATGTCGATAGTCTTAACTTTCAGTGTTTTATTCTCCCTGAGCATATTGAGAGTGTTTTTGACATCAATAGTAATACTCAGTATGTCTAGAACCTGGTTTCTACAAAAACAATTAGGCCTGAAAAAAGCAATCCCAAAATTTTGCAGGCAAACACAATAACTATCAATGACAAAAATCTTACCCATGTTCTGTTATTCACAAACACAATATAACAATCAATGACAATAATCTAATCTATTTTCTTCAACTTACTTACAGGAGCTGAGCACCTCCTCCTCTTTACCCAGAATGTCATCAAGGCCACGGTCTACCACATTCCCAGAGGAGGCACCCCAGCTAACATGACTGAAGTCTTCAAAGTCACAAAAGCTCCGATAAAACTCATCCGCGAATTGGGAGTGGACATCACATTGTCACACAGTGCACAGAGGGTGGAACCTAAAGTGAAAGAATTCATCCGACAGTGCAACATTCTCAAGGCTTCAAAGGTAAAGATACTTCCTAGAATAATCTATGTAAAACTGGAATTGTTGAGTCTAAAATGTAGGAATAACAAGTGATTGGGACAAAACAGCTACCTTATTGGAGAATGATTCAGACTCCGAAACCCCTTTATTTCTTTACAAATTGAAAGATTTTGAACTGTCTTTATTTGTCACATACTGATTGAGATTATTTGTAGATATGTGACAAAACATTATTGATGATTTTCTATAATTTAGTCTAATTATTACTTGCTCACGCCTGTACAAAAACACCCCGGTCAATACTATTGTTAATGACCTTGCTAAATAATGAATATAATTATGTGCATATGACAGTTGACATACATTAGGCCTATGTGTAATTCTGATATATTGACTACTGTATTCTTTCCTAATTTCGGATTAGCCACAATCCAATGTCGCCAATCACAATAATTAATTCACCTTGTATAGACACACCACATTTGAATAACTGGTCACTTTGTCACTTTCAAGGGTTTCAAGACTTTGTTTCTGACTGAATACCTTGGGATGGTCATTTAGGCTATATGTATACAATATTCTCAAAGCGTTACACTATCTTTTGTCAAGTAACTCTTGTTTATGTGCAACATTTTTCTTTCTTGCCAAAGGAAGCTATATTTTTTAATTCAGTATAATTATGGAAACTTTGTATATCATTCCAGGAAGCCCTACAGTACGTCAAATCAGGGACACCAGTGGACCATCTCATCGTGCCGAGCACTTCTATGATCCTTAACTTGAGTTGCAAGATGTCGAGAGCCAGCGAAAAGATCTTCGGTTGTGCCGAATACGACCAAAACCGCCCATGGATCGTAACAGCTCATTTTGGTACCGGAAAAGCCCTGAGGATGGCGCTGCAAGAAGAAAACCTACTTCCCATAGGTGGCGTAGCTGTGCCTCTCAAATATACTGGCAAAGATGACACCTACATCCCAGAGCCAGTGACACAGGTATAACGAAACTTCGATAGAATATATACTCATGTACAAGAAGTTTTAAAAAAATGTATATTTGTAGTTTTGTTTCATACTTACAAATATATACTCCAATTCTGTTGTGTGACGTCCAAAGCCAATCGCTTTCAATGTTACCCCTGTATAGTATCCATTTCACCATAAACATAGCCTACTGTAGGTACATTATCTTCATAAGAGTGGCAAAAGATACAATTATTTTACCATTTCCTTTCTCAGCTCATTTTAGCAAACAGTATTGAATATAAGAAAAGTTAATTATGTGCAGCGAAGCTCGCACATGTTGTGGTGAGCTGTGGGGGTGAGAAGTGATGTCCAACTTTTTGGTGCTTTGACGGATGAATTCACTTCGCACAGACGTCCATTACTTTTAAAAATGTGCAATATATAACCAGAATGGCGATATCTCACAGGAGTTCTCTTCCCAAGGTCTGTAAATATCAATCAACTAAGTTATTCCACTTAATTCGTCACGTCGATTGATCATTCTTGCTTCTGGCCGCCATGTTAGGGCGTTTTCCATCGGGTGATACTTGAGCGTCCGCCGTGTTTTCTGTGCTTGGCGTTTTCGATTTAGGTTGAGAGGGTGCACTCGAGTGCACCGTGTGTCCTCCGTTCAGTGCCAATCATAAATGATTATTTAATGAAATTGAAGCAACTTGTGTATATTGCTGATGCTTCCCGAAACACTTTGTGGCTTTGCTGCACATTGCACTCCATGGGTGCCTTTCTAGTTTGAAAATCTATTATCATGCTATCTGATATTGCTACTGCCAAAAAAAGAATCTTTCAATTTCTCTGGCAGAGACATTTTTGTGCAGTTGGAATTGTTAATATATCAACAACAATAGCAATCATGTCAAAATATTTACTCCTTTACCCATTTATTTTTTTGTTGATTCCCCACAATTAACACTCTGGCTTTGGTTAACCATTTGGCTTTCTTCCTTGCTATGTGACACATATACACCCTATTAAAATTCTCTTTGTAAAATTTTTCGATTTCCAGGAATTTTTAAGTGCTTTAACAAGTGTCCGGGTAAGGGTTTAATAAATTCTGACAATGCTAAAATTATTAAAGATATAGCTGAAGTATAGAACTCACAATATCTCACTAATACCGATCTTTCTGTAATATTTATTAAAGTATTCATAGTGCATCTTGCCTGTCAAACATTTATATGAAGATCTTCAATATTCCAAATTATTTAATCCAACTATAGTCTATCATCTC
Organism: Platynereis dumerilii; assembly: GCA_026936325.1. Taxonomy (NCBI): domain Eukaryota; kingdom Metazoa; phylum Annelida; class Polychaeta; order Phyllodocida; family Nereididae; genus Platynereis; species Platynereis dumerilii. The sequence continues at coordinate 45,485,455 of JAPTHN010000004.1, read as the reverse complement.
AAAATAGATCTGTATAAAAATTATTAAAGTATAATGCATTAGCATGATTTGCACGGCCTCATCAGATACCCATTTACGCATTCTTCTCCATTTCCTGCAATGTATAGCGTCCGAAACTTTTCTGTATGTTTTGCACATCTTGACTGTGTGAACACTGAACAGCGCTGCCGCTTCTACTGTGCTGTACATATTGCTTATGGCCTATCTGCAGAATGTGTCGCTTAACTCTTGCTTTTTCATCATAACAGTCTTGTCCGTGAAGATGTATGTGTATTTAGTAGCACTTACATGAAAACAGCATCACTCTGTATGTGTTACGTTGTGTGCATACGCAGAGCAAATTGTGTGTGGAATAGTTCCAAGGATTCTTCACCTGTTATGTTCAACAGTTCAAGATATATTCAGTCTTCGAATTAAAAAGTTTCAGAGTTTGACAAGAACGTTTGACCCTCAACACTTGAATTTTGTATGCGCATTATCTTTATCTCATGCATACATGTAATTTTTTCTCAGCTCAACTTTTTGCTTTACTCCATTTTGAATTTGGCATATTATTCTGCTGATTCAAGAACATTATATGAAGTCAAATAGCATGCTCACTGTCAACAGAACATTATTTCTGTCATACTTATGAAACTCTTCACAGCAGAAAATATTTGATTGTACGTTTTACACATTACTACAGATAAAGACCTACGTTGTTCTGCCTTATTTTTATAGCTGTTTGAAGATTTCTAACAATTAACTAGATTTTACACTTTTGTCCAACATGGAAGGCAGCTTTATGTCATGAACTGTATGTGTGTGCCAAAAACTTGCCTTAGGAGGTTGCACTGTTCATACCTTCCTACCCTCTGATATGTATCAGATTTTGGCTTTCAGTGGGTACTAGGTACACATTCTTGTGTCTTTGTCCAAAGCTATATGAGCTTTTGAAACCTGCCGACGACTTCAGTTGAAAAATACTGTGTGCATTATAAGCATTATAAATATTTATTTTTATTTATTTATCATTTACAGGTGGAGGATGCAGACGCCCACCATGGCACAGTCTTCACCTACTTACCAATGCCAATCCACAGCGGTCTGCCTGTCCACATCAACGGCTCTTTCGCCGTGACCTCAAACCGACGCCACCTCTGCGAAAGAAACGAGGATGACAAGTTTGACCTTCGGGCAATCTGGAACGAAGCGCTGTTGAACGACAGCGTCTGCCGAGCATACTTGATCATGCTGCAAGATCTGAGCACATTCTTAGAGCCAAAGTCGTACATCACACTGTGGCCTGATGCGAGATATGTCCAGTCAAACGTGAATGAACTGTTCGTTAACTTCTTCAAGACCCTATCGACAGAAGATACGAGCTTTGCATTGTACTCAGATGGACAGAGATGGGGTAGGTTTAAGACCAATGTATTATCATCACATTTTCCAAATTTGTTGAGGGTTATATAAATTTGATTATGAGTATGGCCTAATTTCAACAAACAGGAGAAGATTGGCCTTCAACTCATCAAAATCAGTGTGTGTTAAGATGAGCTACAATAAAAAATATTGTACTTTATATTAAATAACATGATAGTAATGTTCTTGATAAATTCTCAGATAAAGTGGAGACAGTCTGTCAAGCAATTTTACGAACAGAATTAGCTGTAGAACTCTGCTAAAAAATCAGCTGATTACTAACTAAGGGAGGGTTTCTTTCCATGTACTGATACAGCAATTCTGATATGCTTAAATCGAAAGTAATTTCTTCAAACTAAGTTGAAACAATTTGTACGTATACAGTCCTAAAATTTGAAGATTTAAACGCTGTAGGTGAATACCTTTCAGAGCTCATCCAACCCCTTGTTCAGTTCTTGTGTATGAAACCCTAACAATAATTATGTTAAAGAATAAGACTTTTTAAGACATTCTGTATCTCTTTCTTCCCTTCCAGGCCGCTTGACTGATGCAGTATTCCTCACCCCGGAACTCAGGACCTCCTCAGTGGGTGACATCATCATGAAGATCTTCAGCACCCACATGTGCGAGTCAAACAGGATCTTAGTGGACCTTCCAGTGAACATCAAGAGGTCCTTCCAAGCTGCCAAGTGTGACAAGGCCCTTGACGAGAGGTCCTACGACCTTGCAAGATTCTTGGAGGTAAGTTTGAGCATTATTGAGTCTTTTCGGAAGGTCTGTAGTTGTGACGAACAAAATGTGACCATTGTTTTGTGTAAGACTGTATATTGTGGATATTTCAAGTTCAAAGCAATGTTAATATTATAGAAATTTCAGCTTTCATGTTAGTCTTGAATTTTTACTTGACTGCTTCATGTTCTTAGAACATTGAATTGTTGTTGTAAATTTGTAGAAGTTGTGCATTACTAACCAAGTCAAAATACGAAGAAACTGTGATTGGCCTTGCCCGGACAAATTAAATCAATTGAGAATATTGTAATATAACACAAAGAAATCTCTTCACATTCTGAAACATTTTTGTCTGCAGCAGTTATTTTGGAAGAGATAAAAGAATTAGAAATGCATTACTACCTTCATATCTGAGAGGCTAATGTCAAAACAAAGATTGATTGCTAGAATTTGCTTTATCAATCAGTTGCTTGAAATGTCCACATATCACATGACAAATATGCACCACACATTGCTTTACGATGAGCTTTTTGCTTTTTGATGCGCTTTGTAAAAGTTGCGCGAGTGCTAAAAATTGTGCAAACGCTATTGAAAATTGTCGCAATTGTTTGTTAAACATGTTAAATTTCAAGATCCATGCTTTAGAAATATATAAATCATAATAAAATTGCATATGTGATTGCTATATCTACTGAATTACAGTTGTGTAGCAGTATAAAATGGAAAAACCCCGGCAGGTTTTGGGTAAGCCATAAGGACTCGTATGTGTTACGATCCTCCAGTTGTTTGTCTATGGTTAAGTGATGTCTCTGTTGAAGAAATGGGGGACTATTGGCCACTGAGAGGTTTGCGATCAAGTCAATTTGCAAGTAATATTCCCCAGTTCTGTGTAGAATTTTCGATTCCATACTTCAACTTTATTTCTCTCTGAAATTATCTTAATTTAGTGAAATTGGAATGAGACGTCCCTGTCCAGGTATTTTTACTATAGTGGCCGTCTCTTTCAATTTAGAGGAACTTTTATTAAGCAGAACCCCACTGGTACTTTGGGTCAATTAGTGATTAGGGTTGAGTATCATATCAAGTAAAGACCACAAAGTACAGATCTTAAAGAGAATCTAATAGTTGAATGGCTTATGGATACCCACTTAAATTAAAGTACCAATGACAGACAAGTGAGTGTCACAAAAGCCTAAATTAGACAACTCTCGAAATAAAAGCTGCCACTGAAATGTACGGGTATTACCCTCCATATATGATCCTGCTCAATAAAGACCCCTCTATCATAAATGACCCTCTTTGAATACCAGACACCAAATTAATATGACTACCCTTAAATGAACCAAACTTTAAGTATATCTTGAAACTCCCCCTTTAATAGAAGATTCTCCATGTAGTAGAAGATCTTGAGCCCCCCCCCCCCTTTTAATAGAAGAACCTTGATAATTCTTCTCAAATTTGATATCAGAAATCTCAATTTTGATGATGTCACATATTAATTTGTGTGGGTTAAATAGATTTTCCATACATAATTATATTGATATAAATGACATCAGAATCTGACTTGATCGCTGTGACACCTATTGGTCGAATAGTCCCTCATTATTGTCAAATGTGGATCGTTCTGTTAGTTGATCAACTTTGGTGTAGCGCCAATCTATTTTGGGTGTTAAAGGTGAACTCTACGATTGCTTAGAAACTTGAGAAATCTTCTGAATCGAAACACTTCCAAATCTCATATGGTCTGTAGTTGTTATTCATAGAAATGACTTTTCACCAAATTTAGGAGATAAATAGTGAATAATTAGACATTACATCTTTGCATGTTAAAATCAATTTTATATAATTATTAGGCTCCATAGAGTTAAGGTACTTTTTCAATGCCTTTGTATTCTCCAAGTAGTAGGACAAGAAATTGAGAGTTTTGATGAATCGAGGCATTGAAAAGTACCAATGAAAAACTAAAGGATGATTTTATGAATATAGAGTCTTTGATTTTTGATAAATGTGCTAAGTTAATCAAATTGTACATCGATATAAAGAGCATGAGTTCCATTCTGTAGTTTTTTACCTAAACTTCACTGGCTATACATTATATTGTGGGAACTTTGATAAGTATGTTGCACAAATAATAGTTTCTTTTCAAGTAGAGGAAGAGGTAGTTTTCAATTTTCACTTCTTTTAGCAGAGAAGATTGTTGCACAATGGAACAAACTAGTAAATATGATTATTATGTAGAGATACATATATGTGTGTTTGATATTATTAAAGATTTTAATTGGTAGTTTTTATGAATCTCAATGTTTGTTAGTCTAGTTCTGGAGTAAGAATATGTATCGTAATATGCCTCATGTAATTTTTAACACATGAAAACAACTTTTTTTTGTCAAAAACGTTACAGAAAATAACTGGATTGCCTAGTCTTTGAAAGAACACTTTATCACATAAAATTTCCTGATTATAACAGTGGATAATTATATTTCACTAATTATCAACTCAAACTTTTTGAGTACAGATTGGCAATTTTTAAAATAATTTAACTGTCTCTTTTTGCAAAACACAAAATATGTATTCTTGTGTTTTGATAAATAATCTTTACCAATTGACCATTTTGTTTCCATTTATGGTTTAATCATTCTGTATGCTAATATTGATATAATGGTATTTTGTCATATTAATTTCCCATATATATATATATAAATATTTAAAACATAAGTTTCGTTAAAATGTCTTTGAATCAAAATAATTTTCTGTTGATTTTGATATTCGAAGAGGACCGATTGTTCCGAGTATGGAATTTAGATTGATACGAGTAAAAAATAAATATATCATATAATGTAATGAAATAATATCATCTAGTTAAAGATCTTTGGCAGGTACCAGTAAATTAACAGATAATTAGCTTACAAGTGATGTCCAAAAAATATTATTTTGTTGCCTTATTTTAAGGTAAATAATGTATTATAAAGTATTGTTAAAAATAAAAAGTTTGGAGGATAAAATGTGTTTGTCTGCTGTTGCCAGACTTGAAACAGAAAAACAGAATAGCCTTTGTACTTTTTATATTTTGTAATTTATTTATGTAATTTATTTTCTGTGTCTGAACTTTTTTTTTGCTGAAATTCTTTCACAAATAGTGTAATTTGTTATTGACAGAAAAAGAGAGTCCTGCTTCTAATTTTTAGGCAATTTTCTTCTTTTTAAAATATTTTTTTCTTGACTTTAAAAGAGCATACATTGATGATATGGTTTAGTGAATTTGATACAATTTCAAATGGATTCTTGAATATATTAGGTCAGGAATAGATGCACAGATAGGTAGATAGATTGATAGAAAGATGCTAGATAGATGGCTAGTTTGTTGCATATATATTATGGATATATTATGGATATATTATGGATATATTATGGATATATTATGGATAGATTATGGATAGATAGATGTGTAGATAGATGTGTAGAGATTATATGTTTACATACATACAATATAGATACATGGAAAGGTACATGTAGATCAGTGTTTGATAGATAGATAAAATATTTTCTGTGATTTTCGATACATTTCAAGCTTTAAATTTCAAGGGTTCAACACAAGTTAATAAATTCATGCTCCCTAACTTCCTATGTTTCCTTAAAATATGCCCCACTTCATTATGAAGTCAAGTCAGGTTTCACGAGCCCTAAACAAGTCAACATGGACATGGTTGAAAAGCATACACAACTCAAGTCACTTCTAACAAGGTCTATTAAGGACATTGTAAAATTTAAGTAAATAAATCTATTAATCAGATTTTAGATGTGGAGTTAATACTGCAGCTACACATGCAAATCAGGGAAATCGGTGAAATCAGTGACATCATTTCAAGGTCTAACTTCTTGAGCAAATGTTAGTCTTCAATCTTTATAATAGGACCATTGTTAGATACAATGAAATCATAGACCACTGTGGTTGTAGTGTTTACTGTGAGCAATAGTTGAATAGTGGAGGTTTGAAATGATGATACCTCAGATTTTTTTCACATCCTATTTGGTTTTTACGGAATTCCTTAATGGTGACTTACTGCAAAAGGAACTGGAAATGGAATTGTTCTTTTATTCAGTCACCGACAGAGTCAGTAGTCAGTGAAGGTAGTCACTGAAAGGACTTATTCAAACAAGGATGTACCAGTAGTTATTGGAAGTGGTCCCAGGATGAAATACTGGATGCGCACTAATATATTTATGATTATAAATGGGAGGTTGTGTCAGTAAAGAGGTAAGATGGAAAAGTTTTTTTGTAATTATTAATTTTTATGTCAGATTGATGGATTTTTGTATCGTATCTGAAATTTTGTTGTCATTGAATATTAAGGAACTACATTTAACTTTATGCGTAGATGTGAAAATCACTGAAAAAAGTGAATCTCCCAGAAATTAATGAAAATTAGATATTTTTTAAGAAAATTAATTGAACCTGTTCCAATTTTTTTGGCAGAATCTAATATTTGAGTGAGCTGTTCAAATTCCTTACCTCTCACCAAGGCCATACTTTGTTATGTACACATCAATATTTGAGATCAAGTAACAAGTGACTCAGAATCTATATTACAAACTCCAAACATTGACACATTTGTCAAATATATTATATTCAAATCAAATAACTCTCCACAAAATTGATCCAAAATCAAATTTCCACATTTCTTCTCTAGCCATAAGGCTATGGTCTGACAAAGCCATTGTTATTCGAGAGCTCTGTAGCAGTCACTCACAGTGTGTAGATAGATTACTTGGTGGCTAAATATCACACTGTGTACTGTAAACTGTAGCTGTGTATAAAGGTCTATGAAGTGAGAGTTGCCATCTGTATGGAAAATGACAGTATAGTCACATTTGAAGTGGATTTTTGTCCAATTAACTTTGAGTAATGATAAATATGTCTATAAAAAGTATATAAATGGATCAGTGATGAATTTTTATCTGGAAATAGTTGATATATGAAAACAATTACCCAATTGAACTAGTGTAAATGACAGCATGGTTTCAAAAGTGTTGTCTGGAGACCCCTGGCCTCCATGGAGGACTCCCATTTAACATATTTAGCCCCCAGCTAAATAGTGCATTATGCTGATTACAAACTGGACTGTATGAAACATATATTGTACAGAAGTTCTGTACCACATGTGTATGGTTGTATTTAGAGAGCAAAAGTTGCATTCAAAGCTTAAAAAGTTGTTGTATTTGCAATTGAAACATTGTCTAGGGCCTTTAGCACTGTGGTAGAGGGCTTTGCTACAAAATTGTAAGACCCGGGTTCAATTCCCAACCTGAGCAAAAAAAGTTTCTTCCTGTGTAACAAGTGCACCTCAATGATTACTGATTAGGGTCCCTGACTGGCTGCTATTAAAAGTCTAGTGTAAAAGTACTGGATGTAATGCCTCTCAAAATGAATGTTTATGGCCATTGAGTATGTCATCAGGTTAATATGGTATTTGACTTCTATTTTAGATTGATTAGTATCTTGTCAAATCAAGTCAGACTCTCTTTACCAAGTTAATATGGTACTTTGAATTGCATAACATATCTTTCCCACTACTCCTCTCTTTCTTTCTCTCTCCCACTTTGTGTACTGCAGTCACTGTTGAGCTGACATTTTGGCCAGCCAATATATTTAGCTGCCTGCAGGTATACATACAACACAGTAGTTGTGTAGAAGCACAGAGCATTAACACATGGGCAATGCCCCTTACTGCATTGAAAAGGGGGTGTTGATTGATCATCACATATGTATAGGGATGTTTAAAATAATCATGAATTATTGAAGTCACGTCAAAGGAATTTTATAAGAGATACGAGGGATAAAAGGAATTGTCTGATATTTGTTACATTCCTTCGGATATGTTTGTAAATTTTGGATATTAATGTGTGTTGAGTTGCATTCCAAGATATTTGAGGAAATTTTTTGTGAAAAGAAGGTTGTAGAAGCATTTGATGAATGAAATTTCTTGTGGAATACCAGTCAGATATATATCGCAGGATTTACCAGTAGATATTGGATTTAAAACTTTAAAGGGTGAGTTCTCTAAATTTCTAGATGTAAAATGCTTGTTTTTATTTGGTAATGCAGTGGCATACAGCTATATTATTTGGTAGTTTTTCATTCATCATCAAGCAAGAAGTTTATTAACCACATTGACAATGTGCTAATGACTGCAATGTATAAAGCATACACCTTGCCAAAAAAGAAAAATGGTTGTTTTGGCCTGGTGTGATGATTTTAATTCAATTTGATAATTTGGAATATGTCCACATTATGTATTCATATGATATTTTGATACTTCAATTAAGAATGCTAACATGACTGAGTCTACATATCTATATATCTATTTCTACAATTTGGATGAATGAAAATATCTTATATTAACAGTTAATTTCTTAAAAATACTCTGCAATTTGCTAATTAAGCAATATTACCACTACTGGAGCTTGATACATTGAAGAACCTCATGAAATGTGTTTAGCGTCATCTGAACCCCTCTTTGCCCTATGCCATGGGTTAGATATATAGTTACCCTTTTCATTCATCCATATGATTCCACAATATGTATACCAGAAATACCCATCTATTACACATGGGCTACTTCTGTTGCCCTATCCCCTATGGCCTAATATCATGTAATAGCCATAGGGTAAAGATATACATTACAGAGATACTGATATGTAGGGATAGGTTCTCCAGTGGGTGTTTTTGTTTTATTGAGGAGTTTTGTGTCTATACAAAGAGAATTGACTTCAGATTTTGGGGTTTCATTCAAGTTTGAAAAATGTGAATGGTCTGTTGTTTCCTTGTCTTAGAGAAACTTCATCACTGATTGGTTGATATGATTGTTCTGTAAATAATCATTCATAGTTATCTGAGTGAATAGAAAACGTTCTTGTACACAGAAAACATTCTTGGAAGTTGCAGAAAGGTATTCCACTGTAGTTGCTGACCCTTACCAACTTACCGGTTACTATTTTAGACTGATTGTTTTTGATAGTGATTGAACACTACATGTGTTCAGAATATCTTATCTGTGGGGCTGGTATACAGGTTTGCTCAGTCAGTGTCAGTCTTCGCATAGTTACATTGTGAATTTGGAGCAAGTGAGATATTTCACGTTACTGGGACGAAGGCCCGACATCGGTTACATTTGTTTTGTTAAAGATGTTGTGAACTCCAAGGTTCCTCCCATTTTTCATCTAACTCAAGACTGCCAAGAACTTGGCTTTGAGGGCTGCAATCCATCTATAGAACAAGAACATGCCCTGTTTATGGTTTTGATAGCAATGACAACACTGTCCAGTTTGAACCTGAGTATAGTGGGCATTCACCCTTACACTTGATACACTGGGATACACAAGACTTTACAGATATCTGAAGTATCCATGTTGTTGACCCCTCCTTACTTAGTTCACACCCTACCCCCTCTTTTACCCCACCTTTCCCTCCCTTACCTTGCCCCCACCCCATACCTACCTAGACTGTTACCTGCTGTGAAAAGCTGCAACTTCTGTTAGACCCTACATCATATTTCAGTCTTGGCTTGTTGGCTATGTCTTGAACCCTCCATCATGCCTAGACTTCTATGTCTGGAGTAGACATAGGTGAGGTGTTTTTGACCTATAACTTTTTCAAAGACTAAAACACTTGCCTGCAGTAGCCTACCACTCTATTTCTTGTCTGTTGTTTTCTTCATTGTGTACAAATCAGAAGAGCAGGAAGTGGGGACTTACTAAATTCACTCAGCAAGTTTACTCCAGCTGCATATAGTAGCAGTGATGAAGAATTGAAACTTCCGCTTGATTAGATTCAGCTTCATCATAACATTTGCCTTCAGCTGATTATGTAAGATATACACACTGACAAAGATGAACCATCTGATCTTATGAAGATATTTTATTAAATTTTGATCTTGGGGAAGATCTTAGAGAGTGGCTTCTCTCTTGCCAGTTTTATCAAAGTTTTAACTCAGGACTCTCACTTCAGCATAGTAGATTCTCTGGGTGACTTGTCTGGGCTTCTAACCCTAAATACTTAGGAAATGAGCTAATTGTGCTTAGAAATTGGAATATATTATTTGTAACTGGGTAGTATAGCTTTGATGCCAGGAGTTTCAGTTTTTCACTAATTTAAATGTTGGGTCTTTTACTGACCAGCAGAGCAATTTATTCCATGTATTTTACTGCCATCCTTTATGAAATGTTAGGTCTATTGCAAGCAAAATACATTTCCTCAAGAAGCATATAGTTTTACTTTCAAATTTTTTGCACCTGCAATGGTATAGTGTGCATAGGAGCTCACAGCATCTTTTAAAAAATATTTTGTTTTCAAACTTTGTAAAACTCCAAAAATACTGAACTCCTACTATGAGCCACATAAAGGTGACAGTTATGGCTGTTTAGTGAGTGAAATATGATACCACCAACAATCTATCATTCCCTAACATATCATCAATGAATAATAACATTCCTTGGAGTTCACACACCTTTGAAATCTGTACATGTTCTATATTTTACTTATGTTGTTGTGCATATTAGTTGGTTTGATGGTAACATACATTTCAAGAGAATATTTCTAAAGATATATGTTATGCAAACTTATGCCGCATTAGTATTGCATTTTTTACAACTTTTTTGAGGTGTTTTTATATGATTTTTATTGGCACCAATTTTTCGCACTTAGTGCATATGCTTTGTGAAAGTCTACAGAACTTTAGAACCAGACAGAAAAATGACCAGGTGTAAAATAGTGCCATGTTCTTACTGAGGCAGTCATATATCACCAGTATATTAATTTTGACATCACAATAATATGTTGATGCAACAGATTCAGCCATGTTTTAATCCATATTCAAAAGCTCATCTGACACTTATACCTCCCGGGTGGGACAATATAAGTTTCCCAAGCATAGAATCAAGCTCTTGCAAAAATCTGGAATCAAAAGAAAAAATATTTACATTAATTGACAAATGTCTGAGAAATTAGTGGCGCTTGAGTGACTTTCCTTTGAGAAACAGGCCCATTCTACAAAAATATTTCACAAAAACTATTTAAAAGCTAGTTAAATTCCACCAAATTTTACTGTGACTCCCAGTAAACCTTTGTAATACGTGTGTGTATGTGTCAATTCACTTTAAACTCTCAGTTGACTCGATCCCTGTTGAAATAGTATAATAGTCTTTTCAATGTTATTGTACGCTTTTGGTAGCAATTTATGTTGACAGCTCAGAGAGGAATTTTGATTCTATAGATATTCAAGAGTGAAGTGACTTAAGATTGATGTTAGTTTAAGAATTAAAGGTATGTGAATTGTGAAATCGTATAGGTTGAATGAATATGCTAGCTTCAACAAGTTGAAGGGGAAATTGGGATTTTGTAAGGTAGGTGGGTCTAAGTGTGTGGGGAGGAAGGAAGGAAGAAATTAAAGAAAAAATGGTGGAAAGGAAGAAAGGAAGGAAGGAAGATGGAAGGATGGAAGAAAGGAATGAAAGAACAAACTACTGAATAAATATGAATGAATAAACAAGCAAGTTAATTGACGCGGGAACAAAGAAATGAAGAAAGAGAGGAAGAAAGGATGAAAGTGAGAAATGAAGGAAAGAAAGGAAAAATGAGGAAGAAAGGATATGTTGATAGATAGTTTGGTTGACTGATTGATTGATTGATTTTGCGTTGATATTTTGAGAGTAATAAGGGACCTGTATATCAGATAATTTTATAGATCAATGTAAACTTTTCTATTGTAATTCCCTTAATGTTTTTTCAAATGTTCCTGAATATATAAAAAATGAAGCATAAAAATGTCCGCAATCTATTTAACCTTCCCATAGCTTTATTTGAAGTTATTTCCTATGCCTTAAGTAATGTGGACAATTTTGACAATATGTGGAATAATTCCTTTATCATCCTACTAAATATCTCTTAATGTCGAACTCTGCTCTCATGTCGAAATCAAAATTGGTCCATTACACTATAGAAGGATTATAATGCACCAGTATTGGCTGGAATCCACAAAATACCTTTATAAATAGACCCATTATTCTGGGGCTGAGGAATTGTGAACATAGCTGAATATTGTAACACTAAGTAATTTGCCCCATGGGGCTGGACGTGCTTTTTATGTTAATAGGAGGTCCCAGCCAAAATGACTTGTATACACTGGAATATGAGTGTATGTATATATGACTGTATGTTATGTCCCATACAATTGTTATGTCCCATACAATTGATATGAGTTGTATGTTTTGTTTGCTATGTTTCGATAGAGATGTCAGCGATGGTTATTTGATATATTGGGTTGGCCATGGTAGTTGACAAGCGTTCTGTTAAATTAGGATATTTTTCTGAAGTTTGATGAATGAAGTCATTATAAAGTTTAAAGTTATATTCAAAGTTTGAAATTAATTAAGTGAACAATTTATTGTAATAGAGAATCTTGACTAATGCAGACCTGTATCTATGATAAAACGCAGCTGTCGCAGCTCATCCATGTGACTCAAAACTTCTTGGTTGAACAGCCACATCATACCTGTATTCCGGAAAATAAATAATTTATGGTGCAAAAACTAATTCAAAGAACTAGTGTCAAGAATGGTTACAGGGCAACACCGCCTCCTATATCGTGAACATAATCGCTATTTCATAAAAGTAAATTTACCCAAAAAAGGTGGAATTGACTATTTGGTATTGAAATAATGAATCTTCAAGATTATCAATAAAAAAATTAACCATTCCAATTCCAAATTCGGATTTTATCAATTTTTAGGATCACATATGCATAGAGGTGATCTGAACACAATACATTTCAAAATTTAATAGAATTTAAATGTATACATTTACTTCTAATCAATTAGGTTGATAACCAGCTTAAAATTCCACAATTTTGACGTAGACTGTACATCTGACTACACCTGTGAAATTTGAATGGGTAATGATTGGTTAAAGCTTATTTAATAGCACACATGCCATATGATGTATGTTATAGACTATATAGTAGTGTTGATAGTTTTGAAATATTTCATTTGAATGAGTTAAGAGCTGTTGAAATGTATGAAAGAGCTTTTGTTTTAGTTCACTAGACAGATGTTTGTATGCATGGATGGATATTTGCATAAAGACAAGTGGATTGTATCTTTGTACTATATTATGCATATTTTGTATATATATATTTTATACTTGAATAAGGATATTTTTGTAATTATTACTTGGACTTAGTTTTAGAATGTTTAAATTAGAAATGAAAGTTACTGAAGTTAGTTGGATGTGAATGGATGGATATTGCTTTTGTACAAATGGATTTACTATTGTAATATTGGATATACATAGTACTTTTGTGCTCATACGATATAATATATTTATAATAATATATATAGCTTGGACATAATTACAAGTTGTTAAATTCAATTCTCGATTTCAACTCCACCTGCACAGTTAGCATAAAAATGCCTGAGACGAAGAAATATTTGGCTATTTATTACTCCATATAGATAGAATACCACGTTACTGGTATATAAAGTCACCAATTTGTTATTTTTACAACTTCACTGTATTCCAACAGAGTCACTTACGCGTTAGTTGGCTTGTTTTATAAACACTGTACTCTGTGCCTTGGTACATGCAATTGAATTAGGCATATTCATTTACCAAATATTTTGTTACTGGACTATGCATTGATTAGGATACTGCATGTCCTTTACAAATTTCATTTGAAAACATGAAATTAATTATGAACTGATAATATCAATATCTTGCCATAACCTTGGAATAGTGAATAATTTCATGTGTCATGGCTTATGATTAAATGAATATGAGGATTAATTTGGTATGTTTATGAATCAGAATTTAGATGTTTAGAGGAACTTGTTATTTGTGCACCAAAGGGTTGAAATTATTAACCACTATGGCTGATGAGGAGGCCACAGCTTCAGAGGTAGCGTATATTGTATTTCATGAAAATAATATTTTTATTTTATTTTCTTGTACATTGTATTTGGGTATAATGCTTGTATTGCAATTTATGATATTCTTTCTGTGAAATATTTAGCTTTCCATGATTGACAGCTATTAGTTAACTTATTTTAGTAGCTGAAAAATTTGGACTTAGTTCTAATAGAAAAACTAGCTCAGATGCACTTCAGTATTTAGGCAGAATTGTTGTATTGCAATTTGTGTGGTATTATTTTCTTCCTGCGATTTTGTTGAAAAAAAAAAATCCAATTCATGGTAGATAATGGTCACATTTTAATTGCTAAAAAGATTGAGACCTGACAGAATCCCATATTGCTCAGATGCTCTCCAGTATAAAAACATATATCTTATCAGTTTCTATGTATTATCTACATTGTGCATACTTATGTTTATAACTTTTGTTAACTCTACACATCTCATTGATGTTAAAATGTGTACCTGTATGGCCTTGGAAAAAAGGCTTTCCCAAAAACCATCAGTTGGAGATAGGTATGCCAGTAAATCAACTTCACTCATCAGCAACTTAACTGTGATGAAGCATATTTCTATCAAATTTTGTAGAACTACTTCCGGAGGTATTCACGAGTGCAGTCGTAACTGAAGTGTTTATTACTGGGCAAAATGATGAAAATGAGTGAAGCCAAATACTTCATTTCAGAAATAAACCTGTGCAGAAGCTATAACTAAGATTAGGTCATTGGCAGTATTAGGATAATTTAGAACTCTAGCGCCAGGTTGAACCTCGCCTGGTTACCATGGTCACCGTCTGTCCTATTAAGCTTCCTCAGTGCAGAAATACAGGATGTGAAGCCCTGATGCTGCCCCATCACCCGCTCTTCATGATTTAGGAACATGTTTAATTTATTCCATTAACTTAGGCTAATTTGCGCTGGACTTCTATGAGTGTTACTCATGACAACAGAAGCCGCTTATGAACCAAAAAGGCAGACTAATACTTTTTACCTAAAAATGAGCATTTCGGAATCCTATTTCATTGGAATATGATCGAACAATGAGAAAATTGTCTGAAATCCCACTAAATAAGTACTAAAGTGATGCAAGTCATGTGTATATGTAATTTATACCCATTTTTGCACCCCTTCCCCTCCCCCATTTATCACATACTTATACATTTTTCCAATTTACCCTATTTCTCTATTTGCTGTTCATGATATCACCACAAAAAACACCGTTTACACTAATTTACCCCAATTTTGATGACGTCATAGAAAAATGAGCACACAAAGAACAGTGTTATGTTGTAGGAGGGAGATTTTTGTACGTTTGCCAACTGGTAGTGTTTTTGCTTTTCCGCTGTTTTGCTTAAATCAAACATACACCGGCTTGCAAGCACAATAGCAAGGAGGCAGGGAGAGGAGGATTGAATCTTTCGATATATAAGTTTTGCGGATAAGTGGATAGACCTGTACTGAGGATATACTGGGGAATATATATATACCAGTCGTTTCGTTATCTCTTTGGATGTTTTATACTTTTTTTCTTCAATTTAATTGGTGAGTTGTCTAGTATTATTATTCACCAATGGCTTTGATTCAAATTTGTTGTGTTGATGGCTGATGGATAGATTGGCAAGAAAATGATTTGGGAGGTAGATGATTTGGTAAGCAAATGATTTGGGATGTAGATAGTCCAATGATCTACATTTTATGGCTTCTGGAATAACTTTTAGGGATATTTTTGCACGTCATGACCAACAGGACAAGGTACTTTAAAAAAAGTTTGTATCCAGATTTTATTTTTATATTCCACATTATGATATTATTATCCAGACTCCCATTGTCATTGTAGTATTATTATACACTGTATATTATGTCACATACTTTAGAGATTTGGATTAAAACATAACAGATATATATTTAGAGTCCAGTGCATTTATAATCAATATTTTGACTATAAACTTTCTATTCTGAATATTTTGATGTGAGCTTCCCTGGATGGCTAGCAATTCATTAGATGTTATTGTAATACAGCATCCCTTCTATAGTGGAGCATTCCATATACATGTATAGAAATGCAAATGGTAGCATTCAATTTGTGAATTTGCATTATTGAAAATAATAATTTAAAAAATAGGGATTATCTTGTAATGTATATTTCCTTAGAAACTTCGAGAATACCATCAAGTGATATGCCTAAATTTAAAAATGAATTCTGCTTTGTGGGACCAAATAAACTTTGTGGCATTGTAGAAAAACTTTCTGGTTCGAACTCTCTTGAAATTTGACTTAGCGTATTTTATTTGTAAGATTAACTTCATGGCTCTCTTTCTTGAAATTGGCAATATTTTCTTTATAAACTATCGTCTCACTGACTAATAAGTGACTATATCGTGAAACTTTGTGGCACTTCCAGCCCTTTATTGCACGTCATAATAAACTTGTTGACACTTTATAAACCCCTGTGGCACTTCATTATTTAACTTGGTGGCTCACTGTCAGTTTGTTGATGTGCTGACAGTTGGAGCATCATATTTCAGCAATGAGTCAGAGAGCAATTATTTATACCTACCTTCCAGAGTCACATCCTAATATTTATGCTGAATTTACACAACACCCTCACCCTGAATTAATGGATACATCTTGACATAAAGATCTTCTTTTGTTGAATTGGGTTTGGGGAAATGTTGAGTGGCAGCACAATGGGCTGCTAACCTCTGAGACGTGGGTGCAATTCCCGGCCCGGGCAACCCGTAACACACAAGTACACCTTATTTCATTATCATTAGTCACTTGCTGTCCTATTAAACCTTTAATATTAAGGTAAAAATACAGGATGTAAAGCTGTATGACCAACTAGTTACAATTGTCTATCAGAATTTCTGAAAGTGAATATTGAGAAAAATTTATAGTTTGCATTAGAATCTTTCTATCCAGATGGTCACAATTATCTATTCGACAAGTTGCTGGTTGCTGCCCGAACAACAGTTACTGTTAGATGTATTTTTCCCATTTAATGTTACAACCAATTGAATAGTATCCCCACTTATCACTGACTACACTAAACTGCTCTTACCCACAGCTGTGGAATTTCTGACAATCTTAATAAGCAACTTTACAAAGTGGAACTTAACAGAAAATGTAATACAGATTAGTATTTTATGATTGTCTAACATCACCCAAAGCGAGAGTTCTTTTTTCCCCCGACTTAAAAAGCAACAAAATACTTTACTGTGGTATTTCCTCTATTAATTGCCCACAGGGCCTTTCTTAAATAAAACCTGGTTTATAAGAACGGTAAAGGATAGGCCTATATTTTATATTATATCCAATGATAAAATAAAGTTCTTATTTCTTTACTATTTCAGATTAATTAAAATGTTTTTACCTGACATAAGTACAAGTATACATTGCAGGCTGACTTTTTGAAAATGTTATTACCACCTGAGTAGACCCGAGAACCAAAAAATAAGCACCCCAGCTGGCAATCCTAGAAATATGGTATAGGGCCTATCTCAGTAGGTGTTAATAGCCTAATAGATGGTGTTTTGTCTCTGCTCCAGCATAGGTACACTTCTTGGGGGTCTTTGTTTTTACTGTAGTACTTTATGAGGACTATCTTAGTACTTGCACTAATTGAAAGTCGGAAGTTGTATCATACTTGCTTTGTACTAGTCAGTGATATTGTCAGTACACTTCACTCGGACGGTATGTCTCAATGTGCTGAGCATTGTATTTTAATGTATAGTATTGTACTTCATTGTATTTTGTATTACAAAGATACTTTAGACAGCTAGTAGTTAGAAAGCTTGATTGCGTTGATAGACCGACATACTAGTCTTACCACAGACAGAAGAAAAGTCCTGAAAGATTGATAGATCAATAGATAAATATATTGATAAACAGATAGATAGATAGACAGATGCGTATCTAGATAGGTAGACAGAGAGATCTGGTAAGAAATCTAGGTGACATATAAATAGATCAATAGATATGTATATTAATGGATAGATAGGTGGATATGTAGGCAAATAGGTAGATAATAGATTGAGATAGCATTGGATTGGAATGGATGATGGATAGCTAATAGATAGACTATGATGTAGATTTCCTATTTGAAAAAACATTGCGCATTCCAAAATCATGACTAAAACATGGGGAATTTAGAATTTTTGTAAAATTTATTATTATTTCAGTCATGTATATTTTCAACCATTGATTCTTTTATAGCTTTTTAGAGTCATTCATATTCAAAGCATGAACATGCCATGTGATATTATATTTGAGTCTATGCTAGGAGCTTCATAGGAGCATAGAGTGGTCTCGAATGTTGGTAAATATACTTTGTAAGTCAACAGAAATGGTTTTGACCTGTCCTCTCGATAAATAGGAATACTCTGTATTGTGATAAATGTTTTGATGGCACATATTTACAGTGTTTGGTCAAAAAATCTGACAAAAAGTATTACCCACTTGCTAGTACATAAATATTCTTAGACAAGTTAATTTTAAATGTTGTTAGACAGACAGTTATTTTCTGTAGAATTGATTTCATTTCAGCTTTGCAAATCTTTGTGTCCGAAAGTATCATTGAAATATTTTATCAAGAACATTCATTTTTTGCTGAAGTTGTTCAACTTTAAGGAATATAAGAATTTAAGAAATGCTTGAAACAACAAAACATAGTAGGAACATGATATTTCCTTTTGGATAGTTCCGAGGATTTTTTGTTGTGCTAATTTATTCATATCCTTGAAGAAAATTTCCTTTGATATTTGGTCAATGACGTCATACATTTAAGTTTTGATGACATTGAACAAATATAGAATCTGAACAATTTCTCTATTGTTGTTTAAATGTTACAGGAAATAAGATATAAGAATATAAGTTCTTTGATAAAAACTTCTAAATTTTTACTGGTGTTTACTGAATGGATCTCTAACTAGGACTATCTTCTCAGAGATTGAAGACTCTAAGATAATTCATTATAAACGTCAATCAACTTACAAATTGGTTGACTTATATATATATTTGAATAAAAATCTTACATAGAGACACATATATGATCTATAGAGCATGTTGAGTCTATATAATTTGAGTTTAGTAAAAAATAGAAGTTGATGTAAATTTTATATTGTACGTGTTTTATACCACATTGGTATTGACTTCAAGTGATATCATGTTGTTCTTGGCAAACAAATGAACATTGATGATCACATAACTGAAATTTTAATTTCAACAAGATTCAAAATCAAAAATTTTTCCATCGAAACTTGATATTTAAGGAACTTTCTCACAAAAAAGAAGTTGTGCTTTAAAATCTTCACCTTAAAGTCTTTTCTTTTTAGTTTAGAACTTTTTGGTATCAGAAATCATACGCTTGCCATTTCAGTTGCAGTTTTTGAGAGGACGATATATTTAATTTGCTTGTTACAGCTTTAGACCTGGGAACTAAATTATTGCGAAGTTTCAAAAGTCATGAAATTAATGCGCTTGCTTTGGTTTTGATGCTAATTGCGCTGGTGCTAGCTCAACAATTTTTCATTTCAGAACAGATCGTCTACGTCACATATTTTCAGATATTATAAAACTGACCTTCAGATATATTTATGGAAAAGTCAAGATTGACCTTCTGTCATACAAACTCAACTTATTCTATGCAAAGCAAAAATGTTATAGTTGTGGGATCATAACATGGAGTGTCCTATCAACCTATCAGTATTTATAATACATGCATGTAATGTGAACATAGATTTAATCAAGTCAATTTCTAACCATTTCTAACTCTTTCCTCTTCTTTGTTTCCAGGCTCAACTCCTGCCCAACATCCTCCAAGTCAAAGAAGAGCTCCGTGATCCAGTAGTCTTGTATTCTTTAAGAAATGGCACAGATGAGATCAAGGCACTACTCAAGGAGCACCCCTGTATCCCAGTATCCCCCGCAGGAGACCTCCGAATGCCGGGAGCACTGATCGACCCCAGTAGTGAACTGGCTGCGTTGTATTCCGCAGAGGATGCACGCTTCCCTCATGGTAAGTGGTGATATTGAGGTGTCTTTAGTGCCTTTGTTATATCTTAGCAGCAGAATTTATGCAAAATGTAACCGAACAAGGCGAATCATTCTTGAAATACACAAAAAATATTCGATGTTGTGAAAAAATGTCATTTGTATGCATAATTTGAGCATTGAATGGTTCCCTGGAATATTTTAAAATAATCTAAATTGGCAATGAGATTAATCTGAGATCTATCAATACACAATTTGTTATTAGAAATTTGGGAAATGGCTCTGTGAGGGAAAGTTCTTTCCCAGAATCCCAAACTTGCTCTGAAACAGTAAGCGCATCCTCCAAATAATACCACCAGTATAGGGTAGTGCTTTTTGTCGCATCGTCACTAAATTAAACATTTTGTAATATCTCATCCTCTTCCCTCTCCTACAGGTCACAGAACGTATGCAAGCAAAGAGATCCTGCCCCTCCTCACAGAACTAGGCATGGCGAGAGACGACATCCCCTGGGAGGACCTCCTGGAGAGGGCCAGGTCCATCAGGAAGGTCGAGTACCCCATCGCTAGGCGACGCGTCTACAATCTCCTCTACTTTCTGGAGCAGAAGCTGTCCAAGATGAAGGCTTCTAAGATTGAAGGTCAGTCACCACTTCAGTCAATATTGTCAAATTAATTGTAAGATTACCATTTGTTGCCTTGTGAACCCTAAAATCACTCCACTTTAGCATTTCTATCTTAATAGTACTGGAAAACCTTGACTGTGTGCCACTTTATGAATGTATATGCATCTCTGATAATGTTTCTTTAAAGGGAAACAAAGTTTTGATGCCTAGAATATCAAATCAAAACTTGTACAAGTTCCATTTATGCAGGATTGAAATTAATTATACTGTCTCTTATGAAGCTAACTTCAAATTCCCTTCGTCAATGCCAAAGGTTGGCTCAATTGATAGAGCTCTTCATTTCCATTCCGTGGTCTAGTTCCCATTCCAGCTCTAGCCGGGTGACCTTGAGCTGTGTTGGTCCGCAGTTTCAATCATTCTTTGCCTCATCACTGTGTACTCCTGCTCTCGTAATTAGCCGAAGTGCATTAATACAAGACATAAAGCTGTAATCATCCTTATTCTGTGTCAATAATAAATCTAATGACATTTTCTTTTAATTCCAGTTGAAGAGTACTTCCGAGAGCAATTCCTTCAAACTCCCTTCTTGCCGGTGATGAGCAAACCCAAGAATTTCAGCAAGAAGTGGAAAGGCCAAGACTACGAAGAGGAGACGTTGCTAACGAGTAGCGAACTGTACCCTGCAAAATGCATGCCCCTGGTCTGCTGCATCCATCCTATCCTGGATGAGTCCGTGCTGCCATCTGCTGTTGTGAACGTACGAGAATTCCTGCAGCTGTCCAACAAGTATGTGTCGTTATCGGACGTCTTGGAGCAGATTAATACCATCATCTACACAGGGAATGATACCACCGATCGAGAGATCCTCGCAGAATTACAAAGAGTGTGTTACGTCATCTACGATTACCTAGAGGATTTAGTCAAGAAAGACAAGAACTCGCAAGCAAGAATCAGAGACGATCTCTCATCGAAACCTTTCCTATTCGTTCAGAATGCATTCCTACTACCAAAACACTTAGGAATGAACTTCAGTCATCCCTGTGTACCATACCTATTCAGCGTCCCGGAACACATGAAGCAGCATTATCCAAACTTACTCCAAACCATCGGAGTCCGAGATCACTTCGACCCCCGTGATTACGTCGAGGCGCTTCAAGCAATGCACGATCAGTATCAAAACAATCCACTGGACAAAGACACTGTCCGACTGGCCCTCAGGTTAGTCAACTACCTGAACGACAGCATATCTGACCACAATCAAACCCTCGACGATGTGTTAAGAGAATTCGGCGAGATCTACATCCCCGATGCCGAATCCGTCTTGAGAGCTGCGACGGAACTATGTTACAATGAACCAGAGTGCCAATGGCTACCCACTGACCAAGTAACAAAGCTCTCCCATCCTCTTATTCCTTATGCCATCTCCAAACAATTGGGAGTCAACACTCGCAGACAAGAAGTCTTGAAGAAGCACTCAAGAGGTATCCCATTCGGGCAACGAGAATGCCTCACAAATCGCTTGAAAAGAATCCTCGCATCTTACCCATGCGATAAGGAGATTCTCAAAGAACTTCTCCAGAATGCTGACGACGCTGGTTCAGCAGACATTCACTTCATCAAAGATCCCCGCTTTCATCCAATCGAAAGAGTCTTCGAGGAGTCGTGGCGCCCCCTTCAGGGTCCATCTCTCTGCGTCTACAATGACACTGTCTTCACGGAAGAAGACATCGAAGGAATCCAAAGGCTCGGAGAAGGAAGCAAGAGCAACGATCCCAACAAAACTGGTGAGTTATCAAGAAAAAATTGTGAGATTAACTTTAGAATGTATATTTTCCGAATTATAAAATTGAGAATGACTAAAATTACAGTTTATGAGAGAAATTCCTCTACACAGTTAATGTTTTGATTTTGACATGTATGAAATATTTAGTGGTAAGATATTTAACTGCTGTGACATAGCTAATAGATTATTAGATTGTAAAAACCTGTCTTATAACTTGTATTTTCTTTAATTTAAAATGGTTCTGTTTTACTTTTCAGGTCAATATGGTGTTGGCTTCAACTGCGTCTACCATCTGACTGATGCACCATCCTTCATGACAGCAGTACCTGGCAGCGGACAGAACTTGTGCATCTTCGATCCGCATGCCAAATACGTACCAGGCTCAACACCCGAGGTACCAGGTCGCCGTTACGACGATGTTCTGGAACTGCGTACCATCTTCACGGACGTCTTCTCTTGTTACCTTGGTGACAAGTTCGATCTGAACAGCGCCACCATGTTCCGTTTCCCGTTGAGGAACAACGAAATGGCGAGAGAATCGGAACTCTCCGACACCGCCTTCACTCTGGAGAATCTAACGACCTTATTGTCGAAGTTCAAGCAAGAGATCTTCGATTGTCTCCTATTTGTCAACAGCGTCAAAACAGTCAGTATCTCAGATATCGATAAAGTTACAAACAGGTTGACCAACACTTACACTGTCACCTCCGAGATCTCCAGTGATGACCAGGACAAGAGGTACGCCTTCCACCAAGCTCTGAAAGAAATGACGGAAAAACTGAAGAATGGCGATAAGGATGTGTTCGATATGATGTCCAAAGAAGTCACCTACACACTCAAACTGCAGGTAAGTTGGAAATTTGGATTTCTTATGTTAAGATAGACTTTGGATAACTAGATTTTAGTATCTTACCTTGGTGATGTGGGTTGAATTTGACACAATTCTGAGTTTTTTCTATAGGCCTACAAGAAATATTGCCAAAGATAATGGCCATTTTGTGGTTGTTTGTGAAGATTACAGTCATGATGCATTTATGAAGTTAGATTTTCAATAATTACAATTTATGTTTTATTATTAAACACTTTCACAGGTGGTATATGTTCCAAATGTCAGTAATTATGATTTTATGACGATTTAATAAGTTTGTCTCTTATCCTTCTTGCAGGACAACAGAGGCTACTGGGAAAAATGGCTGGTGGTCCAACGACTGGGCTTTGAAGACGGCACCGTTCTCCCACCATCACTGTACGACGCATTCCGCAACAAAGAGCTCGCTCTTCTTCCGAGGGGAGGAGTGGCGGCCATGTTGGAAGCCTCCGACATGAAGAGGGCGGACAGATACAAGAGGGCTTTCTGCTTTTTGCCGTTGCCTTTGAGGACAGATCTGCCAGTTCAAATCAACGGACATTTTGCCCTGGAGCATGAAGCAAGAAGGAATCTCTGGTTGGATGAAGAGTCAGGATACAAGACGGACTGGAACATGATGATCATCAAAAAGGTATGTTGATAATATTAAGGAGAATGATCATGTCAAGCAATCCTGTAACCTATAATGTAATTTGGTTTTTGTCGTTAAATTCATTAGCAATTCAGTCAGGTGGCATAGGATATATATATAGGATTTTTACAATTTTGTTGATGAAACCTGATTGTAATTTTGAAAATGTTAAAAATCCAAGCTGTTCCATGTCTTAGTAAAATTTTGATATACTCTACAATGCTTAGAGGTCCTCAAATAATTGTGCAATAAATTTCATGAGTAATATTTAATGCAACAAAACTTTTCATAATTCTCTTTGCCCTAAAAGAAAGACTCCTTTGCTCAATGCCAACATCGTACGTATACGAACCGCCATTGAAGCCAATAATATTTTATATTGATGTAAATCTTGTATTTATTTCAGGTGATTGCAAGAGCCTACGTCACTCTCCTCCGCTCCATACCATCTCATCTGGGTACCCTACGAGTGGGCGAGGATACCTCTTTCTTCTCAGTGTGTGACGACAGAGTCCCAGACATAGATTTCTACAGTAGTCTATTCCCCAAATTCAACACCACCTATCCGTATTGGAAAGCATTAACAAAAGAGGTGTACAGGCAAATAGATTCGACCAAGGTTGAGGTCCTACCAGTCCTGAAGCTGCAGCCGATGTCCGCCCTGACAGATAAGACCATGGATGAGTCTGCCTTCATGAATGAGGATTGGTCAGAGGTAATTATTTTAACTTTTTTTAATTGTATTTGTTTTTGTAATAAGAATAGCACCTGTTTTAGCGTATCAGATGTCCTATATGTAGTATTGTAGTAGTAGCTCAATGTCTTCGATTATTTTATTGCACAAAGTAATGTTTCTTTACACTATTTTATAAGTTGGTTGTATAAGTTAGTGTATATATTTAGAAATCAAATTTACATTGACACAAAAATATGTTTCTTGTTGCATCTTGCATTACACTTTTATAATCTCTCTTAAGATTTCACAATTTTTCTCATTTTGCACAAACATTTATAATTTATGAGTACAACATTTGTACATATTTCTTGAATATTTAGCTGTCTTTTTATTCTGTATACATGTACATAACTCAAATCTTTCTTAAACCGTTCACATGTTCAATAATACAATCGTTTGCATGATTGCTACTCTGTCTGCATACACACAATTCACATTTTAAAACAACAGGGACTGCTCGTTTATTTGAACGAACGTTGTTATCGAATGAGGCATGTAGATTAGTGTTACAGTTAGTCAGTTATTTAACTCTTTAACAAAAGAAATATGTCTGAAACATAGGATTTAACATTTCATTCTACAAAATGTTGCATAGTCGTCCATCTTCTGTATTCATTTACAATCATTGAAACAATCACTTCATTAAGTCACGTTTTATGTAAATTTTATTTAGGTACTGTTACATTCATTCAAACCCCGTCACAGTCTGCTTAAAACCTATTCAATTAATTATACTGAACTCGGTTACATTTTGGATAAATTTCGTTCAATTACGCACATTCAGCATTGTCCAGTTTCCGAATGCAATTTCAGTCATGCACATTACACCTTCAAATTCCAACAAAAATTTCAGCATTTTGCCTTCGGCTTTCGAATACATTTCAATTACATTCAGTTGCAGTCATTCAAAATTCATCATCTGCATTAAGTCATATTCGGCGTCCAGACAAATCGTCTCTTTTTCTTTACTTTTGATACTTTTACTAGCTTTGGATAGCTTTCAATTTCAGTCAATTGCATTTTGCTTCATGTTGCTAATTTTTTCTTATAATTTGCTAAATGTCTGTTGTTAATTGTGATAGTCAAAAATTGTTCTTTGTCTTTGCAATTGTTTAAGGCACTGCATGACAAGGTCAGTTGCACATGAGAATGTGTGTGCTGTTAAGTTTTGATTTTTTTTTTTTTGCATGAAGGATTTTATCATATATTTTTATTAGAGTCATTTATTGATATTATCATATTGAAGGTGTATTCCATACAATTTGGAGTGTATTTTATGTATGCTAGGATAAAATAATATAATACAGACTTGACGGAACAACATTGGTATTTTTGCCAAGTGAACAACACGTCTGTATTATCATTAAGATAATTAACTAGTTTTATAAGTGCCAGAAAGATATCATATTTATGAATGATGTCTATACATTATGTATTCATATTATAGACTATTGTTATTCAACAATTATAATAGAATCTGTAAGAATTTTATATTTATTTTTTATAAAGGATGTATAGAATCTTTCCATACTTTTTTTTCGAAGTTTTTATTCGATATAATACGTTACTTTTTGAAAGTCTTCATTCAGTTTTCAATTTTTTATTGCATGGGTTGGCATTTTATTACAACTGTATTTGCCGGTTTGCCTTATTGCCGTTGAAATGCATATTTCTATGATTTTATGCATTTTTGCTTGTTGAGTTTGCAGTTTATGCTGCTTTCATGTATCTGAATCCAAAAATCACTACATAATATATTTTGAAAACATTGCATTTTGAATGAGTTTGTTGACTTGCTAAATATATTGCATTCGGCAAGAAATTCCTAATTTATTAAAACTGCTTGATGTGTGCATTGATTGCATTTTTCCCGCTGAACAGATTTACATCACAATAAAACCCCATTCTAAACTATTATTTTTCTCCTTACCCCTTAGGTTGAAGTTGAATGGTGCAACACAGGCCGAGGAGCCATCAAGCCCTACTTCGACAATCTGGACGAAACATTCATCGACCAAGAAGAGTTGAACAGCACGTCCTTCTTGTCCCGGAGTAGCAGGATGAGTTCTACGCCAAAGAAGAAACCAAGGAAGGAGATCTTGAGACGCATCTTGTTGCGCTGTGGATTGAAGGTGGGTTTGGTTTTGAGATGTGAGCCATTCTTGGTGCTCATTTATAAAGTCATCTTGCGCTGTATGTATACCGTTGTTGTTGACCCTGGTGAAGCTAATCGTTTTTGAAATGCTGAGGGCTGAATTATAGAAAATGATTATTTCTGGGCGCTAAAGTTTCTTCATTTACTTCTTTCCTGTAAGAGGGTGGTAAAGTACCGTATTGTATCAGTGTCTGTGCTGGGCTAGTAAAAGAGCCCTCACATGGTGTAAATGTGTTACATATTGTGCATTACATCTTTATTTCCCATCCCTGATATCAATCAATCCTCATGAGAACCAAGAAGTGGGCTACACTTACCTTATCTATCTATCTATAGATCGGTCTGTCAATCTGAAGTATTTCCTAATAATAATTCTCCTATTTCTTTTTCAGGTGATCCAACTACCCATGGAAATCTACGAGAACTTCCGCAAAGCCGCTGTGTCAGTAGAAGTGATCTCTCCCCCAGCTGTGATGACGTTCTTCAAGACGTACAACCTGCCCAACACATCTTGCAATGTGGGAGGGCTGCCCATTGCCATCGCTAACACACAGTTCAGGTAAAGAGAATGTCACATCGTCACAGATTTACCATGGCATTAAAATAATATATTACTGAAGCAAAATGAATGAAGAAAGATCAAATTTATGACTAATGTATTTTAAATTGATGGAGACTCCCTGTAGCCGTGTACCTATGATTGTCACCTTGTTTTCTGGTTAATCATGTAGAAAGAGGTTGCAAATTTATCTAATGTTGATGTAAAAAGTAACATATTTAGGAGGGGGGCAATGGCAATGAGCCCAAAATTAACATGGGACAGATAAGAAAGACACACAATGTCATCCTTCTGAAGACTGCCAATGAAAAACACAAATGTATCAATTTCTGACAATTATTGTGCACCTATAAATTGCTCATAATGGCGCTGATGGGGCATAAAAACAAACTCATTCCGCGATTACACAACCTCAACTTATCTTTCTAAATATCATCTTCCTTCATTACAGAACTGAGAAGATCTTGGAAGTGGTGATGCAATACTGCGCCAAGGACAAAAACTTCTTCTTGTCGCAATTGGAAGGTCTGCCATTCGAACTGTGCGAGGACGATCAACTCCGAGCATTCTCTTGTGATGATCCACTGTATCTGTCAAACTTCCATGGTAAGTGTCTTGAGTGATAGATACCAGTGTTGCCAACTTTTCTCACTGAGATAGGTCTCTTTGGGAAACTTGCTATCTGTGTCAGTGAGAAAAGTAGGCATTTCTGCCATTAAGTGAGTTAAAATTGGCAGTCAATTTTCCCCCAGCTTGCCAACTTTACCCCATTCTATGGTATATCACTTGTTACAGTATTTTCTCCAAAATATATTATAAAGTGCTGTAAAAACTTTGATAAGAGATTAGGAGAGGGGGGCTGGGCTTGCAATTGCTAGGTCTTGGGTTTGAATCAATCCCCAGGCTAGTAGGTCTCCTTGATCTATGTTGGACAGTCGTTTCAATCATCCAACCCCTTATCACTGTGCCGTGTTTGGGTCCTAATTAGGCTACTCAGTGCATAAATACTGGACATAAAGCCCTGAACATCCATACTTCTGTCTTGACTTTATAATAATAACGTTTATTTCAGGACTCCTCCCTGATTGTGGAGCCATGTTTGTCCATCATTCTCTTGTGAGGTCAATCTTCTCTGACATTGATCCTGAACAGTACATGGTAAGTTGCTGGTGGAATAACTGCAGATGTAAACTGAACCAAATAAGAAACGCAAAACTATTTCAAGGGCTTTATTAACCGGCCTAACAGCGGAGGCCGGTTAATACAGGAGCTGTAAATGGATCAGGTGAAACCATAAACAGTAACCACAAACCAGTAACCACAAACCAGTAACCACAAACCAGTAACCACAAACCAGATGTAAACCACGGTTTTTCCCCATTGTGACCTTAATATTTCACTTACAGTTATGAAATTTGGTACAGGTATGGGCCTCTGGGTATGGATTGGGAAGATGTCGAGAAATCCAAGATGGCTGCCGTTTTGTGGCGGCCATTTTGGCAGCCATCTTTCTTCATTCTATAACTGCCCATTGTGACCTCAATATTTCACTTACAGTTATGAAATTTGGTACAGGTATGGGCCTCTGGGTATGGATTGGGAACATGTCGATAAATCCAAGATGGCGGCCATTTTGTGGCCATTTTGGCAGCCATCTTTCTTCATTCTTGAACTGCCCATTGTGACCTTCATATTTCACTTACAGTTATGAAATTTGGTACAGGTATGGGACTCTGGGTATGGATTGGGAACATGTCGAGAAATCCAAGATGGCTGCCATTTTGTGGTGGCCATTTTGGCAGCCATCTTTCTTCATTCTTGAACTGCCCATTGTGACCTTAATATTTCACTTGCAGTTATGAAATTTGGTACAGGTATAGTACTCTAGGTATGGATTGGGAACATGTCGATAAATCCAAGATGGCGGCCATATTGTGGTGGCCAGTTTGGCAGCCATCTTTCTTCATTCTTGAACTGCCCATTGTGACCTTCATATTTCACTTACAGTTATGAAATTTGGTACAGGTATGGGACTCTGGGTATGGATTGGGACCATGTCGAGAAATCCAAGTTGGCGGCCATTTTGTGGTGGCCATTTTGGCAGCCATCTTTCTTCATTCTTGAACTGCCCATTGTGACCATAATATTTCGATTACAGTTATGAAATTTGGTACAAGTATGGGACTCTGGGTATGGATTGGGAACATGTCGATAAATCCAAGATGGCGCCATTTTGTGGTGGCCATTTTGTGGTGGCCATTTTGTGGTGGCCATTTTGGCAGCCATCTTTCTTCATTCTTGAACTGCCCATTGTTACCTTAATATTTCACTTACAGTTATGAAATTTGGTACAGGTATGGGACTCTGGGTATGGATTGGGAACATGTCAAGAAATCCAAGATGGCGGCCATTTTGTGGTGGCCATTTTGGCAGCCATCTTTCTTCATTCTTGAACTGCCCATTGTGACCTCAATATTTCACTTACAGTTATGAAATTTGGTACAGGTATGGGACTCTGGGTATGGATTGGGAACATGTCGAGAAATCCAAGATGGCTGCCATTTTGTGGTGGCCATTTTGGCAGCCATCTTTCTTCATTCTTGAACTGCCCATTGTGACCATAATATTTCACTTACAGTTATGAAATTTGGTACAGGTATAGTACTCTGGGTATGGATTGGGAACATGTCGAGAAATCCAAGATGGCTGCAATTTTGTGGTGGCCTTTTTGGCAGCCATCTTTTTTCATTCTTGAACTGCCCATTGTGACCTTAATATTTCACTTGCAGTTATGAAATTTGGTACAGGTATAGTACTCTGGGTATGGATTGGGAACATGTCGATAAATCCAAGATGGCGGCCATTTTATGGTGGCCATTTTGGCAGCCATCTTTCTTCATTCTTGAACTGCCCATTGTGACCATAATATTTCACCTTACAGTTATGAAATTTGGTACAGGTATGGGCCTCTGGGTATGGATTGGGAACATGTCGAGAAATCCAAGATGGCTGCCATATTGTGGTGGCCATGTTGGCAGCTATCTTTTGTGGGTATGAGACGGGAACATGTTGAGAAATCCAAGGTGGCAGCCATTTTGACAGCCATCTTTCCTGTTTTTTAGAAATCTGTTCAAACTGCATTGATTCTATTCTAATAGTCTAGCATCTTCCAATCAACTATTTCTCCTATCTTCCAATAGCAGTTGCTCAGTGGTTTAAGCAATGGCACCTTCAATTTCATTGCGCTAGGTCGGTTTTGAATCCGCGGATTCTTGTTTTTCTGTATATGATTCAGATGGGCTGGTATGTCTATGCATATGTATAGTAAGATGTAAAAGGACTCATTTCAATAAAATCACTGAGTTCTGACCTTTGTTTGCACATCTACATTCTGGTTTATCACATTGGGGTATGGCTAGTGGACCAGGGCATTAGGCACTTGATAGAGAAAATCTAATGATTTCAAGTGAAGGCTTGAAGAAAATGATGCAAAAGGCCACACAATTCACTTCTGTTGGCGCTACATAACCTGTTAAAATTTAGTTTTTTTAGAAGTCATGTCAGAGTTTATCACACACAATGGTATTCCAGAGAAAAACGCAACTATGCAAACAGGTGCCCTAACAGCTGGCACAAATGCAATAGAGTGAAAAAAGTTCAGGGTCTTTAAAAGACCTCACACAACCTGTATAACAGTCGTAGGACAAACAGCAGTACACTGTGTGCCATCCTCATGCTTTTCGTATGGGAGCAAATGTGTGGTTGAAAGAATAGCACAAGGAAAGCACAAAAAATACTGATGTTAACCTCTGTAGCTGTTGCACAGGTTATTTGCGGTCTTTCTGACATAACCTAAGCCTTTGTCATTCCACAGCTATTGCATAGGCTGTTGAGGACTTGTTTTCACAGTCTTATTGTTGCATTGGAATAGCATTGTGTGTGACAAACTCTGACCTAACTTCCCATAAAAACTGAATTTTTAACAAGTTAGGTGGCACCAACTGAAATTAATTGTGGGCCTTTTGCATCATTTTCTTCAAACTTTAACATGAAATCATCAGTTTTGCCCTACAGGATGTCTAATATCCCGTTTCACTAGCCATACCCCAATGTGATAAACTCAGTCATAGACTTGCAAAAAAAGGTCACACTTACGTGATTTTATGCACCCGAGTCCTTCGACACCTGATCACACAAATGCATACACTCACCATTAAATCTAAATCACATGCTGAAAAATAAAACCCTGGAAATAGTTTTGCGTTTTTTATTTGGTTCAGTTTATATGATGTAAAAAAACAATTTCCTCTTTGTGTTGTCTGTAGTTTTCAAAGACAATATTTGAAAAATCTGCTGAACCAGTGCCATGCACAATGTAGGCCTAAATAAGAACTCCAAGATGACTGCCAGATATTAAACCTCCTAGATTATGATCTTTGGTCTCATGGAGCTTTATTTATCAATATGAGTCTAATTTGTCGTTTTGATTCTTGTTTAGGTATTCATGCGACTGGACATCCCAGCCCTCGCAGGCCTCTTGAGCAACGTCATCAGAGATTCTCTCTACAAGAACGGCAAAGCACATCTGCCGTGGAACTATGCTCAAGAAAAAGTTCCCAACAAGAAATGGATCAAGATTTTCTGGTCTTACGTCAAGTGAGTTTTGTCTTTTTAAATTTCCGAGTTATAGAAATACTGTTTTAAGATGTAGATGATGTTACGATAAGGTTGTAGAGTATGTGTGAGTGTGTGTGATAGTGTTAGTGTGTTGATTAAGAAGATAGAACATTGTTAAAGAGTGTGAGGTAAAAACCGATCATATTTCTGTGAAAGTTCTCATGTGACGAAAATGGTAATTTCCTATGTCTATGATGAAATGGGCTGGCATATATGTCTAAAAGAGTTCATCCTATTCAAATGAGTGAATGCTAGAGTGTAGATTTTAAAGATTGAAGTGTTTTTTTCCTATTTGCTGTGTCACAGCCTTTTAGTGAGTGTGATTATGAAAAATTGAGCTTCAGAGCAGCTGTATAATTTACTTGATTGATGTATTATTTGATCGAATACATAATCCATCTCATATCATCATCATTCAATCATTCCGGATGTGACCACAAACAAATGTCCAAATATCCTTTATCAAGTCATCTCATTCAATCATTTCACTATCATGTATGACTATGACGAACAGATATATATTCAATATCATTTATTACATCATCTCACATCTTGTCATTTAACAAAAGGAAATGTTTGAGGTCTTGCCACTGTCATAAATTGTCATAAATTTTAAACATGTATTGCCTTATATTGCATTGTCGTATGTTGATTGTAATGACCAACATGTGCTTTTTTCCTACGCAGGCATCGCTGGTACTTGCACATGTAGGTTTATGCAGGAACTTTAAACAGAATAACTTGATTAATCACCAACAAATTTAAAAATAAACTTTGCTAAGTGTTTTGGAGAGGAATGGCTCTGGTGTAAATCAAGTTATGCTGTTATACATGCAGTAACATTTGAGTGTCACATTGTAACAACAATCGGCAATTTCATTATCGAAAACAGATATGGAAGTCTTTGCTCAACGAACAATAGGTTGATTTAGACTTATCAATTGACAAATAGAGTACAAGGATTCACGTTATTGATGAAATAAGGCAAAATTTACTTAGTTAGAGGTGTTTTGAGAAACACTGGTTTCGATTTCTGAAATAAATGGCAGTCTTGGACCATATAACCATACTACAATTCTATGCTTGGGCATTAAGAATGAAAGATACTTCATTCAGTGAAGTGGTCAGCTAAAAAAACTTGAAAATCGGTTGAGGCTAAGCATTTTGATCAACGATGTGATAGCAGTTTGGTAAAAATTAAAAACTTCCGATTCTGTTTTCAATATAGTGCACACACCGTCTCAATTGTGCATGTTGTCTTGTGACCGTAACAGTTTATCAATATCTACAATTCCACAAATCCATCAACATATACTATAGATTCCGTACCCAACATTTTACATATTACTTATCAAGAAGCAGCCATTTTGTTTTTTTCTCCCAACAGGTGGTGCATCATCAGAATGAATTGATGCTACTTTGTTTTATACTACAAACGTTTTGGAAGTAAAATTTAGTTCGCCAGTGCAGTGCTTCTATTTCCGAAAATTTAAATTTAGTTATGATAGATGTCCCATATCTTTCAAGTTCTAGAAAAAAAGATGGCTGCCCCTTGATAATTACCCTTCTTTGTGATTTGTGTCTTTTTCAAATCTGTTTCAAATCTGTTTTCTGTCTTTGTGGTCCTTCTAGATACTTTATAGTCACCAAAAACTTTTCTTTGGCCAAAAAACAAATAAATTGTCACATTTTCTCTTGTCAAAATTTTGCACTTTCCACGTCTTTTTAATTTGTTTGATTTCAGCACGTTTAATATTCATTCTTTTCAGCATGGTTTTGTCATTTATTAGAAGTGCATTCATTAGAAGTGTACTACATATTGTAGAATTGCTAGAAGTGAACATTTGAAATAATGTTGTTGGTTCATTTATTTTCGAGTATGTTTATTTTGTAGCATAGATCTATATGACATTTGTGAATGTTTTGCGAATCTTGCATTTACGTGTTAAAGTATTTTGCTTTTCAAGCGCAAACTTGATATTTTTGAATTTGTATGCAACAGAAAGACCTGTTGATATTTAGCCAGGAATTTTTTGGCACTGTAAGACACAGCTTGCAACAGCTAAAATCATGATAATATAACTTCGTGAATATGTTGCAACATTCAATATGCACATTTTGAGTTGATCATGATCTTCGTAGCATAGTCTGTTTTCTAATCTACCTTGTGATACCCATTATTATGGTTTCAAAGATCTTACATCAATTTTTGCAAAGAAATGATTTTTCATGAGAGAAATAGGAAACAATGAGATGAAGAAATATGCTTTCTGACTTTCAGATACTTTCCCATACTTTCGTTTGTGTATGTTAGGTATATTGCTTGTCAATAACAGCATCTCTATTCTTTATATGTTTATTTTAACAATTTCCTCTATATCTCCCTTTCTCCAGGACTGAAATCAACCGTCTGATGGATGTCAATGAAGTTGGCGACCTAGCAGTCATGGACATGTTACGGAAATTCTTACGACCTTTGAGCGATTGGTGCTTCATTCCGGCTTTCATACCGCCACCTGGCAGCAAGCACAACACCAGCAGAACTTTGTACGATTCCCTCGAGAGGGAGCCAGAGGAGCAGGTGGGTTATTTTTAGCTCTTTTTAAAACTTGAATTGTTACTTTGTATTAAAAATGTGGTTCTGACATTGTAATGCAATGAAATGTAGATACAGTGGCTTTCAAGCATAACACACTCGAAATATTAAAAAAGCAGAAGATTGATGATGCATATTGTGGCTTTCAAGTTTGAATAAGTAAATCAATGTCCACCCAAGACCCATGGTATATATATTATATATAATGTGACATCACCTGAGTTTGACTATGTACTATAATAATACTTTCATGAGATATATTCGAACATTCACAAGATTTTAAAGAAAGATTATTTTTTCGTTCTCGACCCGCACTTTCATATCAATTTGAACCTTGCACATTCACAAACTTTGTCTAAAACCACCATTCATGTTGTTTACAGTATCTCGTCCCTATTGGCATGGCGGACACTGTCATCGACTTCACCTACACAAGTATTATGAGCGCAGGAGTCCGGGAAGCTCTCAGAAGTCTCGGAATTCCAGAATTACATGCCAGAATGTTGGACGGGATTACCAGTCTGTCATCATCAAGTGCCAACACTTCTGCTACTGGCAATCTCCCTGCAAGGTAAGTGACAATTGTAAATACTGCGAGTTTAGTGATAAGTGAGTGTTATAGGGAGAGAAAATAGAATTTCAATTTTGGAAAATTTGGTTTTGAGAGAGATTGCACAATAGTTGCATCAAACGTCATAAGTCTGGAATGAAGATTTTCTGTTGACTGAAAGTAATTTAAAAACACTTTGAGAAGAACTGACAATGAGAGTTATATTTATCATAAAATATTTGTAATAGCGAAACGTTAAATTTTATTGGAAGAAATCAGTGTTTACTTAGGTCTGAGATCATCAGTTGACGACAAAGATATGAAAAAACATGACTTTGGTGTATGAAGACTGAATGATCTTATTCTAAAATTTATTATGTGATTATTCTTTCAAAGTGTGAGAAAACCCCATGGGGAAAATCCGGAAATCACTCTGTTGTTTCTGTTCGTATTTCAATCTTACCAAAGTATTTTACCAATATCTTTCCCAAATTGTTCCAGTGTGATCTTCGCAAACAACTCTGATCTCGTCAGAAAGTTAGTAGCATCCTTGGAGAACCCCGTTGGTGTCTTACGAGTCTTGGACTACACGATCCGATCGAAACACGGACAAGTCTCCTTGACGTCAGAAGATTCTCACTCCATCTTGAAGTATTTCAACGACAGTGTGGATGGATGGGTGAAGAATGAAGATGCCATCAAAATCTTGAGAAAACTGCCGCTGTTCTTGACGGTCAAGGGAGATGTGATCAACCTTGGCGAAAAGAAGGTTGGTGCTTGATTTAGATTTTATACAAAATGCTTAATTCTGAAGGATGGGGTCACCTGGGCCTATGTTGGACAGCTGTTTCAATTATCCTTCACCTCATTGCCGTGCCCTCCTCCTGTCCTAATAAGCCTACCAAGTGCATAAATACAGGACTCATCCATCCATCTGAAAGATGGGAGTTACAGTTTTAATGTCTCTTTAGCACATAAGTGGACTGAACAACAACTGAAGAATGAGATAACTATAAACAGAGAAGAGTTGATCTCAATGGTAATAACATTGGAGATGAAATGTAAAGTAACTGCTGAAATACTAACCTTTATCAGGGTCTAGGTAGCAGATATTTTATGGAACTGAGAATTGTATTAATTATTCAACAATTTTGGATGATTTTGTGAACCATCTTTTTCAGCCAAATTGTAGTTACTGTAACTTACTACCTTAGCAATGATGTTCAGGTTAACAGATGGTTCTAAGACTTTAACGAACCGGTACGAAGCCTTATTTATGTATATATTTTTTTGTTCTTTCAGGTGTACATTCTGCCCACCGATGTCCCCACCAACGACATGAACTTGTGGGAGAAAGAAGAAGGAATTGTGTTCCTGAGGAAGAACAAGACATTGTCCAACCTCCACAGTGCACTCAACTGCGAGGCTCTTACTACTACTGAGGTTAGTACTAAGTAATGGAGCCATAATGGCATTTTATGTCCTGAACGTTGTGCTTAAAGTGTAAATGGATTAAATGATTTCGATGTAAGATGTATTAATGATGTCATTTTGATGCAAAAATAATTTTTTCCTCTACGCAAATGCAGAAAACAATACCATTTTGCCAAGATTTTGTCTGGGTGGCAGATTGTCGCCATTCATCAGTTGTATGATGCATTCACAAAATTAGTGTGTACATCCATGCACAAAGTCTGGCCAGTCATTGTATAAGCGCAATGTACTTGTAAAATAGGCAATACAGTAAATGGTAAATTAGTATTTTAAAGCTTTCAACTAGGGCTGCACGATTAATAGCAAATTTATCATTATTGCGATATCAAGTAGGGCGATAATGTTGTCGCACAAAGGGATGATAAATAGACTATAAAAAATGTCTACATTTTTGCTGAAAATTGGAATTTATTTTCATGAAATTCAAACTTTTTGCTTAAATTTTGGAATTTTTAGGTAATACTCTGGCTTGTGAATTTATCGCATAACTTATCGTCAGCGCGATATGAAACATAGTTATCGCGTATCGCATCTCAGCCTATTATCGTGCAGCCCCACTTCCAACCAGTCTTGAACACACTATTTTAAAATCATAATGTACATATACCTACCTACATTATCTTTTTCTCCCCTTCAGATATACACCAACTTCATCTTCAAGAGCTTCCACCTCCTCAACCCCCCAGCGAGGGTGGCTCACCTGCAATTCTTGAAAGACATCAAGTTAAACCAACTCCAAGGGGACGAAAAGGAGCAACTGATCGAAGGACTCAAGTCTTTGGAGTTCTTGGAAGATGCTCGAGGAATCCTAAGACCTGCTTCTCATTACTACGATCCATACCAACCAGTATTCAAGGTGAGATAGATAACCGTGACCTATGAGTATCTAACTTGATTGTTTGATAATTTAATGTTTGATGTAACAACTACGCTGTTCTCAAACATTGATTTTTAGTCTCGTCCAAAATTTTTTTAATAACATAGAACCTCGATCTGCACTCAACTGATGCAGGATATCACCAGAAGAACACAAACAACAAAAATTTAACCAAATCAGTCTCAAATTGACAAAAGATATAAATGACAAAATTAATAAATTTTTCAGCTTTCACTCAACAAAAATATTAAATTGGTAGCTTCCCTGTTTAGTGAATGTTGTTAAAGCCTTTGCAAGGCATCAGATTTGTAAAAACAGGGGTACACTCTCTTGAAATATACTGCACATGCAGGAATATTGGCATTAGGCTTCAAGTACATTTATACCAACTGGCGATATGTATGCAGGCCTATACACCAGTGCTTAGCTCCCAACTTTCATAAAAATGGGAGAAGAAATCTTGGAAATGCTTTTATGTATGATTATGGCCTCTGTTCTTTATAATTAATCGTTCTCTGTCTTTGATTCAGGTCCTCCTAGCAGCATCGCCATCTGCATTCCCCCCACCTCCCTTCAGGGAGTTCAAATGGCTGGACTTCATGCGTCTCATTGGCTTAAAACACAAAGTCACAACTGATATGTTTGTGGAATTCGCCCAAGACATCGCAAAGGAGGCTGTGACGGTTCAAACTGAGGCTACATTCAACAAAGCAAGGACCCTCCTGACGCAACTGTTCAAGAGAGAGAATTTGGCAACTGAGGTACGTTTTAATTTGCGATTAGTATCATGAAGTCATCAAGATATTTTTAATTTAATGTTTAATATCAATTAAGTCACAATAGGACAAATATTACTTCCATCTGTCTTGTCTTATTCTGACGAGATATAATCTTGATTTCTGGTGTAAGGGTGAAATTGATTAATTCCTTTCGGGTTACTTGGTGACCAGATGATATAATGGGAGAATTCAAATTCTTTCATTGTGATATTTTCTGTACAATGACCGAGGGCCGAATGGCAAATGGACGAAAAATTCCGTTATGGTTACTATAATGAGAGATATCTGCATAAGAAATTTTGGAGAATTTCATTTATAAATGGTATGGATAGTGGTATCTTTCATTTTATGTATTAAATAATGCTAAATAAATGTAATGTTTGTTTCTCACAGTTGTCGGAGGTAACGGACTGATTATTTCAATTTGATTATTTTTTCAATAGCGCTTGCATCAGTTTTAATTATTTTGTACTGTATATATATTATGATTGTCAATTCGCGTAGCAACATGCACTAGACGGTGGATGACCCTATGTTTTTAAAACAATAATTTGCTTTTCACCTGGGATGATGTTATAATCTGAAAAAGCACCAATTGACGTTATTGTTTTGTCTTGTCATGCCATTCAGTTGGTTCTAACCCATGTGCGCATACCAGCGTTTCCATGCCGACCGCAAATCTGTGGTAACGGTGCTTGCCTCGCAGCGACAAATGCTTTATTTTTTTCCAGATTATGAAATCCAAATTGCTCTTATTTTCCTATTAGACCTTCACAACTTTGAAACCTTTCTTGAGCTTTGAAACTTCTTTCTGCATTTATTTAATAAAAAGAGAGAGCCCAGCTTTGATATGAATTTGACTAGCGATTCTAGTTTTATTTTTCTGAAATCAGAAGTTTGATGGTCTCCAGTTTACAGTATTGATTGAACCAGAAAGGATGTCTTTTGGAATACGTTTATCAATTTCGAAACTTCAAAAACTTGATAGTCTTTGTTTAGAATAATAGAAAGGAATTTTGCTTCAAAAATGACATACTTTGTTTACATTCAAACAAAATACATCAAAGTCACACATTATAACACACAATGTAAATATGTTTGAATGAACGTTTAAAATTCCCCCTTTATTAGAAGTTTCTTTATTTTTCCAATTGCTTGCCTACTCCACTGCTTTTAAAATCTATGTGGGGGCTTTTCAATGTCCTGTGTTGTTTCGTTTGAAGGGTGCAGTTCAGATTTTTCAAAATATTGAGAAATCTGAACGTTGGAGTGAAGAAATCAATGTTAAAGATATGCCTAGAGATCTTCAGTGAAAGTGACATACTTTTTTGTCTCACGTTTCATTTAGAATGGCTGTAGTTTGAAGTCAATCTTTTCTGAAAGAAGCACAGATTTGATGGACTTTGGGCGGATAACGATGACTCTTAAACTTAAAGTTTACGTATATAAATGAGGTTCATCCAAAATTGAATGACGCTTTGGTCACTCTTATTATTAGAAATTTTATCAAAATTACTGCCATTTATCAGACAAAGGAAAATTATATCATTTGCATTTAATCATCGATTTCTTCATTCCTACGTGGTTCTGAACCCAGGACCTGGCACCCTTCATCATTGTCTCTGGCCATCTGCGAGCAGCAGTCTGCCATCTGAGACATAAAATGATTTCGTTTCTTGTGTTGATTTCATGCTGAATATTATATTTGTCTTTATATAGACATGTCTGTCTTGAATTGACATCTCTGGTGTCAACCTGTATGTCTTTTTTTTTCTTTTTGAAAAGTATCCTTGTGACACAAATGTTCTGTATTGTTATTCTGTTACATTCTATGATATGAAATTGAGTTGTGTCTTATTGTAATACATGTTATAGAAGTCATTTCCAACTATGTGTCTATTTAGCAGTTTTAGTAGCTATTACATTCTTCTAAATTGTAGGTTCTCTTCTTCCTTGGTGATGTATCTTCTATTCCTGATATTTTTCTCAACTATATCTCTCTGATTGTCTTTTACGGACATATAAATGACTAACAAATGTCTCAAACTATCTTGAATGACTTACACATAACAGAAGCACATTTCTAGGAATTTTACGATGTGCAGAATATTGCGCTTTTGATACATAATAGTGATTCTACAATCAAACAATGTATCATTATGTACTATCACCATTGTTACCTTGTAGGTTTTATAAAGGCTGAAACTATGACACATTTACTGTTTCTGAATACAATGTGCACAAAGTAGAAATGAATAGATACTGAAGTCAAAATGGTTGACTGAGGTCCCAATGTCTTGTCGAGATATTTATTCTGATCTTTTAAAATTAAGCAAAAATTAATTATGATAGAAAACTCTTTTGGTATTACTCGATCATATTTTACCTTAAATTTGGAGTCGCAATGCAATCCTTCCTCAATACTGTACCATGTGTACTGCTCAGAAACGTGTAAATTGTCAAGTTTTGCCTCATAGCAAGTTAGCAACAGAAACAGTTGTTCTACGTCAAATATACCTATTTAACACCCCTATAATCCCTACCCTACCCCAATGTGCCCTATATATTTCTATATCATTTCAACATGCCCTTTAAAAATTTTCATCCTTTCCTCCTTTTACACAGGGCTTACTGGAGAAGATCGCAGATATTCCGTTCATCCCTGCAGTGAAGGTATCCGTCATGCTGCAGAATATCTACCCCCAATACGGCTACGACGGCCACCAGAAGACCTACATCCAGTTCCGGAATTCTGTTCCGGAGGACAAAGAACACCTCTGTTGGTCGAGTAGTCATCTTATCCCTGATTGGGCGAATCCATACAAGCTGACGATGAATGATGTCACGATCAAATACGATCCTAGTAACCCTCTCAGTAACTTCAAGGAGTACAAACACAAGATCTGTTCCCAGTTGGGAGTGTTGGAGGAGCCAACCATTGATAAGGTAGCCTATGCAGAAGATTTTGCAGATGTACTAAATATGTTGAAATTTTAAACTTCCACACTTAGGACAGGAGAAATAGGGATTTGGTGTCATGTAGTGCTTACTTTCTCAAACATAGATAAAATGAAAATTGATTAGTTTGCCAAATTCTAAAATGAGAAATTCCGTACATTAGTAATGATATACTAATGCCATTATGTATGGAATTTTCTGATGAAATACTTTTGAAACAATTAAAACGAATGCTGTATTTAGATTTTCAAGTGGAGTAGTTCCAATATCTAATTATCTTTTATCTGGTAACTTTATAGAAGAACCTTATGACAATGATTGAGATCATCTATTTGACAAAATGAAGAACTGCAGAATATGTTTTCAATCTGCAATAAGTATGCTTTAGAAATAAAACCAATTTAACCTCCTCCCTA
Source organism: Platynereis dumerilii (assembly GCA_026936325.1). Taxonomy (NCBI): domain Eukaryota; kingdom Metazoa; phylum Annelida; class Polychaeta; order Phyllodocida; family Nereididae; genus Platynereis; species Platynereis dumerilii. The sequence continues at coordinate 45,443,669 of JAPTHN010000004.1, read as the reverse complement.
CCTTTCTTTCAGGTCATAGAGCACATGAAACACATCTGTCTCGAACAACCCCGAGTCCAAGAGGATGACGTGAGGGCATTCATGAAGATCGAGGTCATGAAGAACATCTACAAATTCCTGCAACAGTACGCCACTGACGATGACTTTGCTGCTATTGAACTGAAGGAGACGCCATGTGTCATGGTGGACACTGGACATCTCATGGTTACACCAGGACAGGTAAGGGATTATATTTGTTGTAGATTTTGTAAGAAGACATTACATGTTGACTTGAAAATTGAAAGGTGTGCTGAGATACTCCATTCAACAAAAAATTCCCTATAAATATTTCTGGGTCAGATTTTTAAAAGACTACCCTATCACTCATTTAGAAATACAAGTATATCACGAAGCTCCTGAAACAGCAGATGTCTGATGTTAAGTCTGTTTCTCTTGACTCCTTACAAGGAGTTTACAAATGTGTACCATGTTAAATCTTACTACTCTCTCTTTCCCATCTCACCAAGGAGGCATTGTCACAATCAGGGAGCACCCTGAAAGGGGTATAGGGTGCTTTGCTTGTCATATCTATCTTTTTGTATATCTACTTTGGTTCAATATTTCCACATCATTTCAAAACTTTTAAAAAAAAATCATCTCTTTTTTTTTAGGTTGTCATGAACCTCTTTGAGGAGGACCAGATCATTCCGTACTTGTACAAAGCTCCGACAGAGTTGGGAGAATTCAAGAAGTTGTTCACATACTTGGGAGCATCATTGAACGCAACAGTCGACCAGTATGCCATGGTTCTCAGCAACATCTTCCACGCCACCAGGGGGGAGAAGATGCACCCTAACGAAATGATGGCGGCATTCAAGTGCGTCCAGGGGCTGTTCCATACATTGGAGAAACATCCTAATGATGAGGTATGCTTTTGATGTCAATTTTCAAAAATTGTTTTCAGAGCATAAAGTTGAGTTTTGTTGATGCTTTCAAATGTAAGAATGTTACAAAAATGAACTTTTTAATGTTTGAACGACTTTTGGAAGATAAAACTGATAAATATTTTTATTTCATGGAGAATTCGAGAAATTCATATTTACTGTCTGTATTGTATCACGATTGACATGGAATTAACATGAATTAATTAAATATATGTTTCATTTTAGGTGAATGTGAGTGTCCTCTATCTGCCTAGTACCTTTGGAACTCTGCTTGAGGCAAAAGAACTGGTCTTCAATGATGATCCATCATTCACAGGTAAAGATAATTATCTCCAAAAGTGATGAGAAACTCTTCAAAATTAAAGATTCTAATATAAATGTGCATCATATGGAGGCCTGTCCAGTGGCCCCATGGCATGAAGTGTATTCCAATTTACTTTTTTATCATACTTACTATTTCTGATTTATCACTATTTTTCATCTTCCTTCTCTTCAGATCGAATCAAGACCTTCAACCGCCCATTCTTGGTTGACTTGTTCGAATGTGGCGTCCATGCGTCAAGTTTTGACGACCTGATCAAACTTCTTCCCTTCCGCCTCCAACCGGTCATGTTGACGTCGTTGGTGAAGGAAGTTCTGGAGGAGGAGTCCAGGGAGACACTTGTACAGCACGGAATTGCAGAGAAATTGAGAATGCAGTTGAACAGTGTGGCTTTCTCACAGGTAAGCATGTTTAAGATTGATAATGGTGGGAGATTAGTCAAAAGAATTTGAAATTACAGAACTTTCTAAAATGTGGGTGTGTCATTGGTTGAAGTAGTGCTGATTTCCATTGGACTATAGTCATGGCCTGGTGGTTGTGACAAAGAGTTTGGAAGTTTTAAAAGTTAGAAAATTCTTAATTCTACCCTTTTGTCTTGTGTTTACCAAATGTCGTATCTAAGATTCATCACATTGAGTTTCTACTTGTAAAATGTAGGAAAACAGTTTCTAAGTATTTGTCGAATGGCCTTCTCTTCAGTTTTTCAGTGCCCCAAGTTGTACATCTTGTAGCCAAGAGACTAAGAGAACTATGTTGGGTATTCAAGTAAAGATTTTGCTGTCTAATAATATCTTCACTCTCAACCCAATACATCAAAACCTTTAATGGTCTCTTCCAGGGAGTGGTACGTCTGATTAGGCACGAAAATCGCAGAAGCGGCCAGAAGGTTGGTTCAGACGTCCTCAACTCAATCCAGAGCAGGTTGAAGAAGATCAAGGTGTATGGAGTGAAGTGCGTCAAGACTTATCTGAGTTACGAGGAGAAACTGATCCCCAGCAGCGATATGGAGTGCGAGTGTTTTGTGGATAAGGCTGATGATGAAGAAGAAGGTATGTAGAATATTTATTTTGCTATATTCTGAATTATTCTTGTACTCTGTGTTGCCCTCTTCAGTAAAATAACAATTGATGCCACTCGAGTTGTCTTTGTAGAAGGAGTTCTATCATTCTTGTATCCCCCTCGCCTAATAAGCTTACAAAGTGCAAAATAACAGAACGTAAAGCCCTAATCATCCGTCCATCTTGGGTAACTTGTTTGACTATTTAACTGACGCAAGGACAACTTGTCCCAGGATCAGCTTACCCATGTATCCATCCTATACCTAGAAAATAGTATTTTTGGAGCATCGGAACTTAATAATTTAGTATAATCACCCAAGAAAGACAAAGTAAAGAATAATGCCACTGTCTTCACTCCTTCATGCATCTAGCATTCTTTATAAGTTAGATTCATATATGTGTCTCGTGTATCTAGCTTCAATTTATGATCTCGTTAATTAAAACGCTTAAAGATGCTAATCTTTGTCTGATTCTTTCCAGGAGAAGACGGTAGCAAGGAACAAACATGGAACATCTACATCGACAGTTCAGCCAATCAGAGCGAAGAGTTGTTGGTCAGTGTCGCCGAAGTCGTGAACAGAATTGTCGGAGGCTATTTGAGGAACTCTGTGCATTATCTGCAACCAATTCTCAGTTGTCAGGCCCATTCTGTTGCCAAGGTAACAATTCTTTGATATTGTTATGATTTTGTTTTCTAGGTTATTGTGAACTTAAAGTGTGCTTTTATCTGTAAAGTGTACCTTCACACAAGAACACCGAAGTAACATATGGCCGATGTTAGTGATATTGGCCTGCATGAAGACTTTCTTTCTAAAAAATTAACACCTTGAGAATGAAGTGACAGGCTTTTATTGTATGTACATTGAAGAAATATCATGTGTAAAGATTAAAGTGACAAGTTAATGAAAGATCAGACTTCTGAACTTCGGTCTATGCAGTCTACAAATGTTGCTCAAGTTCATTTGTGCGATCAGAATTATAAAAGAGACAAACTGAATCAAAATTCTATTCGAAATATGTTCTCCAACAGCAACTAATAATATTGCTCCATGTAATTTATCAACAGGTTCTTGACCGCCTGAAGATCAGACCAGATCACTTATACAGCTCAGGCGGCGACTTCAAAGCGCCAACTCTGCCACATCCTGGTTCATTTATTCCAATCGAAGATCACCATCTCCTAAAACAAGACTTTGAAGACTTCGAACCTGGAGAATATGTTGGTTATGAACTTGACGACAACTTGAGTGGCTCCCCAACTGTCATCTATGCTGTTATTCTGGATAGGATACTGGAGGAGACTAGCCGAGGAGATGAGGTATTTATTGTTCCTATTACATGTTGTATGTTTTGGATTTACCATGTGTAGGTTAATTGCCTCTAAATAGCCCACATTGGTGCTGATGGGGTGCAAAACACAAACTAACTCACTGTGTGCAGGACATAAAGCATAATGAATACATTCTCTCTTTCAAGAGTCTCACAAACTGTGATTTTGTGGTCTATTGTAGATCAGTTCAAATTCTGATATGTAAATGTTCGTAATTACAAAAGATGTTTTAAAAAACAACTGCTGTGCTTATTCCATCTTCATTTATACACATGCCATATGTGCTGTAGCTTCTCATAGATTCTTCACATACATTTAATGTACAAAATTTGATGGTCATACAACGTTGTCAGTCAACAAAGACATCAAACAAAACAAAACATACCTTGCTCAAATTTAGGTAGTCTCTTAAGTTTTCCAGAAATGTGGAGAAGCATTATGGGCAACAGTTATTTTGTGAGTCAAGGTGCAAAAATTAGGCTCCAAAAATGGCTGCAAGATTTAGTTTTCGGAAGTGATAATGCTACCAGTCATGACGTTTTGACCCAAACAACTGCTCCAGTGTTCTTGGCATATTTCTTGTCTCAGAATATGTATGCCATAGTGAGCATATGGAGCTTTATAGGGTGTGCAAAGTAGGCGTGCTTCCGCATAAATTAAGAAGCATAAACCTAAGTCTGTGTAGGCTACCAGGTATATTCTGCAGTGGCGGGGTTGAAAGTATTTTCTGGAGTGTTTCTAAATGCACACTGTGCACTTTGGTCAATAACATCTTTTAAATCAAGATGATATGTATGATATTGTGTGCTCAGTTTGGACTATGCCTCAAAGGAGAAAGAGTGGATTTTGTAGGATTGTTAAATTATATTATGAAACTCAAGGAGATTACGTTTGGAGTGAAATAGAAATGATATGTAACCACGTGTGGCTTTGTTGCCACTGTTATAGTTAAAAAACTAAATAGTAGTGGTTTTATTGGAAAATATGTGAGGTTAGATTTTAAAGTGATGCTCCTTCTTGTGGCTTAGCACACATATAGCGGAGTGGTTAAGGACACAATATGGATACTGACATAAAATCTGAACTGCCCTTGGAATGATTATGATGATTATGCTAATCACATTGACACTCTCAACAATTTTGGACTTGTGATTGGACCCCTATTACTCCACAGTCCACACAATGTGAACTTTTGACATTACATTTGACTTCGAAGTGCGACCAATGATTGGCTTCAACCATTGTTTAGTAGTTTTCTGTTTCACTTTGTCAGTATTATTGTTCATCTATGGTTTAACAAGATGTTTACTCAAATTATTGCATGTAAGTAAATTAGGTTTATTGATATCAGCCATCCTCCATCCACTCTAAACACTTGAAAGATTTATGTAATATCTGATGTATGAATGTAAAAATGTTTGAGATGTGATAAAAAAATAGTATGAGAGAGACCGAGAAAGACGTCATTGTGATACCATGATACAAATGAAATGACAAGTTTCTGATAGATTCACAGTTACCTCAAAGGACGATAGCCATGTTTTAACTTGAAGACTTGAGACCTGAACTTTTTTTGTAGAAATTTTCTCTCAAATTTTCCTCTGTCATTAACTCCTATTTTAAGGCTATTAAGACATAATGTGAGGAAATAACACTCTAAATTAAAAACAACAATTACATTTTCAACTCTCTTTCCACTAACAGATCGTCTTCAAACGCAAGTACCAAATCAGTGCTGGAGATGACCACAAACCCGTCACAGCTCTCGCTACTGACCTGTACAAGTTCCACCGTCTGGACGAGGGTGTCGTGAACAAGAAGAAGACAAGGGAACAGAAGAAGGCCAAGGACCAGCCACAGAACACCTTCCAATCTGGAGTCGGATCTGGATTCACGTCCGCACAAGGAAGGCCGTCATCCAGGGCTGAGAGATTCTTCTCAAGAAGGTGGGTACTTCTAAGTGGTTTTGAAAATGTGAAATATGTTTTTCGGAGATTGTGTTTGTCTCAATTTGTGATTACGATTGAATTATAGATGATGGTAGTGATTTTGATTATGATGATAAGTTTGCTAATGATAAGTGTTAATTAAGGAGTGTTTTCACTTTAAATAAGGTTGTATGCAACTATGCAATATTAAATTGACAAAATTATTGTCTGATTATGTGATTAACAGAAATCGTAGCTTTCCATCTTTGCTTCAATAGTTATCACAGACAGATTTTTTTAAACAAAGTAATAGCCAATGCGAAAATTAAGGAAATAACCAATTTGAATTTTTAAAAAGTTACCATTATATCTTATAAGTTTATTGAAAAAGGAAATTTTGTAACATCATAACATCATATAATCACTAGTTATTGGTAGTTTGTTCTGGACAATACATGCCTAAGTTTCAGCGATTCTACAACATCAGAGAATCTTAAATTGAAGTTTATCCCTAAAGTTAGAGTCTTCTAAATCCTATGTTGAGAAGTTGTAGCCTACATTGTATTTAAAACAAAAATATTTCAAACAATTTTTCTCAAGTCAATTACTTCCAGACAGAACATCTTCCTCAGTGCATTACATTTCCATATAATTATCAAGTTGTAACTTATTTGAAGTATAAATGAAGACGTCATTCTTTGCTTTCCTTGAATATCGCAGCATTAGTGATCCAACAGGGTCAGCAGGGTTAGTTGGGATCAAGTCAATGACGATTCTTCTTTTATTAATAGATTATAAATGTTGTAAATTCTAGAAGTGCCATATTGTGGATTTATGCTTCCCAGCATGCTAAATGTTGTAGATTGATGTTAGATTGGTTTTTTAATAGATTTCCATTTTATGTAGCAATATGCAAAATCTTTCTATAAATAAAGATTCAATTAAATTACTTAGTTTAATTAATTAGAGTGTAATTTAAAAGGCTCTTATAATATTGTGCAAAATATTTTCAAATGAAGTTTTATAAATAGATTTGGCACACATTATTTCAGCACATTTTACACACAGCTTTATTGTTTTGCATGACATTCAAGCTTTCAGTGTCTGAAGATAGCATGATCTTCAATTGAATTGAATTTTATAATTAATATTTTTCCATGAACTATACTCTTGAAGTTTGACTCAATAGATCTGTATGTTTTAAGATGATTGAAGGTTATAGTTTTTCCAACAATTGTATCCTTAGTTTTATTTGATCGACCTGTTTCTTAGGTATAACAAGGCTTAGTAAAAATAATAATTGATCAGTACTCCATATATTTGTGACGTACTGGTACAAGGTATATTTTAAGTCAAGAATTAAGGCCCATTTCCACAACAAAATGTGTTACTCTTTCTAACGTAGAGGCCCATTATATGCAGGTATTATCAAAATTTAAAAGACAGATTTCAAGGATATCCGACATTTATTCCTACCCGAAAAAATTCTGTGGTATTCCAACTATGGATTTCATAAAAATGAAAAAAAAATATTGCTATATTGTAGAAGTTTTTCCATTGCCTGACACTGACTTGTGGTAGGTTACCTTTCAAAACTTTTAAAAACTTGCAAATCAACTTGGATGCCCTTCATCCTCACCGGATTGAAGCGACATGTTTGTGCATCCGATGCTTACTGTCTGTAGGGCCATTTACGTCCATTTCTATCCCATAAAGCTGCTGATGATGTCACAAACACAGGATTGTTTTTGGGACTGATCAGTCTGGTAAGGGTTAATTAACAGTGACGGGCCATTTCCAATGTAATTATCACGTTATTCCACTAAACAATTACAGGTCAGGATTCGATAGTGCACGTCGCCGATTTGCCTCCCCAGGGGGCAGCCTGAGCAGAGACAGAGAGGACGGAAGCACGGACAGAAGCGGAAGACAGACACCTATGAGCCCAGAGAGGAAACCCCCAAGCGCAGAACGGAAACCAGAAGAACGAAAACCGGAACCGAAAGCACAACCGAAAGCACAACCGAAACCAGAACCAAAGACCACGGACCAAAAACGAGAAGCACCCAAACAACAACAGGAAACGCCAAAGAAACCAGCGCAAAGACCAACGACCACGATCCCAGAAAAGAAGAAGGAAGAAAAGAAAAAGGAAGAAGAAAAGAAGAAGGAGGAAGAACCTGCGAAAGAAGAACCCAAAGCTCCACCAAGGTATGTCACAATAAGTCTTTTTTTAAAATAAAAAAAAATTAATGGAAAATTTCATTTAAGAGAGTTTGTCATTCGATTTGGCCAAAATTTGGCAATTTGTCTATTTTTTAGATAATTGCCTTTATAATCTCTCGGGGTCTAAACTTTTACTTACCCAAGCTTCCAGCCAACAACTCCCATGGCATTCTCCAGTGTTTAAATATTGTAGATTTCTGTTAGTCTGATATATTCCAACCAGAAGATTAATTTATTGCTTCTCTGAATTCAAAAATATGTTTTCAAAATTCTGGGAAAACTCAATGCTCACAATGTAAACAAATAAGGGTTTTTCATGACATCAGATATTTTCGTTTCATATCAGGTTAAAGTCAGTAAAGATACTAGGAATATAAAGAGATCAGCTATATAAATATTTTGAAATAAATAGAAAATTTCACTAGTTAACAGCCTATTTGACTACTGCCGAACATGTCTCATAAATAATATTTGTGAAATTTTTCGTTGCGAAAACTTGCTCTCACTAACAGTGATCCGATGTCTGGGTAAAGAGTTGAAAGAAGGCCAAAGTGGCTGTTGTTAAAATTTCTTTACTTTTTTCTGTATTAATGTTGTTCTGTCATGTTGCTTGTAGCCAAAATTGTTGGAGTATCGTGATACAATTTTTACACCACGAACAGTTATATTTTGTCTCGCACATTGTATAATTTGCACCATACAAAAAGCATGCATACATATATTCAAACATTTCATTGTCACTATTATTGCACTGTGTGAGGACCTCGACTTCTGCAACCATTCACCCCCATCTAAGAGGATGATTATAATTGCCGCAATCAGTTTTCAGTCACTTGTGATTGAATAATTATGGAATGTACTATGAAGGATGAAGCTATTTGCCATATTTGCCTTAGCTGCTGATTTTGATTCAATTCCAATTCAATTCCAATTCAATTGTAAAACAAATAGCTGTAATCCTAACTAATTAATGCCAGGTCATAACTCTTCGGTGGTGAAATAAGGTTCGCAAAAGATGAGGTACTTCACCCTAAAACACATATCATGGTAGTATTATTTCAATATAGAATTCAAACAGCTTTCGAAGTCCTAGATGCTTAGTTATTCTGGACTTAACGGAAATTACATTATAAACTTAATACTAGCTAATAAAGAATTTCGATATGCCTATGGATTATTAATGATCTCAATTGTCTCTGTAGGTTCTTCACAAAGAGAGAGGGATTCAAATACAACCGACCACAGAGCCCGAGAATGGAACACAAGAACTACGGACGCCCACAGACCCCCGACAACCGCCCAGAGACACCAGATTCACGCCCAGGGACTCCCGATGCCACGCCCCCTCCCAGGAGGCGTCGCCATGGTTACACGATTCCGGAAGAGCCCGAAGTGGAAGATCTTGGGGCTGATGCTGAAGACGGAAAGAAGAGTGCTTATGATTACATCAGAGCAAGCAGGACCAAGCCAGGTACGTAATTATGGGTGTACGTGGACAAGTGGAATATACTAAGTTCCCAGCTATTGAGGAAAAATCAGGAATTTAATGATTAGTAGCCTCGTTGGTTTGTGATAATCCTGAATTCAATTACTTTATTGAGAGATAATATTTTGGGTAGACTATGGGCATCTTCCAGGCATCATGTCATATAAATGGCTGCTTGCATCTGCTAAAAGGTTTCTCACTATTAAAGTATAAGTATGTAAATTTTAACCAAGTTACATCATCATCTCTTGTCAATCACCTGGACCTATGTTTGAGAGTAGTGTCGATCATTCCTATAATTGCTCTGTCCTGCTCTTGTCCTAAATTAGCCTACTGAGTGTGTAAATACAGGACGTAAAGCCCCAGTCATTCATCCATGAATGTAATAAGTCAACATAATGTCAGCAGTAAGAAGTGAGAACCTCCCTATATGCTAAGAATAAAACGAGTAATATTCTATTTTCCGGCTTCAGGATCAGAATCTAGTGGAGGAACAAGGATCGGACCGTTTTCCAGATTCTCCACCAGGAGGAAGATCAATCAGACGAGGTCAAGGACGCCCGAGTCGGATAAACCTATGGATGGTGGAAGGGGAGGTAATTATTTGACTCCAATCTTTCATTTATGTTAAGCACAAAATCAGTGTCTGGTAAATATGAAAATATGGTTAGTCTGCAGGTAGTAGGTTGTAGAGAACCACAAGTAAATCATAGACAAATTCAATGATTCGTATGTGACCGTTTGAAATTTGTTAAAAATTTTTATTGCCATGTATACTACTGTGCAATGTCCCATAATTAAGTGTACATGTAATTCTAATGGCCACTTAGAGTGCCATTATTGATTATCTTACTGTACAATATAGATGCTTAAATTTTCATCCTCTTCTGAAAATTTCTGATTCACTTGCAAACTTTTGGATGAATCTTGACTTTGATGATTTTTCAGGTCGCGAAAGACCGAGGTCTGCTGATTGGTCAGAAGCTGTTCCTGATGACGGATCAGATGCTCCACCGGAACGACCCCAATCTGCTGCAGCCGGAGAAATGCCGGACAAGAACGATCCGGACTACATCCGCAAACTGGCGAGGGAAAGAGCCGCTAAGTATTGGCAAGCATCGGGCGGAGAACGTCCTGAGAGTGCGCCGCCAAATTACGAGCATGCTTACGATGCTTCGTATGATAACACCACACCCCCTGAAGAAACAGGCTATTCAGACATTCCCAAACAGGAGAAACCCCAAGAATCTCAAAATACATACAGAGACAGTTTCAAGCCTCGCGCTGGTCAGAGTACAAGTTATCCAGCTGGGGGTAGCTCTAATACTGGCCCCAGTAGTAGTACAAACGGTACATCAAATACTGGCTACAATACTGGTTATACTGGTCAAAGTGGAGCGACACCAGGTGGTTCAAATACGAGCTACAGCTCTGGAGCTACACCAGGTGGCAGCTCTGGTACTGGTTACTCAAGCACCCCTGGTGGTGAGAGTACAGGTGACGGATATCGTTCTCGATTCTTCAACTCAAACGCTAACCAGTCATCGTCCAAACCGTCCTCAACCTCGACTCCCTCATCCTCCTCCTCATCCAAACCGGCCCCTGAACCTACGATGCCCGAGCCCAAGATCCCCGATCCATCAGCGGGCAAAACCCAAGAGCAAATCATGGAGGAGATCTCGGACGCCCTGGAAGAAGCATGGAAATGTCCCGAAGGACAGCGCAAGAAGATCATCAAGAGAATTCTGCTCAAGTGGCATCCCGACAAGAACATCGGAAACGAGCAATTTGCCACAGAGGTACGTTTAATAATGCAATGTGAAATGACTACAGTCTGTCCCGTTTCTAGCATGGACGGTCGGCGTCAAAATTCCCACTAAAACAGCACCAAAACATCATCAAGACATGATAGACAAATTACAAAATTGCTAATCTTCCCGTGAGTATGTGTATTTCAACTGTGTGACCTGTAGATGCTGAGCAATCAGGCCAAACAGCATGTCGCATGTCACAAGTTGTGGGACAAACTATAGTATTCATATCATGTTAATTCAGTGATAAGCCTTGAGCGTATTTTCTGTGATATGACAATGTATATACCGTCAGCCTAAAGCAAAATTGGCCTAAGTCAGACTTAGGCCATTTTTCCTTTTTGGTACCTTATGATAATACATGTGCTAAAAAAAATTTGGACTCCTAAATTAATAATAAACCCCTCAAAACCCCAACTCAATTTTCACACAAATGGTCTAAGTCCTGTTGACTTAGGCCATTTGGACTTAGGCCAATTTCGTTATCACTAATTTTAGTGGATATCACCAATATTTTTCGGTCATAATTGTGAGTATTAATTTTATTGAAGTTGTTTCCACGCATTTCATTCATAAATTTTATGGAGAATTGCTTAATAACACAGCTACACCACAAAAGAATTTTGGCCAAAGTCATTTTTGTTTCAAAAAAAAAATTGGCCTAAGTCAGTTTTTCGCTGTTTGCCGAAAATTGCCAAAAATGACTTAGGCCAATTTTGCTTTAGGCTGACGAAAGTTGTAAAGATAAAAAAGCTTGACATTCCGAATGAGAAAGTCATAAAATGGATGACATTTCAACTTAATTAGAAGAAAGTAACTATGCTGCCAGATCTTTTAAAACATGCTTTTTGTGGTTCTACTATATCATTAGCCTACATCTTGTTGCAACTTTGGTAGAATGCTAGTTCAAATACAGAACCTCATACTTGATACACACAAGGTGTAAATCTCTGAGCTACGCTGTATTATTCATGTATCTAATTATCAGTGACACTAACAAAACATCATCTTTATCTTCTTCTCTCTCTCTCTCTCTCTCTCAGATCACCCAGCACATTCAAGTGGAGATCGACCGCCTAGAACAGGGCATCCCTCGCGGAGGCCAGACATCCGGATCCGGATTCTTCAGCAGTGGAAATCCTTTTGCCAGCTCCTCCGAGTTCCAGAAGAATTTCCAGAACGCCTATCAGTATTTCTACGAACAGATGAACCAACGGGCCAAGGAGCATAAAAAGAATCGCGAAAGATATCAAGATAACTTCTCAAAAACGTATGGTTCCAAGTAAGTGTGTGCGCCTACTAATATTAATAACCATCCCCGCTTCTAGCTGTGTGTGTTGAGAGCAGTTAAGAATAGGGATGTTCTGATAACGGATGTTCCGATTACGATACGTGATATCGGTATCAGTGGTATCAGCTCAAAAAAGCTGTATCAGTATTGGATTACAAGCACTGCTCCATATGTATAACCAATGGTATTGGTATCGGAATGCCAGGAATGGTATCGATGTCATGATCAGTGGTATTGGCCACAAATTACCAGCATTGGTATCAGAAGTGAAAAAGTGATATCAGAGCATCCCTATAGTTAAGAACTTAGAGGGCGAAGGATGTCTGGCAAAATATATTACCTTTTCCGATATATTATGCAGTTTGGAATCAATTAAGGAAGATGGGGTGGAATGTGAGCACTGGGCGGCATGCAGTTTAGATATGACAGGACAAATTGAAACTTTTTTTTTTCACAATTACTCGATAGTTGCATGATTGCATGAAGTTGTGTGAGGCAACAAAAAAAGAACTGCTTGTCCTTTTAAAACATTTACAGCATGTACAACCCTGACTGTTAGAATGAGTGGATGTTATGTCATTGATTTCAAAGATAGGTTAGCTTGACAGATCAATCGCAAAGTTGATGTATTTGCAATGCTTAATTGTGTGGGAAACTGAAAACTATGTGGACCCTAAATGTTTTAAGTATATTCTTCCTATTATAATTGCTTCTCCGCAGTGGCTGTCATCTTAATGTAAGGAAACGCAGAGCTTTAGATTTTTATCAAAAAATATTGAGATATATTTTGATTAGCGTCTAAGAAACATTTAAGTACTATTTTTTATGATGTTTGACAATGCAGTGATTTAAATTAAACATCTTCAAATCTTTTGCAACTGGTAATTGCATGAAAAATTGCATGTTATGCTTCCACTACCTTTGGACAAGAAGGGTGTAAAAATACAGTTTAACCAAGAACGTGTACATTGTAAATGCCTGTGGTTTAACACGCAATTCCCGACCTTAACAATTAAAGAATTGGTCATGGAAAATCCTAAATTTGGTCATGTAAAGTCACAGAAAAGTCATAGAATTTCATTCTTATGATTTTGTAAATGCTCTGACCACACATAAGGGGAGGCTTGGTCAAGCAGTAGGCCGTTAGCCTGCCAGGCTGCCAATCGAAGGGTCCAGGGTTTGAATCCTACTGTTGCCGGGTCACCTTGGCCTATGACTGCTATTTCAATCATCCTTCCCCTCATAGCGGTGGCCTCCTCCTGTCCTAATTTGCCTCTCAAGCGCATAAATACAGGATGTAAAGCCCCAATCGTCCTCCTGCTCTCCCTGACCACACAAGATTTCTTCTTGCTCTTAGGTGATGTTTCAGGTTCATTTACATGTATGCAGCATGCTTTCATATAATGCCCTATATTAAGTCAACATTCTCAATGACATCACAATTTGTGTCCTCCCCTTTTTGCAGGAAAGAAGAATACCCTAAGACCAACTTCAACGTTCCGCCGTCATTCAGCAAGACGAATCCTCAGCCTACCCAGGCATCAAGGTTCTTCCGTCAGGCCCAAGAAGATCTTAAGGCAGCCGACAACGATTACAACGGCCATGAACCGGCGTTCGAGTGGGTCTGCATGAAAGCCCATCAGGTGAGCACATTTTAAAATTCTGTTTGTGTGACTTTTATGATGTGGAAAAGTTCTATATCTCAGAAAGTAGACAGTTATATTACAATTAATGCAAAAAAATCAAATGTGGCACAAAAAAAATCAAATTCTCAAGCATGACATCAAGTCTTATTTGTCATGTTAATTACCACAGTTGTGATATGAAGCCGAGGGCACTACATCAATAAGTAAATGCAAATTATGGCTTATAGTTATTTGACAAAGACATTTTGTTGAGGAAAATATTGCTATGCAGCAAACTATTACCAAGAGCAAAAAATTTATAACTGATAGTCTTAGATATTTGGAACAGTCAAGATCGCTTTCTTCAAGATGAAAACATTTTTCACAGCAATCTCTTATATATGACTTGCCTGCAATATCAAAAATGATTGATTATTCCTCAATTTTAGGCTGCGGAGAAATCACTCAAAGCTGCCCAATTCATGGTTGACGCAGTGTCATCGTTCAGTCACGATCTGCCGACATTAGCAGCAACGATGGATGACAGTTCAATTAGGACCCTTGCTATCCGGTTACAGTCCATTGTAGGAGATGCTAACAAGTTCTACAATCCTGGTATGTATAAATATTTACTGTTTATCTCATAAAGACTAATTGAGTCATATTGTAGTCTAAATGGTGCTTCAAATCAAAATCATATATTGCGATGGTGCTATTTTTGAAAGTGTGAATGAAATGAAATGGTTATATAATTCTCAAGAATGTAACTTCAACATAACTTCATGCCCCTTGTATCAGTGTCTATGCTGGGCAAGTAAACAATACCTCAAATTAGGTAAATGGGTAACATGTTTGGAGCTCTCTTTTAGTCATTTCATCAATCTACCCTTGCGAGAAGCAATATTGGCATTACATGGCTGGCCTTCCCTGTCTATCTGTGTTAGTATCTACTTTTAAATATTTCTGTGTTTATTGTGTAATCAATGACCAAACTTTATTTTACTTTCCAGATCCCATTGACTTTGTCGTAATACCCCACGAGGAGTTCACCAGAGAGAAGGCTCTCAATTCCACGATAATCGCCACAGAGATCTTAGAGAAAGTCCGCATAATGATGGGGTTGGAAAAACGCCCGTAGTGAAAAAGGACAATAGACATATTAACTTCATTCTAACTTATATTCGGACTTATATCGGACTTTTATTGATGTAAATCGGACTTTGATTATGGCTACTTGCCGTGATAAGTTAATGAGTAGCAATAATCGATCGCAAAATTGTCATAAATCTGAATTTCTGATGATGATTATGATGATGAATTGATGATATATTGATAATCTGATGATATGATGTTACGGGTTACAATAATAGGAATATGATTGTAATAATTACACAAAATCAATTGAAATCAGTTGAAAAGTTGTCGGTCTAATGATACACAAATGAAAGGCAAGTCGATCTTCTGAATTTTAACAACGTTGTTCCGTAAATGTATCGTGAAAACTTAATGTTTAATGGAATCATAAAAGATGGATGAATATGGACTTGGTCAAGATGTAATGGTGTCCACTATATGTGTCTAGGTAACATACGCACTGTGTCTGTGACTCTGTGTTATACAGCAGCTTTAAACTTATTCGTTGGTCGTTCGAGATGCGTAATTGGTTGTCATTGCAATTAGAGTAATGTTTAATTGGTGTGAAATTCTAATTAGTGATAAAGAATAGTAGCTGGGTGTCACATTTTGGTAAATGGTTGTTCCGCACTGGATGGAGAATTGCAATAATATTTGAAGTAATATTTGCAATAAGCACAATCAAAGTATAGCCCTCACAAAGTGAATGGTTTTGATAAGCGTACTCATGAGATGTTGTGGGTTGGTAGTGGTCAATTGCAATCAACCACTAGATACATGTATGTAATTGCACTTAATCAAATGTGCCATCTGATTGGTCAATTGCACTTAAATGAATGTGTAAATGCACTTATCAGCAATGAATGTGTGATTGCACTAGTACTTGTCATAAGCGATTGTTCAATTGCACTTAATTGGCGAATTGCAATCATTGGGTAATTGCACTTGAAAGAAGTGTGTTCTGTTCGTAATTGCACTCAAAAGTATTTGGCATAATCTAATAATAATCTATTGTGATAGTACATGATAAAGAGTCACTGCGGGACTCTTTTTAATGTACATTAATGTGGTCATGCACTGTGTAGAGGTTTAATTGCAATTAAAACAGAATTTAAAAGATAATGGATTTTAACATGTGTAAGATGCCGGAAATCTGATGTGTTGATGATTGTTATGATAATTGATGATTGTTATAAAAGTGACAGACGTACATACTTGTATGTAATCGTTACTTGTCTGTATACGTTTATTATGGCTCTATTTGTTGTTAGTTCAAGGCTGTATCTGTTAAAATGCGGAGCTGCGGAACGGCGGAAGACTGATTCCTCTTTGTCTTTCATTTTTAACGTGTAACTTAGTGACCCTGCACAGCTTTTTAACATCTTTTTTGAACAGTTTTCTGTACCACTTTAAAACGATATCATGTTATACCCGTGGTATATGTGTTTAAGGGTACTTCTGCGTATATATGTATTACCTGTGTGTTAACTTGTACTGCTTTGCTTTATTTGAAGTTGAAAACTATATTGTCCTTTTAAAACACCACAACATTGATACATACTATTTCTGCAGGAGATGTAACAAATATCCTCAAACAGCCATATATTATGAAAGTACAAAAAGCAAAGATATATATATTGGCAAACAGCATATATATATTTAGCAGCAGCATATAGCAGCATAACTTGTAGGGTATTATTTTTTATGTTATTTATTATTAGGCAAATGCAAGTTGAAACATGTTTCATCTAGTGTTAATAAAAGGTACTTCAATTAATTGTACTTTAATTACTTAGCTGCTTATGTAATCTCAGACGTAATCTTTTTAGACAGCTTTCTTAGACACAAATAATAAATTGATTATCTAATTGTTTTGGTCATGATGTCATGATTGAAAGAATCTGATATTAGTGATATTGAAATCGCCTTTCACAATCGTAATATTGTATCTTATAACCAACATCGTTTGTAACTGCTGCTGAACATCTTTGATTTAGTATCCTTTCAAGATTAACTCACTTCTCATGAACTGCCTGTTGTTCTAAATGAACATGAGTTCTTAATTGATAATTAGCGATACTTTTGTGACTTTGATTACTCTCTTATTTTAGTAACGTAATTGGTAAAGCGTAAAAATGATTTAAATTATACTGAATGATAGAAAATTAATTTGTGAATGAATCTTTTATCATCTGATCAGAAAATTATAGCATTGCATTCAGATCTCAGTGCGACGATACAACATTCTACGAGAAAATTGTGAATTTTCTGTGGTGATCTTACACTTACGCCTGAAAAATGGTATTTACAGTATTTCAACAACTTAGTTCTGGACTTCAGTTCTTGATTCTATAAGTACTTTGGAACTGATTCTAGAACTGATATAGAATATAGAACTAATTCTAAAATTGATAAAATTAACGTTATATTGAATTAAAAACTTCAAAACTAATTTAGGCTAAAATGAGTTCCTAATGAAGGAAAAATTATACGTAACAAAAAGCGTAAATTTTTATGGTGCTAACAATAAAACATACGTAGTATCAATATCCAACGTCGATGGTATAAATTTGTCAAATATACAAATTTATGCGTCGATTATATTTATGTCACCAATTAATGACAATTCAATGTATTTTATGTTTTTCTGAGTATTTTGTGTATTTTATGTACTTCATTATATCTTGCAAACATATAACTTTGCAGATGTATTTGATAGTGTATTTGCAAGTGTAGCTCTGTGTACCGTGTCATTTTTTATCGCATTTGCTTGTATGTTACACTTAGGATAATTAATTAATTATCGTATTTATGGAATATTTCATTCATTTTTGTAAATTCATATCATACTGCAATTAGGCTTTGTCGTCTAATGCTATTTCGCAGCTTTCTGGCCGTTAAAATCTTGACGGAGGAACAGAGTTCATGTTTATAATAAATGCTTTTGATAATGTACTTTCATTTGTTTGTTCTATTTGGACCATTGAGAAGCACTTGGATTTCGATAACATTTAGCGTATTTATTTTCTCAGTGACAGTATTCAGTAAATATTTCATAAAATCAAATGCCATAACTGACATAACTGAAAGGTGGTGAACTTATAAGTGCAGTCACTGCAGTGGGCAAGAAGATAAGACTCTTGCCTGCTAACTGAGACATATTAATATTGCAAGTTTGAAACTGGCTGCTCTGCTCCAAACCATCAGGCATGGGTCAAATGGCCACTCCAGCAGAATTATTCACTTTTAGAACATAGTCATTAGTGTCACTGAATAATTTATGGTAGCCTGGCCAAGAAAGGCTCATGGGTCACTGGGCCTTCTATGTTATCAGGTAAACTATACAGTGTATATATATATATTGTGTTTATGTAATTCAATGATCCAGACTATATGTGCCAATCATGATAAGTGCATTGTTATTAATCTGATTAGGGAAGCTTAGAGTTGTTATTGTTGGCCTGTATAAAACAGCTTATGAATCTGCCAGTAGATGTACCATGCAGCTGGACCTGAAATCAGCAATGGCTATTTGAAAATTGCTCAATTGTAGAGAGAATATTCCACTTTTCCAGGTATGTCTGACCATGTTATATTATACAGATAGTGCTTTTTGATGAGACCAATATTGAGTTTTATTGGTTGATGCAGTAACCTGTATTTGTGTGCACTGTCGCAGGTTAATTAAAACATAGCAATGAGTAGACCTGATAATATTGAATTTTCTAATGATCGAAACTGCTGTCCAACATGAGACCAAGTGACAGTCAGAGGTAGAATACAACCCAGAAATTATAACCCCAGAACATACCAACTTGGCTAACCCGGGGTGCGTATGCTTCAGGACTCTCCTGCCCTATGATATAAATGAAGGAGCAGTGGCGTAGCCAGGGGGTCTTGAGCGCGGGGGGCACCTGGGGGGCACGTGATTCTCGCCCCCCCCCCCACCCCCATAGGGACGCCACTGTCAAAGAGATATACAAGCACAGGCCTCTACGACGTGGTTGAGATTCTAACCTACAACCTCGCACCTTGCAGGCAAATGCCTTAACCATTAGACCACCTGCATCTTAGATCAGACTAGAGATACCCAAACTGGGCCTATATTATCAAATAATTATTATAGAAACAATACCATAACACAAATCTATTCCTTTCATAACAAAATGGACCTTTTTGATCCGCTTTATTAGTCATCTTCTACAACAGCTCCTCTACATCAACATTTGTCAACAAAAACCATTTTAAAAATAATCATATTAATAACAGATCTGTACAACTTTCATATAATGTATTACATATTCACAGAAATTTATTAAATGATACAATACTGTTATACATGTACATTAATCATTAGCTACAGAAGTTGTAACTAGTAACTCATATTGAGTTAAAATATTAAAATAAATGTATATTAAACAAGTTTTACTCTTCCAAGATACATATTATGGACAGTTAATTTTTTTATTGCAACTTCTATAAACAAATTGCAAAAGACACTATTCCTGATGATAGTATTTATTTTATAACAACAACAATTAAAGCCGTTTTCACGCATACACATCAAATTACTGCAGACTGGGAATTTGACACAAGTCAAATTTCCACACAAAGGAAAATGCAATAAAATGTATACATCCATATATATATAGCAGCTTCATTTTCACCCTTGCACAAAAAACATCTCGCAAGGAATACTGCCAGTTCGGAAGTTAAGATATATTTGCAGTAGATATTTTATTTGTTATCAAGGTAACTAAGTTATGTAAAAACAATATCTTATAAGAATTACTTCAATACAAGAAAGCAATGACTGTCCTATAATGTGGTCCTACCAATTAGTTTGTATGCTGAGGTAAATTTGAGGTCCTACCTTTCAGGTCCCATGCACCATGGGGAAATTTTATGTGCGTTTAACAGATCAACAAACTTGCAATTTTATGAATATCTCCAATGAATAGTTTAGCTCTGTCAGGCCCTTTCTCTGATCAGATATGCTTGAAATTAGAGAATTTCTTTAAAAACTTTAGCAGAGGTATGATAAATCAGTCGATCTCTAATCAGTTATAATTACAAGGCCAAGAACATATTTGCAAGGTCTGCGCTGCACACATAATTACGTAGTTCTACAACAGAATAATATCCTTTAATCAAAGCGTATAAATTTAGAAAAAGCTACATTTTAAAATATTTGGCAGAACTACTTAGCATGGTTAGTTGGCCAGGCTACTAGGCCTATCTGTCAGTGCCACAGATATCAACAAAATAAACGTAATCATTCAAATATTCATAACAAAATAATCTGAAATTCAGTATAACAATAAATGACACACAATTAGATCATAAACTGATCTTATTAACTTCAACAGTATAATACATAATGTTACAGCCAGTCAGAATCAGGGCTTTAGAGTCGGGAGTCGCAGTCTGCAGTCGTAGGCTTTTCTGGAGGAGTCGGGAGTCCACTATGAATATCTGTGGGTTCTGTTTGCGTCGATTTAGACCCCCCCCCCCATGCATCTAAAACAATTTTTTTTACCCCCCCCCATGCATTAACCTCGATTTTTTTCACCCCCCGTACATACATCAAAAAAATTTTCATTATTACATTGCGTAGGCCTGAATAGAACCGATAGTCCCCCCCCCATACATCTGCAGTGAATTCCGCGATGCCCCCCTTGCATCTGCAACATATTATCGCTCACCCGTACATATATCATACGAAAAATAAACCAGCTCGACCACCCCCCCCCCCCCAGAGTTTTAAATGGAATAGCCCTTATGACTCTGGACTCCCTATTATATTTTGAAATTTGATTGAAAACAGGGTTTTGGTCAAAGTTGGTCGAAGACAGGAGTTGGGAGTCAAAGGTCTTTGGGAGTCAGGGTCATAAGGATGTGTTTGACCAATCAGGGGAGTCAGCGTTGCAGTCATAGGACTTTGGTTCGAGTCGGGAGTCGGCAGTTTTTGGCAGGAGTCAGAAGAGGAGTCTTTGTTTGGCCAGTCGGGGGAGTCGGGAGTCACAGTTAACCGACTCCAAAGCCCAGGGCGTCAGCACTTTTAAACACAGTTTGTTAATACAATGCACTTTAAGTATTGTAAGTACCTATATTATAGCAGACTCAGCATAAGGACAAACATAAACAATATCAAACAATAGTAAATAAATGCAGTTTGTAACAGCTACAAAATAACTATTTCATAACATGTAAAAAGTAACTACCAAATACTATAAAGGTTAATATTAAATTTAAATGCAATCTATCTGACTAGCTTATAAAACACAATTTAACAAAAATACAACTACAAAATACATTTAACAAGTACCAAATTTGTACTAAATATATAATATTATGTACAACAGTACACTATACAAACGCTACCATCAACAAATACAGTCATTAGTCATGAAAATATATAAATAGTTTAATCAGTTATAATCAACTCATTTAGACATCTTCAACAGTTTTATCATTGATCAATAATAATATAATTATACAAATCAGTTTTAATTATCATTGTACAGTTAAGAATTTATGCCTATCTAGTTCACCTGGCGTTAAGTGAAATAATAAGCAAACGCGCAATACTAACAATGTAAATAAGCACAGTCATCACAAATTTCAATATAAACAATAACATCTATAAAATGTCTATAAAACAAAATGCAGGAATTCTGTAACAAACAACAAAAGTAAACTCATAAACTCTGAAATTATAAAACAACATTAATTTTTTGTGCGGTGTGAACATTACAAATCTAGCTGAAAATGATTGATAATGATAAAATAAGTAGAAATAAACTGCAGGGAGGGAGACAGAGTTATTGACTTTTCGCAGAAAATTTATAAGTAGAAGTATTAATCACTGTATGATACAGGTATGATAATAATTTTTATGTAATTACGTAAGTTTCATAGCATTAACGGTATAGTCTAAATGACAAAAAAATTCAGCTGCATGATTAAAGTTAATGGTTTGTAACCAAATCTCAGCACAAAAATCATCCAAGAAAAACTAAGGTGAAAAAA
Organism: Platynereis dumerilii; assembly: GCA_026936325.1. NCBI lineage: Eukaryota > Metazoa > Annelida > Polychaeta > Phyllodocida > Nereididae > Platynereis > Platynereis dumerilii. Next base: position 45,421,503 of record JAPTHN010000004.1, on the reverse strand, counting down.
ATGTTCCCTTTGAGTTATTGAAATATTAAGTTCCCATAATCTGTTCCTATGTACAAAACAAGAAAATTTGAAACCTTGACAAAAATACAGAATACTTAATTTCAGCAATAACAATCAACATTTGAAAAATTAATATATCAATGGTCCTCCAAACATTTAAGTAGCCACAATACAAACAATTTATATAAATTTTATCTTTTATAAACATAATTAAGATCATACCACCAACAGATATACTAGCAAAGCAACATATCTTAGCTAAAATAATTTTTTAGCAGTGGTCCGTATTTTAAACAGTGAAGTAAGCATATATGCAAAAATTAAATGCAACGTCAAGCAGATACCATCAACAATGTAACAAGCAATTCAGTCAATTAAATAACAATGGTTTCATGTTCAATTGGACAAAGCAGTAAGAAGTGCTTCAAGCTTTGGAGACTTACTTCCAGGTTCCCAACTGTACTGACGAGGTAATTTAATGGGTTTATTCTGAAATTCTGACAAGGCAAAATTCAACCTCAACCTAAGAGCTGAGTTTTGTGAAACGCCAAGTATTATCAATTTTTAATTTTCTTTCACACCGGTAGTGTTTTATCGAAACAAAATGGTGAAACAATTTAATGCAGGATACTTCCCTATACCTCAAACCTTCCAATAATTATAAAGAATCACAAATTGTAAACTTATGTCTGGAAAAATAAGATCGGGGTTTCCTCCTACTGCTGGGAACTTTACAACGCATAACAATTATAACACGTAATATAACAATAATACCCATATGATATTCAAGAAGCAACAGTCAACAACAATGAACAACAATTTCATCCCTCATATTATGATCATGAAAACAACTTCTCAATCCAGTTTTAAATACCTACTTATAGCTAAACTTTTTTTCTCATATTAATGAAATTATCTGCAATAGTATGACAAATATCCTTTGTCTCCATTCACAAGATTATAATTTCTAACTCTCTCCATCAAAATGCTATAACACCACAAGTTTCACCTGTCTGAGACCGTGGGCTGCTGCAAGAAGGACGTCTGCACGCCTGAAGCACGTCTGCGGTTCATGAATGTGCGAGTGCTGTCTGGGTGGACGTGGTGGATGTTGCGCATGTGTCTGTACATGACCTGAAACACAAAATAGAAATTAATGTATAACACATTTGCTGGTCTTACCATGGTGACAATATTGACAGCTATGAGAGTTCCAAACTTGATCATGCAGATAAAAAACAAGAATCCGAGGATTCAAACCCTGGGTTCTGTTGGGAATTAGCAATTAAGCATAAGATCCTTGGATAATAGCACTGCACTGCGAAGTTCAATCAGCTTTGACACCTGTCAGATTGACTTCAAGTGCTGTTTATCAATGCGTCAGCCTAAAGCAAAATTGGCCTAAGTCAGACTTAGGCCATTTTTCCTTTTTGGTACCATGTACCACAGGAAGGCCCTCATGATAATACATGTGGAAAAAATTTGGACTCCTAAATTAATAATAAACCCCTTAAAACCCCAACTCAATTTTCACACAAATGGCCTAAGTCCTGTTGACTTAGGCCATTTAGACTTAGGCCAATTTCGTTATCCTAATTTTAGTGGATATCACCAATATTTTTCGGTCGTAATTGTGAGTATTAATTTATTGAAGTTGTTTCCTCACATTTCATTCATAAATTTTATGGAGAATTGCTTGAATTTTGGCCTAAGTCATTTTTGTTTAAAAAAAAAATTTGGCCTAAGTCAGTTTTTTGCTGTTTGCCGAAAATTGCAAAAAATGACTAAGACCAATTTTGCTTTAGACTGACGAATGGCAATTTAGTAAATATGAAAAAACGCTTTAGAACTTGCAGAATTGCAATAAGCATTGTTAGACAGCTGCTGAGAATATATGCACTGCAAAAAGCAATTGCACAAAATGGCCCACTTGACCACATCCACACTTGTATTAAGGCTGGGAAAACTTTTTTCCAAAAATCTCTCAGACTGGTTTTTAGATAAAATTACCCTGGGGGAACCCCGGGTAAAAAGTCTATTTGTCTTAAAACAGTGTTCAGTCTCATTATCATTTTTAAGATTTTTTTCCCTTTCACAGTATTTTTCTTGCAAATTCTGCAAATGGAAAGCTAAACATTTCACGAGATTGTCGCTATATTGTAGACATTGCATTCTCGTGAGATCTTTTAATAAATTGTAGATTTAGTGGGCCAAAGTTAAAGGAAAATTGCAACAAAGTTTCCTACAATAACCAGATATTTCAATTTTAAATCAGCAGAACACTAGATAAGCACATGAAACTCATTTGAGGAAACAACAATTTTGGCGGCCATCTTGGAAGATGGCTGCTTTGCTTCTCACCTGTCTCTGATTGAAGTCCTTGCCACACAAAGGACATCGGAACGGTCTCTCCCCTGTGTGGGTTCTCATATGGACAGCTCTGTGAGATCTGAAACAAAAAACTATATATTTGAGACCAGCGTTTTGGAATTGGGAGTGTAAGACGGAGGTTTTTGGGTGGAGTCGGGAGTCAAACTTTGATTTTCAAGTGGAGTCTGAGTCCAAAATTAATTCCATGATTCCTGACTACTAAAAATAATTCATAAAATTTACAAAAACAGTTAGGTCTAAAACAATGCACAATATATGCCAAATTTCATACAAAACTTCCCAAACAAGTATAAATGCCCAAAATCCTATGGAAACTATTGTACAAATACTTATTTCCCCATGTTAACCAAGTAGTATTTGTGTGCAATAATGTCGATAAGTGGAGTCGGTAGTCGGGATTCAGGAGACCTAAGGAGTCCGAGTTTAGAAAGCCAAAGAAGGAGTCGGTTCACTTCCTACCCGACTCCCTGTTTGAGACATGAATTTGCAAGACACAGTATTTCACGTATTTATCCATCTGTTATAAATGAAATGGCAGCTAACTTTCAGGAAAAATTAACTACTGACAGTTTTTTTCACCTTAATTTTTTTTTGCATTACTCACCTAGAAGGAAACATCTTGTTACACAGATGACAAGTGCGCTGTTGTTCGGGAGAATCCTGAGGTCCGTAGAGCAGAGACATGTCTTGCGAGGTACTCGAATGATTTACGCTTGTTGAAGGATTGGTGTTCCTTCTTTTGTTATCTACTTGGTCCATGGGTGGAGGCTTGCAATCTGTAAAAGGGAATGGTTAGGAATTTATACGAGAGTCTATCAAGGCGCATGTGCACTTATGCGGCTTGTGTGCATTTTGAGGTTGAACAAGGCAACTGAAACTCCTATATATTGCAACATTATAAATGTCATCATTTTCATGAATGCAGCCTCCCTTTAACAGTCAGGGAAATTATCACCAGCTGATGACAATCGATGTCCTCAGCCCCACATGACAATCACCCTAGCACTGTCATCACCCACCCATGACACTGTCAGTGTCATGGCCTAGTCATGACTTTGGCAGTGCTCAAAATCATCTTTGACTGGCTATTTAAAAAGAACCACTGCAACTATCACTTCCAAACTTGGTATAAAGGTGTATCACGGTGTCAACTAACTCTATGAATTTTGGCAGACCTATCCATTACATAATGAGGAAAAGAACCCGAAGGCTCCAGAGAAATTAGGAAATTGTCATCAGCTGCTGATGACTTGGCAGTATTTCGTGAAATTGGATAGAATTAAGTCCCGCAACTGACATGCTGCTGTGTGGTGAGGATGGCTGCAAAGAGATCAGACTTTCTTCTGAGACCCAACTGATCAACCCCACACACTCAATCATCCTGTCAGGGCCAGGACTTGGCTGGAATTGCAATTGTCCTCATATCCTGGTAATTTCCCTGACTGTTTAAAGATCACATATAGCTACCCAGCCTATTTTGGATTTATAAATTAAATATTTTTCGATCATCTTGCTTGTTTTTCTCATTAGCTGTCATTATTCTCATTGATCAATCCACACCTCGTTTTATTGTACAAAGCCAGGGAGAATATAATATTATATATATATATATATTGAAAATTACCTTTTCTTGGAGAAACATTTGAAATTTGTTGTGTTGGTTCTGATTCTTGTGCGATTTCTCCAAAAACCTGCAAAGGAAAGAAGGCAATTTCTTATTATCAAAATTAGAAATTATAATAAAAAGTAGCAGCTGAACACTGAATAGTGTAATATAATATTTACAATTTGTGCATTTTCTGGTGCAGAAACTACTGTCAAATCTCCAACCAAAATTCTACTATACTGCATTTACTACAACCAGTCCACCAAATAAGTGACACTGCAAATAATTATCTGATAATCTAGATTTGTTTTTAAAACTGGCCAGAGATCAGTCATATAACCAGCAATGAGTCATTGAGTACTAGTAACATCAGAACTATGTAAAAGAGTATAAAAAGACTTAATAGTCAGATTAGTGCATGGCTTACCTGTGCAGAATAGAGACTGGCTAACAACGGGTGTGGAGGGAAGCTGTGGTATCTGAAATGATTGCTGTAGTAGTCAAAGCCCAATGGATCCTGCACAAAGACTTCTGGGATACTAGAGAGATTCCCGAGTAAGGAGTCCTGGCCGTTAATGTTGTTAGATAAAGAATTTAGACCACATGATGAGAGGTTATTTAAGTTAGAGTCTAAGGTACAGTCTTCCGATTTCACCGAATTGAGGAGGATTTCATTTGAAGTGTATCTTTCCGAATCTGGGTCAGGTGCCTCCTTCTTAATGTTTGTTATTGGTTTGTAGTCAGTTTTAATTTCACAGTTAGTTAGGGAGTTAATCGGTGAGGTAATTTTAGTTGGACTGGATAGTTGGTTTACTTGGTTAAGTTTTGTGTCAAATTCTACACAGTCACTGTCCGAGTCTATTTCAAGAGTCTGTTCCGCATCAACGATTTGACGAGGGCGATGTCTCTTTCTTCGCCGTTTCCTCGCCGAGCTGTTGGAGTTAGTTTCGTATGTCTCAGCATCGGAATCCCGCGAGTTTGCAAGCGTAATATTTTTGTCAGCGTCGTGAGGTAGATGTATGGCCTCCTTTATGTTCAGCAGAAATATCTCCTGGTTGTCCAGAGTAACGCCTAGTAATCCTTCCACGCAAACGTCCGTTTGGAATTTGAGAGTATTTCGACACAACGCAATAATCGTCTCACCCAAAAGAGCCTGCACCTCGCTCTCCACTTTCGTGAGTCCCATACTGGACACCTTAAAATGCACAAGAAGAAAGATTACTTTCAATTCTCACTGTCCCTGCATTATAGTCTATTATCTGATTATAGGCAGAGATAGTGAAATGCATCAGTTATTCTGTAACATTGGGTAAATCTTTTATGACAATAACAACGAATAAGGTCCAATTAATCGCCAATTTAGACAAAATCAATTTTGTCAGCCCAATTGTGACTTAAATCAAATCGTTCAAATATGTCAGGACCCTGAGCAGCAGATTCTATAACACCAATACAGTGAGAATACTCAGTGGCCAGTTTGTTGACATCTGTCAGAAACTGAGAAAACAGAACTCAAGTGTCCCTTTCATGTTTTCAAGATTAAACAGCATTTAAACTCATTTTGACAGCACTTTCCAAGCCAAGATAAGTGCACTATGCAGACTAAACTAGGACGAATAAATTCTGCCTCCCTTTCTCCATTTCAACGTACCTTTCTGGTATTAGAAATGATTTTTAACTCAAGAAAATATTTCAACAACTCGACATTGGGAATCCACTTGCGAATGACGTCATCAGTTTTTGGGTAACTGGAAAAATTAACACAAGAGGGCGCTCAGAGTTGGGGAAAAGCTCGTGGCGCCCCTTTTGATAAATGCAACAATTAGAAAATCATTAAAATCATACTGAGACTCAGTGAGAGAAGATCAAGACTATTTGTAGACATTTTGTCACCTGCTGCATGAAGAGAATAATATTTCCTTGCAAGTGATCAAACATGGCCATGTGAGTTACCAATGCAATCCTGTTTACATTGTCAAATGTTGATAGTTTTGTGGATGAGTCAATGAACCTGAATATTTCTATTTCTCTCCATCTGACTCTTGTCTTAAGACTTGAGCATCCCTAAGAAGGCCTAATGTATAAATGGCCTAATTTATTCTTAATTGAACTCATGACAGGGTACACCCCCTGCTCCCTTTTGTTTTTCCCGTACTATCGGCTACCCCCATTTTACCCCCACTTTGCCCCCTGCTTCCCCCCTCTTCCCCCGCTAACCCCTGCTTGCCCCCCACTTGCCCCCCACTTACACCCGCTTATCCCCCACTTGCCCCGCTAACCCCCCACTTGCCCCCGCTTCCCCCCGCCTGCCTACCGCTAGCCCCCGCTTACCTCCTGCTAATCCCCACCTGCCCCCACTTGCCCCGCTTGCCCCCACTTACCCCTCTTGCCCCTTGCTTCCCCCCAACTTCCCTCACATAACCTGTTCCTTTCCCCAATTGCCTTACCTTTCCCCCTAATTTACATTTTCTTATGTTAGTCTTACCCCATAGGGGGTGTTGAAGTTTTCCTCGATGGGAGATTATTTATTTCGCGCAAGATCTACTCAAGGCTTATTATATAGAGGGCATCAAAATAAAATTTTTGAGTCTTGAGACAATTAACCCCAACCCCCCGAGATCTAATGCCCCTTTACCGTTGTCAGGGGCGTATCTAGAAAAATGGCCTTGGGGGCGCTCCGCGGCTTTTCCTATCTTTCCCATGTTAAGTTTTGGCCTGGGGGGGGCATGGCCCAAAGCCCTCCCCCCTAAATACGCCACTGACCGTTGTGGTTCAACTGAGGGGGGGTTAGAGTAGGTGAATTCAATTTATCAATCGTAATTAATTGATTAATATTAAAAAATAAAGACTTGAGCCTTAAGTTGAGGGTGCGAAATGGTTATGAAGTCACTTCTGAATGATTGAACCCCACCAAGAGAGTCTTTGCTACAGTGCTGAACCCCGGGTTTGGGCTATATTTTATTTGGCTGTTTTATAAGCCAACATATGTATAGATCTTTACCAAAAATATTGCCTATCCTACGCCATGGCTGCAGTTTGTGGTGATACCTTCCAAAATTTGGAAGAGGTTCTGAGGCTGGCTAGTTTTTCAAATTTTATATATGATGGTTTTTATAAAGATATTATTGAAAGGGCTATCTGTCTGTCTTACTGTCAGTGGCGTTGCTAGGGTTTTTCTCTAGAGGAGTTTCCCCATAATGGTAACTGATGCAAGGAACTGACAAAACAATTTTTTTTATATTTTAGACAAAATTGTACTGAAATTTCTTCCTCGCTGGCACCTCCAATTGACACTTTCCAGGCCCGGCCTCATAGTCTTAACTCAGAGGCGGATCCAGAAAATGTCGGACGGGTGGGGGGGTGGGGTGGTTTACGAATAAAAATTTAATGATCACTCATTGTCACACATGACATTTTATTCATGAGCAGGCAGACTATACATTGTGCATTTGTTCTGAAATATGATTTGGATTCATTGGATATAATTCTGCTTGGTGCACTTTGGCAGTTTTACAGTATCTGCACTCAAAGAGTCTCAAGGGGGGTCAAAATAAAGGTCTTTAAATGAGAATTCCCTTCATGCTATCATGAAATGAACATATTGAAGATTCGTAAATCAACAAGGATACATGTGATTTGTTGGTTTATTACCATATTGCCACTGCACAAAATAGGCTAGGTTTGAATTTTTGACAAAAATGTTTATGAGAAAAAATATCCATGTGAATACTAATTTAACCATTTTTTCAATGGAAATCCAGCCATCTTGTTGCATAGAACCGTCAAAACCAATACAAAACTTAAATTTCGATGAAATATGGAAGAACTTTTTTCCAACAATTTTTATGACGAAAGTAAGGAAATTAGACAATCCTTACTCTGAAAGTTTATGTTTTAGAGTGTTTAGTGAGGTTCTAGTCTCAATAGACATATGATTGTCAAGATTAATAATGGTGAGGTATCATACTAACCCAAAGTCAAGTTTTGTTGCTGTACGATTGGAACTCATTGTGTTTCCTTTGTGTCAAAGATAATGTTCTAGAGAGAAAAATCACCGAAAATGACCCAAAATCACAGGCTCAGAAAAAAATAAGCTTGAATTGCTCCAAAAACAAGATATTTACATATTATCTTGTTAAGTCATTATGTTATTTGCGAAAAATTGCAGTTATATTGATGTATTACATAAATAATTTCATTTTACTCTCAATTTTGATTTTCTCAAATTAGTTCAATTTGATGATCTAAAAACATATATTGTAATTTTAAATATTTATAAACACCATTTCTAGGCATCCAGGTTGAATTATTTAGTTCAACCATGTTCTTTTCCTTAATGAATCCAGTGTTTTAAAAGAATGACTTGAATCAAAGTGAAACTTCGTATGTACTGGAGAGGACATTTTGTGACAATGTGAATTTTAATTTCTATGAAAATGTTTGTGCAACTTATTCGCATGAAACCTTTTGTATTTTAATCCCAAGACATAGTTCCAGACACCCATCATTAAAATAAATCACAACTGCCTGCACTTGCTTTTCTATGTTGCCATAAAAATATGCAAAACTGTCCGTGAGACACAAAAAAAAGTGAAAAAATTGATCATAAATCGCCTGCTGCTTCAAAACTAAGCATTGTAGCACGCTAAAATTTGGTACACATATACTTTAATGTAGTAAAAGACTGCCACCATGAAAGCATTCTGTGTAGGGGAGACCGGGGCTGGTTGTCACAGGGGCAGGTTGTCACACTTTTTATTGCACTAAACTATGGAGTCACACAGCTCAACCAATAATTGTTTACTGCTTTTATAACTCCCTGGAGTGTTTCTGAAAAATCTTGACCCCGGAAAGGGAGTCTGGTAGGCACATGGTCTGTTAAAAATTTCCTGTCACAAAAAGTAATTTTTTACCTTCAACTTGCATTCAATGCTAGTCTTTATCAAATAGTTGTTGAAAAAGGTACAATTAATAAACTTACCATGTAGACATTTCTTTAAATCATGATAACAACAAATAGTGAACATTTTGATAACAACGGCCTTGGTCACCCGTTTTTGGAATTTTCATCAGTCGGGGCAGGTTGTCACAAAAAGGCGGGGCAGGTTGTCACACTTTTTGGAGCTGGCTGTTACCTATTAGGAACAGGCTTTTAAACCAAAAAACTAACACAAATATAAATGTGTGCTTTATACATGCTATTGATGACTGAAGATGTATGCAGATATTGCATTGTGTTCAAATAAATCAATTTCAAATTTATATGTAAAATTTGCAAAAAAATCGTAAAAATCCTCCTCCAGATCAGAATGCTTTCCTGCTGATTGGTAAGCCTTCATTTGTAGCACCCTTGTACACCCTAGCGTGTTTGTTAAGTGCTTCACTGGGCAAGCAAATGATTCCTCATATGTCCAAAATAACTTTTCTTGGTCAAGATCTGCCCTGCAGAGTTCCACTTCCTGCATCCGAGCTCTTAACCAAAAGTGTGACAACCTGCCCCGAGAGTGTGACAACCTGCCCCGAAAGTGTGACAACCTGCCCCGAATTCTGAATTTAAAAAAATGTCCAATAGGACATCAAGATTTCGAATGATATAGGTATATATTCACCAAATAGGTTTAAGTCACTCCCCTTTAGCCATTCATGTAGAATGGCAGTGCTCCTGCATGCTTTAAATAGAAATAGTAGCATGTTTAAGTTTTACACACTGTGACAACCTGCCCCTGTGACAACCAGCCCCGGTCTCCCCTACCCATCATACTTTTCTCATAGTAATTGCTTAAAGACGAAAAATCGGCCGAGTGCAAATACTGTAAAACTGCCCACTTGAGTAGGGTGGCAGGACTATGCAGTATGCACTCCATATCAAAGGAACATACAATGTAAACACAGTGTTGATAATTGGTGCCAATTTAGTGGCATTGCCGTGTCCTCATCCCGTCCTCATTAGCCTACCAAGTGCATAAATACAGGACGTAAAGCCCCAATCATCCATCCATCCGTGGCGGATCCAGAGAAGGTTGGCCGGGGGGGGGGGAGACCGGGCGTTTTTTGGCATTTGTATACCCACGCCGTCGCTTTTGTTTTGTTCTTTTTTAAATTCTACTATCATCTGTCACATTTTGTCTTTAAAATGCAATTTCATCCTAGGCCCCCCTGGATCCGCCTATTTTTATGTCACCTGTTCTCGCTTATAACTATGTAGTGTTAAATTATGCGTACAACAAAGCTTCAAAGGTTTGTTTTCATAGACACTATGTAAAGCTAGTTTACATGGGGTGCTGACCTAAATAGGCAATGTATGTGAAATTACCTATTGTTGGAAAATCCTGCTATTGTATAGGCCACCCTATACCTGTGCTGGTGTCTTGTATCTAGCAGTTTCAATACATGTATTATATATATTTTTAACCGACCTTACGTCGGTTTTTCCAGGACCTGTAAAACGAATGTGGTAAAAACCGTAAAGTGCAACCTCGAACCAGCAACCACGATTCACGAACCAGCAACCACGAACCAGTGGTTCCTGAAGTTCGCCGATGACAGACGAAGTTTTCCAGACGAGTACGATGTTTTCGAGACATAACCGAATAAGAAATAAAGCAATCGAAGTGTCACTTTGTCAGACCGTGTATTTCGGGTGTTCTAATGGCTATTTAACTGAAATAACTGCTTTCAATTTTTATTTTTGGCCGTGGTCGTGTTTTCGTCTGACCAATGTAAACACCGCGCGGTGCCTTCTGGGAAAACTCAGGTGAGTGAATTTCAGGGTCGCAGCGACTGGAATAATTCAGACATGTCTTGTTAACTGACTCAGATTTATCATCCGATGTGAACTATTGAATTTGTGTAATTTTAGTGAATATTTGCAGCTACAGGTGCCTTTATAAGGCCGTTAGAAGTATTAAAGTATTTTAAAACGACCGCAGCTGCAAACAAAATGGCGGCCGAGGTGACAACAAGAGAAGAAGCAGAAGTTTTTTTTGCAAATATCATCATGAAAAGTCGCATATATCCACTGTTTTCAATCGAGGATGATTATTTGTGGGTAGCCAGATAATGGCCAGGATTGAGGTGATCATTTATTTCATAATTGTGTCATAACTTGTTGAATCCTGTATTATCGGCGATCACAACAGCGTCGAGCGCCGAAGCAAAGAAGCCAATACATTACAATTAGCAGGCTCTGGGGCATGAAGACTCCAATCGTACTTACTTGGTGTACTAGTATAGTGTATATAAGAGAAGATGAAACTGAATTCCAGCTTGCCAGCGTCATCCTGTGACCCAACTTCCTGTTTATTCTTTTTGGCTCTCTGATTGGTCATTGGCTTCAAAGCGATGATGACGTCATGCCACGACCAACAAAGGAGTGACGTCACGGCAACTACAGTCAACTCGGCGCACATTGTATTTGGCGCCAAAAAGATTATAGTGTGTGCAGACAGCGCTCTGTTTTGCGTCTGTCTGCAACGAACTAATGGGCCCATAAGTTAATACAAGGAGGAGGGGGGGGGGGGTTGCTGAGGACTTCACTCTGGAGACAAGTTTTCTTTTTTCATGGATGAATTAGTAAGCAGCACCATTGTTGCGACAAACAACTTTTTTCGGATGCAAAGGAGTAGGCCTACATTTATTGTCTGCAATTACATAATGCAGCACCCTAGCTATGGGTGGAATTTTTTTTTCTATTTCATGTGCTGAACAAACTTGATCTCCATTTCATATTTAAATGAGATTTTTGTCTTAAGAATTAAAGGGTTACACATGGGTCCTTAGTAGTGTCAAGTGTCGGGATTTAAAGGAAAAACAGATGTTTTCATGTGCTGAACAAACTTTTGATCTCCATTTCATATTTAAATTAGATTTTTGTCTTATGAATTAAAGGGTTATACATGGGTCCTTAATGACATATATATATGTAGTGTCAAGTGTCGGGATTTAAAGGAAAAACAGATGCTTTTTAAGAGGGCCAGTGTCCCAGTGTCACTTTTTAACAAGGGCAGTGCCCCGACGAAAACAACATGGTCAAACCACGGTCGACCATGGACTGACCACGGTCAAACCATGGTCATTGACCATGTTCGACAATGAAATGACCATGGTCAGACCATGGTCGACCATGGTCGAGGCTGCGGTAATTGGTCACGGTCAACATATGGTCGTACATGGTCAAGGGCTACATGGTCACAGACGGTCACAGATGGTCATTTGGCCATGGTCACACATGGTCACACACGGTCATAATGACCATCTGTGACCATCTGTTCATTGCTGCGGTAATTGGTCATTGTCAACATATGGTCGTACATGGTCAGGGGTTACATGGTCACAGATGGTCATATGGCCATGGTCACACATGGTCACACACGGTCATAATGACCGTCTGTGACCGTCTGTTCATTCTGCGGTAGATGGTCACTGTCAAACCATGGTCGACCAATTTCACTAATTTACAGGCCTGCGGCACTGTACCAAAATACCAAAAAGACTGTGACATTTGATATTTTTTACACAGGATTATTTTTGACACATTATTAATAATATAATAATATTATTGAGAAATATATATTATAAATATCATAAATATCATATTCTTTATGTTTTAAATGAAACTCCTTGCCAAAGTGTTGTCTAATAATAAGGTCACAAGATTAACAAGAAATAAAACTTTTTTTTCATAGCAATATCTCATGCTCACAGTATCTCATGGTCACCCCCTTAATATACCATATCATAAAATGAGAAGATTTTCATGGCATATTCTAGGATTTTCTTAACAAAATATCGAGTATGTTTATCTATTCCTGTCTAAGCAACCCAAAAGAAACGAATTTGTGTGTTTTTTTAGGCGAGTGATAATAGATGAACAAAATTTGAGACTGTTACAGCCTGATCCTTGCTATTTCGCAGCCTGTCTACAAGGAAAATGTTGTCTAGCTAACTCTAGGAACAATCAGAAACAAGTTTGTGTCATTAGCACTCACCGACACTCAATTAGACAAGGTAATTTAGCTCCAGACAGCCTGATGTTTGCAGTTAAAAACTTTCCCTCCAAAAGTGCGCACTGTTTATAAGGCAGGTGGCACCACTGGTAGGTCATGTGACTTACACGGTCATTACATGGTCACAGATGGTCATACGTGGTCATATATGGTCATATATGGTCAGTATTGAATCAGACAAATATTTCAAGTCGTTTTGGTCTGAGATGATGGCAATCAACAGGTAGATATCAGAATTAAAAATCTGCAGCATTTACACAGATTATGGTAGAGATTTACAGGGACACAAACTTATACAATATGCTGCTACCAAGTTCTTTATACTCTCTTTTCAAGTAATAACAGACTGCCAATAGAAATGATGAATCATTGAATGTATTTAATGGCGGAACCAGATGGGGAGGGGGTTTAGGGGGCCTGTACATTGCAATGTAAAAAATTTGAATCATAAGCAAAGCAATCAAATGTCAAACAGTGCTAAATGTCAAATTGCCATGTTTAGTCTCTTACACATCATGGATCATGAACTACAGTTTTTTCTGTCATTTCAAGGCCTTGATTAGCATAAATTCAAAATGGGTCAATCGATCTGCAATCGATCTGCAACTCAGCCATTAAAATAATTCCACTATGTTTCGAATGCAGTTGATAGGCACTTGTCATATGCTATGATTTTGCAATTGCATATATATAATGTATACATACATTATATCCACTTAAGTTACCCATTGCATAAAATTCTGATATCTGGATCAATAGGATATCACAGAAATGCATAAAATATCTGCTGAATCGCACAAATCTGCAAATAAACAAAAAATAATTCCAAATCTTCTAGGCCATTTTATGGTCATATATATACGATCATCAAGTAAATGAAAGATTGTTTTTAACTAGATTCAAATTGTTCTCATCGTGATTTGACAGGCATTCAAAATGAGAGAAATTTTCTAAGTCCCCGTGGTCATTTCATTGTCACACATGGTCATAAATGTCAGTGATTAAAATTTCTAAGTCCTCATGGTTATTACACGGTCACACATGGTCATCTAATAATTCAGAGAAATTTTCTAAGTCCTCACGGTCATTTCATTGTCATACATGGTCATCAAAGGAAATTGTCTAAGTTTTCATGGTCATTCCATGGTCAAACATGGTCAGACTTAGTTCACGGTCAGGTACATGGTCATTTCATTGTCAACCATGGTCGACCATGGTCAAACCATGGTCGACAATGACTACATGGTCAATCTTTTGTCAGGTTGTCGTCGTAAAGATTTTTAGCAGCGCCATGGCTCAAGCTATTATTACCTTAGCATTTTAGTAAACCTTGTCAACAAATGACAACAATTCTGGCAGCATCAACTTTTAGAGCCCTGACATGCCGAAAAAATATTTAATTACGAAATCGCGCACTTGGCCTTCTTCTTCTTCCAGCAGCCAGGCACACAGGGCGGACTGGCAGCATTTCGGGCCCCGTGGAAAAATAAGTTAGAATGGTCCCCCCCTAAGTTCCTACCGTTTGTGTAATTTCAAGAGAGGAAAGGAAAACACTATTTCATAATATACCGTATTTTCTCTATTAAAAGCACACCCCCTAATAAACGCCCACCCCCCTCCACAATAGACCGTACCAAATTTTGACAAAGTTAACCGATCAGAGCCCAACCTGCCCGAGATAGTGAGATCCAGGATAGAGTGACATGGTTACAGGCGGTACAGATAAATGTTTTACATTTTACCTTTAATTTGAAGCATAATATTGCATATTTCAATTCAACACTACAAGTATAAGGGCTGGAATTGTCTAAAGGTGAAGTAATAATAGTGAATTATCATCAAAAATGGCATTTTCGTCATGCTCATGAGAAGGCAATCTTTTCAATGGCGAAATAACCATTGTTAAAGTGCTTCGATTGAGTGGAAATTTTAATATGTTATTAACTAAATAGTTTAGAAAAACTGGTTTAGTCATTTTTGAAATTTGTGGTGGGTCTACTGACTCTTTTACTCAATAGACTGGACTATTAGCACAATAAGGCTGAATATAATAACCAACAAGCTCAATAAAAACTGTTTTTTTGTAAATATCTCAGAAACTATTGACCCTGGAAGGTCCAGGTATGTTGAGACTATGCCAAATATGACCATTCCACACATTTTGAGTGTATTTGCAGCTCTCTAGGTGGAACGGTTGTTGAGATACAGCCCGAAAATCTCGAAAATCGCCACTTTTCAAGGTAAAATCAAAAGTAGGGGGTGAACCGGCGTAAGGTCACCTTCAATTGGCTTGAAATTTCACAGGACGTCTCCATTCACAACTTTTGGGAAGGTTGGGCTCTGATCGGTTAACTTTGTCAAAATTTGGTACGGCCTACCCCACAAGGAACTAATTTTCATCAAAATTCCATCAAAATATGACTTTATCCTAAGTTTTTTAAGCAGCATAGGAGTGAGAGCAGCATAGGAGTGGGAGCAGCATAGGAGTGAGAGCAGCATAGGAGTGGAAGCAGCATAGGAGTGGAAGCAGCATAGGAGTGGGAGCAGCATAGGAGAGGAAGCAGCATAGGAGTGGGAGCAGCATAGGAGTGGGAGCAGCATAGGAGTGGAAGCAGCATAGGAGTGGAAGCAGCATAGGAGTGGGAGCAGCATTGGAGTGAGAGCAGCATAGGAGTGTGAGCAGCACAGGAGTGGGAGCAGCATAGGAGAGTGAGCAGCATAGGAGAGTGAGCAGCATAGGAGTGGGAGCAGCATAGGACAGTGAGCAGCATAGGAGTGGGAGCAGCATAGGAGTGGGAGCAGCATAGGAGTGGGAGCAGCATAGGACAGTGAGCAGCATAGGAGTGGGAGCAGCATAGGAGTGGGAGCAGCATAGGAGTGGGAGCAGCATAGGACAGTGAGCAGCATAGGAGTGGGAGCAGCATAGGAGTGGGAGCAGCATAGGAGTGGGAGCAGCATAGGCGTGGGAGCAGCATAGGAGTGTGAGCAGCATAGGAGTGGGAGCAGCATAGGAGTGGGAGCAGCATAGGAGTGGAAGCAGCATAGGAGTGGAAGCAGCATAGGAGTGGGAGCAGCATTGGAGTGAGAGCAGCATAGGAGTGTGAGCAGCACAGGAGTGGGAGCAGCATAGGAGAGTGAGCAGCATAGGAGAGTGAGCAGCATAGGAGAGTGAGCAGCATAGGAGTGGGAGCAGCATAGGACAGTGAGCAGCATAGGAGTGGGAGCAGCATAGGAGTGGGAGCAGCATAGGAGTGGGAGCAGCATAGGACAGTGAGCAGCATAGGAGTGGGAGCAGCATAGGAGTGGGAGCAGAGTAGGAGTGGGAGCAGCATAGGCGTGGGAGCAGCATAGGAGTGTGAGCAGCATAGGAGTGGAAGCAGCATGGGAGTGGGAGCAGCATAGGAGTGAGAGCAGCATAGGAGAGTGAGCAGCATAGGAGTGGGAGCAGCATAGGAGTGGGAGCAGCATATGAGTGGAAGCAGCATGGGAGTGGGAGCAGCATAGGAGTGAGAGCAGCATAGGAGTGTGAGCAGCACAGGAGTGGGAGCAGCATAGTAGTGTGAGCAGCATAGGAGTAGGAGCAGCATAGGAGAGTGAGTAGCATAGGAGTGAGAGCAGCATAGGAGTGGAAGCAGCATGTACGACGTCAGTGAATGATTCAAACCATTCTCGTAGGTCCTCGTCTGAGTTCAAATAGCTGAGTGAGGAGAAAACTACCCCCTTGTGAGTGTTCAATGTGCGATGTGGCTTGACTATAGTCGGAGTTCCTGCAATACTTGTAAGCTCAAGTAGTCGTTGCGTCTGTTGGTTGTTCCTTGTCTTAAAGAGGACCTTTCCATCTCTTTGTTGTGTTGTTTCTGCAGGTTCTCCGACTTTTTGAAGGATCGTCTTGTATATCGCAAAGGGAGAGAGTCTTCTTGTTGTTTTTAACACAATATACCGGTGTCGGTACTCTGATTTCCGTGTGGTCGTTGGTCGATTTAGAAGTTCCGGGTCGATGCAGTCATCCGCTGCCGTTTTAGTCTGGACTGAGGATTAGTAAGAGAAGAGTATGCCGTAGGAATGGTTGTGGTTCATCCCCCATGCTCCCCACCCACCAAGGAGCCCAACAAGGGGAACTAATATGGGTAGGGCTGCGCCCAGTACCCTAGTCCAGGGATACATGGGGGATATACTCGTAGAAGGCTAGGTAAGAAAAACAGCTGCAATCATATTAAAAACATGGCCAGCATGTAGACTTGGTCAGAACCTTCTTTGATTGACCCATCAGCCATGGCCAAATAGGACCAAAGTCCTAATGACAACATGACAAGCCGATTGACTGGACCGGGCCAATCCAGCCTCCCGTCTAGGAGAAATCCAGGCCAAAGTAGTGTATTGTATGGGAGGGACCAACTTAGTCCCAACAAACTCAACTACCAGGACCCCTTCATCCTCCGACACGGGTCGCAACCCACGGCAAACAGGTTGCCCCTTTTCCGTCAGGGAGACGTGTGCTTGCGCACTGTCTCGTGTTGGCCACTAAGGATACAGGTCTTCACCTTAGTGTTACCACCCACCGCCACGGGGAGGCCCGAGACCTGCGGGGGCAGTAAAGCAGAGGGAGCAGCACAGGAGCAGCGCAGGAGCAGCATAGGAGCAGCATAGGAGAGGGAGCAGCACATGAGCAGTAAAGAAGAGGGAGCAGCACATGAGCAGTAAAGAAGAGGGAGCAGCACATGAGCAGTAAAGAAGAGGGAGCAGCACATGAGCAGTAAAGAAGAGGGAGCAGCACAGGAGCAGCACAGGAGCAGCACAGGAGCAGCACATGAGCAGCACATGAGCAGTAAAGAAGAGGGAGCAGCACAGGAGCAGAATAGGAGAGGGAGCAGCACAGGAGCAGCATAGGAGAGGGAGCAGCACAGGAGCAGCATAGGAGAGGGAGCAGCATGGGAGCAGTATTAGACCGGCAGCCCAGGGGCTCTAGCCTAATCGAACGAGGTACCACTAACGGAGCATATGGGTATGAAGGGAATGATAAGGCGCACCAGAAAACCCATTTCTGGCGCGGTGTATCGGTCGCGTTTACCCCTGGCGGCCATTTTCCAAGATGGCCGCCATAAAAATAGGTGCATGCAGTTTCTGGTCTAGATCTTTAATGGCTTATCCGATTTCGATGATTTTTGGGTCAAAATATATGTATTTTAATATTCCCAATGCAACGATGTCATACAAATTTCCATATTGTAAGCGATTCATGCTGTTTTTAAGGATCAAATGCAAAAAAAGTGAAAATTTTGAAAAAAATCAAGATTCTCTGGCAAAATAAGGCATCATAGTCAATGAATAGTTGGTTTTAGGGTAAAAATAACATCATTAAAACTTCCTGTTAGTGGTACCTTGTTCGATTGGGCTAGAGCCCCTGGGCTGCCGGTCTATATAGGAGCAGCATAGGAGCAGCATATCAGCAGCATAGGAGCAGCATAGGAGCAGTATAGGAGCAGCATATGACAGGGAGCAGCTAGGGACAGGGAGCAGCACAGGAGCAGCACAGGAGCAGCATAGGAGAAGGAGCATCACAGGAGAAGAACAGCACAGGAGCAGCACAGGAGCAGCACAGGAGCAGCACAGGAGCAGCACAGGAGCAGCACAGGAGAAGAGCAGCACAGGAGAAAGAGCAGCACAGGAGAAAGAGCAGCACAGGAGAAAGAGCAGCACAGGAGAAAGAGCAGCACAGGAGCAGCAGCTGCAGCACAGGAGCAGCATAGGAGCAGCAGCATAGGAGAAAGAGCAGCATAGGAGCAGCATAAGAGCAGCATAGTAGCAGCATAGGAGAAGGAGCAGCACAGGAGCAGCAGTACAGAGAACGAGTAGTGCCGAGAAGGAGAAGTGCAGAGAAAGAGAAGTGCAGAGTGGAGTCAGAGCAGAGTTGGACAAGTGCAGTTGGAGTAGCGCAGAATAGGAGCAGTGCAGAGTGGGATTAGTGCAGAGTTGTAGTATACAGAGTGAGAAGCAGTACAGGGCAGTGGTAGCGCAGAGGAAAAGTGCAGAGATGGAGATCGAAGTGCAGAGTTGAATCAGTCAGTGTCGCTAGTAGACTCGCTACAGTGAGCCATTGATGACCGGAGTCTTCGTCTATCATGATTTTTAAAACAAATTCAGGGACACTCTCAGTGATGGAAATGGGGGGGGGGAGGGGTGCTCAGGGGAGCTGAGCAGTGCTTTTCCTAGGAAAGAATTCAGGTAAAAGGCCAATTTTGAGTTAAATGCATGCATGTGTGGCTAATTTTCATGCAAAATATGCAATTTTCATTAGCCACATCGAAGATGCATCAGCCAATGCTAATGTGGCTAATGGCTAGGAAAAGCACTGGCTGAGCTCCCTTGATAAAAAACGGGAGCTGTGCCCTGCTGCAGCTCCCCCGATGATCAGTGGTAAAATTACAATGATCATATTACTTTTTCAGTCCTCAAAGTATTTTAGCCAGAACTATGCTCTGATGGAAGAATTTTTCCCGTTTAAAAAAATTTGGAATGGCGTGCCACTGCCACACGAGCCAGGAGTCCCCCCGACGAAAATTTTCCATTTCCATCACTGGTTACTCTGATATTTTCAATAAGAAAGTTGGATGAATTCCTTTTCTAAGATCAGACATAGGCCTAAAATCCCAAATCCAGCACCCAATTTCCATGAATGTCATTGGGTTGTCCCAAGGCTTTCAACTTCAAGCCTTTAGCATGTATTCGCTCAAATAAAGACATCTTGAAGTCCGTGATCCCAATAAAGGCAACAATGTTATGCCAAACTGACTACAATTTAATGTACATTGTACCGTGATATTAATTTCAAAACAACATGGCAGAATAACGGCTGAGATATTTGACTAATTGGTCATCGTCATATATACTTGTTCGAAAGTCAAAAAAAAAAAATCCAAAGGAACTTAGGGCAAAGGAGAATTTATAACGAGAATTAACTTTTAGAAAACATTCATAAATTGAATGGCAAGGTAAAAATGTTGAAGATACTACATTTTCATGTTAACAAGCAATTTTGAGTAAATGTGTGTTTTGGAAAGTATTCCTACCACATTTAACACAGTACCGCGTAGCAGGTTTGTAAAGGGCAAAAATATAGGTTTTTATAGGTTTTATAGGTCACCTTCGGAAAAATAGAGGTTGCAATTTTAATAATAGGTTTCTATAGGCTTTATAATAGGTTTTATAGGTTGCGCCGGGAGGCCTAAATATAATGGCAATTTGTCCATGATATGGGAATCTGGACATAATTGAATTCCAAAATGTGAACCAAACATCATTATTGAATGATTAAAAGTGGTTCTTTATGTGTGGGTTGGTCACTTAAGCTAGTAAAGCTATACTGATTAACATATCTCAAAGCCGAGGGTTTGCTGCTGCACAACTTAAACCTTATGTTTATCAGCAGATGTGCATTATCAGGAATTGAACAGGAAAATATATACACACTGGTAAAAGTACTGAAAAGATATTGAAATAATTAACTTAATTTGAGTATGATGTTCCTGCGGACAAATGAATCTGGTCGTAATATTTCAAACACGTAATATTTCAAACACGCTAAGTTCCAGAATATTCATTCCCAAATAAGCACCATGGTACACCTTCTTACAGAAATTATTTATTTCAAGATTGTCCAGAAAGAATGTATTTATTTCACCAAACCTGAGCAAGAAATTATTTATTAAAAAAAACAAACTCCAAGCCCCCCCCCCCCAGATAATAAACGGTCTCCCCTAACTTAATTGCATGTTTCTATGAGTGTGATACACAGAAGCAGAAAATTATGCATTTCTTTATTTTCTACTGAATTCAATATAAACTTAAAGTATTAAACTTTCATGTGTAATAGACCTTATTTCAAATAAATTCAGTTCAGTTATAAACAAATAACAAAATACAATATATTGAAATTGGCAGGCTGGCAAAAAAAAGTATTCCCAGTTCAGAATGAATGCAAACTACAATTTTTTTAATACAAGATTTGAACATGCACCAAATAGGCTATTTTACACTTCATTTCAAAATTTGAGTTTTGAGTACAGTATTTTGCAGGTATCCATCAATATTGTACCTTATACAGATACCATTCCGAGGAATATTGTGTTGTTAGAAAAAAATCCTGTATTTCTGTGGCGCCTACATCCAGAGATGCAATAACTTGTGATTTTCTTATGAAACAGGTAAATCTTAATCAAGAGGTCACTGAGTTTAAGAAAGTTTCAAGAAAAAAGGTAAGAGGACAGGAGGGGGGCAAGAACAGTGTATGTCTCAATTCAGAGCAACAAAAAAGTCAGACAGTGTTTTGTTTGTTGTGTCTGGAAAATGGCTACATTGTTTTGCGCCACAATGAAG
The DNA here is from genome assembly GCA_026936325.1 of Platynereis dumerilii. NCBI lineage: Eukaryota > Metazoa > Annelida > Polychaeta > Phyllodocida > Nereididae > Platynereis > Platynereis dumerilii. The sequence continues at coordinate 45,400,128 of JAPTHN010000004.1, read as the reverse complement.
AGGTCACTGACATGGGGGAGTGAGTGACGCATTGACATGAATAATGGGAGGAGCTACACCATCGATTGGCCACATATTATATGATTGATATATGATTGACAGGTGGAGGGAAGGGGCTTTGTGGAGCTGTTCAAGGCTGCACAATATTTCAGTCAATTATTGAGCTGTATGAAATACAAAAACAAAATATTTTTAACTTCAAAAGACCCTGTTGGAGTAATAATTTATTATATATCAGGGCTCTCCTGGAGTAATAAAATGACTAGGCCTGGACTCATTCATTCTAAACGAAAGATAGAAAACTAGCAATTCTGTATTTGAAGTGAGTGATATATTGTCTCAAACTGCAAATTAAACCTTACATTTTACAAAGACAGGCTATGAAGGGGGTGACCATTTAGTAATCAGGGGGGAGGGGGCTTCAATGGGAGTTTTCCTTTGCAAGAAATTTCACTATTAAATAGTGACAGTAATTATTTATTTTACGGGAAGTGCTCAACATCCCCAGATCAAGCAAAAATACCCCCCCCCCCCTACAAATTATTTATTTAAAGACTGCAAAAAAAAAAATAGTTATTTCACCAAACTGAGTAAGAAATTATTGAGATTAAATGGTCGCCCCCTAATATATTTGCACTGCATTCGTGAGAAAATTTGACTTGGCTATTAAATTTATTGGTTTTGCAATTTTTTTCTTCTTGAGAGGCTAACTTTTGATTTACCTCAGTTTAGGATATTTTTTTTTTTAGAAAAAAATAAATAGCCCTACATTTTCTGTTGGATCAACTTGGATCTTGCAATGGATGTACAACTGAACACAGTCCCACAACAGAAAACAGATTGCTACATTTCTTGACGTCAACAAGATAAAGATTGTTGACAGTGTTGTGCAATTGTGCCAATTTCTTGGCGCCGAATTGTTTGTGCCGAAATTGTCGCCCCAGAATGCAACGCAACGTTGTTTTGACGGAAGTTCACTCACCACCGGACAGACAATCATTTTTTCTACCTCAAATTTGTAGTTTTAAGCCTTTATTGGGCATGGCAGGCCAAGTTATCGTGTAGTTGACTATCAAATTGAATGTTACAACAGTCATATGGGGTGAGTTTGCCACACTTGGTTGGGTACATGCCATTTCTGAGAGCGCGCCAAAATCCGGTTGCTTCTCCTCTTCTATATATACTTACTAAACATGAATAAAAAAACGATTGGGGTCTCCATGCTCTGGGGTTATCTTTATGTTCAACAGCCAATCAGGCAGTTTAGGCAATCAGGCAGCAGTTCACACCCCAGGTGTAGTGGAATCAGCCTGATTCCAATCAGGCCATGACAGTTCACTTTGGGTGGGTGTGAATGTGGATTGCAATCAGTGAGCTCCTGGGAGAGTGACAGCTGGCCTATTGTATTGACACTTGACAGTGTATAGGCCTACATTCAAATCAAGAAGTGGCAATCAATACTGTAATTCAGGAAGTGGTTATCTGCTCTGCTGCAGCTTTTGTTGACCAAAATACTTGCCAACATTTTTTTAATGAAAAATGGATGAATGAAGCCTTTTGATTGATAAATTCCATTTTTTAAAACCAAATTTAATGCACATAAGCTATTTTGAAATTACTGAGACAAGGAACAATATAATGTAAAAGTTAATAGTCATCAATATAAAAAAAAACCAGAATGACAAATGGACCTGGTAACTTGTAATTTGCTAACTGCTGCTAGATATCAAAGCGCTAAGTTACATGTCGTTTTAAACATTTTTACCCACGAAGTGTAACACATTTTAAAAGTGAATTTTCCATTTGTTTTTTTTTTTTCAGTCAAGGAAACCTTTAACTTCATTTATGTCAAAAAGACTGCTATAATTTTTTTTAAATTATTGTTTTCAACAAGCTGGCAATTTCCTTTCAGTATAAAGAAAATTTTGTGATGTGTTCATGTATTTCCAATAATATTTGCTTGGTCTATAGCACTTTCTCAATGTGTAACAGTGACTGGGTTATGATCTATGATCTATCAAACTTTAAAGGTGCATGTTGAACCCCACTAAAATATTTTTCTGGAATATGGTTCTGCTTGATCCTTATTGTAATTCGTATAAGGTACTGTTAATACAATTAAAAAGAAATGAAAATAATATTTCAGTTGCAAAATAGTTAAAAAACAGGTTGACCCCAAATATTCATTCCGAAATGATAAATCAAGCAACACCTTGTTAAGAATAACCCAACTAGAAATTATTTATTTTGAGATTTCCCTGAAATTATTTATTTCACCAAAAATTAGCTTGAAATTATTATTTCACAAATACGCCAACCACTCTTGAGATTAAATGATCTTAACCCCCCCCCCCCCCACCAGCCTATTTCTCGAACAGTGTATGCCCTTAAAAAATTGTTACTATAAAAATGGAAGATTAAGTATATATCTAATTGTTGTGATAAGTGACATAATATATTTTATGTCATTGTAGGTATAACACTGGGTGACCAGAAAAATATTCTGCAGAATGAAGTTAATATTTTGTCAAATTTGTTTAAATTTCCAGTGGGAGCTACACCTTTGAAGACCTGCCTTTATTCTGCTTAAAATTATCATTGTGCTATTAAAAAAGAAATAAAACCAATTTCTTCTTAGTTTTTAATAGATCTATGACTTTTTTAGTTAAACCAAATAGTCAGTGTTTTTTCAATACAAGTAATCATTTTTGTGTTAGAGCTAGTGAAAATGTTTGATTTGAGGCCCTGTTCCCTAATCTATAACCCATAGGTCAACCCAGATATAATTTTTTTTTTAATTGAAAATTTCTAGAATTCAGGTGTCTGTCTCCAAGAATCCTACCATACAGTAACTGAGCACTTCTTCTTTTGATTGCTCAATGTTTTTAATCATGTTTTTCTCTTTTTTTTGCAGACCACAAATATATGGCTACAAACAATTGAAGAAAAGGACTGCAAATTGAATGTAACGGACAAGATTCACAAGAATATCATACAGATCACGAACGTTGCAGGTAGAGTTATAATAAGCCAATCACAAGTACAATTTCCAATATGCTGGGGTAAATGTAGGCCTAGCATAGCATATCGTCATGACTGATCAACTTAATAAGGTTTTCCTCCTTTATTTGTTGCAGTATTAATGATAAGTATAGAAAAGAAATACTTTGATAAAAATGGTCCATTGACTTGCAGATTTTGTAATTGAGTGGGCAGTTCTTGTAAATTGCAGTTATGCTTGGAGCTTAATTAAGCGCTTTATTTTACTCCTATCTATCTACTACTTTGCAATTCCGTCCTAACTGAGTCCTCAATGACTCCTCATGCAGGTGCCCTTTGTTAATACTATTTGTTTTGTGTGCAATTTTGGGTTTTTTTTGTCAGGTTCCACTCAATAACGATTTGTCTTTAAGTGAGCCCTGGTCTTGAATATCATTAACTAGTATTATTTTATCTTGTGTTTCTCATTTATTTAACTACCGGTACTTTTCAAGACCAAATAATGAAATTCTTATTCTGATTCTTTACTTTATTTTAATTTTTCAGCCAATTATGTTGAAATTCCATAAAAAAGACAGGAAACCCTGCACATGAGTGAACAGGAAACAAATGAACCTATGTTTCAATTGGAGGAGGGAAATTCACAACCACTACTATATGGTGAGGATATTCAGAATGATTTTTTAAAATGAAAAATTAACGACGATTTGCTCAAGTACAATGGTAACTGCTAAAATTCAAAACTTTATAAAAATGGCTAAATGCATGACTTTTCAATCCAGCTCACTGCAGTGTGTCAGTCATAGACAATGTTTTAAGTACTTACTTTTGTTACAGTGTAATAGGGATCCAGCAATCAAATGGTTATACTGTCCATTGTAAGTAAACATTTCACCATGTTACAATAGTTACATGTGACGGAAATGTGCATACCCAACATCTTTAAATGACAAATTTTAATAGCCTAATTAAATTAGGTCTCTTGGGAAAATGAGTTGCTGACAGAAAATTACTCATGTTATCTGAATCTCCCTTGCCATTGCAATATTTCAACAATTTTCTTTTTGTTTCAGTGATAAGGGCCCAGATCGCACAGCATGTGAAAGACAGAAATAAGCATATCCATCCATCCACAGATCAGTTACCTCTGGAAGCAGCTGCAATGGAGTGGCTCAAGACCTGTAGGAGTGAATAAATGATATATTATAATACTCAACAAAGAAATTCTGTTACAAGATAATTAGAATAGAAAATTGGCAATTATAGAGAATTTAAGTGCAATATCCATAAATAGTCTACTGGAAATGTCCCTTTTTGTTTAATTTGGAAAGTTATATTATTTTATTGTATTTTATTCAAATCATGATGGATATGTGACTCTAATGCCCCTTTCACACCTACAAGGATGCATTCAAGGATACACACGGATGAAGAAGGATCACTCATCCTTGACATCCTTGTTGCATCCTTGTTACATCCTTGTTGCATCCTTGTTGGGTCCTGGGCCATCCTTGACTATCCTGGAGCATCCTTCATCTCCACCACGGATCACAACAAAAAATTGAACATGTTTAATTTTTGTTGCCGGATGAGCAGGATGGCAAAATGGCTACATTGTCCTTAGTGAATCCTGGGCTATCCTTGGTAGATCCTGGGCTATCCTTAGTGGATCCTGCTCCACCTTATTACTTCCCTGATGACCATGTCGCCACCAGGATGCATCCTGGAGGATCCTTGGCTCATCCTTACCTATCCTTACCTATCCTTGGCTCATCCTTACTCATCCTTGGCTCATCCTTGGCCATCCTTGCACATCCTTGACTGGCAGGAGGACATGAACAAGCTAATTTGTGCACTTTCTGATGGTAAGAATGTGGACAATGCACAAAGTTAAAACCCAAGCTTCAAGTTCATATCCCCTTTTCATGAATACCAGTTTAATATTGTCACAGTTGAGTTTATTCTTTTTCTTGTTTGATAATAATGATCTTTTGACCTCCTGGCAGCAGCCTGGCTTCAGATTTTTTTCCTGGCGTACCACTCATAGCTATGTTTATGTAAAAAGTTTTGAGAAGTTCTCTGCATATATGAGCAATAAATACAGTATCCTCCTTTTTTGTCATCCTAAAAAAATATTACAGCAATTTAACTATTCAACTAAACTTTGAATTTCATTGGTTTTCTTAAATACCTTATTATTAATACAAGCTATTTTTCCTTTCAATTTTCCATTGTTTTCCACTCCGAACTAAAGAATAGCTGTATGCTATCCCTGTAATTTTTATTTTATCAATGGCAAATTAGGTGTCATTGCCATAGACAGTGTCTACAGGCATCGACACAACTTGAGAGACCTCAGTTTTGCACTATCCTTGTTCAATCCTGCAGTATCCTTGTTCAATCCTGCAGTATCCTTGTTTTATCCTGCATTGTCCTTGTTCAATCCTGCTGTATCCTTGTTCAGTCCTGCTGCATCCTTGCTCAGTCCTGCTGTATCCTTGTTCAATCCTGCAGTATCCTTGTTCAGTCCTTCAAGACCATAGTAGTAGGTCCTTGCTCAGTCCTCACTGACACCATAGCGCATCCTGCTTCAAAATGTAACATTAGGCATTGTTACATTGTAGCAATTATTTGAATGCCGGATCGAGCAGGATGAATAATTTCCTTCATTCTGGGCCATCCTTGGTGATCCTTGAATGCATCCTTGTAGGTGTGAAAGGGGCATAAAGTTGTTAACTATACGTACATTCGCCTTCACTTCTGTAGGCCTAACTCTTCCATGCAACCACACTTCCAGTCCAAGGTCACCAATCAATCTCTCACTTCTTCAAAATATCAGTTGCTCAGTGGTTGGAGCAATGGCACCTTAAACTGCGTTAGGTCGGTTTTGAATCCGCGGATTCTTGTTAAGAAAACACTGATAATCTCTGGATCTGCCTGTAATTAGCAACATTTGGTCATTCTTACGACACAGACGGTCTCATTAACGGTCTCTTCGGAAAGTCATTTTCTTACATTACGCAAATAAGTTGGTACGAAAGGAAGACATTTCATATTGCAGGGAGTTTATTACGATGAACAGTGCGCATCGGCGAATCCTTGCAGGTACTACAGACTACAGTAACAACAAAAAAATTCATTCGGTATTTTCATATTACTATGTACAGTGAGTACTGCTCACTGTACATTATGTGTGATGCAATTGGGATAGGAAGTTCAATTTTAATTAAAAATTCGAATTTGAACATGCTTTAAATTAGTTTGATTCAATATAGAAATCCTGTTTGTCATGAATATGCATGTAAAGAGGATCATCTAGGCCTAGACATGTTTGCTGGATCAATTTTGTAATGCAGTAAAGTTACATGCGGTCTGGCTTTGCTGCTATTTTAGTATTTATTACAGGATTTGAATGATTTTATTCATAAATTTGTTTATTTCAAAACCATTCCTATGTTTGAAACTGTATAAAACTGGAGCACTGCCATCATGAACATGTAAGTAATTAGAAAATTGTGTGAGAGAGGAAATGTTTGTGAAAAGCAGCTCCATTGATGCTATTTGGTTGATTTCCTTTTCTCAAAATATTAAAACATGGCTCATTCAATCAAGCGACTGAGCGTGAGAATGATGGTGGTTTTTCAACTCATTTACTTTTGATGTCGTAAAGTGCCAATTTATGGGAACAATTTCCTGTAAGTATAAAATTTCGTATCGGACCTTACTGTGCCTTACTTTAATTCTGCATGTTGCTGGAAATGCAGCAGCTGCTGTTTTGCTCATACTAAAAGACACTGAGTAATAAGCATGCTAATTTGCAAACAAAGGTACTATACTTTCTTTCAAAATATAACCATGAAATTTTGCCATAAGGTGCGGTGCATTCAGAAAAATTACAGGTCTCCAGCTGTAACATGTTTTTATTACATTGTCGACTTACCTCTGGGACATTTTAGCTTATCAATGCGGAGCGTTTGATCTGGCCCCAATAATAAAAAGAAAACCCCACAGCGCCTCACGTGTGATCACGTGACCTCTCTCGACCAATAGCGCGCTCCGGCGCGAACTCCTCTCAATCGTCATATTCAATTTTGGGGCAGCACGGTACACATCGTGCTCCTGGTCTGGCGAAATAATGGAAGGAATGGACAACTACAAGGAAGAAAATGAAGAAGTTACTATGAAGAATCCGCAAGTTAAGTGCTCGTTTCTTTAGCGTCTTTCGCCGCTGTAGCACTAAACACGTGCACAGCCGAAACGACGTATCTTCGTGCTATTTAGTCCGGCCGATGGGAGCAAATTTCCCAGGCTGATTGGTAGCCATATTTCGAGCTCTGCCTTGCCATCCGTGTCTAATAACCTTTTTTATGTGTGGATGGTGGTTCTGATTACGCACTCACTACATATTTCTTGCGTTATTGGTCTTTTTTGGCTTGTTTTACTTCGTCTTAGGCACTTTAGTCTGGTGCGGCGCTTCACAAAATGGCGGCCGGCGCCAAAATTTTGGTGTCAAAGACATGTAAGTTTGACCAGTTCAGGTCTCTTTTGGGGGTTATTTCCTCTTTACGGGTAGTTATCACCCTTTTCTAAGGACTGGTGCTCGTATCCATGTGGCATACCGACCTAGTCTTCGTTTTTATTACCCGGTCGACCTTAAAATGGGGACCTTTTACATGTTGTGGGTGATAATACAGGAATTTGATGATCTCCATGTCCAATTTAGCACAGGATTGATTTCATTTTCTATATTTGCAGGTTGGGATACGGTTGAGGAACGAATCGCCGATTCCACCTTCAGACTCAAGGTCAAGTTGGCACATGAGGTTTTGGGTTTACCTCTAGTGCAGGACCCAGATGATGACAGCCACTTGTACCTTCGACCAAGGACGCCCAAGCCGGCTTTGTTGGTTTTTCCCTTCTCCCCGGAATTGGATCAGGCCTTCGGGGATTCATGGGAAGGGGCAACCGGATCGAAGAACTATTCCTGGTTGTCGGATCTGTCTCCACCTGCTGCCGGTGTTGCCTTAGGTAAAAAGTGTGAGGCTAAATACCAGCCTAGAATGAAACACTACTGTGTGCTTCATGAAAAACTAGTGGCAACCCCTGCGATGTGGCCCATCAAAGCTCCTTTAGTGGATGGGAACTTGACGTCGGTACTGGGGATCTCCAAGCCTAAGCGCTCTAGATTGGATGATTTCCTGGACGATTCGGGCAGGGCGGTGAGCATTTTGAACCAGACAATGTTTTTTGGCAAGGCCATCAGGACCCTGCTGAGCTCTTTAGACGCCACCTCGGACCCCGAGCTTCAGGTGGCGATGCACTCACTTGCGGACTTGGTGGACGTTCAGACCAAGAGTGTCAAGGATTTGGGTTACGTGTTGGCTGGTCTTGACCTCTCCCTGCTGCAGGCCAAGAGGGAGGAGGTTCTCAAGCCGGCCAGGCTGAGTTCGGAGGACGTTGACCTGCTGCGGTTTGCTCCGCCCACGGACCCTGAACAACGTTTGTTCGCGGGCAAATTGCAGCTGTTTGCAGAAAGGAGGGCCAGACGCGATTCTAACAAGGCAATCGCTCGATTGACCCACCAATCCCCTTCCTCTGAGGAGCCGGGGTCAGACTGCATGGAGGCAGACGATTTTCAGGACAGTGGTGAGTCTGCCAGTGGGGACCACCAGTGTAGCGAAAGGTCGGACGGTGAGTCTCGCAAGGACATCAGTGGGTCGGACAGCCACGGTGATGAGGACGAGTCCGCTGGGGAGGACCACACGGAGAGGGAGGGTTCATCCAGCGATGGCCACCACTCTAGCGGAGACACGACCAGTGAGGATCACAAGTCTGCTAGTGATTTAGACAGTGACGACCACCATGACAGGAGTGGTTCGTAGCTGGACTAATCTTTTGTACTGTCTTTGTGCCGCTTGTATCTACACCCAACCACGAGGGGTCGACACACCGTTGGCGGACGGTACCTTATTTTAACTGGGCTTTGGACTAACTGCACCACTGTGTACATATTCATGGGTCACTTGGTAGCACCTGGAATCCTTGTTTGACTTCTACAGACTGGTCCTTTGGGATTATTGCTTTTTGCTCGATGGGGGGCGGAAGTAACGATCTTCTTCCCTTCGTTGTCTTGTGTCATTTCCACGGACATGGAGGAGGGGGTTCTTGGTGACCGGAGGTGACAGCGATGGTGGCAACCTTGCTCCGGCGGGTGACCATCGTGGAAGGGAGGTACTGTCCTGATTCTTCATCTTGGGGTGAGTTACATGTTTGCTAATTCTACTTCTTACCTTCCAGTCGGCTGTCAAGACTTCAGGCGGTGTACATTCCTTCGCTTGACTGTCTTTGTGGCCCCTCAGGCTGTCCGGTGTGCTCTGTTCTTGTCCCCCTGGGAGGTTTCCGGGGCAGTTGTGCCGGGGGCAGAAAAAAAGGAGGGGCCATGCGACTTAAGTGGTTGTCCTACTGCAGAGAGGACCCTTGGGATCGCAATCATTGGTTGGTATAACCCCCAGCGTAGCTGTGCCCCGGAAGCGGCGCTAGTGATAGCGTGGAAAGGGCACGGCGGCCGATGATAACCTTCCTAGCCCATTGAGTAGGCAGGTTGATTCCGTCTTTATTTCACCTCTCTCTCCAGACCCACCTCCTTGTCTTTTTGAATTAAGCTAAAATGTCCCAGAGGTAAGTCGACAATGTAATAAAAATTAGAATTTTTTTATTAAATTATCTTTTTATAAATAGACTTACCTCTGGGACATTTATTTAATTCCCACCCGCCTCCCCGCTCAGGAGGTTGTGGATTGCTTTTTCAAAATTGAATATGACGATTGAGAGGAGTTCGCGCCGGAGCGCGCTATTGGTCAAGAGAGGTCATGTGATCACACGTGAGGCGCTGTGGGGTTTTCTTTTTATTATTGGGGCCAGATCAAACGCTCCGCATTGATAAGCTAAAATGTCCCAGAGGTAAGTCTATTTATAAAAAGATAATTTAATAAAAAAATTCTAATTTTTGTCAAACTTGGACTTGTGAAAATGCCATGGCTGAAAAATTAAAATACAGGTCAAATAATTACAATGTTGTAATTATTATTTTCAGTTAATCTGTCTTTGATTTTCAAAATATTTTCAACCATTATGCATGCCAGTGACAAAGCAGATTGTTTGTAAAAAAAAAAAATTGACTTTTTAAAAACTGTAATTTTTTTACTTTGTAATCATCCAAAAATGTATTTAAGGAGTAAGTTTTTTTTATCAATCATCAAAAATGGATTAATTTAGGAGCAAGTGTTTTGAGAAATCGTCCAAAAATGTAATTAATTTAGGAGCAAGTGTTTTGCAGTCTGCATGCTTCAGTTGCGAGCTTAAGCGAGCAGGCTACAATATTTCACTGAAGGTGCTGCCTGTGCACAGTGGGTTTTAACCAACATTAAGTTAGAAAAAATTCTAATGGCATGACGCCTGTTGGATATAGTCCACAAGGACATGCAGATTGCATAACTGAAAACGAGAAAAAAATCTGTTGGGAATTTTTTGAGAAAATCACATTTTTATGTGGCAGCAATTTTTCAATGTGATAAACTCCATAAAAGGGTTCTGGAAATCATCAAAACTCATTTTAATGGCATGAAACCAGCTCAATATAATCAATAAGGATGTGCAGATTACTAATCTTTTAACATGAAAAAAGTTGGAAAGAAACTTTTGAAGAAAAACACATTTTCATGTTAAAAACATATTATGATGTGATAAACTTCATAAAAAGGTCAGAAACGCATTAAAAAACATAGAGATGTCATGAATTCTGCAGGTAATAGCATGAAAGGACATGTACATTACTTATCTGAATATGGGAAAATCTGTGGGGAATTTTCTCAGAAAAACATAAAAATATTTTTACTTTGCAGCTATTTTGCCATGTAATAAACTTTATTAAATTAGTTCCTTGTACCTTCAGCAACTTATTTCTCAATTTTCTTGAGGATGTCTTCGAGCCATCTCAGTTTCAGTATCTTCGAGAAGATATCTCGAAAGCAACAACGATGCAGACATCTTCCAGAATATGCTAAACTAAGGATATAACATTGGAAAACCAATGCAGAAAGGCCAAGATGCAACAGGAATGATGAGGTACAACGGCAATCCAAGCAAACGGCATGCAGATGTTCTCCAGAAAGCACAGACACCATGCAGAAGGTTCTAAGAAAGAACTAAAATATGTTTTGAAGTGTGTAAAACATCTTAGTATAAGATATCTCAAGAAAAATCTAGTCGTTGCGCACAGTCTGTCAACAAGTAGCATTTTCTCATTTTGTTGGCACAATGCCTGGGCCTCATCTTGATTGTCCTAGACTATTCTTTTATCCCTCCCAGAGCGTTTCTAGACGTATTTGCACTGACCCAGTATGATCATAGGTATTCAACACTCAGTCTGATTTCAAACAAAATGCCGAAGTTCCTGGCTATGAAAAAAATTCCCAAATCCTGTCTCTGACGCTGGGAGCATGCTGAAATGATCAAATCTGCTTCCCGAACCCTTCCTGGCTTTCCCTTGGCCCATGTGTACGCCCTTCCAACCCTTTAATAAATGAAAATTGGTTCACATATCAAAAATTATAGTTTACGTCCTATTTATGTTATTGTGAGCATTGTTGTATTTCACTTGAAAATAATCAAATCAAATGCACAGTTAATGAACATAATACATCTTTCACAAAGGTGTGTGTGTGTCCTCTGTTGAGTGGAGGCCACTCAATCCTAGACAGGCCACATAATAATCAGTGTAGACACTATCCAAGCGCTGATAACTGGAAATGTGCCCATCACGATCATGTTTCTTTGTGCTTATAATTACTGGCACTACATGTTTGTGATGGGCTACTGTACTTGCAATCATAGCACACTAAGTGCAGTATGATTCTGAATGTATGCAAATAACATAATTGCAGATTGACCTTTTCATGGAGTTTATCACATCAAAAAATGTTTTTCACACATTAAGATGTGTTTTTCTTCAAAAATTACTGGAATTATTTTTCCTGTTAATAGATATGTAACTTGTTTGTCCTTTTTTATTATATTTAACAGGTTCCATGCAATTGACATAATTTTTGACGATCTCCAGAATCCTTTCATGGAGTTTATCACATTGCAAAATGGCTGCCACATAAAAATGTGATTTTCACAAAAATTTCCCAACAGATTTTTTTCTCGTTTTCAGTTATGTAATCTGCATGTCCTTGTGGACCATATCCAACAGACATCACGCCATTCGAATTTAAAGGTGGTTAAAACCCACTGTGTGTGAGGTCCGCACATACATGAATTTCTGAAGCAGCCTAGCCAAGTTCTGCTGAGCGTGGACCTTAGGGGCAACTGTTTCACTGACCCAGGTGCCAATTCGATACACAATTTGACTTGAATTTCGTCAGTCTGCAGTCTTGCTGGCTCGTCTGCTTGTATAGCAGCAGTCAGAGTGTTCCGAACAATCATCCAAAAATATAATTAATTTAGGAGTAAGTGTTTCGTACAATCATCCAGAATTGTAATTGATTAGGGAGAACGTGTTTTGAACAATCATCAAAAAAACTTTTTGAACAATCACCCAAAAATGTAATTAGTTTATGAGTAAGTGTTTCTAACAATCATCAAGAAATGTAAATGATTCAGGAGTATGTTTTTTGAACAATCATCCAAATTGTAATTAATTTAGGAGTGTGTTTTGAACAATCATCAAAAAATGTAATTGTTTTAGGAGAAAGTTTTTTTAGCAATCATCCAAAACTGTTATTAATTTAGGAGCAAGTTTTCGAACGATCATCCAAAAATGTAATTAATTTAGGAGCATGTTTTTCGAACAATCATCCAAAAATATAATTTAGGAGCAAGTTTTTTAAACAATCATCCATTAATGAAGTTAACTTAGGAGTGAGTGTTTTTAATAATCATCCAAAAATCTAATTAATTTAGGAATACATTTTTTGGACAATCAATGTCAATCATCCATAAATGAAATTAATTTAGGAGATTTTAGAACAATCACCCGAAAATGTAATTAATTTAGGAGCAAATTTTGGAACACTTTAAGCCTACATGTATATCATAACAAGGGAGTGGATGTCAGGGGCTTTGTCTGAATTTGTCTCACTGTGCCCCACTTTCCCCTATATTGGTCCAATGAGTCCTTTGTAAAAGTTTTTAAAGAAGCACAACAATGGTGAATGGATAGCCTCATTCATCCACCCTGCTGTGTCAAGATGCATTTATTTTAAAAAATGTTGCGCTTAAAGAAAGTGCCAGTAACTCAGCTTGCCAAAAAAAATCTGGGAATTAGAAAGCAGAGTGCTTCAACATTTGAAGAGAACTCAGAGCATGCATTTTTTAGTAGCAAAGATTACAATGATTAGTCTGTTTGCAATATTTTTGTCAGCTTTCAATTTGGCTACTCTAGTTTTTTGAAGAGTTCTGCCGCCCTCCCCCCCCCCCATCAGTCCTTTGAACTCTTGTAATGTGTTTGTCCTTTTGTTTTCCCTTTTTTAGTTTGTTTTTTTTGCACACCCTTCCTATTCAATCACCTGTTGAACATTTAAAAAAACGATGGTAATTTCAAAACATGCACCTGTTGTTATGGAACTGGAAAATGAGAGGAGCCTCTTCTTTTATTCTTAAATGAAAGCCTTATCGTATTGCAGAAAAGAGCCATTCATGCAGCCAATGAAAGCGAAGTCAGTTGAAGCCAGGGGCGGATCCAGGATTTTTCGAAAGGGGGGCGTGGCTATACTTATAACATTGCAGTCTCCAGAACACACACATTTTGGTGTATTTTTGATAATCACTCATATTTCAAAGGCTGCAGGTTGAAGATTTCTGCATGAATTTACAAAAATATATTTAGGGGCCACCATTAGATATCGGGGGGGGGGGAGCTGGAATCTCTTCGAAATTCTTTGTAAATTATTTCTTACACCCAATTTTAGTGCATAAAATTTTCAGGGCAGTCTAACTCTAGGTGGAGGTATTTTTTAAGATGGTGGAGCTTGATTTAGAAACAAACATTTGAGAACCGCACATGCTGAAAATAGATTACTACCGCCGCCTTTACCGTGAAATAAGTAATTTCCTGTCAAGGAACACTCCAACCCATCCTCCTCCCCAATTATCTAATGGTTACCAATTGACTTGTCCCTCCATACATGTATATTTTCCTTGTGAGATAGGATTGTAAGTATTGAGCTTTTAGCCTGTTACCTTTACTGCAAAATTTCCGAATGTTACATCAAAATGTCATCGTGCTACGTACATCGTGTGAGTATGTCCGGCACGATGACATTTTGCCTTGTAGCTCAGCTCCTGTTGTACTTGGAACTTTGGTTGATGGCTTGTCTGATAGGTACCCCTATTACCTGGCCTCATCCCTGTTTAACAATGAAATAGCTGAAATGGTGTTATGGTAGGGCTACACAAGCTGCTAGAGTGTCAAATCTGTGAATCGGACTTTACAGAATTGCCCCAAAGTGTCTCTCCAATTGTAGCTTGATTATTGGTCTACCAATGAAATTACCTTGCTCTATGGTGATTGGGGTCTATAATTGGAGTCTAACTAGCCCCAGCATGAAAAGAGAGCAGGTTGGTGCATACACATGTTATTGTGGTCTAAAAATGCACCAATGTACATGCACCTTCCATCAGCAAATTATGGAAGCAGCATGTGCACTGAACAGCCAAGTTAGCCAACTGACCACCAGAGTGTGCATGAGTCTGAAGGAAGGGGTTCTTAACCCATCCAGGTGAAAATTAAGTTTGCATGATGCACTGTAGTTGGGTGCTTGCTGGCACTCTCACCTCAACTGTGCCTCCATAGCAGCTGCACAGGTATACCATGTTAACACGAATAAAACCCACAGGTTATATACAGCCTCCCTCTACCAGAAGTGTATACCAGGTTTCACCTAATTCAGACATTACTCTGACTCCACATTGTTATTGCTTTGTTTTTGTTTTTAGATTGTTGTAGATTATTTTAACTCAAGTACCAGCTGTTCAGCTGATGTTGTATTGTTAATTCACATTCGAGGCTAAATAAAAATTATTTATTTATTTATTTATATTTATTTATTTATAAAGGTAAGGCCTCACAGGGGGCTAGGGAGGAGCATGAAAGGAACAATGAACCAGAGCTAAATTTTAATTTTGTTTAATTTCTTATCCAAATGGCGGACAAGCTTATAATTATATTGCCATTACTCAGGTTTCACTTTCGACGCTGTCATCAATTGTCATGCAGCGTTGCCAACCAGTTAAGATATAGGCCTATTGTAACTTTGTCGATACTTTTGTCCACTCGCGATCTCGTTGGGTGTGAAGTTCCGATTTCTTGCTTAGTTTTTCCCATTTTCCAGATATAGTTATTCTCCTTTTCCCCCCGCCAAGAGAATTTTTTGCTTGAGTGCATGCTTTTTTTCCTATCTCCTGCAAGAAAAGTGGATATTGGTTGTAAACATGTTTAGCTGGTCAGCGTTCTGCGAAAACGAAAAGAGCTGTTAGCATCAATCAATGCATGTCATCTGCGTTGCCAAGTCGGCCGCAACTCCGCAACGTATGTCAGTTCCTAGCGGCCATCTTAAAATGGCCACTGAAACCTGTATTATCCGTTGTGGGCTTGGCATTTCACTTGAGAGTTATGAAAACTTTGCTTGAGGAATGGGATCGTAAACTTGGTAAAATGCAAGTGGCCAAAATGACCTCAATGAAATTGATGCTGCAAACTCTGCTGTCTACTGAGTCCTCAACATTTTGCGTTAAAATAGGGAAGACTGGAAACAACATCAATACTCCTCAAGTGCGAAAAAGTTTGGCAGTGTTGAAAAAGAGGCCCGGATGAAGGAGCGGTTTTTTAAAGTGTTCAAAGATATGAGTGACAATGAGGCACACCAAATTGGGGTACAAGTAGTTAATTAGTGTGTTTCAGACTGATTGGGGGGGGGGGGTGGCATCTTTCTAAGTTGGTATGGTACTTGTAAATACCCCCAGCAAACTGGGCAGCTGGCTCCATAAAGCTGTCAGACTGCTGATTTCAGGCCTGAAAACCTTTTGGTTAGACACATGGTCTACCTTCAAGCTAACTGTATGTCTTAAAATCTTTGAAACTCATTTAAGACATTCAGTGAAGTTTGGACAAGACCTCTAAAAATTAAGTGACTTAATCTGTTCCTTTATATTACTTTCAATCAGGTTTTCGCTAATGGACTTCGTGTACCAAGATGTATCGACAAAATTGACCGACACAAATTTCAGGTAATTTATTTTTCTTCTATTTATATTCATCTGATTACTTTTTGTTTCATCTTCAGGATGAACACTTCTTAGCATGCAGGGTACCCAAAGAACAGGGAAAAGAGGAGCACAAGTTCTAAAAAATTATGTGTATGAGAAATTCAGGAAGTTTAAATCAGCATGAAATTTTGGAGAAGCACATTGCATTTTCCTATTTTGTACCTGAGATAATGTGTGAAAAGAGCCCTGTGCTTTCTGCCAAAATCTGTAAATTCATGTTGTTAATTTGTTGCAAATGTTTGCTATTTCAGAACAGTTATTTCTTTGCATTTATATATGGGAATTTGAAATTTGTTTTAAAAGCACTTTCATTCTTAAAAAGTATGTTTTGAATTTCATGGAAGATTCTAATTTTTAGGAACAAAATGTTGTAGTTTCAGCAGGAAACTAGTTATAAAAAAATACAAAGTATTTCCTCTCTCTTAATTTCCTGTTTCTTTTAAATGCTGTACAATGTTTGATAAAACCAGTCATTCGAGAACCTGTATGATTAATTGTATCAAAGACCTCATGAATGGTAAGATGTTTTACTCTGGTCGAACTGTCTGAGTGCTGGAAGCATGATGCTACCTCTGCAGCACCTCCTTGAGGGTGTCATTGTTGCAGCAGTGCAGTGTGGGAAACCCTAACTTTCCTTTAGTTTCCTTGCCATTATTTTGCTCCTTGCTCAAAATGAGAAGTGGAAAGTGGGACCCCGGAGTGGTACATTTTAATGAGAATAATATATTAACTGCGAAGTTGCTTTTGGGTTATGGTATTGTAGTTTTAGTAGGGGTAACAGGTACTGAGAAAAGTGCACTACATATGAATATTTCTAGGTTCTGTTTAGGTCGTTGCAACACATTCATGAGGCTATTTCATTTGATTTGCAAAGTTACCGGAAGTCAGCCATTTCAGTATGTTGTCGACAACTGTCACAGTTTCATAAAATAAAAATATATTCTGACATTATTCGGGCCCTATTATTGTCCATTAAGTCACAATAAAGTAATCACTCCAAAAAGGTACACTTCCTTGAGTTGTACATCTCACTAACCATTAGGTCTTTGGCAGCATTAATGACATTGCACTAATTGAGTCTGGGGGGTGTCCATTCAATATGGTTCCAATACTGTAGTCCAGACTGGCTCTGGCCATTAAAAGCTCTATGGAACACGTTCCAAGCTCTGAATGGTAAGTGAGGACATGTGGATAGATGGATAGATAGACAGATGGATAGATTGATTGATAGATAGATTGATAGATTGACAGATTGATAGACAGATAGATGGGTAGATAGATAGATGGGTAGATAGATAGATAGGCTTCTTGATTGATTATATATTAGATATGGATATACTGACATGGGGCTGGACAGAATTGTAGATAGGGATAGATATACTCCTTTCAGATGAAATATAGATAAGATACTGCAGATATATCACCTTTTCATGCTTATGGTTATTTGATAGTCAAAGGCACAAGAGGTCTTGGTCTACCCAATAAATGAAACATCTTCATATTGCTTTATGGGGTACACCAGTTGGTAGGCATAGTAGAGATATGTATAGGTACTCACCGGCTTCCTTGGTATGTACCAATAGATACATTTCGCATTGATATTGATACTTTATCGTATTACGTTACTCGATCCGAC
This sequence comes from Platynereis dumerilii, assembly GCA_026936325.1. Lineage (NCBI taxonomy): Eukaryota > Metazoa > Annelida > Polychaeta > Phyllodocida > Nereididae > Platynereis > Platynereis dumerilii. The sequence goes on along the minus strand of JAPTHN010000004.1, from coordinate 45,382,166 downwards.
AGCGATAAACCATGTTGTATTCTTGGGTAGTCTGCGAAGTATTATGCAGTGTATGCATTTGATTGATGTATTGTACACTTGCTTAACTTTTGGATAGATAGATAGATAGATAGATAGATAGATAGATAGATAGATAGATAGATAGATATGTAACAAAACTCCTGTAGACATCCAGGTTGCACTGTGAGATGGATGGCCAGAGTGAAACTCCAACTTGATTGCCATTGCTACTTTCTTCTTATTTTATCTGTCACAAATTCCCCAGACATTGATAAACAATATATTTCTGAAGGTTTGGCATGGATGCTTTTACCTTCAAAAAAACAACCTTTGAATAGACAGCCATTTATAACAACCTTATTACCATTTTACTACCCTTACTCTCAATATTAGACAGTAATATGCTATTGAAAATGAAATACTGTCTGGTAAACTTTAGAAGCCTGCAATAATTGCTGGGGTGATTCACCCCTCACAGGTATCTCAGGAGTCTTGGGGTATAGATGCTGAGATGTGCTTCTAACTTACCTGGGGTGAAACATCTCACCCCAGGTATATTTCACATTGCTGTTTGAAGGGGGTAAAGGGGGGTGGGTAAAAAGTGTAAACCACTGAAAGTAAGGGGTGGGGAAGTGAGGGAGAGGGGGTTGGAAGGGGAGGAGAGGTGAAATGGAGAGGATAGGAGGACTTGGAGGGGTTGAAATTGAGAGGAAAAGAGATTTGGAGGGGTGGAGAGATGAGATGGAGAGATGAGGATAATCTGAAGTGTCAAATAATGGAGAATGGCGATATTCAGTTTGAGAGGTTTTTGACAAGAAATCTGGAACTATATGGCAGATTATGATTGGTGGGTTACAGCTTCATACAAATGATTTCATTTTGATTCATTTGAAATTGAAAGATATGTTGGCGATCAGGAATTGAAATTTCAGAGGAAGCGAATCGTGTTTTGCAGCGTTGGTCTATACCATGTGTAATATTTTGGGATAACCGAGCAGAATAAAATATTTCGGTAAACTTGAGATTGAGTTGCCGAAGAAGGTGCTGTTGCTTCAAATATGATTTCAGGTTTTCGGATCAAGTGCGCAATACTTTGCATTGGTTGTTAAAATATTTCTCGAAGAAAAACTTCTCACCGGTTCTCAGGAAGATTTTGGTAAATCCAAGATTATTCTTAGCAAACAAACAGTAAATACGCTTACTTGAAGTAAGTCTTGTAACATACAGGCCTTCACAAGTTTATGAGCAAGGATGTGAGCAACTTCAACACTATGCCTCTATAGCCTCAAGTCTTGTTGTAAACATCTATAGAATGTACCCTTATTCTCTTGTCATACTGTAAGACGTGTCAGAATTCCGTCACATTTTTACAAATGCTTGGGTGCCATTTGCAATTTGTGAAGATGTTCTATTGCAATGTGCAAGGCTTCAAGGCGTGTAGTTAGTTATCGTTGGTTGATAATGAGATATGAAGACAATGGCGTTGTTAAGTTACGGCTTACCTGATGCAGATCATGGAAAGAATTTGCTGTCATCGCAATGACGAGTTTCAGGCGTCTGACATTCCAGCTCATCAGCTATTGTTGTGCCACATTCATCGCAATTCTTTGGATAATTCTGAAAGACGGTCTCCTTCAGACCTTCAGAAAAGTATCTCGGAACCTTCACAAAATTATCTCGGAACCTTCAGAAAAGTATCTCGGAACCTTCACAAAATTATCTTGGTGCCTTCAAAATGTTCTTGGAACCTTCAGAAATATTCTGTTAACTTTCAGCAACTTAAAGTACACTTTCTTTTAACTAAACCTTCTTTCATTGAACCTTCAGAAAATTATGCTGGGACCTTCAAAATCGTCTTTGAACCTTCAGAAATAGTTTTTCTTAACTTTCGAAAATTTAAAGTACACTTTGGTTGACCTTATTTTCATGAACCTTCAGAAAATTGTCTTGGTACCCTCAAAATCATCTTGAAACCTACAGAAGTATTTTCTCTTAACTTTCAGCAACTTACAGTACAATTTCTTTCAACCTACTTTTCTTGATCCTTCAAAAATCATCTTGAAACCTTCAGACATATTTTCTCTCAACTCTCAGCAACTTACAATACAGTTTCTTTTTAACACTTCTTTTCTTGAACATTCAGAAAATCGTCTTGGTACCTTCAAAATCATATTGGAACCTTCAGAATTACTTTCTCTTAACTTTCAACATCTTAAAGTACACTTTCTTTTAACCTTCTTTTCTTAAACCTTCAGAAAGTTTTCTTGGTACCTTCAAAATCATCTAAAACATTCAGAGTTAGTTTCTCTTAACTTTCAGCAACTTTTTTTTAAATTACACTTTCTTTTAAGATTCTTTTCTTGAACCTTCACAATTCAACTTGAAACCTTCAGAAATGTTTTCTGTTAACTTTCAGTTTATTAAAGTACACTTCCTTTTAACCTTCTTTTCTTGAACCTTCAGAAAGTTTTCTTGGTACCTTCAAAATCATTGTGAAACCTTCGAAATATTTTCTCAATTTTCAGCAACTTATTTTACACTTGTGAACCTTCTTTTCTTGAATCTTCAGAAATCATTGTTTTTACCTTCAGAAATTTGTCTTTGAACCTTTAACTTCAATTATTTTAATCTTTAACAATTTATCTTGGTACATTATAAAACAATTTTTCCAAGGAACCTTCAGAGTAGTTTTTTCAAACCTTCAGAATATTATAAGACCTTACGTGTATATAGGAAATATTTTCTTTGAAACTTCAGAAACTTTGTTGGAACCTTCCCAAAGTTATTTTCAAACCTTCAGAAAACTATATTTAGACTCTCAGAAATCCTTTGAACTTTCAGAAAATTATTTTTGAAACTTAAAAAAAAATTGCTACTTTAGAAAATTCCCTTGAAGAGACTCTGAGCCTTGTATTGAGCCCTACAAAATGGGTCTTATTGGTTGAATTTCTGGACATAGAGATCTCGATACCTAGTGTTCTTAAAACTTCTTTTAATCTGTCCCATTCTTAGTTACAAAAGACATAATATTTATGTTGTTTTGGATTTAAGTAAAATACCATCTTGACTTATTCACCCTTTAAAAATAGGATTCTATTTCCCGGTACTCAGCTTAAAACTACAGACAAAAAAACCAATGGTATAAGAAAGTAAAAGTATTAGTACATGTATCAGGTAGTTAGTGAAAAAGGTATGAAAAAACAGTTAAGAATGATGGATAGATGAGTCAGAATAGTAACATAATGTATCCAATATGTCTACTATCTAAAAAGTTTGAAAAACCTTACTTGAAAAATTGCAAAAAGTGTTACCAGTTGCTAATGAAGAGATATATATGGTGGGATATTGACAGACTTGGGGTATGGTTAAGAGTTTCAAGAGGAGAACCTTCATAAACGAGAATTTGAAATAAGAAGTATGTGGAGGGATGATAGTGTTTTACATCCTGTATTCTTGCACTGATGGAGCTGAATTAGAAGGATAATAGGGACAGGGATGGACCTCTGCAGTCTGCAATGATACAAGCCTACAGCCCCCTCGCCCTAGACGACTGAGGCAAAAAGTAGCATTTTCAAGAAAATACGCAATGACACAAGCCTGCAATTGTCAAAACATGCATGTGCTCCCCCCTAAACTACTATAAGCATTGTTTAAATTGATGATACTGCAGACCCAGACAGGTGCAGGTTTACAGCCAAACACTTTGATATAGAATTAGAGTGGACTGTGGCACTGTGGCAATGGCACTTCGTGACTCATGATAGCCGATGAAGTGTCATCTTCTCTACTTTCAACATGAGAAACATAAAGGCAGTTTGATTAGTCATGATCAAGAGAAAGCCATTTGACTTCTCATAACGGATTTTAGAGTGAAAATCAGATGTATAATCCTTTCGTTTGGCTGTCACCAACAAGCGGGATTAGTCTCCTTCAATCAAATTAACATTGACAGTGTTGGGTTTGATCATGACAAATCATCAGCATGATGACACACGAAGTGCCATTTTCACAGTGCCACAGTCCACTCTAATTCTATATCAAAATGTTTGGCTGTAATAAATCCATCCATTGGCAAGCAAATCCTCATATTATTCAATTGCACTCAATCTGGACATGATTCACGTTTAGTGTATTCCTATTTGATACCAAATATCTTGCAAGATTGTTTCCAGATGAGTCACCGGGTCAGGTGGGGTTTCTCTGATAATCTTTGATACTGAGGATGTGGTGTCTGGTATCAGTGTCTGGTATCGGTGTCTGTGGTGAGCATGTAAGATCACACTCAGGTAGTAAATGTGTAAGATAGTGTCATTAATCACAGACTTGTTCGAACCTTCAGAAAGTTGTCTATGAACCTTCAGAAACATTTTCTTTGAACTTTCAGAAAATTTCTTTTCGATTAAGAATCTGGGACCTTCAGAATTTTCCTGGTATCTTCAGAATATTATTTTTGATTCTTCAGAAAAGTGTTTTCCAACGTTAAGAATATCATCTTGGACCTTCAGAAACTTTTCCTTTGGCACTTCAAAAAAGCGTCTTGGAACCTTCAGGAATTTCTTGGAATTCTTCAGAAAATTAACTTTGGCCATTTGCTGTGAGATTGTTCAATCTTTCTGTAACAGTTTTCCTCTGATGCAGTGAAATTGGAAGTACCTTGTGCGGGGTACTTCAGAATAGACATGTTGAATAATCGTGTGATAAATTCAGATACCCGAATTTAGCTAAATTTACAAGTTGTTACTAGAAGTTGCAATTTCATGAAAACAGATGGATTTGAGGCTCATTGTTATTTATTGAGCATATTAATGCCTTGTTTACTGTACTGTTTTACTTGGTTTACAGTACATATATTTAGTATTTAACAGAGATAATAAAACAGACATTTTCCAGACATGCCTTGCAAAGATCTTAGCTGGCACCTGTCTTATGCACTGCAAGCATGCTGTATGTATGATGCTGTTTATATTTTGCTGTTTATCTTTTCCCATATGCATATACACTTGCAAGATGTGTATACAGTTTTATCCACCTGCTTGGTCTACCTTGGCACTGGTTTTGCCTATTGTTGTTGTTCTGGTGTTGGCCAATGTATGTAATGTTTTGTCTATATATACTTAAAAACGGGCCGCCTTCAGATATTCGAGGGAGAGTCCTACTGCTGAACTGGATTTCAACCTCATACAATATTCCGAATTTGTTTCAAGCCCAAATTTGTTTCAAGCTCAGATCAACTTGCTTCAGGTCCAACCAGGCTGGTCTGGCCAATTAAAAATACTGAGAAGTTTGAAATTTCTGAACAGAGGATAGGATGTAGGCCTGCGAATAGTTGAGCCTTTAGTGTGAGCAAAACGTAGCATCAATGGTAACCTCTGGAATTATCCAGACCGGATTGCAACCGGACTGTAGAATTGTGTAAAATGTAGTCATTAGGAGTGTAAAACCATCTGTATTGCTTGGAAAGTAATGAGCACTGTGACAAAATTACATTGCCATTTTCTGGTTGATATGAAATGATATATATATATGTTGGTAATTATGGTAACATATTCGTCTTCTACTTTTTACAATATCGTGTTTAAAACAACATTCCATTTTTCCAAAACGAAATCGGCTTGAAAAATAAAATGTTGTCTTTAAACTCAAAAATGCTACCAATAGAGCTTCTTAGGTGGATCATGGATGATCATTGGTTAATGTTTTTACACAGTGAACTTTTCTTGTAGTTTTATCAACTTTTATGGTTAGTGTATGGGTATTACCCAAACTTGTTTTGCTTTGTTAAAACCAACAGAGTGAGATGGAATTTGGACTGGACAAATCACAAATTCTTTAACAATATTGGATTGGGCAGAAGTAATCATATTAAAATGTTTAAAAATATTTCGAAATTTCTTCTTGTTAGTGTTGATCCAGAAAATATTTAACTTTTCAAACCAGTGCAGAACAAAGCTTTAAGTTTTCCAATTATCCATTGCAGTGAACCCTAAAAACAGGATCAGTCAACTAATCACCACCTTCCAAGCTGATTTATCTTAAATGTGTACCAATAATTGCTTTTCAGAAAGAACAGTTACCAATAATTGGCTTGTAACCTAACTCTCTGGACAAAGTTAACAGCTTTCTTCTTATTTTTGCTTGCAGTTGGCCATTTGGTTTCCAAAATCTATAGTTTCTTTTTCCTGATTGTAAAAGTTTTCCAGGAAGTCAGACGCCATACTAATCATGTGAATCATGTGTTTGGTACATGTTAAGCTTTCCTACTTACCCACCAGCTATGTTTTGCTTGTTTGTGGCTATTCTACTCAGGCTTGTTCTCTTGAGATGACTGATTTATTTTGTCAACAAAAATGTGTGTGTTGTTGTGTTGACTCACCGTTGAGGAAGAAAACTAGAGCTATAGGTCGTTGACCAGCAACATATATATATTAGTAAGTTATGGATAACAAAACCTGAAGTATATTTAACTCCTCAAACTACTGTTAAAAATTCATTGGCTGGCATCTTCTTTGATGGCCAATGGCCAAATCATTAATTCTATCAGTTAGACTTGCAAAAAAAAACCCAGAAAAGTTTAGATCAGTTTAACATTCTGAAGGGAATGAATGAGATTAACAGACAGAAAATCCGAATTAGATTTCCTTGTATTCTGCAAAGAAGTCAGTTGGTGACTCTAAAACGTCAGGCGTGCTGGTATGAATGCGGGAGAATAATGTTTCTGGGTGGCAGATTATGTTAAGACCAAGCAGTGCCAATGAAAAATCATCATGATGGCACAGATTTCTCATCTCCCCTCTCTGAAAGAAGAAAAACACCATGTAGCAAGTCAAGTTTATCTTTTGTCTGTCTGTATCAGTGATGGAGATTGGGGGGGGGGGGGTAGCTGAGCTCCCTTAATAAAAAAAAAACAAAAATAGGGGGATATATGACCTGCTACAGCTCCCCCAATAATCAGTGGTAAATATATAATTTTCATGGTCACTGTTCAGTCCTCCATGTATTATTAGACGACATATAGTCTGACCACTGAATTTTTTCTCCTTTTAAAAATTTTGATTGCCACGCATCTGCCTCGCCAGCCAAAAGCTCCCCCTGACGAAAATTTTCCATTTCTATCACTGGTCTGTATTTGTCATTTGTTTCGTGTTTGTATATGTTAGGCCTACCAAATTTTTCGGGGCACTTTGTTGCAAAATTTGAGAATGGCCCATAATTTGAATCAGACCTCCTGTTAAGATTGTGTGACAAGTTTCTGTGGCTGACAAACACAACGAACGATGATGTCATATAATAGTTCTTCGAACAGATTTTTAAGTGAGAGAGAGCTCTCTCTCACTTATTAGAAAGGGGCAAAATCTCAAATTTTTCAAGATCGTTTTCTGGCTCTGCATTTGACAAAATCCATTGAATTGTGCATGGGTGGTATGGATTGATGGTAAGGTAGGTTGCTATGTCATTACTAGTTGCATATTCAAGATAAATCACAAAACTGTTTTGTGCTCCAACTTGCCATGTAAAGGCAACAGGCCATCTGACTCAGCACTGCAGGCCTGGCAGCTTAGTAGCTCTTTTGAGGCTGAGAGAGTGGCCAGAGCATCATGTGACATAAGTGTCCCACTTTCCTGGCCTATTCTTCTCACTGACCTACTTGAGAGTCTGAGAAAGTCAATGTTCAGGTCTGCTGCATCATCCCAAGTCATACCATGACAAAATGGCCCATAACCTTTGCTAATTCATGAATACTTAATTAACTGACCCTGTTGTTGCTTCTGTTTCACACTGTTACAAATGGAGAAATTGTGTATTGTTGAAAGGTGCTATCACAGTTCCAAAAATTCCATTGAATTATGTATTTTCACAGTTCTGAAATGAAACTGTTTGAAAGTTTGCTTGTTTTACACTGTTTTTCTCAGTTGCCAGTAATCCTCTAAGTGTCCATAATCCGACTAAATCTGCATGCAAAATGCTTATGACCTGAATAAACAGCCAATCACAGAAGAGGTTGGAAATAGCAGAAAGCCCTGTCCATTTTAGCAGGGCTTGCGTGGGGAGGATGGTCTGCTGTGCAGCGAGCTGCTGCTGAGTCACTATCTGGTATTGATATTTCATGATGACTATATTGAATAGCCATCAAAACATAAAACCAGGTTGGTTAAGGCCTATATGCTATTAAAGGGTATTATATTCTAAATTCTCTGCCTAATATAAATTGTCAGTCTCAATTTAGTAATCAATGTCATTTTCTGCTTTCACTAGGCTATCATAATGGGTCAACAAGTCTCTCTCTCACTTTTTGAATTATCAAATTCTTGTTATTTTCTGGGTTTAGTTTGCCCAAACTGAATGCTAACCTCTGCTGTGTTGTTTTACTTTAGTCCAAATAGAGCTGTCAATCATTGAAACCATTTGGAGACTCGTGATATGTGGGCTGTTGCTGCTGAATCAGCTTATGTGACACACCCTCTAGCTCTTATAAATGATCTTGGCTGTGAAAGATCTGTATTTCTCTAGTCTTAAAAGAGTTTTGAATATTACTGATTTTGGATTGAATTTGATCTACTGTTCACGTTATTGCTTTGTTTTACTGTGAAAACGGAAATCGACAAAAAACGATTTTTCCCGTGGATTTTTTAAATCAACATTTGAAAATTGGTGGTGAGGGAGCCATATTGAGTTTTGATTCAACATTTTAGAGATTAATGTAAGTAATACATATTACATATATCTTATTACTATAACATATTCATTCGATCTTACTTCATGCTGCTGGCAGATTGTCTATCGGAGGCACCTGACTGCACCAGTCGGGTTTTCGAAAAAAGGTGAAAACCACTCATTGACTTGTCATAGTGATATTGTTATCACCTGAGATTTCCCCTCCATTTTCTGCTCAGTTGATTGTCTGGGCAGTAACAAAAAAAAAGGGCAAGATATGTGCAGAATACTTGGTAAAAGGTGTCGAAACCACTTTCGCATATACAACTTCGCTATCCGACATTATTATTTCTGACATTTTTATCGACCTGTTGGAGCTGTCTGAGCATACCTGTGAAAAAATACTTAGTCTTACGAGAAGGAAAAAATATATACCGAAAAAAATGTATCTCTAGCTGTCAGATCAGGATGCCTGAACTGCAGGATACATGGTACCACAGGTAGATGCAATATATCAGAAGAAATCAGCTTTCTTAAGCAGGTTTTCATAATGAAAAGATTAATGAAAATATAAAAAGTAGGTTTTTGATTAATTTTTGATGGAAAGCGTGAATGTTGGGAGTTAGATTTTTTTGGTTGTTATCTAAAATGCATTTCATATATGTGACACAGTATGGTCGTTTTTTTTTAAATTAGTGATTTATGAACATTTCTAGCATGGTCATCAACGCCTAAAGCCCTGATCCAGGAATAGAAGATTTTTTTTGGCTTAAATGCGCATTCAAAATGAGAAAGTGATGACATGATAAGGTGCCTTTTGAGAGATTGAAGAGATCTGGAGATTGTAGAAACCAAGTCTCAACATTTATTGTAGGTCTCAGCAATCCATGGATGTACATGTCTGTATCATCTCCAGGTCACTGTTATCTACAATACGGTCTTCAAGTTTCAGTAATGTCCAGCCTTCTGCAGGAATTTTCATCAACTACTGCAGTCTATATATACGTGTCTGCTACCTAAATATCTCTGTGATTATAGGTCAGTGATCTACAAGTCTCAGCGATCTGCATGTCTGTCTACTGTGACTGTGTCCAGTCAATAATATTCTCGCAGCGAAACAGCCTTTGGCCGTTTCGCGAAGCGAATTGAGCACAAGAGAGGTTTCAAAAATCTGTGCAGTGATGGTCTCAACATCCATGGTCGACAGCTGGAAATTAGGTCAAGAGGGTCCAGAAAGATTCTTATCAATTATTTGCGAATTTAACAAAGCATGACATATTCGTATTCAAAAGTGTCTTAAAAATTCAATTTTCTCCAGTAATATTCCCTGTATCTATAATTTTTATGGAATAGTTAATTATAAGCCTTGGCAAGCTAAATTAAATTATTCATAAATTATTCATTTCAATTCAAACGGACAACAGAAACATAACAAAATTAAGTTACATAATATTTGTCAACTGACAATTATGTAACAGTAAGCAATTAATCTACATGCGGATCATGTTATTGTTTTTTATCACTATTATGTAATATCAACAATCTGGCGTAGACTTAAATTTGGCAGCTTTCGGTGTTGTCTTCCCTTTTACTATTTAGGCCTAGCTGATTATCTATCAATTCTACTTATCCTTAATCCTATCTATCTATCTATCTAATATATCTATCTATCTCTCTATTTATATATATATATATATTATATATATTCGTCTTTCAAATTTTTTGAAACAGTAACATAACTGCCTTTCATACATTGAATATGAAAGAAATTTTATGAAAGTTATGGTGACACTATAAGTCCTAAAAAGACGTTTTAAGTGCTGCACGAATTTCATGGCTGTGCTATTTAATTATTAGGTTTGTGTGATCTAAAAATGTTTACATGTCTCAGCAATTCGGAGGCATTAATTTTGCTGTTTACATGTTTCTGCAATCTAGAGGTCCTCTTTACCAAACATAGTTATAAGTCTCAGTTATAGATCTGCAAGTCTCAGCAATATCCTTGTTTCTGCATTCCGCCAGCCTCTAAAGTCTATATTTCACTCTTATTATAGGTCTATATGATATGCAGGTCTCAGCAATACCTTCATTTCTGTTGTTGACATGTCTCTGCCATTTCGAGGTTCCTAAAATTATATTTTACCGCCTGTCGCGTAAGCGAACTTAGTGCAATAACAGCTCATAAGGTTCGAGTCTGTCAGTGGACTGAGAATGAAGGACAGCCTATACCTGCGATTGAGTTGGTCCCTGATACACAAGTTAGTTTCAATAAAGTAAACAAACTTGAATTTCTCTTACTGGATCACCACAATATCTGAATAGTTCCATTTGGTGCTTAACTATCCTATTCTGTTTTTAAAACTTAATTTTCACAGTCATTTGTTTCGTATGCTTAAAAAAAAGAATATTTTGCTGCCAGGTGTCACCACTAGCATAGAATTGTGCTTGCCGTGCCACACCCAGGAAAAATGACTGAACTAACAGCAATCTGGCTTTCAGCAGCTGAAGTTCAATTGAGGTATGAATTAAGTTGACAGAAACTTTGTTTTAAAATAAGAACAATTAATTTTTGCTGTGCGAATCTATGGCATTCGAAAAAATGAGTGCTTAAAGAAAAGCTGTTGGTAGCAATCAATGACCTCACAACATGCCATCAAATACATTGAAATGAAGTTTCAATTTGTCATTCAGTATCTTGGGACCAAATAGCTTTCCTGCTGGCATTGTAAGAATATAGGCTATGACCTCATAAATTACTTATGACTCACAGAGAATAATATGGCATGGATAGGGCTATGACCTCACAAGAAACATTTCAGTGCTTTTCTGTAAGCACTCGGTTTTCGTCTACTGTAAAAATCTGAGTGCCTGTAATTGAGTGTTTGCAATCTACAGATCCCAGTAATCTTCATGTTTCAATAGTCCACATACATGTCTCAGCAATCAATAGATTCTGTTATCTACAGCCAGAAGATTTCAGGATGCCAGAGCAACACCATACCAATGGAACAAGATGCCAGAAATTTTACCTCCCTGTTGGCTGATTGCCCATTAGTCTGACTGCCATCTACTAAAAATCACAAAGAAATTTGTTTAGACTATCCATTGCCAACCTGTAGAGATACAAAGCTCACTGAGTATACAAAGTAACTTGTTATAAATACTTAGTAACTATCTTGATTTATTCAGCTGACAGTGTTAATTTATTCAGTGCTTAGTTTTAACATAATTTGTAAGTTATTCAAACATTGCAGTCTTGCACACTAAGTACATATTGACTCAGAATCCTTAGATCTCCGGAATTACGACTCCCAAGTGCGCTTATCGGCATTAATAATCACAAATTTGACATGGTTAACGGGGAGGGGGGGGGAGTAATTTTACAATGATACCTTGGGCTTTTTTTACATGAATACTTGTTTAGGCACTTTTGTGTCAATTTTTTTACATTTCCCACCGTTGCAACTGTTATTTTGTAAATAATAGGAGCCAGGAAAATAAATTTTCGGCTCGGACTCTGACTCTGACTCCACTCCTGACTCCGACTCCTGACTCCGATTCCAAAGTAATGGTGTTTTAGAAGCATTGATCCAATTGCGAAATACAGCAGTCTTATTACAGCACTGTACCTAGATAGAGGATTTTCAAAGTTTACAAGCCAGCATGCTCAGTCTCAAAGCACCTGGGACTACAGGATCTGCTGGACTGTAGTTTCAGCTGGGGTTAATTGAAACAATCCCCAGTTACTATTTTAGTGAGATTGTTTTTAGTTTTTGTTATGTGACCTCCCGAGTTAGGGTGCCTTTCTGTCTGACTGTACTATGGGCTAACTAAATATTATTTCTTGAGGAATGCAAAACAGTTCTTGAGGGATCCGGGTAAAAGCTGCGTCCCGTATTTTTGCACTGGTGACTGCCTGTGGTCCAGTATGTACAGTGCTGGACTCACACAATCAGACTTGTGGGTTCAAATGCAACCTGTCCCTCCTTGAATCACTGCTTCACTCCACCCAGGTGTAAATGGGGAGGTTGGCTATAGGCGGAGAAAGACACAAGATTGATCAGTGATGGCGCCGTGTGAGGCTGCCAGCTGTATGTCCCCCAGGGGAGTGAGACAGATCAAGAATGATCAGTGAGCCTGTCAACCGAAGGTACTGTGTAAAGTCGGCTGAGCATGCAGTTGCAAATTCCAGCGTGGAAGCAGACTATAAATGCCCACCTTTTAATTCATAGAAAGGGCAAAGGCTGTAGATCAAAAGCAGTTAATAGGACTGGCAGGGACCAATAATGAAGCAAATAATAATTATGGTGCAGTCAAGGAACGATATGAAACATCTGTCTAGCATGGGTTACTCAGGTCAGGATTTGTACCCAAGTCCCAGAAGTAAGCTGTTACAGTAACAACCGCCCCTCTCCGGCCCAACTTAATTGATGAGAAAGTAGTTTTTCTTGAAATGTACTCTGCGTCACTGTTTTGCATGGTGTGTGATTATTTATTACATTACACGATTAGACAGAAAAAAATGTGATCTCATGAAATTTGCAACCATGAACCAGAACTGTTCTTGATGCTCTAATTAGAATTCCATACATTGTGTTGGGAAAAGGAACTAAACAATTTTTTTTTTTAAGGAGTAAGTTTGTTAATTGGTGTAGGGGAGACTGGAGTAGGGGAGACTGGGGTAAGTTGTTGGAATGAAATGATCGAAGAACCATGAAGGAGCTACTACCAGGTAGTCTGACATAAGGTTGGCCCCAGTAAGTAAGTAAGTAAAAAGGATAATGGTATAAGTTTAAAAAGATTTATTCCCCTGCCCCCTGCACTGGCACAACTACAGATATATCCTAGCTCGACTGCTGCTGCTACTAGAGTGATGCTGCCCAGCCCTGCTCCCTGTAATACACTGTCAACCCCTGGTCACATGACCACATTCCAGAATGGGGTAAACAGAGTCCAGGCAGGACCTTACAACTACCCCCTCCTCTCTCAGAGCACATGTCCTCATGTGCCCTTACTCCAATCAAGGGGGTAAATTGATCCTGGGGAGAGGCAGACAGCAATCAACTCGCTAATACAAAAGATTACATCTTACTTTAATCCTACTTTACATTAAATAAAAAACCAAAAAAAAGGAATAAGCTAAAAATCGAAATTATTCTAAATACAAAGATTTGGCACAGTACAGGGGGTCAAGGTCCTAACAATAAGACAATTATGCAAATACCAAAGATGACTTCTTCTCTTCGATGTCCTTGGTAAATCCATTTGGTAAATTTTAGTCCAGAGAAATCCAGCACTGAAAGTTCTGGTCCAGGGCAATCCAGCACTCCCCAGTGTCCGGTGTATTGACCTCCAGGTCACCTCCTCCTCCTCTTGCCTAATATAGGCGCGAAAGTCAACGAAATGCCACACGAAAGTCAGGCGAAAGTTCGAAACGAAAGTCAGGTCCTGTGTTTAGAGGAGGAAGGAGGGGGAAGTCCAGATTACCCTGGCACCACACCAGGCGGTGTTAACGTCGCGACTTTCCCTGACGCCTGTCGTTTTCGTCGCCGCGACGTCGGCTCCTGGGGGTCTCCCGCTGGCGACTTCTGCTGGCGTCTCTGCTGTCTAGACGCCTCTGAAGCCGGTCAACCTGGGCCTGGAGAGCTCTTACCTGCTCAGCCAGGTCCCCTTGGTTGTCCCTAGGCTGTAAAACAGCTCTGGGGACAGGAGAAGACTCGGGCGCTTTGCGACGAGGAGTTGCGTCGCAGCTCCTGTCGCTTTTTGCCGAACTGACAGTTGCCCTTGGGGTGGCCTCTGCCAACCTCCGGGCCGGTTCCTCCAGGAACTGGTGCACTTGCACCAGGTGCTGCCTCAGTGCAGCTTTCCGGAAGGTGGAGAAGGTCTCCACACAGGCAGGGCACTGGAGGCCTTCATAATGAGCAGCATGGTGCTGCTCATGGTGCTGCCTCAGGCCCCGGCTTGTTGTGAGCCCAAACCCACACACCTGGCACACAAATTTGCCCTGTTGGGCCCTCGCGGAAGGTCCAGGGGCAGGTGAGTTGGAGGGTCCGGGGTCGGAGGGTCCAGGGGCAGGAGAGTCGGATGGTCCGGGGTTGGAGCGTCCAGGGGCAGGAGAGTCGAATGGTCCAGGGTTGGAGGGTCCAGGGGCAGGAGAGTCGAATGGTCGCTGTTGCGAAGCAGCAGCCTGCCCACAGGTGACCGGAGCCCCGAATTCCACAATGGTCACCCCAGGCTTCCTGGCAGCCAAAGGGCTCTCTCCAGGTAGCCTGAACCAGGCCTGGGCCGCCAGGAAGTTGCGGAATTGGGCTAGCTGCCCTTGTGGCCCAAGGCAGGCTATTGCCTCATCCAGCAGGATTGGATAATCCTGGGGGATAGGCTGCAGCCGCAATTGCCTCCTGTAGAGAGCTGCCTCCCGTCCTTGGCAAGTTTTCACCCTCACATCTGAGTTGGGGGGCAGATCAAGGTAATCCTGCCCCTCCATGTAGAGTTGGAGGATGCTCAGGGCCTCCAGGCGCCTTGCCATGGACCAGTAGGGCTCTACAAGCTCCTGCTGGCCCCCGACTTCTGGCTGGCTGTCAGACCCGACAAGGTCTGCAGCCCCCCTGCAACGGAGTACCTCCTCCCCCTCCAGCATTGCCTCCTCAGCTCTGCTGACTGGTGAGAGCATTTGCTCTCCCAAATCGTCTCCCACAGAGCTGACTGGTGAGACCACTTGCCCCCCCAAGTCGGCCTCGTTCATGGATCTCATGATAAGATCCGCTTGGTTGGATAAGTGATCCGTCATCTGAAAAAGAAACAAAAACAATGCCTCAATTTCACGGCACAGCATCCAGTAAACCACCCGCCCCCTCCCTCCTTAAAGTTTGACAAGTCATTATCCCACTAATCATGACTAATGTGCAAAACACCCCTACACAATCTTAGAAGACCTGTAGGTCCCTGACAACTGCTTGTTAATGTACATCACAAGGAACACCCCAGCGGTTACACTCAGGGGGACATCCCAACATCAATAACACAATAATGTTCTTGAAGGACTTCAATGATAACAGAAATGGCCAGTTCCTGCATCCTCCGTGGGAGGTCCACACCCAGTAGGCTTACATAAAATGAAGTCAATTTTATAGCTAAAGGGCCCTAACACATTCATACAGAACTAAATAAATTCTGATAACACAGTCAACAAGTGTCTGTTGAACAGCACACAAGTAAAAGAAAAACCCACGTACCTTGAGATATCCAGTAACAATTACAAATAACACAACAAATTCGTCAGGCAGACAGACTGTCACGCACACCCTTGCTGTTCAAAAGTAAACAAGCAAGTGACAAACAACTGAAGCAAGAGGGGCAGCAGAGCTAAAAAGGACGCTAAATTTGCCGCCAAAATGACACCAGACACTTGGCTTGGTCAAAGCCAAGTCTGATTACCAGTGAGAACTAATCAGTTCACACCTCAGGTCAAAGGTCCTCAAGGCACCTCAGAGAAATTCTTGACCCGAGTGGGTCAGCAGAATCAGTGAGGGCCTGAGAAGGGATTTAGAGTAAAGGGGTACCAGTAGCTGAAAGCACACGGGGCTCCCATAAACTTTCCACACTTTCCACACCCAAAGTGTCATACAGAAGTTCCTGTACTGCACACTTCTCAGTTACCCCAAAATGCACTTAAAAACTCATGCATGCATTCTTGGGGACCTACCAGATATAGCAGGCATTTTAAAACAAGAAAAAGAAAAGAAATTTCACTTTCTTGTAACTTCTCAGAAAAATGCATCATATAAGTGACTGAAGAACCACCTAAAGAGCATATCCACAACATAACAGCACAATCAATCAATCAATCAATTCCATGAATTAATCAATCCATCTATCCATCCCTGAGTCAATCAATCCATCACTGAATCAATCAATCCATCAATCAATCCATCAATCAAGCAACCTAGTGGTTCCAGACCTTCAAAGTGATGTTTTGCCTCACTGCATGAGGGAGCTGCATAGCTCTGCTGCATGCATGTGAAGGTCATGAACACTCATAAGGCAGCAG
This sequence comes from Platynereis dumerilii, assembly GCA_026936325.1. Classification (NCBI taxonomy): domain Eukaryota; kingdom Metazoa; phylum Annelida; class Polychaeta; order Phyllodocida; family Nereididae; genus Platynereis; species Platynereis dumerilii. Next base: position 45,365,467 of record JAPTHN010000004.1, on the reverse strand, counting down.
TGGCCCTGGCCACTGGCTCCCAAGGTCAGAGTGAAGCTGAGCACTGTGCAATGCTCAGCTCAAAAGACACACATTGACAGCTTAATTCATAGAACTGAACTGACATTCCTCCATATAGAGTTGCCAAAAAGCTACTCCCAAGTTAATCATAACCCACATTATGTCCAAAGCGCTTAGGAGGTTGTCTCAAGCGACCAGGGAGAAATGGGGCAGCATGAGGGTTCAGACTAGGCTGGACAGGTGACCTGGCAAGGCTATTGTCATCACTGTCTGTCTGTCCTGCAGTCTGTTCATCCAAACTTGGGGCCTCAGCAGCTGAAGAACCAGCTGAGGGCCCAGGAAGAGGGTCTCTGTCTGGGGCATGGGATGCCCTTGGAGAGCCCACTGTGTCCTCCTCAGGGCCTGCCAGAGGCCCTGGAAGCAGTTGATGATCAGCTGCTTCAACTGGCCCACCATCCAGACGACGTGGGGCAGGTATGTCTGGCAAGTTGGCCCTGTCAGCATCCCGGATCTCACCAAGATAGGGCTTCATGTGATTAACATGAACCACTTTCTTGCGTCCAGTAGAAGGTGCCACAATCTCGTAGTTGACTTCATTCAACTTCCTGCAGACCTGATAAGGTCCCAGAAATTTGAGAGCCAGCTTCTGTCGAGCTAATGGAGGATAGAACAATAGACACCAGCTATCCACTGAATAATGTGAATTTTTGGACATCCTATTGTAATGCTTGGCCTGCCTGGCAGCAGCCTGATCAAGCTGCTGCCTGCATTTTCTGAAAGCATCCTCCATTGCCGCTCTGACCCACTCCACATAATCAACCTGACAAGGTCGTTTGTCTGGAGCTGCATAGCCATAGACAAGGTCTACTGGCAGCAGGGCTTCTCTGCCTAACATGAGCATGTTAGGGGTCAAGCCAGTGGACCTATGGGGTGTGGCCCGATAGGCACACATCACATAGGGCAGAATATCATCCCAATCATTGCGATATTCATTCACCAACGTTGCAAGCATGTGTTGAAGGCTTCGATTAAAGCGTTCAACTAGTCCATCACTCTCAGGCCGATAACTGCAGGTCCTTGTCTTGTTGATGCCCAGAAGTCTGCAGACTTCCTGGAACAAGTCAGATTCCCAGTTTGTTGCCTGGTCTGAGTGCAACTGGTGTGGACAGCCAAATCTCATGACAATCTCAGTGACCAAACAGTCAGCTACTGTTGCAGCTTTCTGATCCGGCAATGCAAAGGCCTCAGTCCACTTGGTAAAGTACTCTGCAAACACTACAATGTATCTTTTGCCATTAGTAGTCTGAGGCAGAGGTCCCATGATGTCCACAGCCATTTTCTCCATGGGCATGCCTACCCTTGTCTGTCTCAGGGCTGCACGTTGCCTGCCAGTGTCCTTGCGACGCTGACAGACTGAACACCATTGTGTCCACCTTATGACATCTTCCCTGAACCCAGGCCAATAAAATCGGCGCTGGATCTTTGCTATCAAGGAATTAATGCCCATATGGCCTCCCCAACGTGCAGAGTGCAGGTAGTCAAAGATGGAACGCCTGAGTGATACTGGGACCACCAATTGTTCCACCTGTTCACCATTTGGCAGCTTCCGCTTCCTGTACAACTTATTGTCGTGGACAATTAAGGTTGTAAACTGAGCCCAGAGGTTCTTAACATAGCCTGGCTGGTCCTGAATGTCCCTGAAAGCCGGCCTGTCCCCCTGCTGGACCCAGGACTTGGCTGTGCAGATGGCATCATCTGCTTCCTGCTGGGTGGTCATTTCTTCATCAGAATAAGTAGGAAGCCAATTGGATTCAATCTGCTGGTGGCTAGTGCTAGCCACCAACAAAGCTGATGAGGCAGGGCCAGCAGCCTCAGACTCAATGAACAAATTGGCCACACTGATAAGCGGGTCTTGTTGATCCTGCTGAGGTGGCTCATGACTCTTAGGACTGATCAATCCCCATGGCCAGCCACCCTCCGGTGCATGATTCAGGTTCCAGTCAGCAATGGCGCAGGCCACTTGCTTGTCCGTGTGACCTAAATCAGGACAGTCCGGCCGTTTACACCGCCGGACTGGGATGCGAGAACAGCCGTCAGCATTGCCATGCTTCTTGCCTTCTCTGTAGATGATCTTGAAGTTGTACTCGCTGAGAGAGGCCAGCCATCTAGCCAGCATTCCCTCAGCATCCTTGAAATTCTGCAGCCACAGTAACGCGCGGTGGTCAGTCCGAAACGTCACCTCTTCCTGCCCATAGATATAAGGCCGGAAGATCTTTGCCATTTTGACCACCGCAAGCAGTTCCCTGTATGTAGCGCAGTAATTTCTTTGGCTGGAGGACAGGGACTTAGAGGCATATGCCACCACTCTCTCCTGCCCATCAATAATCTGTGATAACACCCCCCCAATTGAGACATCAGAGGCATCGGTGTCAACGATAACGGGACATCCTTCCCTTGGAAGTGCCAGAATGGGTGCTGAAGTGAGTGTCTGAATAAGCAACTCAAACGCTTCCTGACATTGAGAAGTCCACTTGAAAGTGGCTCGTGAAGCCGTCAAGTCATTCAAGCATGAAGCAATCTTTGCGAACCCGGCGCAGTACTTCCTGTAGTAACTAGCGAAGCCCAAGAAACTTCTGACTTCCTGTACATTAGTCGGCACCGGCCATTGCTTCACAGCTGATATCTTCTTTGGGTCCGGTCGGACTCCTTCTCTGCTGACTAAGTGCCCTAAAAAGGCCACTTCTTGCTGGAAGAGCTCACACTTGCTTGGCTTTAGGCGGAGACCAGCCTCATCCAGCCTCTGAAGAACCTTCACAAAGTTGTTCAGAGTGTCCTGAAAAGAGCTGCCTCGTATGATTATGTCATCCATATAACATAAGCATGTGTTCAGGTCCAAGCCTCCTAGGACCAGTTCCATGAGCCGTTGCAGTGTCGCAGGCCCGTTGCAGACGCCAAAAGGCATTACAGAGAATTCAAAATGACCTCTTGGAGTGGTGAAGGCCGTCTTCTCCTTGTCTTTGGGCTCCATAGCTATCTGCCAGTAACCGGCAGATAAATCAAGGGTGCAAAACCACTGAGCGCCCGCTAAGGCGTCCAAGCAGTCATCGATCCTCGGTAGCGGATATGCATCCTTCTTGGTCAGCAGGTTGAGCCGGCGATAGTCAACGCAAAACCGGAAGGAACCATCCGATTTACGGACTAGAACCGGCGGACTTGACCAGGGACTCTGACTCGATTCAATAACTCCCAACTGCAGCATCTTGTCTACTTCTGCAGACAATGCTTTCTGTTGGGCCCAGCCAAGCCGCCTGGCTGGTATCTTGAAAGGCCGATGGTCCCCGGTGTCAATCCGGTGAGTGGTCCGGTCAGTGCAACCCAGACCATAATCACCTCCCTCAAAGCAATGCTCAAAACGAAAGAGCACTTCCTCCAGCAGGCCCGATTGCCTGGCTGAGAGGGACTCACATTTGTCCATCATTGCCTGTAGGTGACCCGGTAGGATCCGGTCAGCCGGTTCCGGACCAGCAGTGACCTCTGCCACTGTATTGGGATCTGTGTCCAATCCATCCCCTGAGCTGAGTGGATCAGCCTCGGAGAGGCTGGCTAAGGTCAATCCAGCTGGTAGCTGAAGATCCCTGTCCATGAAATTGGTCACCTGCAACATGGTTTGCCCATTGGGATCACTGATAATACCCCTGGGAAGGAGCACATGCTCCTCCTTACAAACCTGCTGCAGTGGTTCAACAATCACAGGCTGATTGGCTGCTAGTCCCCAGCTAGCCAAATCAACCTGTACCAAACAAACATGTCTGGCTGGAATCACAGTGTCCTTGGAAAGGGTGGCTCTGCCGCCCTTTCCGGCCCGGTATGGACGGCTGTCCAACCGGTGCCCATCCAGGAAAACTGCCCCAGTGTCACACTGAAGTGTAGCCTTATGTCTAGTTAGGAAATCCATGCCTAGCACTCCAGGCAGGTTCCCCATTTCGGCAACAACAAAACTACACTCATATGGAACCCTGTCTAAGTGCAATGTAAGCTTTGCCAAGCCATATACAATAATGTTATTGCCATTTGCAGCTGAAATACGCTCCTGAAAGGGAAGCAAAGTGGGTCTGCTGCTTTCAGGTAGACGATCAAAAGTTGCTTTGTTCAGCATTGAAACCTGGGCACCAGAGTCAACCAGGAGACTGACCCATGTGCCCTTCACAAAGCCTTCAAGGTACCAGGCCACTGAGTGGTCACCCAAAGTAGCCACTCTAGGCCAATACTGGCCAAGCTGGACGTTGTCCCAGCAAGGTTTTTCGGTATCATTGTCAGGCAGAGGCAACGAGTGTTCCTGCTCCTCTGCCCTTACTCGTTTAACGAGTCACTGGACTCATCTCTTACTGATGTTTTAGCCTTCTTTTGACTATTTCCTGAGCTCTTTTCTGATGACCCTTTCTTGTTGTTCCCAAAGTCTCTTTTCTTAGACTTTTTGAACTTGGGACAGTCGCGGCGGAAATGCCCCTCTTTGTCACAGAAATAGCACTTCTTTCCCCTTTTAGCTCCCCCTCGGTTCTGATTCCGGAGTGAGCCCAGTTGCTCCCGTAGGAGGTCACTGACCACCCTACGGATTTGGGAATCCATGTCAGAGCTAGAGGATCCTTCTGCAGCTGCCGGCTGGTCATTTTTTACCTCACCCACCGCTACTACATGCCCAAAGTCTGGTTTCTGAGGCTTGATAGCAGCATTTGCTGCTTCATATTGGGTGGCCAAGTCAATTGCATCCTGCAATGTCTGTGGCCTCAGGGCTCTCAGCCAAAACCTCATGCTGGTAGATCCAGCTGTCTCTATGAACTTCTCCTTTGCAAACCTCTCCTGCTCCGTTGAAGCAGACAGGGGATTGGCCTTCCTGGAAAGGTCCAACAAATGGTGAGCATATGTGTCCAAGTCCATGTCCCCTGGCCTGGATATATCCAGCCATTTGGTTCTATGGGCCTCCACTGCTCTGTCAGAGCAGAAAAGCTTCTCCAGATGGCCCACCATTTTGTCCCACTTGCTCTCATATGGCAGGGCCAAAATTTTAATTTTTGCACTGCCTGAGATGCTGCGCCACAAGTGGAAGCAACGTTCATCCTCTCTCCATTTATTGAATTCAGCAACCCTACCAAACTCAAGCAAATAGTCATGGAATGCAATTCCCTGACCATCAAAGGTGGCAGGGACCACTTCCCTGCGACGCCTATGGGATGATTTTGAAGCCCTAGGGGGGAGGGGAGCCTCTGCCCTGGGAAGGCTGGAGGCACCCTCCCCTGCACCTGCTGCCTCAGCAGCAGCATGCCTGCCCACAGCCCCAACAAGACGTGGTGAACGTCTCCTGGGGGTTGGAGGTGGGGTCTCCTCCTCAGAATAGTAGCTGGATTCATCCGTGAAACTCAGCCCATCCTCCTCAATCTCATCCTCAAAATCAGCCTCAACTGCTTGGGCAGACTGAGACTCAGCTGATGGCCGGTCAAGAGCACGCTTATGCCTCTTGCTGGCCTTTCCTGTGGCCTTCCTCTTGGCCCTGCTATCAAACACCCGTACTCTGGTCCCAGTTGAGTGCCTTCTCTGGGCCCTTGGGGCTGTCATAGCTTTCTTAGTCAGCACCCTTTTGCGAGACAAAGGGGTGCGTGGCACAACTGTGCTGGGCTGCTCAGGGGCCTGAGAAGCTCCCTGACTTGCAGCAGCCTCCTCTGCAGCTATGGGGGATTCCCCACTAGCAGACAAAGAGTTGCTTGGGCTTGGAGTTTGGTTGGGGGTCGAGGATCGGCCCCCTCTCACACCCGTTGCAGCTTGGCGCGAAGGCCTAGGCCTAAGCTTGGGCCCACCCGGGGTACGGGAAGGCATGGCAAATTCAAAAGAAATGTATATATACAATACCCACTGCTCTAGTGCAGCAACAGTGGAACAAAAAAAGGAAACAAAATTCAAACTTTACCAATGCAGGGTGGCAGTTACACTTTGGACACAAAGTCCTAATCCAAAAAATGCAAAATTAAAATCCGTGAATAAAATCAAAATAAAATCCAAATTAGTGGCTGGTCTTCAAAAAGACTATGCCAGGTCCCATATCGGGCGCCAGTTGTAAGGTTGGCCCCAGTAAGTAAGTAAGTAAAAAGGATAATGGTATAAGTTTAAAAAGATTTATTCCCCTGCCCCCTGCACTGGCACAACTACAGATATATCCTAGCTCGACTGCTGCTGCTACTAGAGTGATGCTGCCCAGCCCTGCTCCCTGTAATACACTGTCAACCCCTGGTCACATGACCACATTCCAGAATGGGGTAAACAGAGTCCAGGCAGGACCTTACACTGACAAAGACTGGCCAACAATAACGACAGCCTCTCTGGCTGTATTGAATAAGATAGAATGTTTCGATCTGACTACCATACCAGAAGACAATGCCACCCAAGAACACACTGTACCAACATCACAAATAATACCCGGTACATGTGTAATGCTGTGAAAAGCTTCACTCAGAAATTTAATTTTGTTGGTGCACCGAGGACGAACGTTCTTGTTTCTCTGTTGTTTGTTATTGATAATTAATAATAGATTCTAGTGCTTGCAGCATTTTGAATTTAATTGGGTCGTAACATTATTAGCGATCTATCTGAAGAAACCGATGAAATACAAGGTTTTCTCAAATAACTTGCCGCGTTATGATGCACAGCTTACCCCACCAGTTGTGCCACTTGCCTTACGTTTTTCTTAATGCCCACCATCGCCTTCCCAATAATGGTGCGATTATCCTGGAACCTTCCTTAAATTTGGCAAAAATCTTATATTTTGATGGTTTTTTGGCAAATGAGCCCAGAGCAAAAAATGACACAACTTACTCCAGTCTCCTCTACTGTTGTACAGGTAACTGTTTAAGATAATGTATGTAAATTACCATGCATGCCTTGTCCTAAGTAACTGAAGTTAAGCGGAAAAAAAAACTGATGCGACAAAGTTTCCACAGCATTTTGTAAATGAATACTTTATGAAGTTTTTGTATTTGCTACTTTGAAATTGTCAATAAGGTTCACATAGATCATAACACTTTTTTTTTTTTGGTCAAATATTTGTATTATTATTCAGAATTAAGTCACCTGATTAATGTTTCGACTGTGTAACCGACTCCGACTCTGGATCCACTCGAAAACCTCTGTCTCCCCCACTCCAATTCCAACTCTTAAGCAATGTTTATATAAATCAGTTGCAAAATGCTGTCAAGATGGTCGTATCACCCAGATATTATAACAAACATGATTATATTGTAAAAGGTATGGACTCTATATAAAACTTTTGTCTTACAATCATATGGAAAAATCATCCAGTTTGTTTTTCACACGGCACCTCAGACCATGTATACTTGTAACACTGTTGCAACTGTAGTTAGCCCACTCACTCAGGCACTCAGTATACCTGAGAGTGTCTATATAGGCTAGGGTGACCCTATAACCCCCCTGTTATCCACCCCAATAGTCAGACAGGGTAATTACAGGGAAATAAATGAACCACCAGGTGCTGACAGGGTAGAGCCTGACATCTGATAGTGTTTGCTAAATCTTGTCTCACTATCTACTATGAGCTGTATGAGTTATTGTAAAGATGATGAGTAATTAGCACTTTTTACATGCTGCATTGCTTGTACTAGTATGTAAAAAGTGGTCTTTCATGTGGTACATGTATTGGCCTACTGTTGTGTAGTATACTCATGATCATACATTTTCAGAATACGTTTTTGTAGGATAATGGTAGCCTGTAATTTGTTTATAAATTTGGGAGTTGGCCGTATATCCTCCCTGATACCCCCTTTGAAAGGTCCATCTATTATTCAGCAGGCATTTTGTATTTTGGTTGGTCACACCCAGGTTATAAAGGCCCCATTTTGAAGACAGTTTTAAAATATCACCAAAACACACACACACACACACAAAGCAAAGCAAAGCAAAATAATGTTCACAAGCTGTAAACATAATGTAATTCAACAAATTGCACGTGGCTAGATCTATTTTGTTGAATGTCTAAAGTACATCACCTATAAATAATAATTATAGCCCTTTGCAGATTGGCAGTCTTCAAAATTAACTTTCAACTTGGTCGTGTGATGTCATCAGCTTAAAAATGTTTTGTTTGTGTCAGTAATGCTTAATCTGTAGATTCAGTGCTTATCACATCTAGCCGCATAGATTACAATAAACAAACTAATTAAATGACTTAGGTACTTCATCAAATCAGAAGATTAGGAGACCAACAGTAAACTGTCAATGATGTGGCAAGCCCAACTTACTGTTTGCAAATTTAAAATGAGAAAAATAATTTTTCGAATGGACCGCCAATCTGCAAAGAGCTCTAAGGCAATCAAATATCCATTTTTTCAAACCCGGACCAATCTTTTGACTGAAACGATCATTTTTGACACCGTTATTTTTATATGCTAGATTCTCCATGAAGTCGATTGATTATATAGATGAAAGGCAATTTTGCCATATGTCACACCTTTACCCCATATGTGGGACCTGTACCTGCCTGGTGCATGGCAAACAGAGCAGACACTGATGGAAGAGGCAGCAATTTAACCCATCTACCAGGTGAAGAATACTTAATCACCCAGAATACAGTACACCGTTAACACGCTGTGAGTCTCCTCAAATGTATGGATTACTCTGTGATGGTATGACCAGTTTGGGAAATAACCGTCACATGAGGACACTTGCTATTCCAGCTGTTTCCTTGCCCTGACAAGATGATGGAGTGTGTGTGGTTGATCAGCTGGGTGTAAGAAGAAAGTCTGATCTCTATGCAGCCATCCTCATCACACAGCAGCATGAGAGTAGCGGGACTTATTATATCCTATTTCAGCAGATGATGACAGTTTCCTAATTTCTCTGGAGCCATCAGGTTCTTTTCTTTGTTATGTAATGGAGAAGCTTGTCAAAATTTACAGACGTTTATTTCCCTGACTGATGACCGAAATCGACCATGGCACCCCGCATTACACTAGTACATTTTGAAAAGCTGTGGTATCTGCTGAAAAATTGCAGCAAATGCTTTACATTTGTGGAAGAACAGGTGTTTGAGGACATCAATGATGTTACTAATCCCTCAAGTCATTTGGTCATTGTATATTTGTGATACTTGTGACCTCACCGAGGAGTGGCATGACACATTGACTAATAGCCGGTGCTGATATCATGGCAAGTATCTCACTAAATGCACAAGGGTCATTCCGTGTCAAATCATCAAATTTTCCAGAAATTTTCCACCAACCCGTCTGCGAATTGGCTGAAAAAATTATAGACTGTTCGCAATCTCAAATGAACTTCCTGAAAATTTCAGGGTATTCGGTCAATTTTCCACGATTTGGCAGAGGTTTGAAAATTGCTGATTTTATCAGTTTTTCAGACATCGGTTTACCACAATTACACTTTTTGCTCAATAAATATATTAATAATGCACCTAGAACATTGAAATTCGGGATCTACACCAACTGGACAATGGCAAAGGTCCGTGGGTCAACGCCTAGTGCCTTGTTAAAACGGCAATGCAGCTATGGCCTTGTTAAACTACCCCCTCGAAAATTAATGTTCAGTACAATAAAATGCATATCTCCAGGGGTATACCGGGTATAAATATGACACTCGTAGGATATATTCTGCATATGTATGATCAAACAATACTTGAAAATTGGAGATGCGTTCAGCCTCATTTTTTTAATATAAATTTTTGAAAAATATTCTATGTATTTGGCTAAGTCCAAAGCAAAATTAGCTAAATCTCAAGGGGTATAGGTGGCATACGCCTGAAACTTTCTTATTATATTTCATGTATGTAGGGTATAATACAGGAAAGAATTCCAGAACGTGTTCAGCTTACTTTCGGTTCTGCGAAATTCTTAATATTTTTATATCTGTAACAGTAGTGCAACTGGCAAAATTCTGCAAAATCAAAAGTAAGCTGAACGTCTTCCTGAATTCTTTCCTGTATTATACCCTACAAACATGCAAGACTACCAGAAATTTTCAGGGATGTGTCCCCTATACCCATTGATGTTTCGCTGGATTTGTTATTGACTTAGCCTCATATATAGAATATTTTTCAAAAATTTATATTAAAAAAACGAGGCTGAACACATCGACAATTTTCAAGTATTATTTGACCATACATATGCAGACTATACCTGAGAAGTTTAAAGGCGGTCCCTAAAATACCCTTTACAGAAGGGCTACTCGCCGGTGGCACTTCTATTACAGATCTAAAATATATTCAAAATTCTGCAGAGCCGAAAGTAAATTGAACATCATCCTGAATTCTTTCCTGTAGTATTCCCTACAGATATGAAAGATAATAAGAAAGTTTCAGGGGTTTGCCACCGAGACCCCTTGAGATATAGCTAGTTTTGCTTTTGGCTTAGCCTAAGACATAGGATATTTTTCAAAAATGTATATTTAACAAACGAGGCTGAACACATCTCAAATTTTCAAGAAATATTTGACAATACTTATGACGAATATATCTGAGAAGTTTAAAGGCTGTCTCTATTATACCCTTTGCAGAAAGGCTACTCACCAGTAGCACTACTGTTACAGGTACAAAAATATTCAAAATTCCAAAGAACCCAAAGTAAGCTGAACATGTTCCTGAATTCTTCCCTGTATTATACCCCACAGACATGCAAGATAATTAGAAAATTTGAGGGGTATGCTACCTATACCCTTTGAGATAGAGCTCGTTTTGCCTTTGACTTAGCCAAATACAAGGAATATTTTTAAAAAAATTATATTAAAAAAATGAGGCTGAACTCATCTCCAATTTTCAAGTATTATTTGACCATACATATGCAGAATATATCCTAGGAGTTTCATATTTATACCCGGTATACCCCTGGAGATATGAATTTTATTGTACTGAACATTGATTTTCGAGGGGGTAGTTTAACAAGGCCATAGCTGCATTGCCGTTTTAACAAGGCACTAGGTGTCAACCCATGGACCTTTGCCATTGTCCAGTTAGTGTAGATCCTGAATTTCAATGTGATAGGTGGATTATTAACATATTTATTGGCCAAAAAGTGTAATTGTGGTTAAACCGATGTCCGAAAAACTGATAAAATCAGCAATTTTCAATCCTTTGTCAAACCGTGAAAAATAGACTGATTAAGCTTAAATTTTCAGGAAGTTCATCCTTTTATTTGAGGCATAAAACAAGTTAAACAACATATAATTTTTTCGGCTAATTCGCAGAAGGGTTGGTGGAAACCACTTGTTGATCTGACACGGAATGACCCACAATGAGTAAATACTCAATAGCCAATTAGTCATCTGGTGTAAAATGGCCAGTATAGGGTATGAGTCATATGAACTCACAAGGATCGTTTTGGTGTATTGTGGTAATCATGTGTACTGCCATTGCTGTAACGCTGGCTCAATGGGAGTTAACAGATATTTCAGTTGAGGATTCTGACAGTTGGGTTAAATATAACTAATTAAAATGTTCCACTCTTAACTCTGAGCTATGTGAACCATGCCTCCCCATCTCCTTTCAGAAGTGATGACACAGCATTCCATCCTGCAATTTTCTCAGACAAACTATTTACTTTAAAGTTAAACCTTTCAACAGTATCTTTTTACGAATTTTAACTTAGCTAGCTTTCCCAAGCTTCAAACATTCATCGTTACCTTTCCCAGCATTACCAAGTTCCTGAGTTGTTTCTGTTTTCTGCTGTTATTTCCTGTATACCAATCAACTATCATGTTGAAATACTCCAGTTGTCAGATTATAGCTGCTTGCAGATTGGTGGTCCAAACAGTTTCAAAATTAACTTTCAACTTGGTCGTGTGATGTCACTGGCTTAAAAATGTTTTGTTTGTGTAAGTTATGGTAAATTGGTTGATTCAGTGCTTATCATACCTTGCAGCATAGGTGAGAAGTAAGCAAACTAATTAAATTACTTAAAAGTACTTCTTCAAATAAGAAGATTAGGAGACCAACAGAAAACTGTCAATGACGTTGCAAAGCCAGTTTGCATATTGAAATAAGAAAATGAGTTTTTCCAGTAGACCGCCAATCTGCAAAGAGATCTAAGAAGTTGGAAATTTTCAATCAAACATGATTTGGTAAGTGCAGCCCTTTAATGATAACATGGAAGTGTACAATACTCATGAATTGTGACCTCACTCAAAGTATGAGTCATCAAGTATAACCTGGCAAGTTAGAGATATGACCTTATAAGTAGCAGTTTGGTGATATTTGGTTGTCACTCGCAGTTCCATAAAATAAAAATTATTTAAATTGACTCTGCCGCTACCCCGGTTCATTTTTATTTGAAAATCTCAAGTTAACTATGGTTTCTTGCATTGTACAATAAATAAGCAAAGCTTCTTCTCCAGAAGTTTGTGCAAACTGCTAAGGCATCAGCATTTCTATATACTGAAAGCAACAATCTCTCAAGGGCCTCAATGCTTTGGACTCAAAGGAATATGGGGATCTAGTCTATATTCTGTAGAGCCTAAAACTCCACATCTGGACCCAATTGACTCTTGACTCTGTGTATGTATTCCCCAGGTGTTTTAGTATACCTTTGAGAATGCTTGTACCATGGTCCATGGGTTATACTATATGCTTTTCAAAGGGGTGGCTGTCTATTCTTCTCATTTAAATCCATGTCCTCAGATAGACTAGATTTTAAAATTATTTTATAGAACTTGTCACAGTTGAGGCGTATAGAATTCGGAATGGGTGCATAGGTCAATGTTTTTATTTAGTAAAGTTATTGATGCAGCCTCGATCTTAGAGCTTAATGACCCTGGCCTTATGAATACTGCCTTATTACAATGTCACTCAAATACTTCCAAAATCCACCAGAAACTTGTTGGAGATTATTCAGAAAGACTGACAACAAATAATTTAAGTGGATGATGTTGAATTGTAACAAACTTTGGGGTGACTTTGAACATCACATTGTGATGGTGAGCGCAGAGACCATCACATTTTCCCATAAACTATATTCACAGATATATCATATTTTATTATACAATGCATATAATTCAATGTCTGAATGCATATTTCACTATTTAGCTCAAAAGGCACGGAAGTAGATCAAGAATAAAAAAAAGTCACAAAACATAAAAAAACCATAAATATCGATAAACATTTGGTTTCTGAGAATTGATGGTTTTCTTTCATTGAAACTGGGTTTAAGCTCAAATTGGGGGGGGGGGGTGTGGTAATCCTTATATTCCAGAAGTTAACAGTATGTTGAAAATGTGACGTTTCTTTTTTTGCCAGAGTATATATCTTACAAAATATACCATTTTATTCTAAATCTGAATAATCAAAAGAAATGGAACAATTCCGCTAAGTGTTGATATTGAATCCGGGAAAGGACACCGTAAAGGACAAGACTTAGTGATTACATTTGACTATTCAAGGACAATAATGATGCCACTTCAGCTCCAATCTTTCATAATATATGGAAATGAGTGGCAAATTGGGAGACATGCAGTTACGTCACCAGGGGGCAGTGCCCCCCCCCCAGAATTCATTTGGCCCCCCTCTCTGTAAAACTGACATCAGAATCTGTATATTTGTCGAGAGTCAATAAAAATTTTGTTTGCATAAAGTCATTCAAGCGGAACATGAAGTGGTCAAAATGTCTCAAACACTAATTTGGTTTATGGAGACCAACAAATTTTTTGAAAATCTGAAAACTTGAGGCCTGTCTCTTTTGAAGGAAGAAAAACAGGATTAAATGATCAGAGCATCCCCATATATTGAAGAAACACCATGCCGAGACTGCAATCTGCGGTGGCGTCACCAGGATTTATTTTAGGAGGGGCCAAGGGGGGAGCCAGGCTGTTCAACCGGTGGGGCCATGTTACGTGTAATGACCTATGTTAAAAGCTCAAAATTAGGGGGAGGCAGAGGGGGCCAAGTGAATTTCAGGGGGAGCACTGGCCACTGGCAATCTGAGCATCAAGAATGAGCCATAGGTGTGCTTCAAGTTGCATGACCATGTAGCAAGTTGCAGGGCTCACTCTTCTTTGCAAACCGGATTCGGCGGATTGCATAGGACCAGTATCACTGCCCCTTCAATACCGGATCACCCCAAGTTCCAAAAAACCAGTCCATAGGTTGCCTGTACCGATACAGACACGGTCCATGAAAAATGTTGATAATGCAAAAAAGAAGAAGAAAAATCTTCATTTCCCAACCCTTTTCTGATGATGTTTGGTGAAAATTGTGTGTGAATTGAAAACCAATAGGCAACAGTATGCCGGACCGCATTCCCCCATGACTGCTCCAACTTACCCCTGGTTGTGGACTGGCGGTGGGCGGTTGGATCCAGTCTGCAACACTAGCTCACTGATGGCTTTCTTCAGACCAATGGGGTGGATATTATGCCATTGCCAGCCATAAGTCCAAACATAAACCCTGCAAATGTCCCGTATGCCCTTGACAGAAAAGCCAGGCATAGAGATCCTCCCTCCTCCTAGAAATGTCCAAAAGAAATTACGGATGCTCTGGTGAAATGATGAACCAACCTGCTCCACTGAAGTTCTGAAGCAGGTGGTGAATTTCAAATGCAGCCACTGTCAAGCTGTAGTGCATGCAAAGGGTGGCCGCACTCAGCGCATGTTGTGATTTTTCAAATGCACCCCTTGTTGACTTTTACTGTTACTGTGAAATTACTGCTTGGTCCATCCATATTAATGAAAGTCATTCACGTTGTCGCAATGATATTCCTCTATACTTTCATTATTTTAAAAGTTTTCAAAAATTAAAAAGCATACTTTGGATCTTTATTTAGGAGGACATTTCTTTTTTTGCTCAGTGTACTTTGCAAAGGCACAAAATAAATTTGTGTACTGAATCTTCACCTATGTCCTTATTTTCCTAAAAAAAATGGGACTAAGACAAAGTTTGTGATATATATATAAGTTGTATGTAAATACACTCTAGTTCTTGTGTTGAAGAATTGGACTGTTGAACAACTGTACGTATTATTGATAATTTCATTAATATTTTGTGAGTTATGGTGATGATCAATCTACTTTTTTAGTCAGCTTAAATCAAATTACTTTGTGTTACAGTGTATTTTTGTTGTGTATCATATTGGCAATAAACATGTGTATACTGGGTTTTGTATATATTTTAAGAAACCTCCTACTAAAACCTCCCAGTCTCCCACCCTCTTCAATATGATCAGAGAGAGAAAGCGACTTAGCATGCTCGTTGAACATTACAAATTGTGGGCATTTGCAGAAGCGCAAAATAAAAATGGCGGAAATTAAAAAATTTTCGACTGCCTTGCAGGGGGCTAATCAGTGACACTCCTTGATGATTTTTAGATTTAACATAACTAGGAAGTTTTATTATACGTCGGTTGATCTAAATTTTATATTTGACCACTTTCACTTACTTCCTCATTAAATATCAATGTAATGCATTACTTGTAATGCAGCAAGTACATCAAGTCAGATGATGGGTTTGCTGGCCATATTTTACTCAGTATTTCGTCTGAGAAGAGTAGGCGATAAATCGCAGGGAGGTTGTATATTGGGATAATAATAATCGCAAGTGATCGAATAGAGCATTTCCTTTTTATTGGCTTCATGCAATACAAATATATGGTCCCTTGATACCGGCAACAGACAAAGACATTATTTTTTACTTAATGTTTTGGCCTGTTTGGTTTCGTTTTCCAGGACATTGAAACATATGACCTAGGTCTCTGTTTTTTTATAAAATGATGTGCATTATCAGCCAAGTACTTGAATTCAAGACGATCTTCAAACTGCATAACATCTTGACAATTTAATTGTAACAGAAAAATGTTGGCCTATTTTGTTCAGAATAGTTTCTAAGTCTGATAAAATTGATGATGATCATTACACTTTTGATATTGGTGTTCCATGCCCATGCGAACATGCAGAGATGATCTGATTATGGGATTCATCCCGTATCTGATTAACAGATTTTAAAATTTGCATTCGTTGGTGAATAGCTGTCTCTCTGGGCCTGTGGTTGGGAGGCTTCACAGTCCCTTGAAACTGAAAAGTCCCTTGAAACTCAGAACTGTATGGTGCTGCCATCTGGCAAAAAATAAGTTTTGTATAAGTATGCTGCAACATTGAAATGGTTAAAATTTTATTGCCCATTCACTAAGTTTCTGTTCAATATTGAAGTAAACCAGAGTCAGACTATAGACATAGACATCACATTCTCTGAGGAAGAGGACAAGACCATCAGTATATTCAGAAATAGCCCTGGTTTATTCCAGACAAAAGTTGTGTGAATTCCTCGCATTTAGTTTCTGTTCACCACGCGCTGGAGACCTGGAGCTAACAGGATTGCACACTAGGTGAAAAATCATGGTGGCAAATATATATATTATGTTCTCCCAAGGCTGGAAGTGCTCAACACACATATTTAAGTAAACTCACCTAATTGCAATGTCATGCTTATTTTGTGGGATCAACTGCCATATTTATAATTTGTTATGTTATTATATTTGACACACTTTTGTGGCAGGTGAAACCATAAACTTCTATTTACACAATGGTTCAGACTAATAGGATTGTCATTTTTGGGTCAAATGTATTATTGTCAAATTACAGCAATGCTCTCAATATATATATATATATATATATATACAGTATAAGTATTGAATATCCTGGAAAATTATATTGTCATGGGACTTCCTTTTTTAGGCAATTTGCCATATTTAGCATAATGTGAAATTGTTCAGGCCATTACCAACAGTTAAATTTTGTCAATTTGAATCACTTACTTATTCTTCACATGTTGTGAGACACTGTCATCCCAACTTCGCATCTAAAATATTCTATGATCAGGGTATTTTTCACATATGATGATATTTATTATATTTACAAAATAGGTAAAAGTAGAACTATCAAAATTTCCAATTCACAATGATTGGGCCAATTGAAGATAGGAGTTCTACACATGCTACTCATTCACCAGATATGTTTGATCTTTTGTGAAGCACTGCCAATTTGTGTGCTTGATTATTTATCCAAGCAGGTGTTCATCATAATATTATCTTTTTTTGCCTACTTTTTTTTCTTTTTGTTATTGAGACCAACATAAGTATTACCCCCTGTTGTCCCCATCTGCCAGGGTTCTTTGTGAAGGCCAATATCTTACTCATGTCTATCTGTAATGCTGTTTTGGTTGAACATGTATTTTGTTAAAATCGAAACTAGCAATATGGTAATTGTCCCTTTTGAAAAACTACCCAGCGACATTAATTTACCCACTAATCTACTAATAACTTCTTGCGAATTTGCTGTTTCTTCTGGAATTTTGATTCTCAGGATTAAATCTGCTTTCAATATTATATCCTTCTCATAATATAGGTCTGTACAGAAGTCAACACAGTGTCCTTGAACGAAGTTTAGGGTTTAAAAAAATGTACAAAGAATCCGTCAACACGTTGTTGTAGTATGCGGTCTCAGCTTCGATTTGATGTAAAGATCTAAAAAATCTGTTGGGAAAATTTTGAGAAAATTGAAATTTAAAATTTTTAGTTTTTCACACCCTTGTCACATGCAAAATATCAGTTTTAGATCAATAAAATAGCATTGCAGTGTTATCGAAATATCACACCTTATCTAGTTATACATTAGGTTACTGAATCAGGTGAAAAATGATAATAAAAAACATTTTATTTCTAATTTTCACATCATTTTCAACATTTAAGGGTGTTGCAAACTCGCCAAATCATATAATGTGTCAAATCAGATATAATCATGCCCATTTAGTCTTTATCATTTCTTTAACTAAAGAAAAGTGGTAAATGAACCACCAGGGTGTGAGAAAATGCCTTGTTAAATTCATTAGTGATATAAATTGAGATTTTTAGCATTTCACCAGTTAATGTTTTTAAGTGGGATTCATAAAAACATCTGTAAAGTTATCGGACAACAAATAGTGAACAAATGTCGGAATACCTACTGTCAGCATCTCACAAGTGTGCATCTTCACAACAGCTTTGCATGTAACTTGTATTTGACATCAAAGGAAATAATATATTTTGATAGATATATTTTTTCAAATCGTAAAAAAAAATCTATGCAAGTGGTCTAATGGCTTAGATGATCAATTCCAACTTATATTAGAATGTTTCTGTCCATATTGAAATGTAGGTAGCAATTTTAATGGTCTTCTGTAGAATTTTATGTGGGCTTTTCTTACCTGTTTTTGCCAATTTTTTAAGACTATTTCATGAAATCTAATTTTTGCTTACTTCCAAAATTCATTTGTTCATTTATAGCATGCACAGATAAACAATATAAATTGTGTGACAGTGGAAGAGAATCTGTTGCTATTAATTCAAAACTTTGTTGATTGCACAAGGACAAGCTATAACTGAACAAATGAATTTGGGAAGTATGTAACCACTAGATTCCATGAAATAATCTTAACAATTAACAAAAAAAGATAAACGAATCACTTAAAATTCTACAGAAGACGAATAAAATTGCCACCTACATTTCATTATGGAGAGAAACATTGTTATGAAAGTTGGAATTGATCATCTAAGCCATTAGAACACTTGCATAGATTTTTTTTTACGATTTGAAAAATATATATCTGTCAAAATATATTAATCTCTTGGATTTCAAATACAAGTTACATGCGAAGCGGTGGTGAAGATGCACACTTGTGAGATGCTGACAGTAGGTATTCAGACAT
The DNA here is from genome assembly GCA_026936325.1 of Platynereis dumerilii. Taxonomy (NCBI): domain Eukaryota; kingdom Metazoa; phylum Annelida; class Polychaeta; order Phyllodocida; family Nereididae; genus Platynereis; species Platynereis dumerilii. Next base: position 45,346,737 of record JAPTHN010000004.1, on the reverse strand, counting down.
TTGTTCACTATTTCTTGTCCGATAACTTTACAGATGTTTTTGTGAATCCCACTTGAAAAACATCAACTGGTGAAATGTTAAAAATCTCGTTTTATATCACTAATGAATTTAACAAGGCATTTTCTCACACCCTGGTGGTTCATTTACCACTTTTCTTTAGTTAAAGAAATAATAAAGCCGAAATAGGCATGTTTATATTTCATTTGGCACATTATATGATTCGGCAAGTTTGCAACACCCTTAAATGTTGAAAATGATGTGAAAATTAGAAATAAAATGTTTTTTATTAATATCTTTCACCTGATTCAGTAACCTAATATGTACTTAGATAAGCTGTGATGTTTCGATAACACTGCAATGCTATTTGATAGATCTAAAACTTATATTTTGCATGCAACAAGGGTGTGAAAAACTAAAAATTTTAAATTTCAATTTTCTCAAAATTTTCCCAACAGATTTTTTAGATCTTTACATCAAATCGAAGCTGAGACCACGTACTACAATGCTGTGTTGACAAGATTCTTTGTACATTTTTTTTAACCCTAAACTTCGTTCAAGGACACTGTGTCAACCAATGCTGGTTGCAATCACGACACGAAAATGCCGCCTTTTTACATGAGTAGCTCAAGAGCTCTCTAGATGTCTGGTAAAAGGGCATAACAGCCATAGGACCTAAAAAAACAACAGCAATTAGAACGACATTATGATGGGTTATTTTAGAATGGTTAGCCCTCTTTCTTAGAAGATTTACAGAAACGATTTTTTTAAGTTTTGGGTATCCAACTGCCCATGAATGGTTTTGTTTGCCCCTGAGGTACCCGTGTGAACATGTTATTGTTTACTTACTTATCTATTCTGTTATTTAATTCCAGACATGAAAAAACTCACGGATGAGAACCCAAAGCTGTCCAGTCGAAGAAAAACAATAAAAGTTCACAAATTTCGCTGAAAGGAAAACGCTGATGCCATGGCATTCGTTACAACTCTCTTCTTGATCGGCATACCAATTGCCGCTGCTTACTACTTCCTGTTTGGCAGAGGGCGCCGGTTGTCAGATGACATTCCGGGGCCAAGCGGAGTCCCTCTGTTGGGAAACGCCCTACAACTCGATCAAAACAAACCAAATGAGTCACTTTTCAGTTGGGCGAAACAGTTTGGCGCTGTTTTCAAATTCAACCTATTCGGTGAAGATATATTAGTAGTGAACAGTGTCGAAGGCCTGCGGGAAATGTTAGTGACAAAATCATCGGACTTTAGTGGCAGACCGTCATACTATCGCATCAATTATTTCATCAACGATTTCGATGTTGTCTTCCATGATGTCGGACCACGATGGAGTTTAATAAAGAAAACCTGCATGGCCGAACTTAAGCAGGTAATATGATAACTTCCTTTTAATAGCGGGTCACTTATATCACTTGTTTTTTCCTAATGCTACTGATATACATATACTGTTTCTTAATTTCCGTCAATAAAGATTCCATTGGTAATGGTTATACATGTATGCGGACTATCCAGTGCGCCCCATTCCAATGTGGATAATATTTGCAATAAGCCACCAACTGTACTTACTTTTATATACTTTATGCATGGTTAATGTGTTAGTTTATATATATTTGAGTCACAATTTTTAAAACGTGCTTAACTGTTAATTTCAAGGTCGGTGAGAATCTGAAAAAATTGGAAGACATGACGGTTGACATCCTTCAAGATCTTTCGGAAGATTTAGCCGTCTACAAGAACGAACCTGTGGACTTGCGGGAACAGCTTCATGGCGCTGTTGCTATGATCACATTCTCTTTGGTGAGGCTCATTGATGATCATGTATTATTAATTGGCAATTCCGTAAAGTCCAATTTACAGATTTGACACTTTAGCAGCTTGAGTAGCCCTACCATTACACCTCGGCTATTTCAAAACCAAAGCTGCAAGTGCTACAGGAGCTGAGCTACAAGGCAAAATGTCATAGAGTCTAACGTTATCACTCGATGTACGTCCGACACGATGAAATTTTGACATAGTTCAGCTCCTGTTGCATTTAGAGCTTTGGTTGATGGCTTGTCTGTCACCTTTATTACCAGGCCTCATCCCAATTTAAGAATGAAATAGCTAAGGTGTAATGGTAGGGCTACACAGGCTGTTAATGTGTCAAATCTGTAAATGAAACTTCACGGAATTGACCTTATGTAGTAATATAAGTTGACTGAGGTCCAAAGAAGTGGTAAATAATTGTACATATTGCTTACTAGTGTGGCTGAGTGTTAACCCAGGCCTGCTCCTCTGAAGGTCTTTGTCCACATTGGTTCGAAAGCCGGTTAACAAGCCAAAACTTTTTCGGTGGACCTTCAAGAAAATTCCAGCCTGAAGTCATTCAGATGAGAGGTTAAATTGCCCCTTGGTATCGGTGCCTGTGCTGGACAAGAAAAAGATCACTCATGTAGAGTAAATGTGCAACATATCGAGGACTCTGGCTGTCTCTCACTTATTTACAATATCAATATATATATATGAATCTATCTATAAATTTATCTATCTTTTCTACAGATCTATAAAGTGACAGCGCAAAACGTAAAATCTCCTCGAAATCACTTGGCCGCATGATCACAGGGGATTTCGCACTAATTTGCATTGATATATTATAACTAATTACAAATAGACACATGAACTTGGCGCTGAAGTCCCTGTGAGCATGACGACAAAGTCGTCGATCTCTTCTCTCCTTTATATAAATCCAGATATCAAACCTTTCCAATTTTCAGGTATTTGGTCGTAAACCAACCAAAGAGGACCACACGGAGATGATTTACCTTGACCAAGCCATGAGTGAACTGTCCACTCCAACTGGACCTGGGGCAACCCTCGACTTGATGCCTTGGTTACGGTTCTTCGGAAACGCTACATTTCAAACTATGAAAGAGCTCAAACCAAGGTACTGTTTGCAACAATATTGACTCTTGATGTTTTGCCGTAAAATTGTGATGAAGATTCCTCTTATTAAAGGCGCGGTATTAGTGATGCAGACCGGACCACCTTTAAGAGGGTGGTCCAGTATTTACAAAGTGGTCTGGTCCTGGTCCAGTATTTACAAAAGTGGTCTGGTCCTGGTCTGGTCCAGGGTGAATGGTCTGATTTTGTTGCTAGTCCGGTCCAGAAGCGGTCCATCGGCATTTTGAAAATTGTGATAAAAATGACGGTTTAAACAAGCTGTATGATATGAATTTAATTTTTAGATATGACAAAATTCATGCTGTACTCTTCATGACATGGAAAATCACTGGACTGGTCCGGACCGGCACTGGACCGGTTTTTGTAGGCTGCCTGGTCTGCGTCACCAGGGGGGTTGGTGTAGTGGTAGTGTGATGGACTGCCAATTGCAGTGTCCAGGGTGCGAATCCAGCTTTTGCCGAGTCACCTTCTGTCCTAATTAGCCTAGCAAGTGCATAAATACAGGACGGAAAGCCCTTATCATCCATGTATCCTGTTATGAAGTCTGGTGAAAAATGAGTGTGGTGTCATCAGAATAAAAAACTATATATATAAAAAGTGGTCCCTCAATACTCAGCAGTGTACATATATATTTGATTCTTTGATATTATGATTTTATTTTATATTTTAGAGTGTACACGTTCTACCAGAAACAATTGCGCTTGACAAGGGCAGAGTACAGACAAGGGGATGTCAATTGCGTCGTAGATGGCCTTTTGCGGGAAAGACAGAAATATGTATCTGACCACAATCGGCCTGAGGTCACCCTGGATAACATCGACAGTACAAGCAGGGACCTATTGACTGCAGGTAAAGGTCATTTTGTTGACTAGTAGAGATGCTTATAGGACTAATAGAGTCACACTTACACTTCATTGAAGGTGGGATATACCGATCCGATACTAAGGATCAGTAACGGTGCCGATCCAGCACTAAAAAGCAGTATCGGATCGGATCGGCAGCACTATTCTACATTTAACCAATGGCATCAACCCACCATCCCCAACATAATTCCTCAGTAAAAACTAAAAATGTATACCTACAACATTCTTATGGTCATGTGACTGGATTTGATTATTTTTCATAATTCTTCCAAATCTCACTTATCTTTTACTCTTTGCCGTTTTAGACCAAAACCTATTTAATTTGTTTTTAATGTTCTGAATATAACTTCGTTCATGATCGTTTTGGTGACATCACCACGATGACGTCACATTATGGAATAAACAGTTTGCGTTGTTCAGCCATGATGGTGTCTGGTTTTGTAACATGGTAGCAGCGGAATTGGATAATATTTCGTTTACAAGGACTGTTTATTGGACTTGTGTTTGTCAAAACCTGCTGTAGAACCCACTGCACGAGATGGCTGCCCCTGTATTGCCTGGAATCAAGCCTCCACAGCACTTTGCTCTGGGAACCAACCCTGTTGACAACTGGAGACTGTTTCAACAACGTTGGGATTCATACAGTGTTCTGGCTGATTTACCCAACAAGACTCGAGAAATTCAGGTAGCCTCATTCAAGAACTGTCTGGCTGATGACGCCCTACGTACCTTAAATGGGTTCAAGTTCACTACTGGAGACAATGTGCGTACTGTAGCTGAAATTATTGCAAAATTTGAGGAGTTCATTATTGGTGAGGTGAATGAGACGTATGAAAGATACATATTCAACAAGAGAGACCAATCTGATTCAGAGACATTTGACAGTTATTTAGCTGATTTACGGACGCTTATGAAGACATGTAATTATTGCAATAACTGCGGGGAGTCGATCTTGAAGGACCGCATTGTGTATGGTGTGCATTCGGCTGAGACTCGAAGTGACCTGTTTAAGGAGCGAAAATTAACTCTTACAAAGTGTATTGACATTTGTCGCTCTAACGAATGTGCTGTTATGACGCAGAAGGCCATGAAAATTGACAGTGCAACGGCAGAGTCGTCTCAATTGGATGCTGTCCACCGATCTGCTGCACGGAGTGGTTTCAACCGACGGGGCACAGCCAAGTCTTCTGCCAAACCGTCTGGCTTTGCTTCCTCGCAGCCCCGTGATTTCCGTAAACAATCACCTTCAGAAATGTGCGATAATTGTGGCTATGATCATGAGGTAGGCGCTTGTCCAGCGTATCGCCACAAGTGTTATTCCTGCGGAAGACTGGGACATTACCGAAAATTGTGTCGCTCGAAGCCAACTCGCAAAGCCAGAAGTAGCAAGTTCCAGGATGTGGTTGAGGATCATGAGGATTATGTCGATGATGAAGGTGGCAATTTCTTCGGAGCTGTGGAAAGTCCCACATCACGACCATGGACTGTGACACTGGCCATTAACGGATCTCTGGTTAACTTTAAGGTTGACACAGGTGCAGATGCCACGGTTATATCTGAGAATACGCTGAGGGCGCTTAAGTACAAGCCAACTTTGTTTCCTAATGATCGTAACTTGTCGACGTTGAATGGAAAGTTGGACTGTCTTGGTTGGTTCTCGTCGAAGACTGTGTATGACTCAGAGCAGCATACGTTCCGTATTTACGTACTGAAAGGTTCCTCTCAAAATAATTTATTGAGCCGTGATGTTTCTGTTCGCATGAACCTGGTGACACCTTCACCCAACGTGAACATTGTGCATTTGAACACTGATGATAGCGATATCTATGGCGCAATCGACAAGCCAGCTCTAGTTGAGCCGGTTACACTCAAGTTGAAGGACAACTATGAACCCTATCATGTGTCTGCCCCTCGGAAAGTTCCTGTTCCATTGCAGGAATCAGTCTCAAAGGAAATTCAATGGATGCTAGATCATGATGTTATCCGACCTGTACAAGAACCAACTGAATGGTGTGCGCCCATCACTCTGCCTATCAAAAAGAATGGCAAACTTCGCGTTTGTGTGGACCTCAGACAGTTGAATCGCCATCTACTTCGTCCAAGGTTCCCCCTCCCCACAATGGAAGACATTATGTCATCACTGTCGGGGGCTAAATTCTTCAGCAAACTGGATGCTTCCCGTGGATACTGGCAATTACCCCTCAGTGACTCGTGTCAGTTGCTAACTACTTTCATGACCAGTCAAGGCCGCTTTTGCTTTAAACGTTTACCTTATGGCATTTGTGTGGCAAGCGACATATTTCAAAGTGTTATGTCCCAGACCCTCAGTGGAATGCCTGGTGTGGTGTGCTACCAAGACGATGTGCTTATTTATGCTGCAACCCAAGTGGAACATGACAAGCGCTTAAGCGCCGTGCTTTCAAAACTGTCCGAGCTTAATATGAAGCTTAACAAAGAAAAGTGTGTGTACCGTCAGACTCAATTGGAATTTCTGGGGCACTTGATCACCTCAGAGGGATGTTTACCTGATCCAGGTAAAGTTCAAGCGATTTCATAGTTACCCGACCCCACTGATGAGAATCTTCGCTCAGTTATTGGCATGGTGAACTATCTAGGACGTTTCATTCCAAACCTACAATCGATAATGCGGCCAATCAACGATCTCCTCACGAATGATGTCGATTTCGTGTGGGGCGATCCTCAGAAACACGCATTTAGCAAGGTGAAAACTTTACTTACAACAGCCCCAGTATTGTCATTCTTTGACCCCAAGTTGCCAACAGTGCTTAGCTGTGATGCGTCAAGTTATGGAGTGGGGAGTGTGCTTATGCAAGAGCACGGTAATCAGCTGCGCCCAGTTGCTTTTGCTTCGCGAATGCTGTCTACGTCTGAGCAACGTTATGCGCAGATAGAAAAGGAGTGTCTTAGTTGTACCTGGGCATGTGAGAAATTTGCTGTTTATCTACTTGGTTTGGAGAGTTTCCGCTTGCAGACTGATCATAAACCATTAGTGCCATTAATTGCGTCTAAGGACATTGATAAAGTACCTGCCAGGATCCAGCGTCTGCTTATTAGACTTATGCCGTACACTTGTGTTCCGGAACATGTTCCAGGGAAATCACTTGTAGTGGCTGATACGTTGTCACGTATTCCTGTTTCCCAAGCTACTGATGAGAACTTATCACTCGAGATTGATGCCTTCACTAGTGCACTCAAGGGCTCATGGTCTATGTCCCCTGGTAAATTGGAGCGAGTCAAATGTGAAACAGAAAATGACCCAATATTGTCTCAAGTCTTGCAATATGTCACACAAGGTTGGCCTACTCTGGAAAAAGAAATCCCTTATGAAGTTCGCCCTTACTTTACCCACAGTGCTCATTTGTCAATTTTGGATGGAATTCTTACATTTGATAATCGTATCGTAATACCAAAGACATTACAATCTGACATTCTTGACCGTATTCATGCCGGTCACTGGGGTATGACCAAATCCTGTCGTTTTGCTGCTGAGACTGTGTGGTGGATTGGGATGTCAGCTGACAATGAACAAACTGTGAGAAACTGCAAATACTCTCAGACTAACCAGGCCACCCAGCGGCGTGAGCCCCTTATACCGGCCGATATCCCCTCAGGCCCTTGGACTCGTGTTGGCATTGATCTGTTCCATGTTGGTAAAAGAAATTTCATTGTGGCCATGGATTATTACTCCAAATACATAGAGATTTCTGAAATTACCTCCCAGACTACCCGAGCAGTCGTTACGAAGCTGAAGAGCATGTTTGCTCGTTGGGGCATACCAGAACACATTGTAAGCGACAATGGCCCTTGCTTTGCAAGTGAAGACTTCCGACAGTTCACAAAACTCTGCGACATCTCCCACACAACGACTAGCCCGCGCCATCCCCAGTCTAATGGGCAGGCAGAGAGTGGTGTAAAAATTGCTGAAAAGATTGTTAGTCAGAACGACCCTTTTCTTGCCTTGCTGTCTTACAGAGCCACCCCCACCCAAGCTACTGGAAAGAGCCCGGCAGAGTTAATGATGGGCCGTAAGATCGCGACACATCTTCCCATGCTCCAAAAGTGCCTGAAGCCGGAATGGCCTGATCGTGAGGCCGTTCAGTTACACCAGGAACGGCATAAGCAATGGTGTGCTGAAAAATTCAACAAGCAACATGGGGCACGTCCCCTTCCCGTCCTGGAATCAGGTGATCCAGTGCGTCTCAAGACCGATGAACAACAGTCATGGGAAACTCGGGCCACTGTGCTTGGTAAGCACACGACACCACGTTCATATGTAGTCAGAACTGACAATGGGTCGATATTCCGGAGAAACAGGCGCCATATTCAAAGTGTCGTTCCGCCCACTCCATCTGCTTCCCAACACCCCAGGGACTCTGCTTCCCAACACCCCAGGGACAGTTCAGAGTCTGATGCTCCAAACCCCCCTCCAGATACTCCTGTGCGTCCACAACGGATGAGTCGTGCGCCAAGACGCTTAATAGAAGAAATGGACTGAACTTACAAGATGTGATTGATAAATTTATCAAATTTGGACAATTGATACGTTTATGTTGTGTGATTTGATTTAAAAATTGGACAATTGATACATTTATGTTTGTAAACCTCTAAGAAGGGAGATGTTCTGAATATAACTTCGTTCATGATCGTTTTGGTGACGTCACCACGATGACGTCACATTATGGAATAAACAGTTTGCGTTGTTCAGCCATGATGGTGTCTGGTTTTGTAACATATACTATGTGCGCACATTGAAAAATGTGGATTTTGCATATCGCTCTGTTAACATGGGATTCCTGAGCCTACACTTGTGTCTCTTCACAAAATATAGTGCACAATTCGAACAAAACAATATTCCACACTCACCAGCAAAGCAACAGGCTAATTCAATGGCTATTCACTGATTTATGACAGCTAGAACTCCAAAATTGAGCACAGCTTCAAAAGGAAAAGTTGATCCCGCCATCTTGTGCAAATTGTGCTGCTTTCGCGAGATTCAGGCAGAAGTACACACATTTACACCTGTTTGGATTTAGACACGAATCTCGCGAGAGCACTGATGCCACCAAAACTCACCTGAATTGTGGCTGGGAGGGGAGTGGGGGGGAGGTTCAGCAGCTATAATTTGGATACTTAGGAATCTTTTAATACATATAAACAAGAATGGTATACCTAATAGTAACTTTAATTTTTTTTTTGCCCCAAAACAGGGAAAAGTGCCAAAAATGCATCTATATTGTAGGGAGAGGGGGGGGGGGGGTCAGCAATGAAGCACATGGTCAAAACATGATTTGTCAGATAATTTGGTTAGGTATTTTTTAATATAAGATAGAATGTTTCATCTTTATTTCTAACACTTGAAAAATATTTTTTTGCCCAAAAAGAGAGAAAATCACCAAAAATGCATCTAAATTGTAGGGGGAGGGGGGTCAGCAATGAAGTACAACAACCAAACTTAATTTTTATGATTGTTTTGAAACTTATAATTTTTTTAATATATATTTCATTATGGTACCTCATTGCTGACACCTTACAAGTACAATGTTTAGGCCAAAAAGAAGAGAAAATCAACCAAAATTCACACACATGGCTGTCAAAGGGCCCAAAATGGAGGCTGTTAGCAACGAAGTATCTTGACCAAACTTTTTCTACTGACATTCTTGAAAGTCAGCCTAACTTCCATGTAGGTTTCATAGAGGTACTTCATTGCTGACATAGTTATTTTCATTATTTGAAGCAAAAACGTCAAGGAAATACCTAAATTATCTGCAGTATTTGGCCCGCAAGACTTCTGTTCACTGCCTTGCCCCTTCATATCTGCTTGGTCCAGCCATCCCTGGGCAATCTTGTTGCCCTCATGATCATTTCCCACCTTAATCAGTTCCCTCCACCCCTATCATCACCTACAATCATTAAAAGTGGCACATCCCTCCCTCTACGTGAACCGAGGGAAAACCGTTACTACTACTACTACGACAAATTTTCCATTGATTTTTCAATGTGGTGCGGGTCTTTAATAAGACAAAGTACTTCATAAAGAGAGATCTTGACAGATAGATACATAGTTTACTGAGTTAAAATATTATCATAATGGTCAGTGAGTCAGACAGAACATATTGCGAACTTCCTCCTCACAGGCATTTGCATTTTTGTCTGACGAAAGTACTTGAAGTTGTGAAGAAATGAAATGGCTTAAAGTCTTGTTTTAAATGTTTACATGAGCTGGTGACATCAGTGATATTTATAAACATATCTGTGAATTTTATGGAAGCTAAAAAAAGGAAAATTGTTTACAGAATTTTATAACAATGACTTGTCTAATTTTATGCTATATACCTCTAGTTAACAACAAATAGTTTATAACTATATATATTCTCAATTATTTTTCTACAGGTGTATTAACGACATCATCAGCACTTTACTACACGATTTCCTGCATTGTCACTAACCCAGAAGTCCAGAAACGGGCGTACCAAGATATCGTTGATGTGATTGGCGAACGCACGCCAACATTAAAAGACCGATCGTCATTGCCGTACATCGAGTCAATGATTTTTGAAGTTTTGCGCCTCATGTCCCATGTTCCTGTCAGTATTCCCCATAAAACTGTGACAGACACCACTCTGCTTGGTTACAACATTCCAAAAAATACACAGGTAAGGTTATACCAACAATACCAGTAATAAATTATCCGTAATAGTGATGCTTATTAGCCCAAAATGGAGGAAGTATTGGATAATATTACAAAAGACCAGTTATACGACTTGATCAAGGATTGCGCTAACCCTTAAGAAGACTGAAACTGTCTCACTGCATCACACCGGTTGTGAAAAATTTTCAGCAAGTTCTTGGGACTCTCACTTCAGCCCCTCAGCTAGCGAAAGCCCAACATATTGCTTGAAATAGTCTAACTGGCTTGATGAAGAGCCAAGTTAACTGGAAGGAGATTTTGGCTCTTCTCAAATAATTTTAATGGTGAAGATTGCCCCCAGAAAATGACATGGTTACTGGTGAAAATATTCAACAGAAAATCACATGGTTAAATGGTGAAGATTTCCCTCAGAAAATCACATGGTTAACTGGTGACAAAATCTCGTAGTTAACCTTTGCAAATACATATCAGTTTTCCACGTGATAACTGAGGGGAAATTTCACATGATAACTCTCAGTTAGCCATGAGTTTTGTCAGCTGGTTATGCTTCACGAGCAAGATTACGAAATATCGTAATATTTGATTCAGCAGATATTTTATACCAGAATTCGTCTGAAAAGTTTCTGAATTTGTTTCTCGATGGCATATGTCCATGATGGCAGACTGATATTTCTTCCAAATGTTTTCTTTCCTATCCACCAGGTGTGGGCCAACCTGTGGTACGTGCACCATGATGCCTCCTTGTGGAAAGATCCCTGGAAGTTCAAGGCGGACCGCTTTCTTGACGAAGAGGGAAAACTTGTCTTAGCCGACCATCCGCTTCGAAAACAGTAAGTGGGAAGATTTTGCAGGCACACAGCGAATTGATAATCCTTCTCAATGAACCAAAAAAAATGATCATGCTTTATTCAACAGCAAACTGTGACAATATGGATTTTCCATCAAATACGAAGGTTTTTAGAAAAAATTGTGGCATCAAACTTGCAACAAAAAATTTTGTGACACCAATTTTTGTGACACCAAGTTTTGTGACACCAACTAGAGTTGTGGGGGAAAAGGGTACCATTTCTATCAAAACTATTGTTATGGGATTAACCCCAGATGGCAGCAGTGTCTAGTGTAATCTTGACTGTACTACTACTCCCTCTAGCGGTTATTAAGCAGTTAAATAAAATGGCTGAACTGGACTACATGCTTTGTTCATCACTCCTGTACATACAAGCCTAAAACATGGTGTCAGAGTAGCCAATCTACGCTTACATTCAAAGGGAAGCAAGAACAGATGGTGAGGCAGGTCCGAAACAAGTTTTGAAGCAGCAAACGACGTCGGAATCGTGTCAAAAGCTCCTGAAAGCTGAGCAAGTGAGTGTGACTGTGACAAACAAAGAAACAAGCAGCAAGTTTGCCACCACGTGGTCCAAGCAGAAATGGCCAAGGCACTACCAGAGTATCAGCAGTTCTTGCCCACCGACACTCCAAAGGATGCAGCAGCCTGGAGTGACTGGTTGGAAGGTTTCCAAGCCATGCTGGATGCCATGCAGATCCCCGAGGATGCAGCAGCTGTTGTGGATCAAGCAAATCATGAAAACAATGTGCCAGCCAAGACAGAAAGGTACAGGTTGTTTTGGCACTACATTGGAACTGATTGCAGAAAAATGCTAAAAAAGTGTGATGACAATGGTATTGAAACTACAGACTATTCAAAGGCACATGCAGCCTTGACAAAAAAGCTCTATCAAATGCACGTGGTCCATGGCATGAAACAAGGTGAAGCAGAGAGCATGGACAACTTCTATGTCCGTGTCAAGGATGAGGTGGACAAGATGAAATTGAATGAACTTAACGTAAATGCACTGATTGAGCTCATTATCTTGTCGCAACTTGTCAACAACACTCATAGTCAGCAGCTAACGAGGAAGGCGATAAACCACAATCATAGCCTGCAGCAATTCAGAGATCATGCCAGATCCTCTGAGCTGACTGATCATCAGCTTCAGAACATGAACCAGCAGGTTGAAACGACCAACTACGTCAAAAAGAAGCAAAGGCCACAACAACGCAAGAAGCCGAACAAGAAGACTTATGACAAAGACAAAAAGCCAAGCTGTGACTATTGTGGTGAGTCATGCACCAAAGGAAAATGCCCTGCATACGGCAAATTGTGCAGTACTTGTGGAAAGCGGAATCACCTGCCGAAGGTGTGCAAGACTGCCAAATTCATGCAGACTGCCAAGTTTACGCGAAAAAAGGACAAGGCAGTGCACCTCGTTGAAGAAGAAGCAGAAGCGTTTGACTCGGATGACAGCATTTATCATCTACAACAGTCCGTGGGTAACACCAAGAAGCAGTACTTCGCGAAAGTCAGGGTGACTACTCCCACCGGACAGCAACCAGTAAAGTTTCAGCTGGATACTGGTGCATCGTGCTCAACACTAACGTTGCGAGATTACAGAAAGCTGACTGCCGAGAAACCCAGAATCTCTACAGCAAGGCTTCGACTGTATGATGGGACTGTAATCACGCCAGTGGGTTGTGCAACTTTTCGATGTCAAGCTAAAGACATTGTAAAGAAAATTCACTTTGAGATAATTGAAGAGGCCCCAATGTCATTATTGTCAGCAAATGCTTGTGCAGCATTAAAGCTGGTAACATTTAATGAAGAGCTGGTGTGCCAAGTCTCCAGTGAAGCAGCACCTTTGACGAAGGAGGAATTGCTGACATCATATGCAGATGTTTTCAAAGGTTTAGGCAAGCTGCCCGGCACGTACCATATAGCAATGGACCCGCAAGTGCAACCAACGCAGAACAACCCCAGAAGAGTACCCGTTCCAGTGAGGAAAGCCTTGGAGACGAAGTTGAAAGAGCTAGCAAATGAAGGCATCTTGGAAGAGGTCACCGTCCCAACCCCATGGATAAGCAACATGGTGGTTGTCCAGAAACCGAACAAGCTGAGAATCTGCATCGACCCAAACAAACTTAACACAGCGATCCAAAGGAATCACTATCCAACCCCAACCCTGGAGGATGTGGCTCCGAAGCTGTCAAAGGCAAGATTGTTCTCGGTCGTCGACGCTAAAGATGGATTCCTGCAGGTGGAGCTTGATGAGGAATCTAGCTACCTCACAACATTCTGGACACCCTTCGGACGTTATCGGTGGCTCAGGATGCCCTTCGGCCTGAAGTCAGCGCCCGAAGAATTCCAACGTCGCCTCGATGCCTGCCTGGAAGGCCTGGAGAATGTAGCTGTGATCGCAGATGACATCCTCATCTTCGGAACCGGTGACACGCAAGAAGAAGCAGTTCGCTCACATGACGCAGCAATGAGAGCACTTCTGTCTCGGTGCCGTGAAAGAAACCTCAAGCTGAACAAAAGCAAGCTAAAGTTCAAAATGAAGGAAGTGTCGTACATGGGTCACCGTTTGACAGCCACAGGTCTCAGTCCGTGTCCAGACAAAGTCAAAGCAGTGGCAGAGATGGAGAAACCAAGGGACATTGCAGGGGTACAGCGGCTGATTGGTGTGGTCACATACCTTGCCAAATTCCTGCCCAGACTCAGCACAGTCTGCGAACCCTTGAGAAGACTAACGGACAAGGATGCAGAGTTCGACTGGCTTCCACAGCATGAAGAAGCACTCCATCGTGTCAAAAGCTTGATAACAAGTGCTCCTGTTCTTCGATATTATGACCCCACAACGGATGTCACTATTGAATGTGACAGCTCGGATGTTGGCCTCGGCGCAGTCCTGAAACAAGAAGGCCAACCGGTGGCGTATGCGTCAAGAGCACTATCGAAGACTGAAAGGAATTACGCACAGATTGAAAAGGAATGCCTATCGATACTATTTGCAGCGGAGCGCTTCGAACATTACATCCTGGGAAAAGAAAAGGTTATCGTGGAGAATGACCACAAACCACTAATGACTATCTTCAAGAAGTCGATCCTGAGTAGCCCGAAGCGTCTCCAAAGAATGAGGCTAAAGCTAATGAAGTATAATGTGGAGGTTGTATACAAGCCGGGCCCGCAAATGCACATCAGTGACACTTTGTCCAGAGCGTCACTGCCTTTGCCCAAAATTCAACCCCGCATGCCTGACTACTTGATCTATCAGATCCTGCAAAGTGATGCAGCACGGAAAGATCTTGAAGACACGCAACCTGAATGCAACGTGACAGATCATAGGCTCCAACGACTGAAGCAAGAAACAGTCAAAGATGCAGCACTGCAAACGCTATTGCAGACGACGTCCCAAGGATGGCCCAGCGACAAGACAGATGTCCCTCTGTGCATCAGGGACTACTGGTCCTACAGGGATGAAATTGGAACCCATGACGGTCTAGCTTACCGGGGCACAAGGATCATCATCCCAGCTTCCATGCGGCAGGAAATGATCCAAAGAGCCCATGCGTCACACCTTGGTGAGCAGTACACCATAAATACTGCCAGAGAAATCATGTACTGGCCAAAAATGCACCATGATCTCACAGAAGCTGTGAAAAATTGCAACACATGCCAAGAAGATCAACAGGCACAAACCAAGGAGCCACTGATGACTTACCCCATACCACAATTTCCCTGGCAAATTGTGTCCAGTGATCTCTTTGTCATTGGTAAACAACACTATGTCATCGTCGTGGACACCTACTCAGACTACATCGAGGTGAGCCATCTGAAAGATCAGACCTCCGCCACACTGATCAAGAGCATGAAGCAAGTGTTTGCCATTCATGGAGTGCCAGTCATGCTACTGTCAGACAATGGGCCAAACTATGCAGCTAGTGAATTTAAACAGTTTGCCCATGACTGGAGTTTTCAGCATATTACCTCCAGCCCCCACCATCACAAGTCCAATGGCAAAGCTGAATCGGCCGTAAAGATTGTGAAGAAGATATTTAAGAGAGCCTGGCGCAACAATCAAGATCAATGGGCCGCGCTATTGGAATGGAGGAACACCATCACTCCGAATATGGACAGCTCCCCTGCACAGCGACTGATGTCCAGACGCACCAGGTCACTGTTGCCATGCGCAACAGCCAAGTACCACCCGGAAGTGCAGGAGAGAGTTCGAAGTCAAGTGAAGGAAAAGCGTCAACGGAGCAAGAAATACCATGACGCCTCCAGCAAAGTGAAAGAGCTCCCAAAACTACTGGTAGGCCAGCCAGTAAGAGTCAAAGCTCATCCACAAAGACCCGAAAGCAATTGGCTTCCTGGCCGAGTAATCAATGAGGCAGCCCCTCGGAGCTACATTGTAAAAGTGAATGGCCAACAATACCGAAGAAACCGGATCCATCTTCGTGACAGTCCGGCCCCTGAATCTGTCACAGCCCCACAGGTGCCACAAGCCCCAGTGACACCTCGACTAACGACCACACAGACGGTACGGATCAGCCCCACAATCAATGCTGACAGGTCCCCTTCGATCCCCAGTACTCCTTCGATCCCCAGTACTCCTGTCAGTCAACCGTCGACTCCTGTCACAAGAAATGCCAATGTACGAACCACCCGCAGTGGTAGAGTGATCCATCCTCCCATGAAGTTCCGGGAGTGAAAAATATGTCAGTGCTGAAGACTGACATTGTGGGTGATGTGCTAGCAACCTCTCCCCACCATTATGTGTAAATGTGTGTGATAGCAGAGATTTTAACATTTGTGTATTTGGACATTTGTATTCGAATCATGGAAGAAAGATCTGATCGTGGAAGAAAGAGAGAAGAGAAAGACTATGTATAGACATTGAAGATCTGTGAATAGACATTAAGATCACAAACAATAGACATTAATAGAATATTATATATTAAGATTGTATAATATGTATGTACCATTTAGTTTGACAGCTGCTGCCATGCCATTATGACATTTACATACTGTTGTGTATATTGCATTGATGTTTATCCTGTAAGAGCTAGTGTCATTGCTGAATGTTTATGTTAAGTTCCCATTGTACTTTTCAGTATTATGTTCTACTTAGACATTGTTAAAAGTGCTAAATGAGCTAGTGTCATTGCAATATTGTTTATGTAAATTTGGTTAAGTTATCATTGTACTTTTCAGTATTATGTTCTACTTAAACAGTATTTGTTAAAGGTGCTAAATGAGCTAATGTCAAAGTGTTCTAATCTAGTGATAGTGTGATAGTCTCTAGAATATGGATCTGGTTATATTGAAGTAAATGATCTGTTATTTGTAGTCTAGCAGTTATTGTTTCAGTTTAAAGTCTAATGACTTGATTATAAAGGTAAAAGCTTTAAGTTCAAGGAAAGGAGATGTTATGGGATTAACCCCAGATGGCAGCAGTGTCTAGTGTAATCTTGACTGTACTACTACTCCCTCTAGCGGTTATTAAGCAGTTAAATAAAATGGCTGAACTGGACTACATGCTTTGTTCATCACTCCTGTACATACAAGCCTAAAACAACTATGACAGGCCAGGGCTGATTATGGCATGAAGAAGAAACCATAAATGCAGAGTGTTTTAAAATTTTGTAAAGTAAAGGCCTATGTAGGCTTATAAATATCAAATTTCCCAGCCGTAAATGTATCTAAAATGTTGTCAATTTCAGGTTATTCGCCTTTGGAGCTGGGAGAAGAGTTTGTGCTGGCGAAGTCATGGCCCGGAATCGATTATTCCTTTTCATCGTCTTCCTCCTTCAAAGATTTCAATTTCTGCCATATGACGGAGAAATAATTAACTGTGATCCTCGAGCGTTTCAACTTGGAATTGTGTTACGGCCTGACAGTTACCGAGTCAGAGTGGTGCAAAGGAAATCATAGAAGGACTTTTTCTGACTTTTTGCCAAGTTTCTCAAATACCCTGCGCGCTTCGGTGGAGGTTATCATTTAATATAGCCTAATTAGAAAGCTATCAGTATAATGTATGTATATAACATCCAGGAGGAATAATAATTATGATAACAGTAGACAAACACAGTCCATACAGGATTTTTTACTTCTACTTTTTTGATGATTTCGATCAAAATAAAGTCAATAAACTGCATTGCCAGAATTGTTTTAAAATTTCAATTCCTCTTGTCATGTCATCAATAGAGCTTAATACTTCGAGAATATATCATTGCATAGAGGAAAATTTATAGTATTAGAGGAATATGTGGATGAGGATTTCTTGCATATACATGTATGGTGGAGGCAAATATAAATCTGACTACAGAGATGTCTTATCTTGTCAGGCTGTAGATGGCAATTTGTATTATTCTATTGTAAAAACTAGGTTCGAGACTTTAATATGGTTATCCTCGCACAGAATTCTGACTATTTCATGCACACATTTGGCACACACTTGTCAGAATTAAAAATCACTGTTTCTTGAACGAAAGAAAGAATGTATTTATTCTTGAAATTTGTGCTAAGCTAAATTATAATGTAAGAGCTAGTCAGGAGATATATTGATATAGTCAAGAGATTTTTGTCGCTACTATGAAGGTAAGATTACTTGCTGCTTTTCATGTGACACATACTTTAAAGTGTTTCTTTATAATTTAAAAATAGCAATACGTATGTACATTACTGGTAATCATGTACGTGATGCATTGTAAATTTTAGCTTCAGAGTCTCGTCATATTTATTTTTAATTTTTCAGATCCGAGTATTAAATAATTTTGATCAATAGTTAATAATGTTACATGTTACGTTACTATGAGATATCAGATTAAAAAGCATTTGACATTTTTGTTGGATTATAGTTGTGCTGTGTAGTTGTCTCTCTTGTCATGTTGCGTTTGTACAGAAATTAAAACAATTACAAGTAATAACTGAGAGAGTCCTTGTTATGCTGCCAATATTCTGAAGTATTTGTGGATTTGGACAAGCCTATTCGAGAAAAAAATTGTGAAAAGAAGAACTTTCATACTACTAAAGTTTTAGCATGTACACTGGGGATGCACGGATATCCGGCACAGTATCTGGTATCCAGTCGGATGTTGGAATTAGCCGGATATCCAGTATTTGGCAGAATTAGGGTATCCGAACCGGATATCTGGCATATGGTCAAAACTTAATGAAAAAATTGAGATTTTGATAATAATAAATGAAGGAATGTCACAATCTTGAACAGACTCAACAACATGATTTCACCATCTTCAAAAATTTAATAGACTCTCAAAACAAAATGAAAAACCTTCCATATAAGAGGAACAGTCCTCCTGCCATAAATGGTAACTCTTGGCAATCAGAAAAAAAGATGTGTAATTAACTGCCAATGCTGAAAACCATTCTTTTTGTATGTTTGCTATCTGGTTCTTAATATCCAGTTCCTATCCGGTAGATAGTGCTGCCGGATTATCCGGTATACAGCTATTTTCACCATTATGGCAATGGCAATTGGTTGGAGGACTGTGGACCAGAAGGCCAGAAGGGATGTGGATATATGGCAAATCATTTTTTGGTTCATCTCGACCTCAATCATCATCAATGATTAAAGGAATGGTCACAGCTTGAAAATCAAATTTTCCATTTATGAGGAATTCTAGGCCTGATTTGAAGATTTTGAAGGAACCTCAATTGGTCACAAAACACCTGTTGAACATTTGACGTAAACTTCAACCATGAATGTCAGCCTGTGAAAAACAATCTTAATCATGTTATAATCCCCAAAAGATTCTACACTAAGCTCTGTGTTGGTAAACTGGAAATCAACTGAATCAAACAGAAGGATTTGCCAAAGATTTGCTGATTGATATTCTGTCAAAGTTCAACTTCAAGAAGAGCTGCAGAAATTTACTCACACAATTGAGGAATAGATGTAGGCTGTGTCTCTGATGTTCTGGTGAGTCTCCATTTAATATTCCTACTAGAGTTATAGCCATTGCTTTTCAAGTAACAGTTCTGGGTCTAACTGACTCTCTATGACTGGGGTCTGGGAAAAGACAACTATTTGTATTTTGGTTATAAGCATTCATGAATCAATCAGCTGGAGAACTAAATGATATTGGATATTTGAAGATTCTAAAATTGTTCAGAAGTTGCTCTTAGTCTATTACATATAAAATTACACGAGAAAAAATTTGCTGTTTGTGTTGAATTTATATGTGGTATTGGTAGTCGTCAGGTGAACTAATAATTATGTAGTTATTTCGATATTTCATTTAAAAAAAATCTTCTGTAACTGCAATAAGTAACCCAAATCTGGTGCTTGACATTAAAACCAATAAACTGTTCCTGGGGAAGGAGAGGAAGGAAAACTGCACATACTATGAAAATTGCAACAGTGCAAGAACAAACAGAAGCTAGAAAGACTCAGACTCTTTTCTTTTTGGCTCACAAAATTACATAATAAAAATAAATTTCAACATCCACAATAAACCAAGAGCAAAGGGACCCCTCAATGCCAAAAAAATGTATCAAGGCACATCAGATGGTAGTGTACTTATCAAATTAAAAAAAAGATTTGACTAATGCTCTATAGAGATCATTCTATATTTTGATAATTTATGTTATTTCTATTTCCTGAAAATTTCATCACATAAACAAATGGGTATTCGTTCCGTTTGTTTTGACAATTGATATTATCGGGTTTTTGTCCGAGAAGTTTGGTTATAATTTGCATCAAATTTTGCAGCGGTATATATCTGTATTGTATCTGTATTGTATGAAAGGCCCTGTTTTTTATAGATTTCTTTTGTTCTTGAACATTCTTTCTTTCGTTGCAGAAAAGATGACTTGTGTGTCGCTGCTGGCCTTTCTTTTGTTTTGGACTCAGTTGCCCATTGGTGGTAAGTAGAATCCCTGCCGGGTATAATCCCTGCCGGGTATAAGATCAAAAAATCATGGCTGACACGCTCACTCCTGCCACACCTAAAAACGCATTTCCCAGCCCTCACACTCACCTCAACTATGCACCTGTCTTTATTATTCTATCCTCTCATCCTGATAACAGCAGAAAGCAGTTCCACTGCTCTCTTATTTACATTTTCTACGCCAACTGTCCTCTCCCACCAGGGGCGCATGAATCTGCTCATTAGTTCCGCTTATGACATCGTCAGGGACTGGCGCCACAGGTCCATTTCCCGCCAAAAACATCCACACACTCCACAGCCAGCCACAACTCAATAGTGCACAGTGGCTCACCAACTTCTACTCATCGCATCTGCGTCATATTACCCCATTTTAAAGCTCTTCTCAAGCCCTTGCCTTCAATTCTATCATTTCGTTTCCTGGTCTACCACCTGCTTCACCATTTCACTCCTAAACCCACTGTCTACAGCCAATCAACACATTCCAAAATGCATTGCATGCAGGCAGCTGGGTTGCAATGTACATAACAATGCACTATCGTCCTGCCTTTTATCATGGGTAAATCTAAGAGTTCCTCCGTGGCCTAATGGTTAAGAGTGCTTGTTTGCACAACCACTGGCTCTGAGGGCGTGGGTTCGAATCCCACCCCGGAACTCAATTTAGTCCGAGCCCATGGGACATTAAATGGAGGCGGGTTGTATCCAGTGTTCTATGCTGGGGCCACTGAAAGACCCTGGGCATCCCTGAATTAATAGGGTATGTACCAGACTCACAGTCTTCTCATCTCATCATCATACGGCGATCGCCTGCCTCTATATAGCCCACTAAGGTGCTGCTGAGGCGTAAAACACAAACAAACAAACAAACAAACATGGGTAAATCTAATTGCCTCATATTTGTTCTATTGTGATTCAGGGTTTTTTTCTGCAATCATTTCTTGATTGATTTTTGAAAGGAATAACATATGCTAGGCTATATTTTAGTTCTTTTTTTATGTTCCAAGTGTCGAATCACATTCCAACTTTTAACAGCTTGATATAGTTTCCATGTGGTGGATTTATGGTCATTGTTACATGTTGTGATCTCCATTTTATTCACAGATTCTGGTACCTCAATTAAAAATGATGACCGAGGCGATGGCAATCAAGTCGATGAAAAGTTCAACATGGTTTTGCAGACGTTGTCAAGAATGAGACGTTCCTCAAACTATTCGGAAAACGAAAAAGGAGAACAGGAACGGATCGACAGGATTCTGGGGATAATGTCTAGGGTGAGAAAAGTTTTAAAGCTATAGCTATTGTATCACAAGATTATTGTCAAAGACATGTTAAGCCAGCATAAATATAAATTATCTATAGCTTCTCAGATCTGCTTGAGGCATCAGTAGGACAAAAAAACTGCTATAGTGCTGTAATCTCAATTATTTATCATGTCAATTTAAATCCCCCCCCCCCAGGCAGAAAATGTTTGTGTCTGTCGATCTGTAAAGCTGAAAATCAAATGTCTTGCCTTATTGTCAAGCTTCACAAGTTTGAATAAGGGTAAGGTTTGAGTCTACGAAATCTGACCGCTTTTCAAATTATATTCCTAAATGTGCCAATAAAAAAAAATCTATTGTAATGCATGGAGAGATGGAATGCCTCAGAATTCTCCCACCCCCTCCCAATGAAGTTCGATGATAGATGAAAAATATATTTCATTTTAGTTCAATCTGTATTTCTTCATGGATCTGGATTGGTATTGTTGCCTCAGCAGAGTTACTTGTTAGATTTTCTTTAAAAGTAACCATACTAAACCATCTTGGTTTGCTTTTTGGACTTTTCTCAAGGGGGGGGGGAGCTAATGAGGGTTGATTGATGAGATGAGAGAGAGCGAGAGTCCTCAACATGTTACACATTTACCCCATGTGAGGGATCTTTTACTTGTCCAGCACACACAGTCAGACACTGATACAAGGGGCCGCCAATTTAACGTCTCATCCTAATGATATCCAGCTGGGATTTTGCTCATGACGATCGACTGAAAATGTTGATGGCTGTTTCAGTCATCCTTCGCCTCATTGCTATGTTGTCATCCTGTCCTAATTAGCCTACCAAATTCATAAAAATCAGGGCTTTGGAGTCGGGTGTTAATTGAACCGCCTCCGACTCCCGACTCCTTTGACTTTCTGAAAAGCGACTCCGACTCCGACTCCTTGGGTCTCTAGAATTCCGACTCCGACTCCACTTACCGGCATTTTTGCACATTAATATTACATGATTAACAGAGAAGAAAAAGTCATTCTACAAAGTTTTCATAGGATTTTGTACATGAATACTTGCTTAGGAAGTTTTATGTAAACTTTGGGGTTCATTTCACATTTTTGTAACTGTGTTTTTGTAAATTATATCAATTATTTTTAGGAGTCAGGAGTCACCACTTTAATTTTCGACTCCGACTCCATCTGAAAATTAAACTTCGACTCCGACTCCCGACTCCGACTCCGACTCCAAAGCCCTGATAAAAATAGGACATAAAGCCCCAATCAACCATCCATCCTTCGGAATTTTTCAAACATATGTATATGAGAGCCTTGGAAATTAATAATTTAGGCAGTTACTAATTTTGAAAACAACATTCACAATATTTTCTTTTTTTCAGCATTATGATATCCCTTGGGAGGACAACACTAAGCAAGGTAAATTTTGGAGATACTTAAAGGCAGGAGTAAGGTAGAGTAGTTAATCCATTGCAGTTCCAAAAACTTCCCACAATGTTTGTGTTTGTGAAATAAAACAAGTCAGTGATTGAAATGGAAATGAGGGGAGCTTGGTGGAGCTGATGTCCCTTGATAAAAAAAACTGGAAGAGCTCTTCCCTTCTATAGCTTCCCCTATGGTCAGTGAAGAAAATACAACAATCCTGTACACTTTTTCAGTATTCCTGCTACTATCAGCTAAGATTATTCTCTGGCCTCAGAATTTTACCCTTTTAAAAATTTGAAAGGATGCGCTTGTGCTGCGCCAGCCAAGAAGCTCCAAGAGCTCTCTGGATGAAAATTTTCCATTTCCGTTACTGAAAACAAGGATCCATTTTCACGTTTTCCCTTATATAAATTATTATTATATATTAAAACATATCTCTTTATTTGACAGCCGGAACGAGACGATCAATGCCGAAATATGACGACAGATGGATACCTGTAAGTTCTGTTAAAGATGACACACCAGCGGTTATGCCGAACGAAAATGCTGAGAAGGAATCGGATAACCAAGAGCAGGATGATAAAAACAAATTGGAGGCAGAGGAAGTTGATGATAATGACAAATATGGCAAAGGAAATAATGGCACTGGTGAAGGAGATGATGAAGGAAATTATGATGGAAATTATCTTGATGATGATTCTGGAAATAGTGATGATGATGATTCTGGAAATAGTGATGATGATGATAGTTCTGACAAACATAACAACACAAAAGGATATGATGATTCAAGTAAAGGAGATGATGATGAAAATAGTGAGGGATATAATGATTTGCAAAATGGAACTAATGATTCACTTTCCAAAGATGATGGTCAGGGATACAACTATGAAGGATTCAAAATGATGAATGATTCAGATATAAAAGAGAACGATTCAGATGATAGCCCGGAATATAACAACAACTCAAACATTATCAGAAATAATGATAGCAAAGGATATGATGATGCTTATACTGGATATGCCAATGAGACCGATAACTTAGGTTTTGGTAATGACAGTTATGGTAATGACTCTCAAAGTGATGGATATCATAATAGCAGGGGTTATGATGATGACTTTTTAGGAAATGATAACAACACTCGTAATGATGGAAATGGCGACAGCAATATTAAGGTATTAACTTATGAATCAGAAAGCCCAGGCAGTAAATTCTTCATCTATAATGGACAAGAAAGTGAATTTAATGAATCTGACAGTCAAGGCTATGATAACGGAACTGACCTGGGAAATTATAATGAATCCAGTAGTGACCTGAATGGACGGGAACTTGATGATGATTTTCAAAGTCAAGGGAATTATAATGACTCCGAAGCTAGAAACGAAAATGTAGTAAATGACTCTGAGAGCAATGTCAGTGATAACAAGACTGATATGGAAAATTCTGATGAATCCAATAATCAACACGGATATGATAATGACTCTGTAAACCAAGGAAATTTTAACGACTCTGAAGCTCTTGTCACTGGACAGGTATATCTCAATGATTCTGAAAGCCAGGGAAAATATAATGACTCTGACCCTATTATCAATGAACATGGATATGTCAATGGCACTGACAGCCAGGGAAATTATGATGGCAATAATTTTCTCAAGGAAAACGAATATAGTTATTATCCTGGAAATGCCTCAGAAAGCTATGAAGACAACTCAAATTTCAATAAAGAAGGTTACGTAAAGAGGAGTCTTGGAGATAGTAATGATCTAGGAAACGGCGATGGATATACTAATGAGGATGGAAATTATGATAACGACACTATTAATAATGGACATGATGAAGGCAACATTAAGGTGTTCAGTTATGATTCAGAAAGTCCGGGAAGCAAGTTTTTCATTTACAATGGAAATGACAATAATGTTAATGACTCTGAGAGCAATGCCAATGATAACAAGACTGATATGGAAAATTACGATGAATCCAATAGTCGACGGGGATATGACGATAATTTTGAAAGACAAGGAAATTATAATGACTCTGAAGCTATTGTCACTGGAGAGGTATACGTCAATGATTCTGATTCTGCTATTGATGATCAAGGATCAAGTTATAATTCTGAAAATATCTTGGAGAGAAATGGAAATAACTCTGGTGTTGATGGAGTAGATCATGTCAAGGGAAGTCTGGGAAATGGCTATGATTCTGAAAAAGGCAATGATGATAATGGATTTAACTATGGCTTGGGTAATGAAGAATCTGACGAAAAAGACAAATTTGATGATTACCGGTACATGTATGATGATGATAATGGATATGGTTATGATGATGATGGAGATAATGATGGTGGAGATGATGAAAAGAGCAGAGATGGTAATAAGAGAGAAAAGAGAGATTTGAAAAGTAAACAATACCCAATATCGTTGCCTCTAAAACGACAACAATCAGACAATATTACAACCTCCGATTATAATGATACAGTCATACTCGTCGAGGGTGTGTATTATGTCTTTTCCCACAGTGATGCTTTTTATGATGGTGCTGACAATGCAAATAAGTCTGATGATGCTGGAAATTATGATTTTGGAAATTATGATGTTGGAAACAACAGCAGTGATATTGGAAATGAGGGAGTTAATGAAACTTCTGAAACCGAAGATGAAGAATGGTGGTACGATTTAACTTTTCGAAAGGTGAAAAACCGTGTCAAAAGGCATGCTCCTGCAAGAGATGATTATGATGCGTCCTATTTTGATTATGATGAATCTGATGAATATGATGATGATGAATATGATTATGATGATGATGGAAGTGGTCTAATTACATATCAAAGTGGAGATGGAGAGAATGATTTGGAGGGTGAAAATAAAATCTCCTTTAATGATTTCACTTTACGAAAAGTGAAAAAACGTGTCAAAAGACATCCAGCTGATGGAGATGGTTATGATGATTTCTATTATGATAATGATGATGATGATGATGGAAGTGGACTAATGACCTATGAAAGTGGAGATGGAGAGAATGATTTGGAGGGTGAAAATAAAATCTCCTTCAATGATTTCACTTTACGAAAAGTGAAAAAACGCGTCAAAAGACATCCGGCTGACGGAGATGATGATGATTTCTATTATGATAATGATGATGATGATGGAAGTGGATTAATTACTTATCAAAGTGGGGATGGAGAGAATGATTTGGAGGGTGAAAATAAAATCCCCTATGATTACACTTTTCGAAAAGCGAAAAAACGCGTCAAAAGACATCCAGCTGATGGAGATGGTTATGATGATTTCTATTATGATGATGATGAATATGATGATGGTGATGATGATGGAAGTGGACTTGTCACTGAAAGTGGAGATGGACAGAATGATTTTGAAAGTGAAAATGAAATCTCTTTCAATGATTTCACTTTACGAAAAGTGAAAAAACGTGTCAAGAGACATCCAGCTGATGGAGATGATCATGATGATGATTTCTATTATGATAATGATGATTATGGTGATGATGGAAGTGGATTAATTACTTATCAAAGTGGGGATGGAGAGAATGATTTGGAGGGTGAAAATAAAATCACCTTTGATGATTTCACTTTACGAAAAGTGAAGAAACGTGTCAAAAGACATCCTGCTGATGGAGATGATTATGATGATTTCTATTATGATAATGATGATTATGATGATGATGATGGAAGTGGACTTATAACTGAAAGTGGAGATGGAGAGAATGATTTGGAGGGTGAAAATAAAATCTCCTTCAATGATTTCACTTTACGAAAAGTGAAAAAACGTGTCAAAAGACGCACTGCTGATGGAGATGGTAACGACTTCTACTATGATTACAAAAATGAATATGATTATGAAAATGAATATGATGATGGTGATGATGGTAGTGGACTTATCACTTATCAAAGTGGGGATGGAGAGAATGATGATTTAGATACCGAGAATGAATTAGAGTCAAATGATTTCACTTTTCGAAAAGTGGAAAGCCGACTCGTTAAAAGACACTCAGATGATGAGGAAGGTTATAACGATTTCTTCAGTAATTTCTATTACGATATTTTTGAGAGTGAAGAAGACAATGGAAATGAAGAATATGATGATGGGAGTGGACAGAGTCATCAAAGTGGTGACGGAATCGATGATGATAACGATTTAGGAAATGATGATGAAGACTTTTCCTTCTGAAAATTAAGAAATGTATGATACCTTTGAACATTGCAACCAGTTTTGAGTATTGACTGGACTGGTAATATTATCTATAGACAATTTTGTTCAATAGTTTCTTGTTTTTGTTTTGCGGAAGGTTTTGGCCGATGCTGCTAAATTTACTGTTAATTTATGTTGATTGTTCGTCCATGTTGATTGTTCATCGGTGTTAATTGTTAAATTATGTTGATTGTTCATTTTACTTGATTGTTAATTTATGTTGGTAGTTCATTTATGTTGATAGTTCATATTGATTGTTACTCTTTGTTGGTTTTTTGGTAAATTATTTATTTATATTGAATGTACAAACATTAAAATTTTACAATAAAAATGTGAAAAAATAAAAGTTTTGTTTCGTAAAAAGAAAAAGTATCCTATAGTCTGCCTTTTGGAATAAGTGGTGAATTTTCCTTTATGAGATAGGATATGGTGACGGACATATTGCAAAGCTCTAAGTTATAAGTTTTATTTAATTTATGATACATTTCTTGGGAATCGCGACTGGATATATATAGATGATTTACGCAGGTGATTCATCCTGCTGAAATTATATGTCCAGTCGCTATTACCTAGAAATGCGTCATCAATAAAACTTCTTACTCAGAAATTTGCAACTACAAGTAGTGCATTGTACTGGTATTCCCTGGATCAGTTGATCAACCTTCTATTCTTTTTGTGAGCTGCTTGTTCATGGTAAAGAACTGCTTGCGAAGAGAAGCCTTGGGGAGTCTGGCTCGTACTCTGTTCCATCAGGGATGATCAGGGTCTTTTAGATTCTCTGGCTGTCTCTTTTTCGGACTGACAAGTGGCAGCAGAAAGCTGACAGTCCCTGGAAAATCGAATTGGGTCAACAATAATTTGATCTGTTTTGGACAGATCACTAGATCAGGTCGCACAACAGCTGTCCATATTACTACACCAAACTACTTTCACAAAGCATGGTTGCTTGCAAAGATCCAGTCCACTGCTTTGAATGAAAATGTTTTGGAAATCATGAGACAAACGAAAGTTTTGAAACTTTGGCATACATTTTGCATGTGAAAGGGAAGATTTTACTCAGAAGTTTGATGGTATTCAATCTAAATTTACTTATGCCATTTAGTGCATGTTGAATTGTGGTCAGTAAAGTGTCCAAAAGCTCTCTCACTTATTCACATGTCCATACAGAGCCAATGTTTTTGCTTTGTGATATCAAAAATACTCATTTGTATTTATTTTGATACTTTATGGAGATTTATTAACTAGGACAACAATATAATTTACAATTTCATAAAAGCTGTGTAACACTCAGCAAAATGTCTTGTCCATGCCACAAGTGGCCCCTCTATACTGGCAATATATGTGAGCTACAATGTATACATCCTCCATGATAAAAAATAGTTCCAACTTATTTTGGTATTTACAAGCTGTCTGCTTAAAATTAAAGCACACCAAAGTCAGATTAGACGCTTACAGAGTTTTTGGAAATAAACTAGACCATCACTAAATGATAAATGATGGAACTGTCCTGGTTTCTTCCAGACTGTCCTGATTTCTTCCAGAGATTGAAATTCTATTGACCGCTCACAGGAGCTCGTGAATTTTGCACCCTAGGCGGCAGCATATAGTGGTCAACTTATAGACAGGATCTCTGGTGTAGAACACCGAACACTGGATACTAACACCTCCATTTTGTGTCCCTTTGGCAATGCCTAAATTGTGTTCCAGAAGTCGAACCAATGACCAGTGATTGCACAACTGAGCAAAGTGTTACTGTAGCTCTCAACCATAGGGCCAGGGGAATACCACTGTTGGCGTCTTGAACATAGCCTAGCCCTATTAACTTTCGTATTTACATTTTTTGCATATCAGGCTGTGTTAGCCAAATTGTTCACTGATCTTATTCCGGATCAGTAAGCTTCAACTGCTAAGCCTCTATAAGTCATGAATTGTCTCATTGAATAATATTATGGGCTCAACTGTCATGAGCACAGCCATAAGCAACTTGAAGCCAATTTTGCACTTCACAGATCATTGAACAATATGTAACTAACCATATAGATATATCTATTCTATGGAATGCCTGCAATATCACTTTGCAGCTATAAACTACCATAGCAATACATGGAATGTTTGTCTACAATTGCTTAGAAAATGCTCAACCTTTTTAAAATTACTGGAAATAGAGGGTGACTGTCTTTTTTCACTGTGACCATCGATAAATTAAGATTAACATGGAAGAAAATTCAGAGGCAAAGAAAATTTACAGAGTCATTAAATTCTTCGGAGAGGACAGAGGACCGCGAGTATCAGTTCTGAGTCAAACTTGGTGAGTACAACAATTTTACAGCGTTAATATCCTTGCTTTAAAATAAAAAATGCCACACTGATATTGAAAAACTGAGTAAAATAAATCCCGAACAAGTCAAACTTTTTAAGTACCATAACGGCTCTCGTGTTTAAATTTTGTGCATTACAGGACTTAGTGTCTAGTTTAAGTAGGCCTATTAAATGCAATAAAATGGATTATTCTTTCTGGTTGGCATATAATTGAATTCACCAGAATGATTTTTTTTTAATATTTAGGTAGAATTTGTAAATAGAGTATATATCTTTGAACATAACTTAAACTTACAGACAATATGATAGGGCCTAGGGGCTTACTGTCTACACTAGGGGCTTAAATTACTTTTGAGAAAAACATTCCTACTTGGCACCGAAAATTAGGTATCAAACCATAAATCTTAAGGAACATATTGATCAGACTTTTTTGACAATATAATATTTTTTTTATACAGGCCGCAGCCCCAGGATCCAGTATGGCGGACGAGCACTCAGTCGGCATTTGGCAAATATTTTCAACCGAGACCACCGAGAGACTTGCCTCCAGTTTACCCTGTGGAGAAAGACAGGAAACATAATCCTCATCCTCACAATGTCAACCATGTCACCGATATAAGTAAACAGGTAAAACTATCTCTTTTTCCAAATTTTTAGGAGGCACTGGATCCGCGGGTGACTCGGAGTTAAAAAAAAAAAATGTTCATCGAAAATTAATAATTCCTTCTGGGCACTCAAGATTAAATAATTTCTTGTGGGGATATCTAAAATGGTGTTATCTGATTAGAAATGAATATTTTAGGATGCTTAAAATAAATAATAATTGCTGCTGTTTCCATGAAATGAATAATTTCCCGTTCAGGATAACTCCTAAGCATGATTGTAGATGGATATGCATGCAAGATATGGTTTGATTTGGAAACTTATTCTCGTGCAATATTTTTAGCCAATTTTAAGTGCTAACAGTAGGGATTTGCTCATTCTCTGAAAATCTGAAAAAAGAAGGTATTTGGCACTGGTATTAGTAGAAATTAACAATCTAACAACCCAAAACAAAGTATAAATTTGTCTTCAACATAAATGTAATTTTATGTTCTACTATATGTGTATTTTGTTCGAAATCAGGACATATTTAAAAACAATTCATGAATGAACGCTTTTTCCATGCAGATTTAACTTAAAAATCTTTATTCCACTATTTCAGAACCATTGCAATGTATTGACGGACTCATCTGTTGTTCCAACATTTGAAGTTCCAATGACGACATCTCAAGGAGCTTACCCGCCAAAAATCACCACATACATCTGGAAACGAAGACCCCCTCCAGAGAAACCAGCAAATTCTATAGGTATGGATGGATAGATAGATGTAGATTGGTTAGAATGGTCACTAAGAATTAAAAAGAAAACAGTTCTTGTTAATTTTATATAACAAGTCTTTTTACTTCCAGTACCACATGAGCATTCTTCTGAAACTAGATTATTACCAGTCATGACTCCGAAGAAGGTCAGTGTGAATAATG
This sequence comes from Platynereis dumerilii, assembly GCA_026936325.1. NCBI lineage: Eukaryota > Metazoa > Annelida > Polychaeta > Phyllodocida > Nereididae > Platynereis > Platynereis dumerilii. Next base: position 45,315,786 of record JAPTHN010000004.1, on the reverse strand, counting down.
ATTATAGTAAAATTATCATGTACTGAAATGTTAATTTATCCTATCAGTAACTTCACCTTTCACCTGAGACAGAAGAGGGAGGAAACAGGTCGATGGTGAATATGCTGAGAAGGATAATAATTCGACCATGTTATCAACTCTCCATCCAGAATAACTTTTCTTTATTTTTTTGTGCAATTTAATGTAAGAGGAAAGTTTTTATTTCGATGGAGAAGCGATGCATTAAAAACCTGTTACTGGTATTCCACCTTGCTTACCTATTAAAGTAATATATCATTTTCTAAAGGGAAAAAGTTACTTGCATGGTTATGTTTTTATTCATCTAACATCCTGGATTATAACTTTTTTTCATAATTCCAGTTTATCATGATGAGCACAAGACCTCACTATCCCATCACAGGGAGAAAGAAGATCTTGCCACAACCATTTAAAGGTAAAATAAGAACTTCGCTATTGAAATGAGGTTTTATATTTGGATTTTTATCTGACATACTCCTGTCAGAAAATAAACTTAGTTGATCTTCTATACATAGTTGGAACCGATTTTGGGTTCATCAATGAATTTTTGTCCGATATACAAATGCATGTTGAAATGAAGGTTTCTGACGAACTCATACTTATTAAGTGTGTTTAACTGTGTCTTTAGGTGGCAGTGATATTCATTGGAAATACTATAGAATAACTTTATTTTCCAAACTATTTGTAGAGGGGCATTAAAATGAATGCCAGAAATTATCTTGGTGAGGTGGTAGAGATTCTTAACAACTTTTTAAAATGTGAATTCTTCTACTTGATTTTGCAAACGATTACAATTAAATTAATGACTCCTAATGCCCAGTTCTCACGGCACGTTACGGAGAACTTTTTTACCACTGAGGGGTAGCTTGAGTTGAATTCTAGGAAAAATTACCATCCCGGCGACATACAATGTTTATAAAACCATTACATAATTAATTAAAAGCATATCACGGCGGGGTTCTTTTTGTTCCCTGCAGGGAAGAAAAGTTGTACGCCGTCCCCAAAAGTTCGCCAGGGGAAAGGAATTTCCTCCTCCTGAGGGATACTTTTATATCGCCCGAGATATAAAAAGTACCCCTCTGGGAACCTATAACTGCCCCTCAGGGAAGCTATTTCACCGCGGCGGGATGTCAAAAACTGCCGGCGAGGCTTCAAATGTCCCCCCAGGGGCAGGAGAGGTCCCCTCAGTGGCAGGGGATGTCCTAATATCCCGCCGGAGATGTTTTTGAGACGTTCTCACTGAAAAAATCCCCGCCGGACATCCAAAAATCAAGAAAATTTTGGGCTCTGTTCCGCCGTCATGAAAAAAGTTTGTACCTGTTGAATCTTTTTTGAAATCCAAGGCGCAGTTTTTCCATTTCTAGGAACAAAAACTTCCCCTGGGGGGATGTGAAAAGTCGATGGCGGATCACCCAAATTCATCCAAATTACCAGGAAATACTTCGACGCCGATTTAAATAGTTCTCCGGGAGCCGCCGTCAGAATGTAGCATCAGGAAAAGCATGCAAAATAGCCCAAAAAAGAGTGATGGCAATTTCTGCCGAGTCAAGTCAGAAGTGAATTTTCGGATAATAGGCTTTCAAAATATCTTGAATTTGCTGTGATTATTTTATTATATTGAAATTTAAATTTATATTTTTCAGATAGTTTCGGTGATGCAGGGGTATTTATCAAAAGGAAGTCACCACCAGCTACGAATGGTCCATTCTGGGGGAGTTTGAATAGTTTATCGGGAAATTCATTTTCGCGTAAAAAATTATTATTTCACCCGCCACCTTCATTCACAAGACTAGGTAGGTAGAATATTTATTTTCTATCCTTTATAATTGTTTCATTTTGCTATCTTGGCAATCATAACTTTCTGATGAATATATTGCTTTGCATCTCAGGATCATCTGATGTCTGGGAAGACAGGAAAATGCAAGAAAACCACAAAGAACCTGAAGATTTCAAATAAAAGATGACAAATCAAATGATGAAGTAGTTGACACAAATTTTTTTTGGCGATGCTTCAGTCTTTTGCTGATCAGTATCTACTTATTCACTCTATTTGGTGCGATGCACATTTGATAAGATGAGCAGTTCGCACAGGTCTCTCTAAAGGAGGCCAGAGAGCAAATCTGGAAAATGAGATTGTGAAACAACGAAAGCAGAACGGGGGTCGCGTTTCATGTAATTCAATGCAGACAGGGCAAATTTGCGGAATGTTGGGCTGTTGCAGAACGGGACACTTTTTGCGGGATCGACGGTAATCAAATGAGGATGTGGTCAAATTTGCAGAACAAGCTTAATTTGGTTTAAAAATCGCCTCTATTTTTTTAATAACAAATTTCGTGTTAAGGTTTTGAAGGAGAAAAAAAGGGGGACTGTTGCTGCGCTTGGTGTGGCATGGCAGCAGCATGCCTGTGTGTCTAAACAAGCTTGAAATAGCTCACTCATTCTACCCTGCAGCTCCCCTCTGATCCCAGTTGTGAGAAGCACCCCAACATCTTTACACTTGGCTACTGATTGTAACCTTTATTAAGTATATTTATTCGTACAGGCAGTATTATAATAAATATATTAATGACAAAACAAGTAAAAGAACAAATAAATAGAAAAGAGCACATAAAACTTATTGAAAAAAAGAAGTATTAAAAATCCATAAGTTTGCACTTCAGCCGAATGGTCTAATGCCAAGATCTCACGGCATGTTACGTAGAACTTTAGGCGTCGGCGGGATGGTATTTCCTGGAAATTTGGATGAATTTGGATGATCCGCCGTCGACTTTTCACATCCCCCAGGAGTAGTTTTTGTTCCCCTCAGGGGTTCCTAAAAAATGGAAAAACTGCGCTGTGGATGTCAAAAAAGATTCAACAGGTTCAAATTTTTTTTTCATGACGTCGGAACAGAGCCCAAAATTTTCTTGATTTTCGGATGTCCGGCGGGGATTTTTTCAGTGAGAACGTCTCAAAAACATCTCCGGCGGGATATTAGGACATCCCCTGCCCCTGAGGGGACCTCTCCTGCCCCTGGGGGACATTTGCAGCCTCGCCGACAGTTTTTGACATCCCGCCGACGGTCTTTTGACATCCCGCCGATGGTCTTTTGACATCCCGCCGACGATCTTTGACATCCCCCAGGCATTTAGATCTTTCCCACAGGGATATGATGTTATCCCGCCGATTTACGATCTTATCCCGCCGTGATATGCTTTTAATTAATTATATAATAGTTTTATAAACATTGTATGTCGCTGGGATGGTCATTTTTTTCCTAGAATTCAACTGAAGCTACCCCTCAGTGGTAAAAAAGTTCTCCGTAACGTGCCGTGAGATCTTAGCATAAGGTGGTGGTAGCAGATCATGACACCATTGTTGCGAGTGTATTTTGGATAAGCACGGAAGGCATTATGCAACTGTTACAACAGCCGCCATTTTCCCATTATTCAAATTACAATGTGTAAATAATCGCCTCTCTTGGTGCAATGAATTTCTTATTATAGAACCATTACAAATCAACTTCGCTACTTTTATATTCATTATTTTATATTGATAAATCACTGTCCGGTTAATGTCTTGGTAGATATTCACACCATTAAGAGCTTCACTTGGTAAACAATGATCACCATCTGTTAGATGATTTACTTAGAGAACTGCACATGCAATTTTACGAGCGATTTTTATGGCCCATGAGCCCCTTCAAAATCCCCGCTACTGTCAGATATTTACCCTATCAGTTAGTGCCCCTTAATTCTAAATTTCATGGAATGATGGTAATGTTTCTTTTTGCTAAAATGTAACAATTCACAGTGCCACGAGAGGTAAATCTGTTGAATTGTTTTTTTAAATATACAATTCGGTCTGAATTTTTTTCGCAGAGTTGCGTCAATTTGCGGCCAAGCATATCCATTTCTGTGACGCATTTTATATAATAAAAATTCCGTCTTCGGGCATAATCCGCCAAACAGAAATTTGCTTTAAAAATGCACTGCATCAAGTCAACTCTTTTTGCAACAGCCCCAATTACTAGGACTATTTGTTTCTGATATAAGCAAACAAATAGCATTGAAATAATAGGTAATGTGCACTGGTGCGTTTCAATTATCAGTCTAACTTATAATTGTACTTACTGAAAAAGAAAAGCGTTAATTTGTGGCTATACTTGGTATATTTGCATATATCTTTCAAATTGAATAATAAATATACATCTTTCAATTATATTATTTTGATCGATTTCCTGAAACCTGTTGATCCTGGCTCTCCGTTTTAGAGATGGGACAAGTGTGAATTATTAAAAATTTGGCAAGGGGTCAAATACGTATTTTTCCCAATTTAATTATTGTATAAAACTGTTGCGTACCAAACCGCTTTGTACTGGTACAGTCCAGTACCACCATCTCTTCAGTACCCGACTGCTCTCTGTTTAAAAAAAATAGTCCAGAGTGGTAAGAAGCAATACAGTACAGTGAAAATTCTACTAAAAACGCAAAAAAAAAGAAACCCAAAAGTTTTTCGTGCCTTTATTTTTCTACATTTTACGATAATTTTCGCTGAAAATAGGACATAAATCGGAAACCGGTACATACCGGTTGTTCTGGATCAGAGGGGGCGGTCTGGTCCAGTCGGCAACACCAGTAGCCTTGCGTTCTTCAACAGTGATTAAATTGATTCCTTTCCCTGATGTATATCCCTTGGCTCTGTAAATATTTGCCACGCTGTTGCAAAGGCGATGATCAACAGTCTGAATGAGTCTCGACATCAATAATGTATAAGATACAGTGTACAGTGTCTCTATATAAAGTGTACTTGCATTTATGTGTTGGCATAGTCATTGAGGTGATCATGATTGATAATGACTTAGGAATAATTTAGTGATTGGTAAATCGTCTGGAAATTATATTAATTAGCACAGTGCAGGTACATGTAAATGTTCTGCGAGTCGCATAATTCTGCCAGGACTTGCATATGCGGTGCCCCTAAGAGGACAGGATGAAATAGATATCAGCCGGGACCCGTACTCCTTTGACTGACAAAGTAACATTTTATAAATCTGTCATTTCATGGTGGTATATTCATATCAGGGATATCGGTACAGAATTATTCAGCAGTGTCGGGCAAATCATGGAGTTATAATTTATTACAATAAACATATTATAGAACAATGCGGTGTTAGGTACTTGTAAAATGTCTACAACTTACTACAAGTCCCATAAACTGAATTCAGCCAGAGCTTTCACTGATGGGATTCATATGACACAGCTGAATGTAAGTACTCATAATTGTTCGACTGTAACATGGAGTTGTCCCTGTCTACAAGTGGATCACTGTTACATAGCAACTTCTTTTTCCAGATGGCAGATCAGAACATATGCTGTCATGTGTTGCCACCTAGTGACTAGTGTGATATTCCGCGAGTACCTGCGAGCGGTCCACATCATTTCAGTCTGAGAAACTCGCGCAATTTTGTCTGGAAGAAACCGGGGCTGTTTGTGAGTGTGCTGATGGCCTTGTCTACTTCCTTAGAGAATGTGATTGCCGAGTCAGACTCTAGGCAGTGGTATACATCAACGTTGAATAGAAATTTTGTGAATGTGCAATGAAATTGGAACTATTTCTTGGGACAGCAATGCTGTAGCATACAAAGTCAACTGTTGTGCCAGGTGGCAGCAGCATGCAATTCTCATTTTCACCAGACTGGAGTTGTCCAGTAGAGTCAGACAAACCATCTGGAAATTGTGCGAATGGGTTCATGTAGAGACCTGCATTTTTGAAAGTGTAAATAGTTTGCGCATAGCTCATACATGTATTAGCAGAATAATTATTATCTATGAAAGCTGTGCTGTCTTAGTCTTACATGATAAGTTAGATTATAGTGGACCTTTGGAGCATGCAAACTCTTATATTTACAAGTAATTGCTGCTAAACGTATTCTATATTTATGATTCGGAGTGCATGGGTGATGACGTTGATTGACAGAAAATGCTATTAGTGCCAGTCTGATCAATAATGCATAAAAGAGATACAGTAATTATCAGTGAGCAACACATTAAGGATAATCAATATTTTATAGCATTTTCTTACTTTTGGACAACTAGTTTTATCATTCCCAGCTATGACGACATACCCTCAAAGTGCTCACGTATGGAACTACACGAGGCTGCACTGACATCTCTACAATTAAGGATAATGGCTTTAGTGATTGCAGAATTGGCAATGTATACAACTTAGTCAGCACTGGTAACCAAAGCAGTGCCAGTTTTTATGATGAACTGACAATGTTTTTTAACTCGCCTCAAGGATAAATGCTTCATTTCTTCAACAAATGACTACAAATTAGGTCACAATGTATTACATGAAAGATGACATGAACGAAGATACCCAATCGACCGTTACAGAGATGACGGACATCAGCTTATTTTCGGTCAAAAATGACCATTGCAAAATTGATGAAACTTTTGCGGCAGACTTCATGGTGGCTATAATGGCGGATGACCTCGAAGTAACTCACGCCATGTTGGAAAAATTACATAAGAGCAACGGATTGCATGCAAAGTCTGGAATCGACATCCTATCCTCAATTCCATGTAAAGCGGCCATTTGCAAAGGCGAAAAGAAGATCAAATGTTATGCCATTGACTGTCCGTGGATCTTGGCCTGTTGTTATCAGGCAAAGAAAATTCTCAGGAGCCTGTACAAAGAAAATTTTGATATATTTTATCGAGACAAAAATGGAAACAATTGCATCCACTACATGATTATCCTCAGCGCTGATGAAGGTAAATATTTCATACAATATTATATACTAGAATTTACCCATTATTTAACTATGTTAATAGGGAAAAAAGCAACTGAATGAGGAAATGAGAGAAAGCAAGGAAGAAGAAGAGTTTGCATTTTTGTGATGCAGCTGAAAAAAATGTTATTTTGGAGTCGACCACCAGGTGTGCTGCAGTGCAACTTCATGAATATATGGCAGTATTAGTTTGGTATGAAATGGGTTAAAGTGAACATGCATTAAAAAGGGCAAAGATAGTGAAATAATTAGCATTTGGTAGCGGTTTAGAGGTTGAGAAAGTGTTACTGGTGTAGTTGAAATATTAAAAGCAGGAGAAGACATTTGAGAGAAGAATTTCATGTCTGGTTTGAGAGATGCATGCACTCCTGGTGGCGATTTTGAGATGGAGTAGAAATTGGAAATAAAAGAGGAGTCAGAAGGTTATATGCTCATCACAGAAAGACAGGGCAGAAAAAGAAGGATAGGTGGAAAGTTGGGGTGAGTGGGATGCTCAGAGAAGGCGTGTTTAGGTAAGCAAGGACTGATCATGTCAGCCAAGATTTAACAGGTTTTCTTCCCAAGTACAATTTTGCTAGCAATGTGCATAACACATCTTTTTTTCCATGCGAAACAGTTACATAAGTCACATTACAAAGTTGTTTTTTTTAATTCTGAAAATGTAGATTCAGACTTTTAAAAAAGTTTCATGAATATGTACGAGGGGTTTTCCATAAGTTCTGTCCAACTAGTCATAACTTCTGCTAGATTTCATATAGAAACATGATATTTGAGTCAGATAATACTGAAGTAATTCTCAAATAACACCCAAAATATCAGATCAAATAGATAAAAATAAATGCTTAATCTGTTGCCATGGAAACCAGAAGTCATGAAATGCGGCCCAGATTTTGTAGTGCTCACTTAAAAAGAATAGAACACCTGCTTACATAACTGTGTTTTGACTAATTGAATTAAGGTATATTCATAATTTCTTTCATGAAATACAATCAGTTATTTGTAAAATCATTAATAACAATGGAAACTGGTATTATCGTCAGATCTCAGTTACTTTACCATCACCTGTGCAGTTTCTAATTCTTTTACGAGATGAGCAATTTTTTGGATATGGATGACACCATAATATACCTGTTATATTTCTTCAATTTAATTGGATAAAAACTACCAGAGAGAGTAAGAACCTTCTACCATGCATACAAGGAAGACAGTATGAGTTGCAGAACCAAATAAAGATTGCACAACCTTTTTCTGAATGAAGAAAACACACGTTGGAAGACCTAAGAAAAGAAGACTGGACAATGCCAAAACAGACCTTAACATGAAGACTGAGGTATCTTATTTAGACATGGTTAGAAAGTATGAGAAAAAGTATTTACAGGGTCGCAATCATTAATTTAGGAAGTTGTGAAATGGCTATGTATATTTTGAAGATATTCTTTTCTATATCTCTTGTAATAATTACATATTTTGACAAGATATATCAAGTATGTGTCTGTTAACAAGATCTTGGTCGCATTTCATGACTTTTGGTTTCCATAGCAACAAATCAACAATTTATTTTTACTTCTATGATCTGATTTTTTGGGGATCATTTGCAAATTACCTGAATATCAACTGACCCTAATATCATTTTTCTGTAGAAAATCCAGCAAAAGTTATGACAGGTTGGACAGAACTTATGGAAAACCCATTGTAAAGCAAAAAAAAGTCTGCGGAACACAAACACTGATCTCAATATGAGGACTGTGAGGCATTGACTTTTAAGGGATATATGAAGTTAGAGGAAATGTACTCAGTGTCAAGTTCATTATTTTGAAAATTTGTGAAATGTTAGGGATTATTTTTAATACATTTCTTGTCCTGTATCCCTGGTAAAAAATGAATTTTTGACAAGATATAATGAATCTTGTGTATCTAAAAGTGCCCTGGGCCGCATTTCACGACTTTTGGTTTCCATGGTAACAAATGAACCATTTATTTTCATTTCTATGATCTGATTTTTTTGGGATCATTTGCAAATTACTCCAACATTATTTGACCCAAATATCATGCTCCTGTATTAAATATTGCAAAAGTTATGACAAGTTGGACAGAACTTATGGAAAACCCCTCGTACATTGTACAGACAAACTCTTTTTTCACGAAAAACTCATCGTCAAAGTGAATAATTCAGTATTCTTATCTTTGGCAGGCATGGAAGAATCTCAAGCAGTGGAAACATTTCAGTTCTTGACAAATTTGTTAACAGAGGAAGAAATGCACACTTTGTTGTATCAAGAGAATAAGAGAACTCTTCGCCCTTTGGAGGAGGCCATGTTTCACGAAACGCTACAATTATTTATGGCGATATTTAACACAAAAACGTACCTGACGAAGACAAAGATTGTTGGATTGAGAAAGATTGAATATTACGATGTCACTGATTATGAAGCTTTAGGTGGAAAGAGAAGCGATCGTTCACCATTGAGATTTCTATCGCTACTCCAGAGGGGGAAGCGATACACGAAGTATGCCGACGAGATACTGCAGGAGCCGATCCAGTCGTGGTATGCGGCAAAGAAGACTTCATTTGGACCTTTCATTTGTGTATGGGCTCTGTTTAGGTTATTCTACATGATGATGTACTTCTACTCAGTCAGCATGATTCTAAACACAAAACCTCATAATCCGAATCATAATCCGAGTCATTCGATTACCAATGGGACCAATCCATCGCAACATTCTGACCAGCAAATCAACTGGCGTGAAATGGAATTAACGATCGAACTCTCGACCGACCAGGAAGCAGTTCTGATGACAGCTCTTGTAGCATCAGTCCTCATAGTCCTACTAGACATAAAAGAGACATTTTTAAGCCTCTTGCCAAAACCTTATAAGGAGGCTATATTTTCTCTGAAAGGAAACCTTGTCGCCCAAGAATATTTCTACAGAATGGTCCAACTGGCAGTCGTCGTCCTCACGATAGTCCTTTCTTCAGTGATTCTGAACATGGCTCATGGAAATGGAAGTAATATCAATATGACCTACCTTCAGGTAACTTTGTTTCACCACTAGTTATACAGTACAACCCAGAATAAAGTAAGAAAATTTCCAGTCAGCAGTCCTCTGTTTACCTATTTTGCCCTCCTTTCTCCTCTCCACCCCAAATTTCCAAGGTTATAAAGTTCTACCTTTGACTCCTCTCCACAACCATATCCCATATTAAGAACTCTATTAAAACAGCTGTCAATGAAATTACAATTACCAAAGGGGCACAATATCAAAGAAACTGGCTGGATGTGAATTAAATGTAAATTCTAAAGGTAGTTTAAAGTAGGAAAATGTAGGAAGGGATTTGGGGGGGCTAAAAGGTGTGAAAGGGTAAAGTAGTGGCTGATTCTTCCTTCCTACTGGGGTAGTCGTTCTTTATTTTGCATTGCACTGTATCTCAATTCAGCAGGGACATGCTGGTCGGAAGTTTCGTCTTACATGTGAAGTTATAGGCCGTGATAGTGGAACTCTCCTTTTCCCAGCTCTCCTGTGTTGACGAGCAGAATAAAACTATTTCCGGGAACAAGCTGCCATTTTGTACCATTGCTGAGTCAGTGAAGCTGGCATTCCAGGCCCCAAGGCACTTTTAATCCATTGAAAACATTACGAATTTGCATTGCAGAGTCTTAAATGGAATGTTTAGCATGGATTGCCACCATATTCCAGTACTGTCAGGCTGATTAGATTTTGTTACGGACCTTAGAAACCCCAGCTCCATTGTAAATTCCCAGGCTGATGTTTCCAGAAAGAGTTTTATTCTGCTCGTCAACACAGGAGAGCTGGAAAAAGGAGAGTTCCACTAACGCCCGCTGTTGCAAAATACCAAGTTGAGTTTCCAAAATAGATACATACCCTCATAAGGTGCAATGTCACCCAGAAAGGAGTAAAAATACTCTTTGTGTGGAGGTAGGAGTACGCCCCAATACAGTAAACTCTCACCCAGCAGAATATGTGATCACTCCCCTGGAAGATTGTGTGTTAGCCAAATGGTGTCTTCTATAGTCCTTGGGGTTTGTCAATGAGCCCACTCCCCTAACGCATCACACCCAAGAATGGATTTTCTATGCCAATTGTGGTGTGCATTTACTCTCTAATTTTAGGACCTATTGTGCTACACCCAATTTTTAAGGCGTAAAATTGTGTTCTTTTGGGCTTTGGAGGTATATGATTTACAATATATAATATACAGCCATGGCCGTTATAGTTTTCACTCAGCTGCTATGCTTCACCATGGCGCTATCGTTGTGACCAGTCAAAACAAAGCAATCTTCACCAAATTGTCAGGAATTATAGACTGTGCACAGTAGCAGGTGCTCTGATAACAATTGTTGAATGAAAGAATGTTACATGATGACTGTATGGCAAAATACTAAATAAGTTGAAATTTAGGCATATAATCAGTTCTGATGCTATATGTCATTTGCATGATAATAATAGTCACCAAAGTGTCAAAATGTGCATCAAATTAAGCATTCATGACAAAATTACCAATAAACAGATAATTTAACTTTTGGTTCGTCGGGTTGTATATAAGCCATTTTGGCTTTAAATATGGCCAAATTTAAAGTAGGTGGAGGAAAATAGAACGCTATCTTATCTGAACAGAAAGTTGTGGTAAATGCTTTCCATAGATTTAGAATTTAATAAAACAAATACATTTTTTTTAAAAGACAACATTTTTACCATTTTATTTTCACTCAAGAAATCAACAATTTTTCTAATTATAAACACTTCAAGCAAACCCGATGAACCCATGTTAAAGCTGCATATTTAATTGCAATTTTGTCATGAATGCTTAATTTGGTGTGTGAGAAACACATCAAGACACTTTTGTGACTATTACTATCATACAAATGATATTTAGCATCAGAACTGATTATATACTTAAATTAAAACTAATTTAGTGTTTTGCTTTACAGTTATATATAATATTCTTTCATTCAACATTTTTTATCAGAACACCTGCTACTGTGTACAGACTATAATTACAGAAAATTTGGTGAAGATTGAGCAAGCATTTGCTTTGTTATGACTGGTCACAATGATAGCACCATGGTGAAGCATAGCAGCTGAGTGAAAGCTAACGGCCATGGCTGTATATACATGAATGTATCATAATGACTATCATAGTATGTGTAGAGCGAATCTTTATCATAGTGACAAATAACAATTCCATAACATACATGTATCTAGATCTTGTTTTGTGTTCCAGATTTGCTTCAGCTTGATAGTGTCTGTCTGCGTCTGGTCCATTTTATACTTCATCCAGCTCATTCCTTGGTTGGGACACTTCATTGTGGCTGCCCAAAGAATGATTCGTGACTTATTCCAATTCTTCATCATCTATGTCTTATTCCTATTCCCTTACTTATTCACATATTTTGTCGCTTTGGACGATTACCGCGATAAATACTTCAGCACATTTTGGAAGTCGGCATATAGTTCCTTCTTGACGATGCTTAACGTGGTGGACTTCACAGGGTATACTGCATACGTAGACATGCTTATGACTCTGCATTTCTTCTTTGTCTTCATGATTAGTGTGCTACTGATCAATTTCTTGATTGCAAAGTTTTCAACATCATACACTGATGTCACAGACAATCATGATGTCATATTTATCATCCAGTCACTAAACATCATCTGGGCTGTGCAGCAAAGAATAATTGGGCCGGTGAAGAAATTACTCGAATGCCTTCAAAAGAAGTACTTCGTGTTCGAAGATGGGAAATACTATGTATCCAAAGTGACCATTGCAGGTGATACAAAGACATCAAAGAAGTAATCTCAAATATATCTATGTGAGTCATGTGACCATATATTTGCCAGTCATGTGATCAGAATGAAAATGGAAACCACTTATCAAGAGAAATGGTCAAAATATCTGATTCCGAAATATGTAAATAAACATTAAAATTTGTTTCAGAAACCATTAGACCGAGGTCACAGTCTTCCTATCTAAGAAACCATTATTATTAAATTGAAGGTATGCCTCAACTTGTTGGTTATCTTTGACAGAGGATATGGCACTGAAGGACTTCAATTACATTTCGTTGATAAGTTTTTAGTTTTATGTGTAAACAATTATTGCAATCCCATGATGCAATTTCTATTTGTTACTTAAATTTCAGCAAAACAATTAAATCAAGGTCATGTCCCTTTGCAATTTTTCCTGTCGAATTTTTAATTCCCTGTCCCCCGCAACCCCCTATCCAGGGCCTCGTCTGTCAAGACCAAATTCACCAAACTGTAATGCAGCAATACAACAATATTATGATTATGAACTTGAGTACAAGTGACGTAATGACCTAAAAAATTCCCTTTAGAAGGCCAATAACGAAGAAACCACAAGTGGCTGCTTATAGCTCTTTGCGAATTGGCGGTCCACTGAAAAAATTAATTTTCTTATTTTCAATTTGCAAATCTTCTTATTTGATGAAGAACCATAAGTCGTTTAGATTGTTTATTGTTACCTATACTGCTAGATATGATAAGCACTGAATCAACTGCCTAACCATAACTGACAGAAACCAGTGTTAAGCCTGTGACATCCCAGTGTGACATCACAAGACCAAGTTGAAAGTTAATTTTGAAACAGTTTGGACCGCTAATCTGAAAACAGCTCTGAGACAATTTGACAATGCCACAGCTGTCAAAAATGGAGAGAGGACAAGTAAAGCGGCACAGGCCCCCTCGCTAACACAGTGAAAAGCCATACTGCCCGTCAATTGACCAATCAGAGAGGGGTATTTCAGCAGGAAGCAGTTAGGAATCAGACACCTAAACTCTGCGAGGTGTTACAACAGCCAAAATGGAACCATTAACTTTTCATAGTGGTCCGTTCCTGGCGTTCCATCAGGTTTTTCAGCGTCAGACATGTTGGTGAGAGTTCACAAGTCATAAAGACACCAGGTGGCATCTAAAATATATGATGCCACCTGCTGGATAACAATGTCACATGTGGTGTTATATCATAAGAAAAGTTGTTTTTTTATCTTTCCACTGGTCTCAAATCACAATTTATTTTGTATAGCTCTATTAATAAGTAAACTAAGGGTGGAATACATCATCCCTTCGAAAAACATCCATCGCTGCTCGCATTGATTGTACAATTCGTAAACAGTGTATTTAAGGAAGTGACTGATGCAATTGAGCATGCATTTTTTAATTAATCACAAAAACTTTATTTCATTGTGATGTGCATAACTTTGTGGTTATTCGTGATTTCGCATTGGCCTCTGAAGGTCAGGTTCAAAACATCTAAATTACATTTTCTTTTTGTTGATCTTTGTCTTTCTTAAAAAATTGGTCATGCTTCGATGACATTTGCTCCATAACATACATGTCGGACAACATTGCTTTGAATTGGATTGCATAAAAAAAAGCACTTCCAAGAAATGCATTGAAGACTCGGTTTGCACAAAAAAAAGGAAAGCAAATTTGCAAATAAATATGTACTCAAAATTTATAAATATTCTGCTAAAGCATTCGATAAGGAAAAGAAATATAAATTGTTGAAACAAGTTGTACATTATATATATGCACCAAATTGGTCAATCATACATGTACTCAAATAGGTGGTAATTAAAACATACTGCTCAAGAAAATGATGACACCACAGCGACAGTGTGACACAGAAAATTTGATGAAAATTGAAAAAGACAAAAACCTGAGCAATGACTTGATGAAATAGAATCTTCAGTTGGTGTTGCCTCATTTCGGAGAATAATCTGTGAGATTAGTGGTTTAGGCCCAATTATGCAATTTTGATTACTGAAGCAAAATGCCTCCTGTTTACTGCAGTTGCCAGTTGGCTGTTCAAAAACATGGTTTGCCTCCTCCACCGATGTCCCATCATCCCAAGTCATACCATGACAAAATGGCCCATAACCTTTGCTAATTCATGAATACTTAATTAACTGACCCAGTTGTTGCATCTGTTTCACACTGTTACATATGGAGAAATTGTGTATTGTTGTGAGGTGCTATCACAGTTCCAAAAATTCCATTGAATTATGTGTTTTCACAGTTCTTAAATGAAACTGTTTGAAAGTTTGCTTGTTTTACACTGTTTTTCTCAGTTGCCAGTAATCCTCTAAGTGTCCATAATCCGACTAAATCTGCATGCAAAATGCTTATGACCTAAATAAGCGGCCAATCACAGAAGAGGTTGAAAATAGCAGAAATCCCTGGCAATTTTAGCAGGGCTTGCGTGTGGAGGATGCCGATGTCCCAGCTCACAAGCAATATCAATGCCAACAAACCAACAATATTAACTGATTTAAGGTATGCACCTAATAAGAGGATTAATAAGCCTAACAGGCAACTATAACTAAACAACAAAGCAAGCTGGCCAGTTGGAAATCATTTCTGATCAGCCACCTGTCTGCATGCAAAGAGCTGCCAGAAGAAATCCAAACCAACAGAAACTGGAGGTAAGCAAAGGGTATTTTTAGACCAAATTGGTCCAATTCATTATTTTTAAAACAAGGCTTTATGTAAGTCACTGTTTTGTAATTAAATTTGTCTCTTTTTGTGCACTGTATGACATATTGTGTGTGATCAAGGAGTTTACTTTCATTAAGTTTGTTTAAAAAAAATTGATGTCATGGATTACACTGCAAGATTGAGTATATATATATAGAAGTTCATTGAAGCATGGAAAGGCAAAGAGTAGAAATAAAATAAAAAGACCAAAAATGTTTGAACTTGACATTCACAAGGTTAAAATCATGCCTTGACACCAACCATGTAATAACCGCAAAGTTATACGTAGTTGTCGAAGATGAATATCTGTGGTTTTGCAAAATGCGCTTCGCTTCCTTGAAAAGTGCAAATATAATTGGGAGAGAATTGTCAGAAATTGTAAATTAATTTAGTGAATACTTCTATCTAAGGACTTCGTTTTATTGATTTTATAAATAAATTAAGTCATAAAATAAGGAATATATTTGGACATAAACCAGAATTTTTTTTTTTTGCACTAAATACAATATTGAGAAATTGACCAGGAAATATATAGTTCCAATTTTTGGCCATGTTTTTGGCAACAAATATTTATCAATCAAATTGACAGTATATAGGGTAAGGTGTGGGAAATCCGCCCCCCTTTTCATATATATTCCTTACTCAGTCTCTCACCTTTACAAAAAACGTAAATTTTATTTAAGGAAATGATAGAATGTGCATATCTAAAGATGTCTGGAGACTTACAAGCTTCAATTTGACACCTTTGAGTCACAATCACCATATCAATGTTCAATCTCAGGGGTCGGATTTGCCCCAAAAGTGTGGGGCAAATCCGCCCCCCTTGAATTTTGTTGACAAATGACAAAAAAAAATTGGATTCTGAAGTAAATTTTTCTCTCCAATTAAGCACTGTTACTCAAAGGCATATTTACCAAAGTGCAAGGATCGTTTCATCAATTTATTTTTGAAATCAAGAAAAGTTTGTGTATGGCTTATTCAACATACCATAAAACCTGGCAAAAGTCTTAACTTCATCTCAATTCGAATCATAATCACCATCAATGGTGTTTTATGGCAAACAGAGTGACTTACAAAACATATTTAGCTGTTATATGTTTTTAACATGAGAATCAGAGGGGGCGGGTTTGCCCCATCCACAAGGGGCGGAATTGCCCCGACCACCAGAAAGATATGAGTGTGTCATTTTCTAAATATGGATTATATTGATAGGTGAAATCTCTTGGACATGTAAAGCAGTTGAGTTAATGTTGCTATCGACGACAATAAGTAAATTGTTTATACAAAATGTTCCTGTAAAATGCCTCAGTTTTGAAAGTTTCAATTGCACATTGAAATTGCTTAGTGGTGAGATGCCTGTCTTCTTTCCCAGTTGTAGTCCAAACAAAGCTATTTTACAGCCGTATATCGTTGTTTCAGTAACAGGTCATATCCATTTGCCTTGACATTAACTGTCAAATTGTCATTGAGTATCTTTTGACCTCATTGATACTCACTGAGTGACTTGTTTTGATGACATTGAAAGTATAGGATATGACCTCAAAAAAGTGCTTATGAGTCATATTGGGCCTAAATAACATTGCATGGATGGGGATGTGACCTCACAAGGAACATTTCAATCCAATTGTGAAAGCACTCGATATTCGCCGACTGTAATTGTGCAGTGGTTTTTAAAGCCACTTTACATTTAAAGTGCGTTGCATAATTCATTTTAAAGCAAAACATGTTAATTATACAGAAACAACTTGGAATTTCTTTCCTTTGAAAAATATGTTCTATCACAAACGAAGACAAAAAAGATAAAAATGTTTTTGTCAATTAAGTTTTTACACCAAGACACACTCAATGCAATTTGTTTAAAAATTAAAAATCTTTTTTACTGCTTTTTGGAGTCTTATTCTGTATATGAAAATGTAAGAAATAAGAAACTGTATATATGTTTAGTAGAGTGAACTATTGAGGGCAAACATATATATCTGAGTCATCATGCACCTTACTTCATTTTTAGCAGGTATACAAGTAGAGATATTGAAGAAAATCATAAAACAACTATTTCAAAGCAAGGTAGGTACAATATATTCTAACAAAATTTTGTCAATTTTTAAAATTTTTATTCAAGTCTTGTAATTGTGGGCGTTGATGATGTTTAAATCTGTTAATCCAAATTGGTAAGATGTTACCTAGCTAATCATATTATAATGGTCTTGTAATATTGGGGCCAGTTAAAATCTAAGATGAGAAATAGCTAAATTAAGGTTGAAATACAGTTTTTGGTAGATTTTGGTAGAAGTCGATTTTCTTTTTCAAAAAAGTAGATTTTTGCAGGAAAAGTAAGTACATTATTAGTCTAGTCATTATATGAAAATATTGGGTGCAACCCGGAACAAATTGCAACAGGAATGGTTCCTGTGGCACTTGGTCCCTAAATATGTCAAGAAAGACATACTAAAAGTCATGGAAAATCCAAATGGTGGAACACCCCCGAATTAGCATAAATCCATTAGAGATAGAGACATGGGAATAGTGTCAAAATGTCCACAATACCCAAGTTTATATTCAAGTGTCAATGTGTCATACACATATTGGGTCTATATCTAATAGTTTCTGAGTTATTTGCAAAAAAAACAGATTTTTATGGCGGCCATCTTGGATTTATGCTAATTTGGGGTGTGTTCTACCATTTGGATCTTCCATGACTTTTAGTATGTCTTTCTTGACATATTTAGGGACCAAATGCCACAGGAACCATTTCTGTTGCAATTTGTTCTATATCATTTCATATTGACTAGACTATATGGAAATGCAGGACAAAACGATTATGGAAAAGTCGATTTTGGAAAAAATCGATTTTGACTGGTATTCGTTATATTGACAGATCTTTTTTAACATTATTTAAACTGAAATTTCCAAGGTGGGTACTATTTGTCTGAGCCTTTGATGACAAATGTCTTAAAGGACCACACCTTGGCTGTGCAATCACAAATATAAGAAGATAAAATGTTCTACAAAGCCCCTGCATTGCGAATTATACGTGATATTATGTAATAGACAGACAGGAAAGCTGTTGAATCGGCTGGATGGATAAAATTCAACAGAAAAAAGTAATAAATAGATCTGAAATTCAAAGTCAATACTGTGGCATGGGGGACATGACATTGTGAAAATAAGTCACAGATATAAATAGTCACAAAAATCAGTGGCGTAAGGCCAGACTTTTTGAATTTTTAGCTTCTCGGATCGACTAACCCAACAGATTTTCAGCCTATGGAAAAAAAAAAATTGAGCATACCCACAATTTTTATCAAATTGACATCATAAAAAATTGAGATTTCACCTTTTATTTTTTCTTCCTACCAACTAACCCTAGAAAAAGTGCCTTGAGAAGATCCGAGAAGCTAAAGATCAATTATGTCTGGCCTAACTGGCATGGTCTTGAGCCGGGGGCACCTTGGGGGCACACAATTCTCCGGAGGGGCACCCATTATACTTACTCTATATTTTGGCCTAAGTTAAATTTAGTTCATATGGGGGCACCTGGGGGGCACAGGTCTAATACAGGGGCACAGGTCCAATACAGGGGACACAGGTCCAATACAGGGGGCACAGGTCCAATACAGGGGGGCACAGGTCAAATACAGGGGGCACAGATCCAATTCAAGGGTCACGTGCCCCTGCCCCCTCACCTCATTGCACAAAACTCTGAACTCAAGACCTCAGTTGAACAGACTAGAGCTCTGACACGGTGGCTTTGGCAAGTATGGCTACATACAGAAATTGTGAGATGGCTCAGCCACATATAAGTTTACCTGTCACATGAAGAATGTAGTCTTTGTTCAAAAACATTATTTTGGGAAATGTTTCGTATGTGAGTAATGAGTTGATACACAAAAACATCGATGAAGCTTTTCTTAAGATTTGCATAGAATTTTCAGGAAGTTAAGCTTGCATACAAGTATCGAGGACATTTAACCACATTATCTTTATGAAATGGGATAGTGTGCATAACTTTGAATTAATAATGTTGACTTTCTGAAGTGTTAACAATTAATCTCTATCTATCTATCTAATTAATCTTTATCTATCTATCTATCTAATTAATCTTTATCTATCTATCTAATTAATCTTTATCTATCTATCTAATTAATCTTTATCTATCTATCTATCTAATTAATCTCTATCTATCTATCTAATTAATCTCTATCTATCTATCTAATTAATCTCTATCTATCTATCTATCTATCTATCTAATTAATCTTAATCTATCTATCTATCTAATTAATCTTAATCTATCTATCTATCTAATTAATCTTAATCTATCTATCTATCTATCTAATTAATCTTAATCTATCTATCTATCTAATTAATCTTAATCTATCTATCTATCTATCTAATTAATCTTAATCTATCTATCTATCTAATTAATCTTAATCTATCTATCTATCTAATTAATCTTAATCTATCTATCTATCTAATTAATCTTAATCTATCTATCTATCTATCTAATTAATCTTAATCTATCTATCTATCTATCTATCTAATTAATCTTAATATATCTATCTATCTAATTAATCTTAATCTATCTATCTATCTATCTAATTAATCTTAATCTATCTATCTATCTACTTAATCTTAATCTATCTATCTATCTATCTATCTAATTAATCTTAATCTATCTATCTATCTATCTAATTAATCTTAATCTATCTATCTATCTAATTAATCTTAATCTATCTATCTATCTATCTAATTAATCTTAATCTATCTATCTATCTATCTATCTAATTAATCTTAATCTATCTATCTATCTATCTATCTAATTAATCTTAATCTATCTATCTATCTATCTAATTAATCTTAATCTATCTATCTATCTAATTAATCTTAATCTATCTATCTATCTAATTAATCTTATCTATCTATCTATCTATCTAATTAATCTTATCTATCTATCTATCTAATTAATCTTATCTATCTATCTATCTATCTATCTATCTATCTAATTAATCTTATCTATCTATCTAATTAATCTTATCTATCTATATATCTATCTAATTATCTTATCTATCTTATCTATCTATCTAATTAATCTTATCTATCTATCTATCTATCTAATTAATCTTATCTATCTATCTATCTAATTAATCTTATCTATCTATCTATCTATCTAATTAATCTTATCTATCTATCTATCTATCTAATTAATCTTATCTATCTATCTATCTATCTAATTAATCTTATCTATCTATCTATCTATCTATCTATCTATCTAATTAATCTTATCTATCTATCTATCTATCTATCTAATTAATCTTATCTATCTATCTATCTATCTAATTAATCTTATCTATCTATCTATCTAATTAATCTTATCTATCTATCTATCTATCTAATTAATCTTATTTATCTATCTATCTAATTAATCTTATCTATCTATCTATCT
The DNA here is from genome assembly GCA_026936325.1 of Platynereis dumerilii. Lineage (NCBI taxonomy): Eukaryota > Metazoa > Annelida > Polychaeta > Phyllodocida > Nereididae > Platynereis > Platynereis dumerilii. The sequence goes on along the minus strand of JAPTHN010000004.1, from coordinate 45,295,036 downwards.
AATTAATCTTATCTATCTATCTATCTATCTATCTAATTAATCTTATCTATCTATCTATCTAATTAATCTTATCTATCTATCTATCTAATTAATCTTAATCTATCTATCTATCTATCTAATTAATCTTATCTATCTATCTATCTATCTATCTAATTAATCTTATCTATCTATCTATCTATCTAATTAATCTTATCTATCTCTATCTATCTATCTAATTAATCTATCTATCTATCTATCTAATTTATCTTATCTATCTATCTATCTATCTTATTAATCTTATCTATCTATCTATCTATCTAATTAATCTTATCTATCTATCTATCTATCTAATTAATCTTATCTATCTATCTATCTATCTATTTAATCTTATCTATAGATCTGATCTTATCTATCTATTCTATCTATCTGCCCATTTGCCCAGTCCTTGCATGTCACCCTTGCAGTAGTTGTACTAATTTTGCAATTGTCATTTTCTTTACCTTTCTTGTGTATTGGTTTATCCAAAATAAACACACTTCTGGACAGTTTTCAATGCATTTCTTGTCATGGGACAGAAAATAATAACAAGACCACTTAATTTTTTGTGTGTTATGAAAACAAGGAAGTATACCACAGAAAATTATCCATAACAAATTAAAGATCCCTAATACAGCTTGGACTATACTATTCGATAAAATGATGCTGTAAAAAAATAACAAGAAGATAAGAAACGCATAAATACATGTACAAAATAAGGCTGCTTTGAAAAATTGTTTTTGTCCTTGTTAGCGTCATTTAGGTAGGCCACAATTATGTATTGCAAAACTTTTGGATAATTATTAGAGCATTTTGGCAAACAAAATAATGATACCAGAGCAAAAAGATGCAAAAATACGGACTCATATAATTGATGATTCAGAAAAGAGTCACCGGCAAGAAATGAGGAAAATAGAATGGTAAAATTGCTGGTTGCTTTATATAATCATAGCAAGACCTATTGGCTACAACATACAGTGTTGTTACATTATATTCTAAATTTTTAAATATTCAAAACATCGTCTTTAAAAAATGTTGTCAAGCGGCTCATCATGTCCCGAACCTGGGGCACCATGAGCCATGGCATGGGAGGCTGTCTACATACATTTATGTATCCTTCTCATTCAACTGTAAAGAACTGATACCTCAAAACAAGATGATTTTCTTGATCTCCAAGTGGCTCATGGTGCCCCATTGTAAATTTCATCTATTAGTGCACATCACCATCAGTTTATCATAGTATCTGGGTCATTCTCAAATTTCGGGACAATTTGCGTCACTCTAGCTCCCTGACATTAATTTGAATGCGATTAATATCTGAAGCATCACTCTGCATCTGTTATTCACATTTATATTTAGGACCACTGCATATGGAACAAAAAGTCATTCATTAGACTTTTTTTTGTGCATTATGTACAGGAATTCGTGCAAAATCAATGGTTTTTTCCCTGTCACTGGACCTGACATGACAAAATCAAGTGTTTATTTTCCTCCTAATGCACAATTCATGAGAATATAACTTTGAATTTATATTTACTTCACATTCTAGTACCACTGCCTTGCAGACTTCATAAAACATGTATTCAATAAATTAAGACAAAATATTCATAGAAAATGTTTTTGGTCTCACCAAAATGTCCCATCCGTTTCCTTCATTTCCAAGCTTACCAAATGATAGTTTTAAAGAGTGATTTCATGTATGTATTGCTGAGTGTGACAGCTTTTGATAGTCTGCAATTATTTTATCTTATCTCCAAAATAAAAAGCAATTATGAGCGAAAAGCAAAAAATTGTTCCCCTCCGTTACCGTCCACTCCGTTACCAGATCAAAATAAGAAATCGACATTTGGACCAAAAAATCTACTGATATGAGATGAAGTACTTCTGAAAATAATAGTAACACCAATATTTTATGGTTTTTCCTTTTGTTGTTGTTCCTGCAGTCTATTTTTTACATCAAAATTCCCCTCCGTTACCACATTGTCCCCTCTGTTACAGGACATTTTGCTATACCCTTTGTCCCGAAATTTGAGAATGGCCCATCTGTGTTATGACATCATCCTAGCACATGCCTTACCTTCTCTAAGAAGACTAAGTTTTATGAAGATGCCAGAAATAGTTAAACCAGAAGAAAAAGTTCCACCGCTCAATATTTTACTTTTCACTGGTCAAAAGTATTTTTTTCAATTCTTGGTCCAGTGGTCCCACATTGAAAAGAAAGATTATGATTGCTACCCTAACTAATTCTACACTAATACAGGATATATGGTCTTCCTATTGCGCAATTCTATCACGCCTTTTGTTTTGTAGGGGCCATGGCTAATAGTGCTCCGTGGCTCAAGGTGCCCCGCTCTCCCCTATTTATTTGAATAAAACTTTTCAAAATGAGCTACAAATGGTTATTCACACAAATTAAACAATTTTCACTAATGACTATTCACCAGGTGGAATTTGGGAACTCCACCTTCTTTGGCGCCTGTGGCCAGTTTTGGAAGTTTCAAGACTAGCCTCAGCCTCCAGGCCGGCCTCCAGGCCAGATTTTGATGGCTTCGGCTTCAGTCTCGGAGACTCACGTCTATCTGTCTCGTTCTCGGATCTCTCATTGTCCAACAACACACCGTTATTGTATAAAGGCCATATTGGAGGAAATCTTTTGAAAGCCTGTCAACATAATCTATTGTATATCATTCACAAAATTTTTGAAATGTCTTTTAGAACTTGTACCTTCCCTAGTATTTGGAAAATAGGAGAAATCGTGCCATTGCAAAAGAAGCCAAGACCACAACAGGACAATGACTATCGCCCGGTGACTCTAACAGCCGTACTGTCTAAATGTCTAGAAAGAGTGGGCTTAGACCTGCTCCAACCTCTCATCAATTCCTCAATGGATCCTATGCAATTTGCATATACAAGAGGCAGATCAACATCAGATGCAGTGGTGACACTTTTACATAAGATAACTAAACACCTCGATATAACATCTTCCAACACAGTGCGACTTCTTTGCATTGACTACAGCAGTGCTTTTAATACGGTGCAACCCCATCTCATGATTGACAAACTGAAACATCTATCTATACCAGAATTTTTACAACTTTGGGTGCTTGATTTTCTGACTGGTAGACCCCAATATGTTCGCACTTGCCTGGAAACATCAACCGTTAAAACTCTAAATACTGGAGCCCCACAGGGCTGTGTGCTCTCCCCAGTACTTTTCTCGCTTTATACTAATGACCTTAGATGGAATTCAAGTGATGGAAATGTAACGATCGCAAAGTATGCCGATGATACGATCATAATCGGATTGATTACCAAGGACAATGCGACAGAATATCTACAATGTGTAGACTTTGTGAACCATTGGTGCAAGGACAATTTCTTGGAATTGAATGTGAAAAAAACTAAAGAATTGAGAATTGATTTCAGACGTAACAATAATGTAAATTGTCAGTCTATTTATATTAATGATGCAATTGTTGATGTTTGTACTGATTACAAATATTTAGGTCTTGTTATTGACAATCGTCTTCGTTTCGAACAACATGTAACCGATCAATGTAAAAAGGCATTTAGGAAGATTTATTATGTCAGAGCTATTTCGAGATTGGGCGTAGACAATGATATTATTGTGATGTTTTTTAATGCAACTGTTATGCCAACGCTTACTTACGCAATTATCGCTTTCTATAATTTTCTGAGAGAAGATCTGAAACGTAAATTAACAAAACCGAGGAAAGTATGTAAAAAAATCCTCAGGGGCAACGATATTAATTTGAATAGTATTGAGGAAATACACTCTAAAGATGTTATAAAAACAGCAACAAAAATTGTCAGAGACGAACTACATCCTCTTAATACTGAACTGTCCCGTACCCCTAGTGGAAGAAGATGGCGTGTACTGCCTATGAGAACGTCTAGATTTAAAAATTCCTTTGTTCCCAGTGCCATTATTTTACTTAATCAAAATCATATTATTATATAAACTAATTCTGATTTTTTTGATATGATGATAATTAATATTCCAAACTGTAATTTAACTGAGTGTACCATTTCAATGACCAGCCAAAATTTCACATGTACTGTGCTACTACGTGACCAATAAAACTTCTTATTCTTATTCTTATTCTTATTATTACAGAACAACAGATCAGGACCTATGCACTATGCATCAATTTCAATCATAAAATGTCTCACTGTACCAAAGCTGTGTCCTCCTCCTGTCCTTATTATAGCCTACTGCATAAATACAGGAAGTCAAGCCCTATCCGGATAATCGTCTATCTTCGTCTGTAGTGTTACAACATCTGGACCTTTGAAAAACTGTATCAAAAGTAAAATATATTGTAACTCTTGGTATTGTCACACTTTTGTGTACAGGGTCACATTCGAAAGTCCATGGTTGAATGGCTTTCCACCCACGACTGAATTTCCTGTTACAAACTGCTAGAAAAACACAATGACAATAAGTACTAGCCACAGGGTTGGACCATTAAAAGGGTGGCAATTCAACACCTAGGTATTGGGATGATATATGACTATTTAGTAAATGGAAAATTGATAATTTGATATGTATAAGGCCTTCTGGTACAGTTATCTATATAGGCCTACAGGCACCAAAAATATGGCGTAGAATGAAGAAATGTTAAGGATAAAAGATTACCATAATCAAAAGAAACAGATATAATAGTTTGCTGAAATGACAAAGATTATAAATGCATCTGAATGAGCTGAACTGGCAGCTATGCAGTTTTATGCAAAAGTTTGGACACCCCCTGAGTAGGGTAGCATTTTGTCAGATTGCAGACCTATCATTCACAGAAAATTTTATTGCTGAATGGTGTCTGTGAACCACACCCAATCACATAATTCCATCAACACAAATCATTTCAAAACTTTTTAAAAAAAAGTGCACAAATTTGTCAAATTTTACCTGTGCATAAGTCTAGACACACCTAAGAGTTCTAACACTCTTAGTCAAATTACTTCACACAAAACCAATGATACAGCTTTCAAATGTATTAGAGGGTTATCAAAAGGTCCCAGGACCATATTTTTTGTGTAAAAATGTTCTGAAGAAGAATGACTCCCAACCAAGAGATGTCCATGGCACTTGCAGCACCAACTGTTGATGTGATTTAAAATACCTCAAAAGTTCCATGATAATCAGCTGAGAGCCCATAATGGTCACTCCAACATTTCAAATTTGTCCTTCCTTAATATGTGCAATAATGATTTTTTGGCACTCAAAAAATGGGATTGATACCCACCGGGAATTTTAAGATTGGCACCCATTTTAAAGCATATTGGCAAATAAATTGAGATTTTCGCACTTAACTTTTCTGACTTAAGGCCTCATTTGATCATATTATAGCAATTTTTTAGAAGTAAAAGGAATCACAAGTATGTTCTATGTTATCTGGTTGAATATACTTGGAAGGTGTTCATGCTCCCTTAGATCTCGGATCGCAATTATGTAGCATGATGGAAGCATAACACAAAAACAGTCCAAATGGTCCAGTTATTGTTCAAGATAGGTTCTGGCATTATGACTCTCTACAGTGCAGCCTGTAAGTAAGTGAAACACATGATATTGTGCCATTGGATCAATGTTAAACATCCTCAACAAAACTGCTTGTGGAAGCATGAATTCTCATCTGATGAGATGAAAACATTTGGGTCACACAGGCCGATATGTGAGGCATGTAGGATAACAATTTCGGCCAATTTTCTCTGCTGTAGGCGGGAGTTAGGTATGGGTCAATTCTTTGATAAGTAAGTGAAACACAGACCAAATGTTATTCATAGGGAAGGGTGGTTCACTTACTTATCAAAGACTTCAACCCATACCTTACTTCGACTACAGCAGAAAAAATTGGCCGATATTGTTATCCTACAAGCCTCACATATCGGCCTTTGTGACCCAAATGTTTTCCTCTCACCGGATGAGAATTCATGCTTCCAGAAGCAGTTTTGCTGAACATGTTTAGCATTGATGCAATGGCACAATACATGAATTTCACTTACTTACGGGTGGCACTGTTTTAGGTGGATTTTGTTTGTCTTTTTATTGTTTCTTTATCATAACGCTACCATGCTACGTATGTTGAGATGAAAGCGTGGTGACTATTGAACATTGCCCTTTTCAAACAAATTCATCCTGGTAATGCTGGACGTATTTGTGTTTGTTATTGCTTCCAACTGATAAAATTGACTAAATACGACAAAATCAGGCATTATATATATATATAGAATTTTATTGACATCAAAAGCATCAAACAGATACATATGTCATCATAAAAAAAATAAAATAAATAATAATAATAATTTAAAAAAAAAAATCGATATATGAATAATATGAAAAAGCATGAAATCTAAAATCTACAAGCTACTAGGATATACAAGTAAAATATAATCATATGTACAATTCATTTTAAAGTCATCGATATATATCAGATATAAGTTAAGAACATAATCAGCACACATTCAGGTTAAATGTAGCACATCTTGTACGTCTGTAAGATATAGCATTAGAAACAGAGTTCAGTGTTTGGATTCAGAGCACCAAGTATTAATACTGTAAACGACAAAAAAAGACAATGACAACCAAACAATATTACCAAAGATATTTACACAATTATACAATGATATATACACAGCAGCATAGACCACAGGTCATGCGAGGGAAGTGTCAGTGCCATTAGTCATCCATCTTGGAGGGATCTAAAGTTATTTAAATAATATTGTCAGTTTTTAAAACAGTATTTAAGAATCTACCTAGAGCGAATAAAACATCTTCATTTTTATGTGTTAAAAGTCTAAGGAACTGTTCGTTATTACTAAGCACTGAAAAATTTTCTATGCATTTATTTGCTACTTCAAATAGTTCTACCCTTACGTCTTTCCAATGGTTACACAACATTAAACAGTGGAATTCATCTTCGACACAATTAGAATCACATCTCTTACATATCCTATTCTCTGCAGGGATGTAAGGTCGCTTATGTCGACCTAGTTCAATATGTAAGTTATGGGAACTCAGTCTAAATCTGGCTATACTTTGGAAGATTGATTTTGGCAGGTTGAAATTAAGATAGGGTTCTAATCGTAAATCAATTTTGAATTGTTTGTAAGTTCGAAGTTTAGGATTTGAGTCACTGTCATTTATTTCATGCATTATTTTTGTTTGAGCTTTCTTAAATAGAGATTCATTCATAGAAGCAACTGTAATGCCTGCACTATCTAGACAATTTGAGATTATACAGAGTTTGGCTAACCAGCATTGGTGGTTTCTTTCATTTAGATCAACCTGGATATTGAAGCATGTTTTAAGAAGTTTGGGGGCATCATTACTTTTAAGTCTGTGCCAATATTTAAGTGCTGAAGCCTGCTGTCTGTGTATCAGAGAGAATCTTCCTGTATCAGCTAAGATAGCAATTGTGGATGTTTGATTCCGTACACCTAGAAGGTTTTTAAGAAATTTAAGTTGTATTCTTTCTAAAATGTCAATCTCTTTAGTTTGGAACCAAATTTCACTGTTGTATTCTAAAATAGGCAATATGTGAGTGTCAAACATTTTTAAGCTCAGGCTGGGTGGAAGGTACCCAACTGTAGATTTTATTTTCTCTTTAAGAGCATGCATTGCCTTCATTTATATCAGCAGAATTTATGTGGAAATCTCAATTTATTTGCCATTATCATTGAAAATGGGTGCTTATTTCCATATATCGTCTCTGATTGTGTTCTTGGAATCTGGAGAAGCAGATTGTCTGCCGATGATCGCATAGTCCTTGGTCATGATTGTCGAACCAACAGTTTACTTAAAAATTTTACACATCAACCCAGTTTGTAAAATTTGTCATTGAATGTGACCATTGTAAGTTCACAATTGTCATTTTCTTTAGCCTACCTTTCTTGTGTATTGGTTTATCAGAAATATACATATTTCTGGAATTTTTTTAGTGTGTTTCTTGTCATGGGACAGAAAATAATAACAAGACCACTTAATTTTTTGTGTGTTATGAAAACAAGGAAGTATACCACAGAAAATTATCCATAACAAATTAAAGATCCCTAATACAGCTAGGACTATAATAATGCACTATTTGATAAAATGATGCTGTAAAAAAATGACAAGAAGATAAGAAACGCATAAATACATGTACAAAATAAGGCTGCTTTGAAAAATTGTTTTTGTCCTTGTTAGCGTCATTTAGGTAGGCCACAATTATGTATTGCAAAACTTTGGGTGCTTATTTCCATATATCAGGTTGCCACTGACCCTAGTATTTTCAAAATCTGTTCAAAATATGACTACAAATATTAAGGAAATAAAAACGCTAAATGTTGGAGTCTCTGTTGTGCTCCTTCAAGGAAATTTTGAAGTATTAAATCTCATCAATAGTTGACACTACCAGGGCCATGGATATCTCTTGGGAGTCATTCTGCTTCAGAAAATTGTAAACACCACACAAAAAAGGGTCCTGAGACTCTTTGGTAACCCTCTAATGCATTTGACAACTGTATCGTTTGGTTTATGTGAAGTAATTTGTCTAATAGTGTTAGAATTCAAAGGGGTGTCCAAACTAATGATCAAATTTAAGAAAAATGTGCATATATATTTTTTTTCAAGTTTTGGAATGATTTTTGTTGTTAGCGAATTGGGCTGTGAATCGCCTGGCTCCGGGTTCAATTCCAGGACTGATGGGGTCACCCAGACCTATGGTGGATGGATGGATGATTGGAGCTTTATGTCCAGTATTTATGCACTTGGTAGGCTAATAAGGGCAGGAGGAGGACACAGCAATGAGATGAAGGATGATTAAAACGGCCATCCAACATAGCCCTGGTGACTCCGCAAGAGCTGGATTCGAACTCTGGACACAGCGACCGGCAGCCTGGCCTGCTACCACTAGACCAAAATACCTATATTGGACAACCTTCTCAATGTCCCTTTTCCTCATTGTTGGGTCCTCCTGCCAATTAGCCTTCCAACGTGAATAAGTACAGGATGCAAAGCCCCTGTAAAATGTCCATGGATTATCTTTAAAATTATGCCAAGTTGCCAACCAGGAAGAGAAATCACTCAGAAAATCATTTTTTCTTTTTCTCCTCTCATCCTTGGTGTTACCTTGTGTTACATTCTTGAGTGAGACCACATGGCCTTGTCTCAAACCTCAAAACAAAAACAAAACATGTGTAACCCCCTACCCTACTTCTGCAGTATGTCCTGTCTATGAGCATGAACTGTCTACCCTATGAAAAAACTGGCTTCAATATGATTGGTTGATTCCAGACTGGGATTTCCAGCAGGATGCTATCAAAAATGTTAGGATTGAGTAATTCATGAATCAATAGCATCTTAAAATAAACAGGGGCGTATTTGGATCGTAGAGCATGGGGCGGAGGGGGGGGGGTTAAAGTAGTGGATGGATCCCTATGTCAAAACTAGGACTGAATTGTCATTCTTTTTTTTCTTCTAAAATTGGACATTTACCCTATAAATTTTATGATATAAATTGAAGTAAATGTTCTTATTTTAAATATCTTTCTTTCGTTGTGCAGTTGTTTAAAGATGCTTTTACTAGCAGAACTGACTGCTTTGGCCCAAGGCAGGCCAGTTTCTTGGAGCTACTTGTACACATATATGTGAATTTCACATTTAGGGAATTGAATCTTCTTTCTAAAAGTAGATGGCTGAACACCTCACAGAACCATGCGTACAATGAAGTTATAAACTGATAAATTCGTATAGAAATAGATAAATACAAACTTCACAAACTTGAATTTTTCAGTATAATCTGAAAAAAGTAAAGAAAACAAGGAGTAGAGGCCCCCCCCCCTCCTAGAATAATAGCTACTCCACTGCCAAGTGTATACAAACACTTAAATGCTAAAATAAGCAGAAAAGAAGCTATTTTAATAGTTTTCAGTAGTCGGTGACTGGCACAGTGATTTCCAGGTTATGTCACACCTCATAGCTTTCTTGTTGACGTGAGGGAGGGGGCAGCCATTTTGAAAGGGGGGGGGGGGTTATTGTAGCATATAAATTGCAGTGATTTCAGTTTTATGCTGCATTCACAAATTTGGCACAGGGAAAGACATACATAGAAGATAGTATACACACAGGCTAACAAAGTAAGTTATTTATATATTTCTTAGCACATGACATTAGGTCATATATGTATGTATTTACAGAGTATACATGCTAAATGTTCATGTTCTAAATTCTTGAATATGTTCTAATTTTATTTTTTCAAATTGAGACATTTCAAATAATAAGTTATTATATTTTTTATTTAACCTTACTACTACTTGAAGTTTTAGTCAATCAGTTTGTCAGATAGTCACTTGTCAGTCAGTCATTCAGTCAGTGTGGTTGTCATTCAAATGATTCAATCAGTGATCCAGGTTATCAATCAGGTAGTCTGACATACAAGACACATGTAAAGTAGTCTTCTTGTCAAACTGTCAGTCAGTCAACAGTCAGTCAGTCAGCTGACTTCTCAGATCAGTGTCAGTCATCCAGTTTAACCAGACCTGCACTTAATTTTTTCACATCAAAATTTTACTATGTTGGACAGCAGTTTCAATCATCCTTCACCTTGTCACTCTGTCCTCCTTTTGTCCTAGTTAGTCCACCAAGTTCATAAATGCAGGACGTAAAGCCCCAATCATCCATCCATCCGTCATAGCAATCTTTTTTAGGGGTAGGGGTTGATCTAGTGGCGGCCAGTTGCTTAGGTCGAGGGTTCGAATCGAGCTGTTGCCGGGTCACCTGGACCGATGTTGGATGGCTGTTTCAATCGTCATTTGCCTCATTGCTGTGTCGTCCTCCTGTCCTAATTAGTCTACCATTTAAAGCTCATAAGTACAGGACGTAAAGCCCCAATCATCCATCCATTATCCATCCATCCATCCATATTAATGTTTATTAACTTATTGATGTATTTGTCAACAATGATTCATTTATTTACATCTATCAATACGTGTACCACATCATGTAATCGGGTATACCACAAGTATGACCTGCTCATTGACCATGACAGTAGGAACTGCTAGGCCTACAGACCCACCACATACAATTGTCATTGCTGTAGGTTGTGACAAAATGCTTGTAAAACATCCAAAACAATGCTTAATGATAGTTCAACAACTAATTCTGTAGGATGTGAATAATTTAATTGGTTGTAAGATCCTCTCTGATGTCCTTCAGTGAATAATTATTATTGTGGGTTATTTGTGGTATGTCATTCCAGGATGTTTTGGGGATGGAGGGGGGGGGGGGGGTCAGCTCAGTGGTGCGCCAATCGCTGGGTGCAGGGTTTGAATCCAGTTCTTGCCGGGTCACCTGGGCCTATGTTGGATGGCTGTTTCGTCCATCCTTCATCTCATTGCTGTGTCCTCCTCCTGTCCTGATTAGCCTACCAAATGCATAAATACAGGAAGTAAAACCCCAGTCATCCATCCTCTATGTGTAGGCAGTGGTCGGTGCAGTGGGCTGCTAAAGTGCTAAAGTCTATTATATATTTACCCATGATGGTGTCACCAATTTCTTTTCATGGCTATAATTTCCAAAATGTAAATTAATATAAACAGCTACTTCTTTGGCGACACAAATATTTCCATTGACCTTCATGAGAAAAATCCCAGCTGCATGTCGTTTTGATGACACATTCAATTGGCAGCCCCTTGTATCAGTGTCTCACTTTGTCTGTGGGTAAAGTTCCTTAATATAATAATGTAAACGTATATTTATATACAGTGCATTAACTTACAAAATAATGTGTTGATGTGAAAAAGTCAGAAAAGCTATACTGTAACTGAAAATTTATGAGTAAAGAATAGTTCTTAACTTTTTATTTTCTAATTGAAATTCTGAGTCACAAGTTTATAAGGAAGCCTCTCCCGTATGTAAACTTTTGAGGAAACTTGTAGCAAGAAAATGCTATCTATTTTATGATAGAAACTTTTCGTGATTTAATATGGAACTTTTTGCTGTGTATTTTGGCCCAGTTTTGTATGTGAACGTTTCAAAGTTTGAAATTCAAACATTTGTAAAAATGATCCATGATAAATCAGTAGATGAACATAATATGCCTGAAGTTTCAATATAATCATATTGACATTGATTTCAAATCCATAACATTTCCATATAATAAGACTTTTTATCAAAACTGCATTAGGCTAGCTGTGGCCAATTTGATCAGAAGCTTGACAAGCATTCTAAATTGTAGCATTGCAATACAGGAGGTCTCCACTCCATGAGGAAATTTCAGAAGGACAATCTGGAAAGTTGAAATTCAGTTTGTGCATGTTTCAGTGGCTGTCCATAAAAGAGTCTGGACAGGCCTAAAAACTTGCTAGCCACTGATTGGTCAGGGATCCCAACCAGCCAGTTGAGAATCTATTTCTTTAATCCCAGCCAACTGATTGTATTTGTTCAGTAACAAAAGTTTCTGTGAACAATTGTTCTGAAATGTGACTAAATGCTACCCTACTCAGGAGGTGTCCAAACTTTTGCATAAAACTGTATCATATGAAAATTTAGTTCCGACTATGCATGATTCTAAAGCTGAAGATATTGTCGGTCAATTTCAGCTGATTTGAAGCCCCTTATAATGAAAATGATGAGAAAAGGTCCAGGTGAATTTAATTTAGACATTTGTGAAAAAGATTAATAAATAGCCAACACTTGGCAGTGATCCTCATGGAAAACGCACGAGGAACAGCCCATGGGATATAATTTTGTGATCCACACTCCCTAATTTAAATATGATCCACCATCCCTAATTTAAATATGATCCACTATCCTTGATTTACATATTTTATTTATTTGTGGCACTACTTCAGATCACACATGAGGTGTTTTTTTAGTGTAAGAAATCTTTTTTTTAGAGTGCAGCAACAGCTCAAACTTATGGGATAACAAATATAATCTAAAAATTAATATTTCATCAAACTATTAATTTTGTTTTTAATACAATAAAAAACCAATATGTATTAGTTAGACACCGATTTGGAGGGTTCTAACATGCAAAAATGCATTTTAGAAACCGACAAAGAGGTGTCTAACTGACTTAGACATCATACGCTTCTTCTATTATACATTTTAAAATTTAAATTATAATTTTTGCAAAATAAACAATAACCTGATTGTTTATTTGCTGTTTTAAACAGAGTTAATCCCTAGTCGGGCGCTAACATGCAAAATTGTCAGTTAGATACCAGCTTTTCCAATGGTATAAGTGTCTTGGTGATGTCTAATACTTTGTCAATGATATTTGTATTCTTTTTCTTCCAGAAAGCAACCATGAAAATAGCCATCCTTTGCTTATTGCTGCCTTTAGCAATGGCGCAGGAGAGATTCCCGCCGCCTCCAGAAGATCCGGGATTTGGTTTTTTCCCACCAGGGCCCCCAAGGCCTGTACCTGTTGGAACGACTCAAGCACCGTGAGTTTCTAGTTTTAATAATCTTGATTATTGCTTCATATTTGAAAGTACCGTGTATAACTGCATATATTATATATCCATTTCACTGCGATTGTAAATTTATCTGTTCGGTCACTAAATGGTCTGACCAAATTGTAACTACCGCCAATATAAACTATCAGTCTATCATCTCCATCAAACTGCAATTTGCCAAAAACGCTGAAAATTTTATATGCGACTGTCTGTTTTTTGCAAAATAATAAATCAATCAGTCACTGAAAGATCGAGAGTCCTAGTCACGATCCTTGGAGAAGTCTTCGAATAAGGCCACCTGGGTATTATAAAATCTCAAGGCTCCAGGGGCTTCGCGCCCACATTAGCCTTGAGCCTTTGGCCCAAAATTTCATTTTGATTGGTTGGACACCAGACCTTCAACAGCAATTTTTATTTATTTTTCAGAGATGAACCAAGTCCCCTGGCTTTCATAGGCAGTCGCAGCATGGTCATGGGAGAGGACTACTTCTTAAACATTTACGTTATTGACCGATTACAGTCCAACGTAAATGTGAAAATTGAGCTGTATGAAGACAATCCGAGGAAGGGCGACCTCCTGATTGATTCGGCAGTTGTTCCAATATCTGCCGGAAGTAGTAAGATATTTTATCGAAATTAAATCAAGATTTCATTTGCTTATGGAATTCAGTGTAGGCCAGGAATGCCAATAAGGGTATATTCCCCAGCTTCACTTTTGCAAGATCTGATTTGTTAGAATTTCTTTTTGGTGCAAATTGATATTTGAATATTTTCATCTTTTTTGTTTTTAATTTCTTTGTAGCTCGAGTGACTCCAGTCAAACTGAGGGTAAGTGAATTTTGATTTAAAGATAAATGTCACATTTCTTTTTTTTGTGATATATTTAGTAAAACTTTGTAATTGATAGTTCTAACACTTCTATGTGGGCTATGAAGTATCAACGGATAAAAGGTTGGGTAGACAAAGAAACGAACTCAGAAATTGATTGATATTTGTTCTCAAAGTACTACAATACAGATTTTTTTAAAACAATATTTTGAGATAAAAGAATAGATTTTAGACTTAATATGAGCTGGAGGAATAATTAAACTTTTTCCTTTCAGACATATAGCAAAAACCTTGAAATATTCATTGTTTTTTAAAAATGATTTCAGCCAAGAATTACGAATGAAAATGTGTATAACTACAAGATGAAGATGTCATGTGATACAGTAAACTGCGCCCAAAGCATCAAAAGTATTCGGGCATCCAGAACCTCAGGGGAACAGATCTTCATCCAGACAGACAAAGCTATGTACAAAGCAGGAGATATGAGTAAGTAGTGAAAAATGTTTTCAAACTCTTTATGGGCCAATTTCACTTGCAAAGTTCACAGTAGAACGGGGAAAAGTTGGCAATCCGGGGTAAAGTTGTCACGCTATTTTGACCCACTTAAGAAATGCCAACTATCCTCACTAGTCACTAACACTAGTATCTTTGGTCAAGTCGCCATTCGTGTCAAGGAGGAAAAGCTGGAATTTCTGCCGTTAAGCGGGTCAAAATAGCTTGCCAACATTACCCTGGACTGCCAACTTTAGTCTTTACCCCGTTTTACGGTAAGTGTTAGGCCAAGTTAGACACCGCTTTTGAGGGTTCTAACTGACACAAAATGCGTGTTATTACCCGATAATGAGATGTCTTACTCACTCATATCTCAAAACCTTCTTTTGAAAGTGTACCTTTCAAGTCATAATTTTTGCAAAATAAACAATTGTTCGTTTAATGGTAATCAGCCCAGTAAGCTCAGTCAGTAGAGCACTCGCCTCACAAGCGACGGACCCGAGTTCAAGCCCCAGACTGGCCATCATGTCATTCCACGGCATTATCGTTCACATCAGATATTAATTGGAGGTGCCATGGGCTCAGCTGTTAATAAGTCTCTGACTTATTCTGGTTACCCACGTTAAAAAACGTCTACCTTTACCTTTACCCTTAGCAGGCTGTTACCAAAACTGTCAGTTAGATCCTGGCTTTTCCAATGGTTAAAGTATCATGGTGAGCATAGGCGTATGGCGGGTGGAATTGGTTAATTTTCTTTAATATTTATTAGATCATATGCCCGGATTTTTGGCCTCCTTGCTGGGTTTTTCGCCTTTTCTCAAAGTGTTGCCTACCCCGCTCCGAAGCCTCCGATACGCGTATGATGGTGAAGTCTAAACCCTGTACTTAAAGAAATCGAGTTAATACTAAACCTCATTTAAATATTGCGGGTTAAATCATCCCAATGGCCAATATTTCCTAACTTTATTTAAAATTTTGTACTATATTACTTTTTTCACCTTAAGCATGATGATCTCCTGCTTCATTTCAGTTAAATTCCGAACGGTTATTGTCCAACCAGACTTCAAGCCACCAACAAATGAACTTCTTACTGTAATCATCAAGGCAAGTAGACAGTTAATAAATAAAATAATTGGTCACTCTGTCTGCCAGACCATTAATCAATCAATCAATCAGTATATAATTATGTTTGTCTATCTCTCTATATACATTTTTATCTGTCTTTCAAACTAGCTATCTATTGGTCTATCCATCTGTCTGTCTATCCGATAATTTATATTTCTTTATCTATCTTCTAATCCAACTCTTTCTGTTTCAGGATCCCAAAGACAATGTTGTCAGAAAGTGGGCAAATCAGACTCTAAACAAAGGTGAGGAAATATAGCTTTCCAAAGTTCATATGAAATAGCCACCAATGGGTCTCTCTCCTTTTGTAGTTCTGAATTTATGTACAGGTGGTGTCTCCAAGCAATAGGAGCTCTGATGGAATCCCCTTTGCCTTTCAACAAGGTGATTGGTGTTGTTGACCAAGCCAAGGAGTCTAACTTAATGAGTGTGTTTGTTGAATGTTTGATTGTTTGGGTCAGCTACACTGTATTGATTATGTTCTCAAAACTGCAGTTCAACAGAAAAGTGTGTAATCATACAGATTGGGGGTTGTAACATGTTAACAACCAGATATTAACTGTTGGTCACAGGATTTCACTTACTTTGCAAACAAACCAGATAATATGTCATTTGGTGGGCTTCCCCAAAGACAAAAATAGCCCTACCCCCTTATCGTAGTGCCACCTACCGATAATACCTGTCGTAATCCCCATATGGAGGCAGACCTATTGCAATTTAATAGGATTTTTGTTTTGGGAAATAATTCTTTCTTGAAGCATAAACTTTAAAGATGTATCTAAAATTTGAATAATTAATTGTTTCAGGACCTGGAGTGTTTGGCAGTTCCATGCAGTTGAGTGAAGATCCCAGTCTTGGGACTTGGAAGATCATGGTGGAGGCAGTGGGAAAGGTAATATATCACCGTTTTTCGTCAAATAAAAAAAAACTTCATGTAAATTCATTGGGGGAGACTTTTTAATATCCAGGGGGGAGGGTTTGGAGTTTATAAATTATTTCTTGCTCACTTTTGGTGAAATAAGTCAATTCTTTCTGGGCAGTCTGGAAATAAATTATTTCTGGTGGGAGTATTTCTCAATAAGGTGTTGCTGGATTTAGGAATGAATATTCGGCTACTTCACACACTGGGAATAAATAATTACAACCACCGTAACAAGAAATGAATAATTTCCTGCCGAGGAAAACTCCAAGCCCCCCTAATAATTAAATGGTCACCCCCTTAAACCTATTTGGCATTTTGAGTAATGAAATGTTGTTCGTTTTGTGTTTTTTTAGGAAAAGACTGTGAATACCATGAAAACGATTAAAGTTGAAGAATATGGTAAGTAAAAAAAATTGGTTATTTTAAGAAACTATGCGTACGTTGTTACTTATTGGGCATAGAATCTATAGATGCCGAATGTTTAAAAAATAATATCCGTAGTGTTATCGCCGCTAAAATATTTTTTGTTGTTGTAAATAACTTGTATTATATGATTTAAAGAATATGTATTTCTTTAGAAAGGACTGTTTCCTGATAATTTTCCCTTTCATTCCAGTTCTTCCCAAATATGAGGTGTCCATCGACATGGAACCGTTCCATGTTATTCCAGATGGTGAATTCAATGTCAACATCAATGCCAAGTAAGAATTTCATTGTTACCATAGCAAAAACAACTATAGTATGTTATATTACTTGCTGCCAGAGCTAGAAAATGTGAATTTTCAGGTGATTTCATAGAGTACAACAGAATTTCCCACGATTAGACATGAATCACACGCAACTTCTTCAAATTAAAAAATTTGGAACTTTCTTTGAAAATTTCCAGTGAGATTTAGACATTTTCAGGCAATGTTTATTTCAATCTGCTTCATGATTGATGTGGTTGTTGCATTTGCTCTATGACTTTAACAATAATCATTGCTTGATAGTATTCTTGGCTTTAACATAATATATATTCAATTCAAAATTTTCCCCATGATTATAATTATTATGTACTTTTATTACTCTATTTTCCTATGACTACATTTTTACTAATATTTTTTGGTATTTCAATTCATCATTTTCATAAGGATTGTGAAATTTTTGGAACATTTCTGCAGGAAGTTATTTCCTTGAGACTGAGTGCAAATTGAGTAAATAAAATGGTTTTTTTTATGCAATCACTTTTTTCCCTTTTCAGATATACCCATGGAGGAGGTGTAGCAGGAACTGCAGTTGTTACCTTTTCTTTCTTCAACTACTACTGCACATCTCACAGATACAGTGCAAGGTACCAAAGAATTAGACCCAATTCATGTGGAAAGAATGTGACCATCACTCAAAAGGTATTTAGATGTCTTTAAACTTACAAAAAATAAAAAAGATTTTTTAAACTTGCAAAGGGGAAATCTCAATTGCAATTGAAAGACAGGACTAATGCAATTATCACATGGAGATTTTCATATTTTACACTCTCTTTTATCAGGTTTTACAGCTGAAGTCCAAAGTGTGAACTCAGAAATGTCATCAGTATTATATTATGCTTTACTTGTCTCAAACTGTGTATAGCATGGTGACATATTCAACCACTCCTGTGTCAACGCTTTTTACGTCAACTGCAAAAAACAATTAAATTTTGCTCTTAATCATTCACTGAAGAAAGTAGGTCCTTAAATTGCAATTAAAAGACAATTTATTTGCAAGGAGGCAGAAAAAAAGAAATCTATCCACTGCAATTAATCATAAGAAAGAGACCTTTTTGGCGTTACTCTAGTATCTTTTTAATTACAATTGCATTTATGACATGGAATCTGTTCACTCAGTTTGTTGTGGAATTCAGATCTTCCTTCCTGCAAGATCACATTTTTACCAGTCTTTTTCTCTTTGCTTTTCAGACTGATGACGGAAAGATTGAACTGAATCTTAAAAATTCTTACCTGAAGGCTCGTTTGCCAAAATCAATTTGCGCAGACTGTGGCGATGACTTTTGCAGAGACTGTGACGACGATAAGCTTAACATGCGGACCTTTGAAATAATTGTTGAATATACAGAAGACTTTACCAACATTAATGCGTCAGCAAAGGCTAAATTTAATGCTCAGAATAAGTCTGCCTATCTGAGCTTCGCTCCTTTTAGCCCAAGAACTTACAGGCCTAAAAGTCCTCACAATGGATATGTAAGTTCAATTTTTATTTCAATTTATCTATAATATATGAAGAGACATTTTTGCAAGTAAATCATTAAACAATGAATGCCCATTTACTGCCATTTTGACAGGACAAAATTGATTTTACCTTTGAAAAAGAAAGAATTCTCTAGGCCTCTTTTTAATTTTGTCAATTTCTTGGGTGAATCAGTCAGAGATGCCATAATCAATTATATTTTGCTTTTTGTCCCTTCTATGTCCGCAATGTGGTGAATGTTCAAGGAATATCATGTTACATGCATAACTGTCCTGAAATCTGGTATGCTCAGGTCCTATAATACATGTATACAGTACAATGGGGTTAAGTTGGCTGGGAAAGTTGGCCACCGGCCGGGATTTACCCCCCACTAAATGGCAGAAATGCCAACTTTCTTCACTGACACAGGCTTCTTCAGGAATTAGCCACCTCTGTCAGTGAGGAAAGTGGGTATTTCTGCCATTTAGTGGGGTAAATTAGGTAGCTAACTCTCCCCCAGGGTGTCAACTTAATTCAGTTCTATGACATGGGATACCACAAACTATTTGACCTTCTCATTGTTCTATGCACATAACCATCGTCTCCAACTTACCCATTCTGCATTCCTCATCTTTTAGGCTATGTTAGAAAAAGTGAAAGGAGTCCCGCTGACAGACAGAGACTTGGTCGATAGTTCCGGAAGAAGACGTAAAGTTAGCGTGAGTTTCTCTACATGCACTCGGGATTGCACAAGCAATGGTCCTCAGGACAACTGCGGAACAAATTCAGCTCGTAAGTGAATTTCTACATGTCGTTTAATAATAATAAAGATACTGAGGATAGCATTATTGTTTAAGCTACCCTATTTTGTGCATTAGGCGCCCGGTGGGCAGATGTAATGATGAGATGGATGATTAATAATTTTTTCATCAAAAACTTTGGATAAAGTCATATTTTGATGGAATTTTGATTAAAATTGGTTCTCTATGGAGGGGGTTTGGCTTTTATTAAGGGGTGTGTTTTTAATACAGAATATACAGTATGTCGATCATGACATTTATTACTTTACTTCCAAAGGAATCGATGTGTTATTTTTGCAGATGGCACATTTCAGATAAAAACTATATCTCATAAATTAAATGCTGTGGAAAAAATATAATTTCATTTTCATGACATATCACCCTGGTCATAAAAGTATATTATTGCTATTTTTCAGGACTATTTGACATTGGAGCAAACGGTCTCGTTCCTTTTGAAATCCCAGCAATTGACAGTCGATTCGATTTCGCAAAAATTCAGGTCAGTGCAATTTGGTTGACACATTATAAGGACTATTACAAGGAAATGGCAATTATATAGAGATTTTTATACATGTAGCAAGAGTAAGGAGAGTCCAGTTAGTGATTCGTCATGCAGAAAGTGCAATTAGTCAATTTATTCAGCAACAAAGTGCAATTAGTGAATTTTTTAATTAACGAGTGCAATTAGTGAATTTTTACAGCAATGAAAGTGCAATTAGTAATTCTTTAGAAGGGAGAGGGGAATTAGTGACTTGGTATTAAAATGACAGTGCAATCAATAATTATTATGGTGCAAATGGAAGTGCAACATTTTAGTGATTCTTACAGGAAAATGCAATCTGTGATGTTATAAGAAAAAGCAATTGCGAGGAAATTGTAAACTTCTAACTTAAAAAAAAGATTGTTTAAGTGAACAGAGCTTTTGAAAGACAAGCTACTTTAGAAATCTGTACATCAGCTCCGTAATTATGGGCTGATGTGAATGGCTGATGGGAAATAGTTCATAATTGCTTGAATCTTTGTTTTCAGATTTCTTTCACAGACAAGTATGGTCAAGAACTCCAGGCAGAAACCACTATCAACCCATTCTGCCAGGGCAAGGCTGAAACTTTGAAACTCAGCATGAATTATCCCTCTGGAGGAATAAAGGTTTGTTATCTTTTTTTTTTAACTGATCAGTGGTAAGAAAAAGTGTATGATGTGTGGCCTATTTGGCTGGAAACAGCTGCCCTAGTCTGTATTCAGTAACTTGGTATTTCAACAAGAATACCTGTAACAGATCAATATGTACTATTTTTGAATTTTGTAATTTATATGATTTATTGTTAAAAGTTTATTTGTTAGTTATATTACACTGCCATAGATGGAGCCAGAATCAGCATGATGACGTCATCTCCATGGTGACGTCATCGCTCTTGCTATCACTCTTGAGCCTCACTCTCAGTCATGATATATATGTAATTTGGACTTAACAGCGAGAAGAGCAAATAGCTTGTAAGTCACTATAAGTGTATATTCATTCATCAATTTTCAGTTATATTTTTAGTTATATTTGTAAACAGACCATATTAATATTTTCCCTTGTATTTGTTTATTTGGATTTTAGTTAACCACGTTTATCACGTTTACCACGTCAACCACGTTTATCACGTTTATCAAGTTTTACGAGAATAAATTCAACAACCAATCAAACGACGTGCGTTAGAAATTTGCGGTGTTAAGTCCGAAGAAGTTAAAAGCTAAGCTATTTGAAGAAAGGCCGAATATGATGAGTGAGGCGAATCCAAGTGAAGATAAAAGAAATCAAGCAAAATTGAGAAGATCCAGGTGTGCGGGATGGTTGACCCGCGTCATCACTCAAAGTAAATGCCCTGGTGGTAATGCATCAACAGCCCAAATTGTCAAAGATCGCATTGTCAATCAGGTGACAAGGCTTCAAAAGGCTCATGATGAATATCTACAAACATTGAAAAATGACATAGAGATTGAAGAAGCGGACGAGTTGATGAACGATTATTGTCTGGAAGCAACAGCTGCATTATTAGAACTGGATGGAAAACCAGGAAATAATAAATTAAGAGCACAAGCTACAGCCCCTTTAATGGATCAAGCTGATATCGAATCAACACAAGAAGACAAAGCTCCAGTTACGAATATATCAAGTCTTGGTACTGATGATATGCCTATAAACAGTGATGAAAGGCATCACACTTTAATGAAAAGATATTTGACTGATTCAAGGAATGACGAGCTGGTTGATAGAAAGGATACATCATCCAGCGGTTCCTTTGTATCTGTAGACGTAAATCAAGGTTCAGTGCACACCAATTTTGATATGAAGAATTCACCTTACTGTGTTGATCATGATTCAAGGAAGGCGGTTAATCACGATGACGAGAAAATGAGTGACACCATTCTGCAAAAATTTTATAAAGAAGAAACGTTCAAGGCAGTGAAAGATGTTCCAACTGTAAACTTACATAACAAAAGAAATGATGATTACCTCTCCAGCCAAATAGAAAAACTTCAGCAGACCGAGTCTGCAAAGTTCCTTAAACCATATTTAATTGAAGATGTTCCTGCCGTGTCAGTATTCGAAGAAAAGGAAGTAAGCGACACAATTTTACAAAATTTCTACGTTGATGACATGCTGAAAGAAGTTGATGATATTCCAACCGCAATTTCACTAGCAGAAAATGTTTCAAGCACCCTTAACAAATCAACTGACCCTTGTATATTTACGATTCGAGCGAAGTGTATAATTCAGGACGTCTGGAGGGCTGGACTTGGCTGGGATGACATAATTCCTGAAGCTCTACAAGAACGCTGGAAGTCATGGTATAATGAACTCCAACATCTCTCAAGTTTGCACATCCCACGATTTCATGGGTGTTTGCCTGGAATGAGTTTAGAACTCCATGTATTTTGTGATGCCTCAGAGCTAGGCTTTGCTGCAGTCGCATATCTCAGAATAGTCACAGATGATGCTGTGATACTTTCCTTCTTGGCCTCAAAATCACATGTCACTCCTACGAAACAAGTACTGACGATTCCTAAATTAGAACTTCAGTGTGCTGTGATGGCTGCCAGATTGTCTAAGTCATTAACTAATCCCTTCACGGTCGCCAAGGTAATGTTCTGGACTGATGCCATTACGGTGCTGAGGTATGTGAACAATCAACATAGAAGATGGAAGATATTTGTTGCCAATAGGATTGCTGAAATAAGAGAGTCGACAGAGCCGCATCAATGGAAATATGTCCCTTCGAAATTGAATCCTGCTGATGACGCCACCCGAGGTTTACCTGCTGATGTCATTACCAGCCCACATAGATGGATTAACGGCCCATCCTTTCTTCGCCAAAGTGAAGAAAACTGGCCCATACAACCCGAGATAACTCCCCCCAAGGATTCAGATGATGACTTACGGTGTGCTGTCGGTACAGTGTTGATGACTTCGAGCACGATCAACAATAAGAAGTTTATGAGCATACAAGCTATTGTTGATCCTCAGAAACACTCCTCATGGCATAAGTTGTTACGGCACACAGCCTGGGTCATCCGGGCTGTAAGAAATTTCCTGGGATTTGCATCTGGTAATCCTCCAGTAAGACATACCTGCCTCTCAACTCCTGAACTCTATGATGCCGAAATGGATCTTGTACGTTTTGCACAGCAGGATGGCTTTCCTAATGAATTTTCCTCACTGAAACAAGGAGGAGTCCTAAGTGGTCAATGTTCCATCCGCTCTTTGACCCCTTTTTATGATGAATCACTGGACGTGATAAGGGTGGGAGGTCGCCTATGTCATGCTCCAGATGGTTTCGAAGTCAAGAATCAAGTTTTACTGCCTTATGGACATCACATTACAAGCCTCATTGCAAGAGATGTACACTTCAAGTTATGCCATGGTGGTCCTGAGCACATGATAGCTGCATTAAGGAAACGCTTCTGGCCAATCAAATATCGTCAGATGGCAAAGAAGATAATACACGAGTGCATGGATTGCCGTCGAAAATCTGTGCAACCAGCGGTACCTTTGATGGCTGCTCTTCCAAGACAACGTATCTCAGGATTTTCAAAACCCTTCAAGTTTACAGGACTTGACTATTTTGGACCAATGCTGGCGAAACGTGCCCGAAGCAGAGTTAAGAAATGGGGATGCATTTTTACTTGTATGGTGACAAGAGCAGTACATCTGGAGCTTGTTGATTCCCTTTTGACGGATGACTTTATTATGGCTCTCCGTTGTTTCATTAGTCGTCGTGGCCATCCAACTGAGATATTTTCTGACAATGGCACTAACTTCAAAGGAGCAGAGAGAGAATTGCGTGAGAATTTAGAGCAACTGGATAATGATAAGATTCACAACTTCTGTCTGCAGTATGATATGACATGGCACTTTATTCCTCCTCATGCTCCTCATTTTGGCGGTGCATGGGAAAGTCTTGTCAAATCCATTAAAAGGGCACTTCAAGCAGTCCTGAAGGAGCAAGTCGTTGCTGAATCCGTTCTACGGACAACTCTGACTGAAGTAGAAGCCGTTCTGAACAGTAGACCCTTAACATATAATAGTGCAGATCCTGGAGATTATACAGCTTTAACTCCCAATCACTTTCTCCATGGGGGCGCCACAACAATTGCTCCAATTGGGATATTTGAAGCACAAGAAATGTGTAGTCGAAAGCGATGGCGCCAGAGTCAAGTTCTTGCAGACCACGTTTGGCGTAGATGGCTACGAGAATACCTACCATCCCTAACCCCTCGCAACCATTGGCAATCGGAGCAGCGAAATCTTCAAGTTGGTGATTTGATTATGATGGTCGATGACAATATGCCAAGAAGCCAATGGATGCCTGGAAGGGTAACAGAAGTTAACAAAAGTGATGACGGCAGAGTACGATCTGTGAAGGTCAAGACTGCTAATGGGGATTACAAGAGACCTGCAGCGAAAATTGCCCTTTTAGAAGAAGGGCACTCAGATTGTTAAAGAATTGAATATTGAAGTGTTCCACTTCAAGGGGGCGCTGTAACAGATCAATATGTACTATTTTTGAATTTTGTAATTTATATGATTTATTGTTAAAAGTTTATTTGTTAGTTATATTACACTGCCATAGATGGAGCCAGAATCAGCAGTGTAAAGTTGGCAAACCTAGGTAAAGTTGGCAAGCTATTTTAACCCACTTAATGGAAGAACTGCCTGTCCCACTGACACAGGTTTTTTGGGCAAAGTTACCACCTGTGTCAGTGAGGAAAGTTGGCATTTCTGCTATTAAGTGGGTTAAAATAGGTCGCCAACTTTCCCCCAGATTGCCAACTTTACCCCGTAAGTTATTTAAGTTTAATTTAAGTTTAATGCTGATTTTGCAATCTAGTGAGAGAACAGATCTCACTTCTTGCTCAGGTCAGCGATGCTTAAGCACCACAGACCTTTTTTAACTCTTCGCCCTGAGCCCAGTCATAATAATTCATTTTCTGAATAAAGCTTGTTTTTATCTCTAAACTCTGTTGACAAGATGTTAATCGTTTTCTTTCCATACTTTTTCCTCTTTCATAATATTATTGTGATTTATTTCATCCTTTCTCTTTTCCAGGAAAATACCAACCTTAGATTTAATGTTTTGACCACCACGCCTGTGAATGGAGTCTATTATTCTGTGAGTACAAAAGAATTACAAAAAAATATACGCAAAAATAATAAAAATTGTTAAATCGAATTAACATATCAGAAGAATACTTCCTTTTTGAGATATTAAACAATCAAGAATAGATTGAACAGCCGACTTTGGCATGCCATTAATGCCATTAATTTTTGTTAAATGCCATTAATGTTAAGTAAAAGCTTAAAAACCCCTCATCGAAATAAAATGCTAACAATGTCGTGATGGACCACACTGGAAATAAGTCTCATGTGAGACTTTTGTGTGTAATCCGAGATATTTTTACACTTAATACTTCTTGTCTTTTTTATAAACATGTATGTATTGACTGCAAAAATATCTAAATAAAATCAATCAATCAATCAGTCAATGTTAAAACCCTCAAAGAAGTGTTTGACTTCAACAGTGCCATGTAAACTTGCAGTTGAAGTGTCTCTTTCTTTTTCCAGATTGTCTCTGATGACAAGATAATTTCTTCGGACAGAGTGTCATACCAGCAGAGTTCGACCAGAGGTGTCATTGACCTTTTTATATCACCTGACCTGTACAGGAAAATGATGCCATCGGCCAAATTCATGGCATGGGCAATTACATCAGAGGCTGCCTTTATTGCCGACACAGTAATGGTGAAGTTGGACATGAAACTACCTAACCAGGTACGTCTATGTCTTAAAATGTTGAGAGGGGTATACATATTGATTAAGGTTGCTATATCAGTAGTTGTCAGTTGCTGTGATTATTTCTGATGTCCTTGTCAATTCAACACTTGTGAAACCAGCAGAACGCTACTTAAGGCTAATTAGGTCACAGGTCATTATCTAACTAGATCAAGGGTCACAAAGGTCAATGTGGGTCCGAAGTTTCCTATGTAGTGTAGCAGTGGTAGTAAATACTAGTTCTGTGGCATGTTAATTAAAATGTTTTGCAACATTTCAGATGTCCTTGAGATTCAACACTGACGAAACCCGCCCTGGAAGAACAGTAACACTAGATGTCGAGGCATCTCCTGATTCGTACGTCGGCATTCTTGGAGTTGACAAGAGTGTCAACTTATTGGGAGATGGATATGATATCACCATGCAAGATGTCGAGCAGGTGAGTTATTTGTCTGGTTGTCTAGCTGGCATTCCCAGACTCCAGGTACCATATTTCACTGTACAAGCACATACTCGGATGAAAAGTTTGAAATAGTAGCTTTCATTATAATTTAAACATTGTATAAGTGCCTACTTAATGGCATGACTGTCTGTCAGTATCTAGAGAGCCAGCTAGATTACCTGTCTTGTAGTCCAACCAGAGGAGGGATACCAAAAATCCCAATAACCAGAAATAAAGCAATTTGGCGATAGAAATAACCTACTTTTTAAATATTTATCTATCTATTTATCTCTCTGTCAATCCATCTATCTGTCTTCTAGGTAATTTTTTTTTCTTTTTTTTTCTCTCCTTCTATCCTACTTCTTTTTCTGTATATTATATTCGCGCAGCGAAACGGCCGAAGGCCGTTGAGCGAAGCGAATTGAGTGCAAGAGAAGACTCAAAAATCTGTGCAGTGATGGTCTCAACATCAACAGTCCACAGCTGGGAATTAGGTCAAGTGGGTCCAGCTTCTTATCAATGATTTAGTTTCGTATTTGACAAAACATAACATATATGTCTTTAAAAAATTCAATTTTCTCTAGTAATATATCCGGTACCAATAACTTTTATGGAATAGTTGATTATTAGCATTGACAAGCTAAATCAAATTATTAACATGTGATTAATTCAATTTCAATCAGACAACAAGAAAACATAACAAAATTAAAGTTACATAATCTTTATAAACTGATGATTATGTAACAGTGAACAGTTAATCTACATGCAATGTTATTGTTTTTGTATTATATATATTTATACTATTATGTAATATCAACAATCTAACATAGACTTGACTTTGGCAGCTTTCACTGCTGTCTGCCTTTTTACCATTTAGCTGATTATCTATCAATCTTATTTATCTATTTAATATATATCTATCAATTTATCTATCTATCTGTCTGTCAATATATCTATCTATCTATCTGTCTATCTATTTATCTCTCTATTTATCGATACATTTATCTATTTATCTATTATATTTTTTGTCTAGTTTATCTTGCTATTCTACATTTTTCTCTGTCTTTCCATGTATCCGTCTTTCTAATTTTCTGAAACAGTTACATAACTGCCTTTCATACATTGAATATGAAATAAACATGAAAGTTATGGTAACACTTTAAGTCCTACAAAAACTCGTTAAAGTGCTGCGCGAATTTCATGGCAGTGCCATTTACATATTAATAAGTACCACATTATGTTTTATAAGACTCCTGAATTAGACCTGTTCAAAAAAGACTTTTTATTTTATTTTCATCAGGATTGCAGTGATTCCCATTCTCCAAGCTCTAGAATGACCAAATATGACATTTTTTTCAATTTAGGGCTTTGGGAATGCCTGCCTCATGAGCCATGAAGTTTTAATGTTTAATTTAGTCAAAAACGCCTAAAATATCAGAGGAGGGTGTTGTATTTTGCCTCATATCTTCACCAGTCTTAATTGTAGAGCAACATGGGTAGTATCATATGAAAGCTGGTGAAATTGTCTTTCATTGGACACCAATATCTTGGTATTTTAGATGACTTTAGTTGTCTCCAAAGCAGAAATGTGTAAATTTTAGTGTTAATTCTGACGTTGGGCACTACATTTTGCCTCATATGCTCATTGAAAATAACCATCAGACAGCATGAGTGGTACCATATGAAAGCCTGTAAAATTGTCTTCAAAATGGCACATTTTTAGAATTATTTAGACAATTCTTGTTGTCTTTAAAAGTCTTATTTCTTAATTTAAATGAGTTAACTGTCTGTTCAAATTTATCGACAAGGTGTATTGATAAGAAAACTATATAAATTTGGTGCCTTATTGAATTATTTTATAGATCTTGTTTTCATTTCGAATATTTAACAAATTTAATTTACCATGCATATTTAACAAATTTAATTTACCGTGTCTTTAATGTCTTTCTATCGAGAAAATCCATTGCTGAATTCGTGGAGAATATAAATCAAAATTAGTGGCAAAGTTGATAATGGGATTCACAACAGTCAGTGTCTCCTTGTCACATTTTTGTAGCCAAGTATACAGCTTATGTCAGAAAACACATTAAAAACCTGACATTTTGAATCACAATATGCTAGAGTTGTCAGTATCATTTGTAATCATAATCTATAACCGCATTCAAGTGAACTTCAGCTGTCGATGAAAGAATAAGGACATGAACAACCACAGCACACTGTTATGGTTCTTTTACCCTTGATTTAAAAAGTAATCGTGGACATCTGAGGATAGACTGGAAAAGGATAATCGGAGATAAGGCTACATCTGATGTAAAATTATAAGCTGTTTTTGGAATTTGTAGAAAACAACTGTTGGCCACTGGTAAAAATTAGAAACATTAAAACATTAGGTTTGACATAGTCACAATAGTGTGACAAATGAAGCTGCAGCACAGGCAACCTATGGGAGGCAGCAAATTTACTTAATGAAGGTTTGAACTGTTGACAGAAAACTGGTTTGTCTGTTTCACACCCTACATACTGGTTGTTAACAATGATTAAAATTATGAGCGCAGTACTCGATTCAACTTGGCCATAATGAAGTGAAAAAAAAGAAAGAATAAATATGGATAACAATTATTATCATTGCAAGAACTTGTCAAGACTGAAACTGTGAAACAAGCAATTTCACAAAATGTTTTGTTTCTAATCAATGTTAAGTCTTTGACAGCTGAAATTTCTTTGCTTTAGAATGTTCCTTCTTATCTGAGAGCCTGAAATTTATAGCAAATATATACCTTAGCCAAAAGCAACTTGGAAAGAACATGACAAGTACAATGTCAAAGGCAGAGTTGATTAATGTCTGTTACATTGACAAAACATTTTGCTGAATTTACTCTCAGCTGCCTTGAACAAGTTGTTGCAGTGACATATATCCATGAGACTTCGTTACCCTGCCATGACTTTCTTAATTAATATTTCCGTTGCTTGTATTAGGCCCTCATGTTCAATATAAGTATAGGTTATTCACCATGGGAGAGGGAATATGTGATTTATCAACCAAGGGCTTTAGCCCGTTGTGTGATAAACACATATTCTCGATCTCATGGTGAATAACCGGCCTATACCATGAGACAAACACTGAAACAGTCAAAAACGAGACGATGAGTTGACTACAAAGAGTATGGGATTTATTGCAGTGAAACACATGCTTGTGTCTGGCTGATAGACTCATAGAGGTGTCGGATGATGTAATAATGTATGTCAGAGTATTAGCACTCGTACATAATGCCAAGCCGTGGGTGATTTTACATTATACTGTGTACTGTTGTCAATATTAGGTCTATGTTTAATCTTTTGAATTGTAAACCACAAACGTGATTCGGGTGACATATTCATTATTTATTTTGCAAAACAAGAATGATACTTCTTTGACATGGTAAATTTAATGTGTTAAATGTTCCAATTCTATGAAGGCAAAAAATGTTCTGATCAATGCACTATGATGATAAATTGAAACAGACAGACGGCTGCTTGAAATTGAGATACTAGTGCTACATCACTTCAGTGACAACAATATTGATGTAAATAAACATAAATACAATGTCAATTTAAAGACAATTTTACAAGCTTTCATGTGGTACAACTTATGCTGTCTGATGGTTATTTTCAATGAGCATATGAGGCAAAATGTAGTGCCCAACGTCAAAATTTACCCTAAAATTGACACATTTATGCTTTGGAGACAACTAATATCATCTAAAATACCAAGATATTGGTGTCCAATGAAAGACAATTTCACCAGCTTTCATATGATACTACCCATGTTGCTCTACAATTAAGACTGGTGAAGATATGAGGCAAAATATGACACCCCCCTCTGATATTTTAGGCGTTTTTGACTAAATTAAACATTAAAACTTCATGGCTCATGAGGCAGGCATTCCCAAAGTCCAAAATTGAAAAAAATGTCATATTTGGTCATTCTAGAGCTTGGAGAATGGGAATCACTGCAATCCTGATCAAAATAAATAAAAAGTCTTTTTTGAACAGGTCTACTCCTGAATGTAACGGTCTAATTAATTGATGTATGAAAATGTGAATGGTGGCCCCTCGGTAGAGGCTCCAGGGAGCCTTAGAGGGGTCTCCAATGTTCTTATTAAGTGTAAATGATAAGACGATTGAATTATTTTGAATCTTGAATCTTATTTTGCAGAGCTTTACTAACCCAGGAAACAACTACCGCCCTCCCATATTTCCTGGCCCAATGCCAATGGCGAGATCTCGAGGGATAGCACTTGATGCATCTTTTTACTTCGGATATAATAATGTTGGTGGTTCCAACATACCTGAAATTTTGGCGGTAAGTAAAATTGATACCATATTAATTCATCAAAATGTAGATTAGGGTTGGTTGGCACGTTCATGAAATTTACGAGCTTAAAAATAAAGTTTGAGAATTTTATGATCCCATTGAGATAATTTTAGAAACAGATGTATCAACAAGAAGTGGCAAATTTCAGAAATTTTGAGACTTCATATAAAGAAAAAGTTTGTAATTTTTTATTTTATTTTTTACTTTCAGGAAACCGGAGTCTTTCTACTGTCATCTGCTACCCAGTGCAACATCCAAGGTGAGATGGAATATCTTGTGATTTACATTTTAAGAGAATGAGGCGGTTCCTTGTAAATGAGAGAATTCTCTTTTTCTATTGACATTCTAACTGTCAATGATAGGGAACGGGGGCAGTTTTTACTACTACTACTATACCCATGTTTTGGTTTTTGTATAAGTTCGGTGTGTTAGAATTTTTGGAGGGGTTTTGGATTTTTGGTTAAAAAAATGTTTGTTCAACACATGACACTGAAAAAAATTGTTCAGCACATGAAAAGAAAAATAATGTTTGCTTCCACTTTTATCTAGGGTACCGTAATGTTAAAATTGCAATAGAAA
Organism: Platynereis dumerilii; assembly: GCA_026936325.1. NCBI lineage: Eukaryota > Metazoa > Annelida > Polychaeta > Phyllodocida > Nereididae > Platynereis > Platynereis dumerilii. The sequence goes on along the minus strand of JAPTHN010000004.1, from coordinate 45,263,497 downwards.
AGTTTGTCGCTCATTTGCATCCGAAAAATCAGTTTTCGTTGATATAATCCAGTTGGCCCATGATTCTGTTTTTTTTTTGGTGATGTTTTGTCAAAGACAGCACCTATGTTTGCACAAAAGTAAATTCCAGATTTCGAAATGAAATATAATAATGAATCTTTCTGTTTTCAGCTAAAATCTGTCCATATTACTACTACCCAACATTTAACCAACGATTCCCAGGAATTCCAGGAATGCCCGGACCCGTGGCGGAATCTGGTCCTGTTCCTGTAGGACGTATGGGCCCTGAAGCCCCTGTTGCCATATTGCCAAGTAAGTATAATTTGTTAATCCAGGATTAGCTGTGTAAGAGTTTCTGAACATTTTGTCCAGTGGTCGAAATAGGTCATGTTATTTGCTGCTATTCCAGGTGCCCCCGAAGCACCCAGAGGAGACGGTATGACAACCCCAGAAGCTGCGCCTCAGGTTGCATTCAGGACTGAATTTCCAGAGACATGGCTGTGGCTTGATGAGACAGTTGAGTGAGTAGAATTATTCTACTAGAATGTATACTGTAGAACAGGGAAAGTTGGCAAGCCGGGGGAAAGTTGGCCGCCTCTTTGAACCCACTTTATGACAGAAATGCCAACTTTCCTCACTGACACAGATGGCAACTTTTCAAAAGAAACAGTGAGGTAAGTTGGCATTTTTAAAAAATTGGTGCCAAACTTTCCCGGGGCTGGCCAACTTAACTTTACCCTGTTCTACAGTAGCCTATATATATATATCTGAAATTCATTTTTCTTGAAAAATGAATAAAACTTTATAGGCCTTGATACTGCAGCGGTTTTGATAAATATGTGTATGTTATTCCCTTTATCCATTAAAATTGTTCATACATCCAATTAAGTACATTGCCTTCTTTGACGTTACTTTTTTAATCTTTTTTACAGCTCTGATGGCAGAAAATCTTTGTCAGTGGATATGCCTGACACCATCACCACCTGGATTGCTTCGGGTTTTGCAATGAACAAAGAGGGATTCGGTGTTTCAGACCCAACTTCGGTGAGTGTATTTGTATTTCTAAGATGAATTACAGATCCAACACAATGACCTCCTCTCAATTGGGTAGTTTTTAAGTCAATAATTATTGGATAAAAATCATGGGTTATTGGACAAAAATCATGGGTTATTGGACAAAAATCATGGGTTATTGGACAAAAATCATGGGTTATTGGACAAAAATCATGGGTTATTGGACAAAAATCATGGGTTATTGGATAAAAATCATGGGTTATTGGACAAAAATCATGGGTTAAGCTCAGTTTTTTTCAATCGTTCATGTGTAAAATCAGTTTAAGAATACAACAAAAAAACAGCCATATATGTAAAATTTGACACGACAACAACCACATAAAATTATGATTTTCTTTTCGCATATATCTATTATGCTGTTATACTTTTTTTCGCGTTGGCCTAATATTAAACTGTTATCTCTCATTTATTTCAGCTTGTTTCAACGATGCCATTCTTCATTTCTTTGACCCTACCCTACAGTGTTGTGAACGGGGAGGAATTCGTGCTCCAGGCGTTGGTCTTCAATTATTTAAATACTGAACAACAGGTAAGTTTAGTTAGAAGGGGCAATCATTTTATATAATGTCCTGATGCTATTTGCTCGGAAGTTATGTCAGCTTATATATAAAAAAAGTCAAAATCATCATCTTATGACATATATATATACAGTGTTCAAGGTAGGCCTGGATCAGAACACTCCTAATCTACGTAAAAGGCAGATATGTTGTGAGGATCCGTCGGTAGGAAGAAAAAGAAAAAGACGTTATCTCAGTTTTTTAGTGTCCATGTCAATTGAATAAAGTCTTGAGCTAAGCTTAATTTTTTTTTGTAGGCAGAAAATTTGTTAGCTTGGTCAATCCGAGAAGCCAAAAATTAAATAAATATATTTATATATATTATTTTATTCACGATGAAATATCAACAAGATACATGTGTGATAAATGATAAATATCTCTGGCCTAACTTCTATCATTGTAAGGTTTACATACTTACTACAAATTCAATCAAGAAAAATGTTTTTGTCGTTTAGGTCTCTGTCACTCTACAAAAATCGTCGGACTTTTCAACATTGGAGAACAACATTGAAGACAGCCAAGATGTAACAAGAATTGTCACGGTAAGTTCACAATCATAATAAATAATTCAGATTTAATCATTATATTATATAGATTTACAATGCTGCAGACATGTGTCCCAATTAAGATTGTTTTGAATTTTGTTGAAACATCATGTATAATATAAATGTAAGAGAAAATGCTGGCTGGCATAAAAAAAAAGGAAAATAATTATTATTTAATGTCGATTTCACTCACAACTGTCATTCCTTTGTCAGTAACACCTTAGTTTTTAACTATTTTTACTTCTTCGACTGAAATTTGGAGATCAGGCTTATTGGCAATTTGTTAATTATTTTGATTTGTTGAATTTAGATCATAACTAAACTAGATTATTTTTGAGTAGCATGCATGCTTACATAATTATGATATTCTGCAAGTTGTTGACTTAGTGTTTTTCTGTTATGATATAGGTTCGAGCTGGCCAGTCCAAAGGTGTTTCTTACCTGATTAAACCAAATACCTTTGGTTACATCGACATTGAGCTGCAAGCTGTATCCAGTTCCGCCCGAGATGCCCTGAAGAGAAAACTGCTTGTGAAGGTGAGAAGATTGTCTTGATGTTTAAGAGGTGCCGTGGCCTAGTGCATAAGGTGTTCGCCTGGTAACTGAGATGTTGCAGGTTCGACTCCCACCCATGGAACGGAGGACCTGAGCAGATCCTCCATAACTCTTTGCTTCACTTCACCCAGGTGTAAATGGGTACTTGGCTATGGGCAGTGATGGCGATTGTAGAGTGACTTAGCATTGTGTGCGCTGGAAACGTCTGCCTGGCTGTATACTCCCGGGGGAGTTGAGAGAGGCTCATGCTTGAACAGGCCTGCCAAGGATGTAATTGTAAAGTCTGTCGAGACTGACTCGGTGTAATGGACTGTAAAAAAGTCTAAATTTACATTTACACTCATTTACATTTACATTTATCTTTGTGAAGTATAGTTATATGATATTGTAAGACCAAGCCTCTCCTGGCTATGAAGGTCTTCCTCATGTGTTGTAGCCTTTCTTCTTGAGGTTACATTTTGCACCTAGAGACTCAGTAGAGGAGAATATACCACAATCAAACTGAAAAATAGAAAAACAATGCTACTTATTGTTAATGATACTGAGAAGACGTGGAAAAATGTGGCTTGAATTTTACTGGTCACTCACTTGGAGGCATATTTATTGATGCAAATGACTTGAGTTTGAACCCCGGGACAAGTATAATCCATTCTAGATGTAGCCTGTGTTGAACTGGTCCTCTTGCCTTTGACATGGATAGCATGGATTTATCAACAAAATGATTTCTTATTTTCAGCCTGAAGGAACTGAAGAAACCCAAGTCAAATCCATGTTCTTGGCACTTTCTCCTTCCGATAGCTTTCAAACGTCAACGTTCGACATCACATTACCATCCAATGTCGTCAGAGGATCTGAAAGGTTTTCTTTATCAGTTTCCGGTAAGTTGTACAATAAATTTTTTTAAATTTCCAAACTATCAAAATGCTGTATGCAGTTATGCACTATACAAAGCATGGCAATAGATATTTTTTACAGAGAATCAAATTTATATTATCTGACATTTGATTGAGCTAAGTTAGTGGTCATAATAAAGATGGTTGACCATGGCTCCCCTATTGTGAAAAATATCTCCACTGGGTGTCCCCAATTTCATGGTAACGACAATAATTATTTATTTCTGGTGTGTGATGGCACTTAATATTCTTTTCTAAATCAAGCAACACCTTGTTAAAAAATAACCCCTTTAGTAATTATTTATTTACAGACTGCCCAGAAAGAAGTGAGAAATTATTCATTAAAAAAATCACAAGCCCTGTCTTGAGATTCAATGGTGTCCCCCTAACAGGCTGGAATTACGATATTTTTGTCACATGTAGAGCTCTTAATTCTTCATGATCTCTTCGCATGAGTAAAACCAAACTTAACTTTACAAATCTCCTTCAATTTCAGGTAGTGTTATGGGACCAGTAGCAGAAAACCTTGGCAAGTGGTCAAAGAAACCTTACGGATGTGGAGAACAGAACATGATCAATTTCGTACCAAATATTCTCGTTATGAAATACATGACTAATGCAGGAATCAGGGATGATGCTTTGAAAGAGAAGGCCCTGGGATACATCTTGAGTGGTAAGTTGATCAAATATATATTTAATGACTATTTGGTTCACTGAAGGTCCACAGTCTAGAGATTTGACTAGAAAATTTGAAATAAAAGTCGTCCATTGATAGTTTTCAGGTACATATCTTTAGAACATAAAGAAGAAGAACAGTTCAATCCCTTCCGTCAAATGGATCTTACTAGTGCCCTCATAACCAGCCAATATACAATTTACATTATGTTAAATTATTTTACTGTCTCTTTAGGTTACCAACGTGAGATGAATTACCTCAGAGATGACGGATCCTACTCTGCCTTTGGGAACAGGAACAAACAAGGAAATTTATGGTAAGTTGTTATGATAAAGACAGACAGAAAAATAAAAGGATTGATTAAATGGAGTGTGGGAAGTGCCTAGTAGGCACTGTCTATCTTAACAGCCACTTTTGGCACTCATAAGGGAAGATTGATGATAGCAAGTTTTTTAGTCTAAGACATAAGCTGACATATTACCATGTTTTTTTTTTAATGACCATAGAGAACAGTAAGACTGATAAAATGGTTGATGGGGCAATTATCTAACTACGAACAATTAAATAATGTATAATATTATTGTTCACTGGAAACTTACATGGATATACTTGGAATCAAGAACAACTTATTCTCCATAATTAAATAATGATATACATTGATAGTCTCCGCATGTTACTCAACAGTCCGCCTTGATAAAGTGTGCATGTCTCAGTTTTACCTTCCGTCTCGCCATAATTCCGGGGAGGGTTGCAGGCTGCCAATTGCTGGGTGTAGGCAAATTTGAATCCATCTCTTGTCTGGACCTGGGGCTATGTTGGATGGCTGTTGCAATCATCCTTCACCTCATTGCCATGCCCTCTTCCTGCCCTAATAAGCCTACCAAGTGCATAAATACAGGACTTAAAGCACTGAAGCTCCAATCATCCATCCGTCACTTTATACGTATGTGTTGCTCCACACAGGTTGACAGCATTTGTCATGAAGTCGTACGCAGAGGCATCTCAATTCATTGGTGGAGAGATAGACAAGGACGCCATGGCAAAGAGCATCAACTACATTCTGACGCGCATGAATCCCGACGGTAGCTTCAGGGAGGAGTCTGCTTCTGGAAACAGCTTTTTGAAGGTAAAATAACTACTAAAGTTCATTTAATTTCCCAACAAGCAAATAAATGATCATTGGAATTAATGAGTATATTATACTTCTCAGTTTTAGCCAGATCTTATTTTTCATGCAAATTTTTTCAGGGCGGAGTTGGCAGTGAAGTCCCCATGGCTGCTTTCATTATCATCACCTTGAAAACCGTCAAGACTGAAATGCCTATGCCAGATTTGGAAGAAAAGGTATGTTTCATAATTATGCCAACAAGCAAGGCAAGTGTCATCGGCCATTTCCACTAGAGAGACTCAGGTGGTCCGGCCACCCTCTATGACCCTTTAACAACCATTTTTACTGCCTAAAGAATTTATAAATTTTTTCCGATCGGCCATTAAATTATCCGGTCAGCCGTGAAAACCATTCTTTTAGGCTGCTGTCCGTCATAACAGTCCCGTATGAAGTCCCGCATAACAAAATGATAATCGTGTGACATAAATGAAGCAATCTGATTCGACACGATGTTTCAGGTAGAGAATATAACGATCTTTACACTTTTCAGATTGATCGGGCGATATCACTATCAACAACTTATTTGAAAAGAGAATTTAACAAACTCACGAAACCATACGATATTGCAATTGTGTCTTATGCATTGGCCATGAACGGAATGGACTACCAAGTGAATGCCATGGCCAGGCTTGATTCAGTTGCACCCATCTCTGGTAAGTATCATGAGAGACTTGTAATAATCCTGTATTTGTATCAAGAGAGAGGAGATACTTCCAAAATTGTTTAGAATTTATAGTTTGTCACGTCAAGCAGAGGACAAACGTTTGGCCAGGTATCTCAGCAACCAGACGCTCCGGAGGAAAAATGCACCTACCTATGTATAGCTCAGCTCTGTTGTAACATATTTAGAAAAAGACATTTTTGTAATGTTTTGGTGCAGTTTTTGTCCGATATTTGCCATTTTATGACAACAGCAGTCCAATTTTGCACAATATTGTCATAAATTTGAGACGCAACCGATCTGACACACAATGGGCAGTGGCACAAAAGTACACTGCAGCGCCACCCCAGACTTAGAGCTACTTAGTTGTAGTCAACGTGGTATCAGCAGAGCTGCCAATCTCATTGTGTTGATTTTTATGGACTGTACAAACGATGCTAAATTTCTGTCCCAATGCAAGACTGGGCGAACTGTAATGATATTTAACGTATGATGTCCTCTGTTTAATTCTTGATGAAACAAAAATCCTCTTTACTTTATAGATGGTGAACAGACATGGGGTGGAGTGGAAGCTACATCTTACGGAATGTTAGCAAAATTAGGTGCCGATCCTTCCAACACAGGAGACATATTACCCGCTCTGAAATGGCTCGTCAAACAGTTTGGCAAGGGCTACGGTTTCTCATCCACTCAGGTAAGCATTATAATTTTGTTCTGCATTTCAGTATTTTGATAGTCGAGTTATATATATTCGAGAGTGTAAAATAGTGTTAGATGAAGAGGTTTGCTTGTGCTGTTATATATTTTAACCCCTGATCCATATCCATGTCCCTTTCAGGATACTGTAGTGGGACTTGCAGCCTTAGCCAGATTCGCCACCCTAACTCCGTCAGCTGCCAACACCGATTTGAACATCCGAGCTGTGACAGACACAGGAGAGCAACATTTATTCAACAGAATAACGAGATACAATAAGGAAGTCTTCCAGATATACAGGGTGAGTAGAAGAACTATTGTTAAATATTCAGTTAATAGTCTAAATTTCTCCCTTATATCACAATGGATTTAATTAATGTGTAGAGAGAAACGCTTGAGGTAGACTGACCATGAGCAATGAAAAATGTTTCGATTCTTCCAAAAGTTGTTTCAAAACTAAAAAGACTGCAAAAATTCCATATTATAAAATTATTGTGATGCAGGAACACTCAGGAACAGAGATTTGTTTTTATAAGTTTGTTGCGCTAGCCCAAGCTGTTGAAAATATTGATCAGCTAATGAGCATTTGCGTCAAAATATGACCCTCTTTAACATAATGTTGTCACTTTTGTCATAATATATTAAATCAAATTCAGTTTTCCAGTAAGTCAAAACAAAAGTAGTCATGCCATCATTTAACTATACTGTTGAGTAATATTGATTAATTAATTAATTTATTTATTTACAAATATATTTATACTGGGTAACACATCTTAATAAAAAGTTTTTCATGCGGCCCAGATAAAAACAGATTAAAAACAGAGGAAGAAATATACATAATATATTATTTTAACCTACTGCAGTGCTGGCCCGTGCATATCTCTTGTATGCATTTTTAAAGTTTTCAGTTGTGATAGACATATGAAGGTCATGAGGCAATGTGTTCCATACATTGGAAGCTCTATAAATAAAGGATCTTTTGAAGTCATTAGTTCTTGAGAAAGGAACACCAACTTTCAGAGTATCGTTAAGTCTTGTGTTGCGATCATTAGCCTCACATGCCATCACAACTGAATTTGAAAGATTTACTGGAGCCAATCCATAAACACAGTTATACATCAAAACATTCAGGATATAATCAATTCTTTCTTCAGTAGTGAACCAACCAAACTCTTTGACTAACTGAATTCCTCTAACATTAATGATATCAAAATTTCCTAAAATAATTCGAGCTGCTCGATTTTGCAGTCTCTGAATTACATCAATGTTGGAATTTGTGCAGCCCGTTACTGTACAGGCATAATCAAATAAGGGCATTATATATGTACGATAAGTCAACTTTAGTTATTATTTGGAACAATATGTCGTAATCTTGCCAACCAAGCAATTTTCTTATTTAGAGCCTTGGTTAGTTCTGTAACATGAACATCAAACTTCAAATTACAATCAATATAAACACCTAGATATTTAGTAGACTGCTCACAACTCAACTGATTGCTATCAAGCATAATTTGAAAATTTTCAAGTTCTGTATCACTCACAGATGAACTTATTAACATTGAATTAGATTTAGAGACATTTAGAACAAGCCGGTTTGCTTTGTACCACTCGTTAACCTTACATAAAGTATCATTCATATTTTCTACTAGACTATCAATATTAGCATCATTACAATAAATAATCGTATCATCAGCATACATACTACACCTACCATTATTGACAAACATAGGGAGATCATGAATAAAAGAGGACCAAGGGTAGAACCTGAGGTACACCAATGTTTACTTGAAGTGGACTAGAAAGGATATTATTTTGTTTTACACATTGCATTCTATCACTTAAATAAGATTTAAACCATTTTAACTCTAGACTTGTAACTCCATAATTTTTCATCTTTTTCAATAATAGATTATGATCAATAGTATCAAAGCATTTTGAAATATCTAAATAACAAACACCAGTATATAAACGATCATCAATATTCTGTAGCCATTCATCAATAGTAGTATGGAGACAAGTTGTAGTAGAATGAAAATTTCGATACGCTGATTGATCTAAGGTAATGAAAATATGGCTTATAAGAAAAGTGACTAGTTGACACTGTACTTCCTTTCAAACATCTTAGCTTCATGTCCTAGAACAGAGATAGGTCTAAAATTACCAGTTTCATTAATATCTCCTTTGCCCTTATAGACGGGTGAAACCCGAGCATATTTCCAATCGGCTGGAACTGAGCCAGATTTTAACGATAAATTTAACATATGTGTAATAGCTCTATGAATTACAGGAGCTGCAATTTTAAGTAGCTTACTATTATTAATTGAAATTTGCATTTTATTCTAATTGCAATACATTCTAATTGCAGTTCTCTACCGCTCCCAGTCGAGTAACAATCACAGCCTCATCTTCTGGGTCTGCAATCATCCAGTTAGAAGCTGACTACAACATCTTAGTGCCGGATGACACTACTGACCTGACTGTCAAAGTGGACTCTGAGACCGACACAATCGGAAAAGTCTACGTCAGGACTTGCGTCACGTAATTACAGTTTTGTTGATGTTGCATTAATTAAATCTAAATTTAGTACATCAGGTACAGAGCAGGCCCCTAAATGAGCTGCTCTTAAGGTACCAGCCATGCCACCAAAACTTGTTCTTATCTGCATTGTCCATTGGTTTCAGATGGAACAAGATAGATGATTCTGGTATGGCGATTGTAGAAATCAACCCGCTCAGTGGCTATGAAATAAAATCCGACAAACTGCTTGAAGAATATGCAGATCAAGGGTTGAAGAAGGTTGAAATCAGGAAAAATAAGCTGATCACTTATTGGGATGAGGTGAGTACCCACTTTTAAATGTTTTTGTACTTGTTGACCCTCATTTTCAGATGTAAGATAATTCTTGCTGATGTCAGAATGTACGTAACGTTGCATTACGGAGTAGTATTATATTCAAAGAACATGATTGGAAATTTATGGTCAGCACTCAGCAGCAATGGGATCCCCCCCCTCCCCCCGTTCCCGATGTCCATCAAATGATTAATTGTGGTCTGAGTTAAGATTTATCTAACCAATTAGTAGAATGAGCACCTCCCCCCCCCCATCCCCCAGAATATTGCTTGTCCGGCAGGTTCCAGGCGTTTCCTCTACTTGAGACCCCTTAATTTTGTCACGGTTCAGGAGGCACTCATGTTATTCCGTTGAGTCCTTATTGCAAAGCCAGTCAAAATTTAAAATAAAAACAAAATAGATGGAAAAAATTAGGTTTATGCAAACTTTTTGGATTGACTTATTAAAAAAAAATTGAAAGGTATTTTTTAACATCCATGATACAGGACTTCAATGTATTATTAATTGCATGTACTTTTTGTCTCAAAACTGGTTGGGTAGCTTTTTAGATCTAATAAGATGGCCCTGCCCTGATTTATATTTTCTGTCAGATTTTGATTTAATTGTTCTGTGTTACAGGTAACCAGCATCTCCAAGTGTTTCAACATTACCCAGTTCCAAGTTGCCAAAGTCAATAACATTCAGCCAGCTGAGATAATGGCCTACTCTTACTATGCAGGTTGGTTTTATTCTTATGAAATATCTTGACAAATATAAATATCACACAGGAGCCTCAATGTTTTGTAATATCTATTCTACCGTATATACTCGTATATAAGTCACCCCCGTGTATAAGACACACCCCTTTCTTAAGACCCAAAAACCCCCCTCCCAGTGAAACCCTTGTATAACTATAAGTCGCATTAAATTTCACTGGTGCTGAAGATTACAGTGGATAGCGGACGAGTTAATGCATGATTTCCAGTGAAGTCTGTGTTTATTTAGGTAAATTTACCATACATGTAATCCAAAATTGCAAGAAATCGACTCGAATCCACATTGTTTACATCTACGCGATGCCATAATGGCCTTCTTGTTCACGTCTTTTTTTATGGGAGATCTCGCAAGACAAGAACTTGATGGCGGGTGTTTGAAAATGGCGGATGAGAGCAATGAAAATTCAGGATTTTGCGATTTTGACTGGAAAACTTGATAATTTGGTATATTCCACGTATAAGACGCTACCCTTCTGGAGGTCTAAATTCTGGGTATCAAAAGTGTGACTTATATTTATACAGTATTCTTAACTGGTGTATCCCCTTATTTTAGACAATTTTAATTTCTCCTGTAACAAAGATGCTGATACAAATCTCCATATATATCAATATTTGTGTTCTACTCTGAAGTCCAATTTATAAATTTGATACTTTAGTAGCTCGTGTAGCCCTACCATTACACCTCAGCCATTTCATTGTTAAACAGGGATGAGGCCAGGTAATAGGTGTATCAGACAAGCCATCAACCAAAGCTACAAGTGCAACAGGAGCTGAGCTACAAGGCAAAATGTTATCGTGTTAGACATACGTGGCATACGACTGTACGTCCGACACGATGAAATTTTGACATAGCTCAGTTCCTGTTGCACTTGGAGGCTTGTGTGACGTCATTTGTGTATTCAGAGATAAAGATTAATATTATATTTTTATAATTTTCTTTTCAGACGCCAAAGCATATAAAGTTATGTACGGAAAACCTTCTGGTTCAGGCAGAGACAACGCATGTGCAGTCTGTCCCCAGTGTTGTGGTATGTATCTAAAAATATTTACCAGTCAGGAATTTAGCAGCCTGTTAGGTTAAAGTTGATTTCCCCATCTTGCATTGTTTTTGCACTTTGTGATGTTTTAGTCAACAACCAGCCAAAGTATGAAGAGAGAACTGAGAACACTGTCACTGATACTCCAGTTGAGTTCATACTTGACCATTATTGGTGATGTCATCACATTGCGTGCACAACAATACACGCTATAGCCTCTAACCGAATAATCTCTTAACCATAATGAAAAACCCATTGGGCCAAAGTTGATTTCCTTATCTTCTCTGGGGGCTGGGGCAAGCAGTGGTGTATTTAGGAGGGCCATCGGGCCATGGCCCGCTCCTCAGGCCCGAAATTAACATGGAAGAGATAGGAAATTCAGCGGAGCGCCACATTATATTAACCCCATGTGATGGCCTCCCCCTCAGGCCTATTCTAGATACCCTGGGGGCAAGGTCTGGGGACTAGCTCAGTGGAAGTGCGCTTGGCTTTTTAAAAATATTTGAGACATGGCTTCGAAATATCAGTCCGGGCAATCCGTATCAGACAGACACGTGCCTCATTACTGTTGTGACTGTTGTCCCTACCTGACCTGTTAAGCCTAAATATTGCAAAAATACAAGACGTATAACCCTATCAACTAATGAGGGGCAGTAAATGTGAACTGACAGTTTACAGTTTCATCACCCAACACTTGATAAATAATAATATTTGTATTAATAATATCATAGGCGTATGGGAGGGGGCAGGGGGGGGGGGCGGCGGTTCCCCCTCCCCAAAAGTTTGGGAAACAGTAAGATTTGGGCAAAGAGGCCAAAAAATTTGGGCGGATGATTAAATTGAAACATATGATGTGTCTATTAACATTTAACAAGTGCATCAGTTGATTAGCTAATTATTTTCTTTTACAGGAGCAAATGCTATCAACCAAAATAACAACAATCAAAACAACAACAATCAAAACAATAACAACAATCAGAACAACAATGATGGATTCACAAATGTTGCTCTTCGCAAAACAGCAACACAGAGTAATACATATTTCGGAGATGGCGTTGAATCCGGTGCAGGAAAGGCTGTCGACGGCTGTAAAAATAACGAGTAAGTTTCATCTTATTTCTTCTGTTCTTCTCAAAAAGTTTTATCAGAACTCAGAAGATAATTTTCAAGGCTGGCTAACACTGGCATACAGTATCGATGACATTCCTCCAATCGGGGACCAATCCTCTCTCTGATAAGCTGTCATTGCAAAAATGCCGGTTTACCCTGAAAAATCGGCCTGCTCAATCTTGCTAAATCAGTTTTGTGTACCCTCAAAACAGACTAAGATAGACCGGTATATATAGTAATGACAACCCTTTTTCAATATAAATCTGCATTATTTATCAATATTTCGCAATATCAAATCAGCCTAAATTGATATTTAAAATCAAAACTGAAAATCTGCTATTTAACATGCTAAAAATAATCAAGGATTACTATAAAGAATGAGTCATCACTTTCAAATTGGGGTTTGAGCATGCAATGCCATGCAATATTTGATCTCTTTATGTGTCTGAGCAAGCCATCCTTATAAAATCTTTCCTAAATAAAAAAAAGATAAAATGAGTCCAGCTTAATTAAAGATTTCCTACCTTTTTTTCAGCTATCCAAAAGGATGCTGCACACATACAGGAATGATGCAATTCGAGCCCTCATGGTGGAATGTGGATCTAGGACGTGGACATTACGTTAAAAATGTCACAATTTTTAAGAGAATGGATTGTTGTCGTAAGTATATATATATACTACATATAAAATTACAAAAGAAAAAAATATGACAAATTGTCTGGTGCATTGCAAAGTGTTGAGATCCCAGAGGGTGACCTGGCGAAGGGCAGAGGAAGTAAACCAAAACAAACCAGAGTCAGGTGTAAGGAAATGTGAGACTTGGGACTCACATGTCATATATTCTCCACTCATGTTTGCCTGCTCGTTCATAGTTTGAACTTTTAAAATTACATCTTTAATGTTAGCCTTCCGTTGGTGTTGAGAATTAGAAGCATTTTAAATGTTGCCAATTCCTCCTCAATTATGGAAATAGGACAATCTTAGCCGCATCCTGGGGGAAAAAAACAAATTTTCTTAACCATTTGGCATATAAAGGAAAACATTGCTTATATTGGATGGGAGAATATAACTTTTCTTCATTGTATTAAATACTCCATGTTGGACGACTTATCATGCAATATTTGTATATTATTCAGAAGTTCTAGCAAGGTAGTTCATTCTGGCTTGCTAACTGTTCTGCTGCACTAATTTTGACTCTTATGAATTGATAAAATTGACAATAACAGCTAAATCATATTTTCCTCATTTCCTGTGTTTCATCATTAAGATCGGGACCTGGTGAGAGATTCAAACCTTAATTATTGTTTTATATAATATATAAATAACACGTTATTGTTATTATATTTTCAGCATCCAGAAACCGAGGTATCAAAGTAGCAACGTCTAATACGGTACCTCCTGCCGAAAACTCTAACAGAGGGTTGGACGCCCGAGTAATGGAACTCTGCACGGAAGAGCCAGAAACCTCCAGAAATTCAACTACGTTTACGTGCAACGGTAGAGGGCGCTTTGTGTACGTTTACCACAGCCGGGCAAGAGAATTCCTTTCTCTATGTGAAGTGGAAGTTTACGGCAGGCTGTAGACAAAATGATGAACTTTAATTGTCATGAAGAAGTGATATAATACTACATTGACAGACACATTTAGTCAGTAAGTGCCAATATGTTAATGACATACCTTACGCAGGTTTTTTTTATCATCACTGGTCTGAAACTTTCCTTTTCCTGCGCGAGGGTTTTTGAGCAGGCGCCAGACTGAATGATTATAAAGACTCTTTTGTTTGCATGCTCAGTTTTGTACATAAAATTGTGGATTCTATGTTTCAACCATGTTTTATATATATGTTTTTAAAGTTTGTGTCTAATTGCAGTCTGTGGCTGGCTATAGGCTTGCAATTGGTTTTTATCTTACATGGCAGTTTATGCTTACGGATATTGTGACTTGTGAACATTTTGTTATTTTGTAATGTATAATAGCATCAACTCTTAACTGATGTAATATCATCAGTCATGAAAATGATTTTGCCACTTTAACTGCCAATCATGCTCATTGTATTGTTATTAAAAAAAAGTATTATATGATTTTTTTTTACTTTCGTATTGAACTTCATAAATGCATTATTCATCATAATTGTGTTTTATAGTGTTATTTTCAATTTTTGTACAGATTCTACAGAAGTGTCGATTTTGCTAAATATTCTTAAATCCGGGTAATAATTGCCATAATTTTAAAGAACCGTAAAGATTTTCTGGATAAGTATTAAGCCTATGATGCTTTCATCTTATACAGAACTTAACTTTGTATCAACTTTTTTTGTAAAACCTGATGATTTTTGTGTACATTGAAAATGTAAATAAATACCTTGTAAAATACAATATCCAACTAATTAGTTGTCAACATCATGGTGCTCTTCTTGGGCCCTCTAGGCACATAATTATGCTCAACTGGATGGGCAGGATGGGGCTCTTCAAGGAATAGTGCAGAACTTTGTTTTACAGTCCTTGTCATACTTACGCGGAATCTCTTTTTTTTTTTCTATGCAGTTGAACTGTGATGTCAGAGACGACTCTATTCTAGCATTGCAATATGTGTAAAAAAACTACAAGCTGTGATGTCATTTTATACTGGGTCAGAATCCCCAGCTTCTAACCAATGCCAATCACAGGAATTCTCATCAATGATCCATCCTTCTGTTTACATATGGAACAGGGATTGTAGCTCCTGACAACCTCCAAGTAAATGCCAATAATTTGCAATGATAGTTGACCGATAAAAAAGATGCACTAATGCATGCTTTAGTTAACAACTTACCTGAACAATGAGAAGTGTCAAAACTATATTCTGGGGTTTTTCTGTGGAGATATCAAGCAAAATTACTGATCAGGAAATCTGGACAAGTCGTTTGTGCCACAGCCCTGAGGAAGTGGTTGGCCAATGTCAAGGTAATCCTTTGACCCATGTACTGTCTAAATTATAAATTGTCACCTCAAGAGGACCAGATCACTTCCACCTGAGGATTTAGTGAAGCTGTGAATAACATGCTCAACAGTTTGGTGATCAATGTGCATGACAACCAACTGTGTTCTAAACATTCTAACCTGACTGAGTGGAATAAACTGTGAGAAACTCATTGAAATAAAATAACCTTCTCAGAACAATATTGCTCTGTCCAATAATAAAAAAAATATATACATCCTACTTTCAAAAGTCTATCTCTTCCACTTTCATGTCACCTCTACTCCTCCACCCCTGCTCTAGCCACGCTCACTGCATTTTGCATGAAGCTTCGTACTGACATTGCCTTTGAGTGTGGCTAATAAAATTCCTGCAAATGCTCCCTTATTTCTCACGAATCATCTTTTTCTGCAGCCCTTTTCATGAAATTCCTTCATCCACGTGCGACGCCATTAACCTGACACTCTCTTTACTTGCACCAACTCCCCCTGCAGTTCTCATTCAGCCAATGTTGTTCCCCCGTGGCCTAATCGTTATAGCAGTTGATTTTGAATCGAATGGCCTGAGAGGACGTGGGTTCGAATCCCACTCCTGGAACTTCACTCAAAACGAAAATCATGCAGGAACACCAGATACCAGATAAGACACCAACACCAGAATGAAGCTTGTACCAAGACAGAAATCTGAGAAACCAGAAAAGAACCAGTTCCAAAAATAGATTTGCATTAACACAGAGAACCAGTTCCAAAAATAGAAACCGGCACACCAGTGACACCAAAGGAGATTGATTGAACTAGTCTACACTGATTGAACTGCACTTAAACTAAACTGAGTCCGAGCCCATGGGACGTTAAATGGAGGTGGGTTGTATCCAGTGTTCTATGCTGGGGCAACTGAAAGACCCTGGACATCCCTGAATGAATAGGGTATGTTCCAGACTCACAGCCTTACCAAGTTATCCATCAATGTGCAGCTCCTCTGGTCTCCTCAGATCAGAGTGAAGCTACCCGGCGACCCGGGGTATCCCAGCACACAGCAGAAGAAGAAGAAGAAGGAGGGAGGCACAGCCACTGAATCAACAGCCTCAGTTGCCCTCAACCATTTTCGCGGGTATTGCCTTATGCAGTAGGCCTATGCCTATGTGCTGACCTACCACATCTTCAGCCTACGGACTGAATAGCAGATTCATCATATATAAATTCAGAGACGCTAGCCTGTGAAATGAATATAAGCTCTCCCAATACACAAGTTCCACAAATACATTGCCAATTAATGCAACACTTTTGCGCCTCATAAGAGTCTCAGTCAGCTGGGCTATAAATAGACATTTCCCCCGAAATAATGCGTTTTCACAATAGCCCTATTTTCAAGAATTATGCATAGGACAGTCCTCCTGTTTATAACCTTGAACTATAAACAGAGCAGTTGCCATAAAAACTCAATATGGGACACAATTATTTTTTTAAGAATAATCTGCAAGAAAGAAAGTGTGCGCATGTCTAAGTACAATAGATAGATACATAGATGCAAGATAGATTAAATGATAGATAGATGAATGATACATAAATGATAGGCTATAAGGATGCTGATCAGATATAAAATAGACATATGCATACATGCCTAAGATAGATACGCAGGTAGATACCTTGCTACATAGATAGATAGATAGATATATAGATAGATAGATAGATAGATAGATAGATAGCTAGCTAGATAGATAGATAGATAGATAGATAGATAGATAGATAGATAGATAGATAGATAGATAGCTGGAAATACACGTCAATTGACACGTACATTGACAAATAAACTGACAGATGGCCATTACTTAGAACATTGGAGTCTCTACAACTTATTTTTCCTTCAAATACCTATAAATAAGCGTGTATGACTGTATGCATCTCATCTGCCAAAACAATTTCTTTACACTTTCCAGCAAAGTAAGTTTTCCTGATAATCCGTCTTGCATTTTAAGATCATCCATAGTTTTGTCATTTTGCCTTCAGTACTACCATGCAATGCAAATATCACTCAGTTACATTTGCCATAAATCTAAGAACAATTATTTACTTTGTTCACCCTTTTCCCTAACTTAAATCAGATTATGTAATCTCCAATTATCCAACGGGCATTCTAGTATATATTATATTTGTCATACATATCACTTAACTGTAGGACAATCAGAAATATGTAGGCCAAAAGTAGAATTAAATAATTACATAGGAAAAAAAGGTTATCAATGGTTTGATAATGGGAATGTGATATAAAGAAGCTGCCATGAGTAGGGTCACCAGGAGGTGGTGCCACCTACATTAGGATAGTTGAATCATTACAAGTACTCAGCAATGCAATATATAAGTTATAATAAAATATAAGGACAGGCTATACATTTCTATCAATTTTTTTTGTCTCAATATCATAACAGGAAAAGGTGTAAAAGAAGGACCTGGACATTCTCCTCTTAAACATGATATGAAATATTAATAAAATACACAGTACATCAATATCGCATGTTATCGAATTTGCAGATAAGATTGATGGAAAAGTGATTTCAGGCAAGTGGGTAAATTCAACAAATATTGAATGCATTAATTGAGATTTTTTCCTTAAATTGCAGTTAGAAAGCCTATATATATTAATTTCAAGAGAAATATATTCTGTGGGCTGACTCTCTGTCAGATCAGTATTATTGTGATAATTGGATAGTTTTTAGTTGTTTGATAGTCGTTTGTGGCTGTTTCTGTTTTGCACAGCCAACAATCACAATAGGATCAGCAAATGCCTCATCAGTGATACCAACTGAATGCTTTGTCAAAGCAGTCAGTGGAGCATGACACCCACAGTAATGTGGACAATGTTTTCATGATATTTGACCCAGTAAGGGCTCAATCATTTATGAAAGAATCAATTGGAAATAAGTAGTTAACCAGGATTATTGGAGCAAATCTTCAAATCCCCAGTATTCAAATACACAAATGGACTAGATGAAGCTGAAACTGGATTTTTTTGTGGCTGAGTGTATTATTTTGACTCTTTCTTAGCCATGGTCAATGAAGCATGGCATTCTAGCTTCATTCCCCTGGTATTATATAAGTAAGTCCTCAGCTGACCTGAGCATCAAAATGCTGGGAAGCCCTTGATGCCAATCCACCAAACTGAGCATCACAGTTTCAACTCAGTGTCAGAGTGAAAATTGAATCTGGGAAAACCCATGCAAGTTTGACATCACAGCCTCTCAGCCAATGGGCTGCCAGAACAAATATACATAACATCAGCCATGAGTTTACAAACAAATTGTCAAAGCATTATGTTTATACCAACTTTTATCAAAGCTGAAAGTTGTAAGTTGGCAAGTTTGTAGATTAATCCAACAACTCTGTGGGTTTATAACAGTTGTCTACTGTGAATGCTCACAAAGCTGCCATTTGGTATGATTAGACTGGTGATTGCTGTGATAAATCATTGGGATCACAAATGTAATGCTTCCTTCAATACATGAGTGTTTGAACTGTGATACGTAGTTTACTGTCAGCCCATTGGCTATCAAGCTGTGATGACGTAGTTGTAGGGGCTATCCCTGATAAAACTCTTACTCTGACACTGTGTTGAAACTGTGACTCTCAGTTCAGGAGGATCAACATTGGCTAGAAGCTGGGGAATCTGACCCAGTTTGAAATGACATCACAGCTTGTAGTTAATTTAAATATATTGCAATGCTAGAATAGAGTCATCAATGACATCACAGTTCAACAGCATAGAAAAAAAACTTGAGATTCCACGTAAGTATGACAAGGACTATAATGAATCATTATTATAAAAAAAACTCAGCATGCTGGAAAAAAAAAACAAGATATATTTCTGTGGACATGGCCAAACATAGGCTGCGCGGCAGCAGTGATGGAAATGGGGGGGGAGCTCGGGGGAGCTGAGCTCCCTTGACCAAAAAACAGGGGGAGCTGTACCCTGCTACAGCTCCCCCAATGAGCAGTAGTGAAATTACAATTATCATGTTACTTTTTCAGTCCTCATGGTAATTTAAGCCAAAATTATGCTTTGGTGGAAGAATTCTTTCCCTTTTGAAAATTTGGAGTGGCAAGCCACTGCCGCATGAGCCGAGAGCTCCCTCGACGAAAATTTTCCATTTCCATCACTGCGCGGCAGCATACCCTCAGCTAATCAGTGGCTATTCTGCAGGCAGTGAAATCAAGTGGCCCTCAGGAGGTGCGGGCTTTGAGGGGGCAAGGTCCTAAAAACTTTAAATTGATGTCCATTTCCACCAGGTCACAGCAAGTGCTATTGTGAAAATCAGTAAAAATTTAAGCGAGAATCAAGGCCAAAATTTTAAATTTCCTCGTTTTTGGCAATTTGTTGAGTTTCCATCACCACAATGTTTTTCATGAGTTGTCCTGACTTTCTATAACTGCAGAGCAGACATTTTAAATACAGTTAAAAAAAACTTATACTTGATTTGTAAACAAAGACAGGGTTTTGAGGGGGAGGGTTGGTCTAGTGGTAGCGTGCTGGACTGCCAATCGCTGGATCCAGGGTTCGAATCCAGCTCTTGCCGGGTCACCTGGGCCTATGTTGGATGGCTGTTTCAATCATCCTTTGCCTCATTGCTGTATTTTCCTGTCCTAATTAGCCTACCAAGTGCGTAAATACAGGATGTAAAGCCCCAAACATCCATCCATCTTAAGAAATATTGTTCTTTTATTGCATACAGAAGTTCATTTTAAAAATTTTATTAATTTTAGAATTATGATTTATTGGATATGACTGAAATTTGTCTACACCCATTCTATGAAATCTACAGATCTAATGGTAATATGCAAATACCCCATAATGTTTACAATACCACATGAAAAAGCAGTGGATATATCCCATGTGGTATTGCGTTGTATACATAGAAATACATAGAAGGGACATGAGGCTCTGGCAGATGAAGCAACCAAATCCACCATCTTGGAACTGCCCTGAATACTGGCACAATGGACTGTGACGTCACCAGTAACTGTGATGTCACTTATAACAATGGCATGACGTCACATCATGATTAGTCTATTGTGACGTCATGTCTCAGGGCAGTTCCAATATGGCGGATTTGGTGACCTCATCTTGAGGTGGTATCAAACAGCCTCATGTCCCTTCTGTGTATTTCTATGGTTGTAGGCCTATACTCAATGGTTTTTTGTATACTCCATGGTTTGATCATTGTTGATGGTGTCACAGCATTGTTTGCCATTGTGACGTGATGTCCACGGTGACGTCACAACATTGTGACATCATCAGTTGAGCTGCTGTCTGCGCTCTGATTGGCTGAGGCCACGGTTGAGTATGGATCATCAGAGTGAAGTTCAGCTTTCTTTTGAGTTACAATATGGGGTATAAATAAGGTCAAATGGTTGTATGGTGGTATTTTGAGATGTACTCACACTCGTGAAGATATCCTGAGTCCTCTGTACCCACTCGTGCTAACGCACTCGTGGGTACAGAGGACTCAGGATATCTTCAACTCGTGGAGTACATCTCAAAATACCACCATACCCATTTGGTCTTATTATAATACTGTATGTTATTAATGCAATATTAAAATCCATTTGCACAAGGAAATTAATTATTTGATCAGTCAGTCAAACAATTAATTAAGCAATCATTCAATCAGCAGATCAGTCAATCAAACCACCCTGCTTTTATACCAGGTTGCCACCCTTTAACTTCGGGTAAAAACCAGAAATTTGGTTGAATCTGTGATAAGTGATAACACATTGAAAGAGACCCTTTTTTTTGTATTAAAAAGAAATCTGTAGACAATACAAACAACCAGGGCCAGACGACAGTCAGATTATAGGGCCGAATAACAATAAAAATGACCAAACGCTCCGAAAAGTGGCACATTCAGTCACATTTGCTGAATTTAGGTGTTTTTGACACTAAGACAATATGTCTGAATCTCCTGGATGACATGTTGATTCATCCATCCATCCATCCATCCATCCATCCATCCATCCATCCATCCCGTCTATCTATCTATCTATCTATCTATCTATCTATCTATCTATCTATCTATCTATCTATCTATCTATCTATCTATCTATCTAGTATTAGCTCATAAATTACAAATATGGAATATGGGTCTGAAAATAGAAATTATCACTGGAGGGGATTAGTGAAACAATGTTACATAACTTGAATGGTAGGAGGGGAGGGGTACAATGAAGCACAGACACATAGTCTCCAGTGCCCATTAAAAATACAATTGGAGTGAGTTTTAAAATGAATGAAAACAGTGATTTATCCAATAATGTCTTAAGATGTCAAATTACACACTGAAATTTGCAGAAATGGGGTTTGCATGCCAAGTAATTTTAATAACCCTCTATATATATGTATACATAGTGCGTATGATAGTGGTATTATTGCCAGTCAGTCTGATATGTTCATATTTAATTTTCATTGAAAACCAAAATAAAAGTAAGCTGACAGAACTTCATATATGTTAAAATGTACATACTGAGGTTAGATTTAAACCATTAAGTTAGAATTGAGAGTTCAAGATTTCTTGTCAAAACAGTGTAGAAACAAGCAAATGTGTGTTACATAATATACTAAATGTTTGAAAGACCACTTATATTGAGATTTTTTTTTTTTTTTTTTAATTTACATCACATGTTGTTAGATCTAAGCAATAGAGTGACTAGTGGGGGTTTGACATTTCTTGTCAAAAGTTTTAAATGGTAAACCCCCTCAGTCAGAACTATGTGCATAAAACATATTTATGTGTATATATATATACATAATTTATTATACTTAACTACAAATTATATTTGCGACACAATGTATGGCACTTTGAGTAACCAAGATGCAAATTTGCATAAAATGAGACAATTCAAAGGTCTACCGTTTTTTGCCTATTTTTAGCAATTTCTGTCTTTTTGTTTTGCATATATCTGATGATTTTAATAGATATATGCGTGAAAACCATGTATTTCATTCATGTTAATTCATTTTGTTTATATTCAAGAACAAAATATGACTTTATTAGAAAGAAAATGGTCAGGAAGTTGATATTTTCACATTTTTGTGAATTTTAAACTTGTTTTGTCAGCCTAAAATATTACGTCAACTACATAATGGCCATAAAAGTTCCTTCTTGATAGGTTTAAGTATAATACCTTTTGGTTTTTACCAATATAGTTATTGCCATTTTGGTGTGAGAGACCAAAATTCAAGAAAAATGTGAAAAATTACACATTTTTTCAGTATTTTGGTTTTTGTGAAAAATCTGTCAGATTGACCTCTAAACGATTCAAGCAGTTAAAAGACCTATATTTTCGACAACTAAATGCTAAATTTCAAATGTCTAACTCCAGAATTGAGGGAATTACAGACGGTTGAAAAAATCTTTTTTTTTACATTTTTTGTGCATTTTTTAAAATCAAGTTTAGTAAGAGCATTCAGACCCCCAAAAGGCACAACTAGGGCATTTAATACATGTCATGGTTGATTTCCGTGCCCATACGTATAACCGTTTCCCAGTTCTGATCCGGAAAAGAAAATAATAAATTTTTCCGAATTTTCAACATCTTTCAAAAACTGTGGTCATTGTACAAACATGAACTCCACAAGGCAAATTAGCACTATAAGACCCATTCATGTGTCAAATTTCATATATATAGGTGAAATAGTTTTGGCACAGAGGCCAATACACATTGTGTGACGCCCGCCCGCCCGCCCGCCCGCCCCCCGGACGGACAAAAATTTGCCATACTAACTACAAAACCCGACGGCAATATACATTGCCGAGGGTAAAAATGACTGACAACAACCCCTTTCCAAAAGGGGTGTAATACATGGTGTATGGAAGTAAAACATATTTGTCTCTCAACAGCTGATTATCATTATCAGTTCATATTACATTATTACTGATATAATAGATCATTGAATAACAAGTTCAAACATTTTTTGTTGGCTTTAATAATTGCAATGATTTAAAAACTATAGCTTTCAGAACACCATGCACATGTCAACCTCATTTCTCAGCCTGGTGTTAGGCTATCCTGATGACAATCGCAGTGTTTCCATCAGTCCGGTGAAAATGAGAAATGCATGCTGCTGCCACCTGGCACAAAAGTTAGTTTTGTACGCTTCAGCATTGCATCTCCAGAGAAATAGTTCCAATATCATGGCACATTTACCAAGTTTCTATTCAACATTGCGGTAAACCAGAGTAAGACTCACCAATCACATGCTCTAAGGAAGTAGACAATTACAATGCCATCAGAATACTCAGAAACAGCCCTAGTTTCTTCCAGACAAAATTTTGTGAGTACCCCACAATGAGTTTATGTGAACCGCTCGCTGGAGCCCGCGGAATTTCACACTTGCCACAAGGTGACAACACATGACAGCGTATGTTCTACCAAGGCTTGAAAAAGCAGTGACAATGAAACAGCGGTCCACTTGCAGACAGGTGTTTCAATAGAGTTGGGGAACTGAAAGGTTTGCTGAAGGGCCGACTGATCAAACCATGCAGCCAGTCAGATGCTGGATTATCTCTGTTTGTTTCAAATAATAAGTTTGACAAAATGTGATATTTTTCTTGTTTGAGAATGCAAACTGAAGTAATCCCAGTTGTGTCAAAAGTGACAGTAGCATATTGTTCAGTTATTATTATCTTTTGAATGTACTGAGTTAGTCACGGTCAACTGTAGAAAACACACGTATACAGGTTGTTGGTTGATGCATAAAATTAAGCCCTAATAGTTGCTAAGAGGATTACTCTTGTGAAACCGTGAAACTCCACTCTCAAACAAGGATGCAACAACTTGACTGCTGTTTCATCCAGTGCTGAGTAGATATGTACCAGCCTTGTAAGGACATCTTGCATAAACTTTAGTGAACATGCGCTGCTTCGGGAGCTAATTCGTGAGCTCCAGGGAATTATTAACAGAAACAACTTCTGACTGTGGAAGAAAACGAGGGCTGTTCAAGATTATGGCTTAGTCCACTTCCTCACAATGTGTCGTTACACAGAACACGAATGTGTAGTTGGATTGACCCAGATATTGAATAGAAACTTTGGGAACGTGGAATGAAATCGGAGTACCACTGGGGTGTACTGGCTAATTCGCCTAAGCTGTGATGAAGGCATAATGCTGATCCTGGCATCCTGCGGTGGGTAACCACTTAAATAAATACCATGACACAAAACGTATTATCAAAAGACAAAAACAAACAATGAATCGGTGAAAAACTCAAATGCAGATGTGAGCTTGACCTGACAGCATGAATGATTCTTGGAACATCAATATGACAGTTTTTGTACTTTCTGGAATAATGTGAAATCCACCACAATGAGCCATATAAAATTGTGAAGCCATCCAGCAACATTAGTAAAAAGGTGAGTCAAAAATTCATAGGCCTAACAAGAATTTAAAAAAAATTTTGATTTTGGGGTTTCTGTGGGCTGAAATACAGACATATCATGGGGTTCTTGTCTGTATCTCTGTTGGTTTCTGAAATTGAAAAAAGACAGTTGTCTGTATGGTTTGGGTTGAAATACAGGCAAATTGTGAGACTTAATATTGTCCATATATAGTTGTTTGGCCCTGAAGTTGCAAATGCCGGCACTAGAACAGTGAGTTGTCTGTGCTGTTTGGGCTGAAACACTGACACCCTGCGGGATCCCCTGTCTGTGTCTCTGCGGGTTTCTGAAGTTCTCTTTACAGGAATTTTCTTTGCAGTGTGGACCAAAATGCAGACACGTATATTGTGAGATTCATTGTCTGCATTGATGTGGGGTTCTGAAATTGTTCATTTGTCATTAAGATGGTTGTCCGTGCAGTGTGAGTTGAAATACAACACATAGAGAGACTTACTGTCTGCAGTGGCGTCCTTATATTGGACCTGTACCCCCCCGCCCCCAGGTGCCCCCTCATATCAACTCTCCAACTCTGGCTAAAATAAACAATTATAGTGGGTGCCCCCCAGGTTACCCCTTCCCTCCGCTCGAGACCTCCCAGTTACGCCACTGACTGTCTGTATCTTTGTTCGATCCTTAAGTTGCAATTGTATTTTACTGTGAGTTGATTGCAATGGATTCTGAAATACTCATTATGGAATTCCAAGCCTGTACAATGTATCTCTGTGGCGCGTGGGTACTGCTTTGCTGGCAGGCCATTTTTTAGGTATTAAAGTGGCAGGGATTTGGCCCACCAGCCCCTGCGAAATCCCCACCACTGATAGAGATTTGCCCCACCAGTAAGTGCCCTTCGATTCGCAATTTCATGTAAAATTGCAGAAAAGCAGCAATTCGCAGTATCACTGGAGGTAAATCTATAGAAATTAAATATATAATTCAATTTGAATTATTTGTTTGTAAGAACATTTCAATTTGAAATCTTTTCAGCCACGCATATCCGTTTCTGAGACGCGATAATAAAATGTCCTCTTCGGGCAAAATCTGCACTGCTTAATTATGCATAAAACATAACATGCACAATGCACTTTGAAGTGGACCTCGTGGCACTTCCACACAGACACGTGAGATATAACATAGATCTTTATTCTTTAAGTGTACATATATGCCTGCATGTGCAATGTAAAATGTATACAAATTACTTACAGAAGGTAAGAAAGGTAAAAATATGGAAGGTAACACTCTTGAGTAATGTTTGTATATACAACATAATAACATGCATTTTTCTCACTACGCTTTTTAAATTACCATTACTTTTTAGTCAGTCCATACCCTGCCCTTACCTCTTGACTTCAAAGAAAAAAGTAATGTTTAGTCCAACCATGACACCGAAAATTCCAGTATAATGTTTGGTGTGCACATATTGGCTCTAAATCTTGTTGACTAAAGGAGTCTTTCAAAGTCTGTAATAAAACTTTTGTAGTCATCGATAAAAGTTATAAGTCGATCTACAGCCTGCCGTAAACTTCCACTTCACACAGAGTAAGATATTCTTTAGTCTGTCGATGGAAGACATACACGAAGCGCCCTCTGTTGTTGCATGTAAATGTCATGGCATCTGTTGAGGTTTCTGGCTCTTCTTCACAAAGGTCCATTACTCGTAAGTCTAGCCCTCTGTTAGAGTTTTCGACAGGAGGTGCCATATTAGACATCGCTGTAATAATTCCTCTGTATCTGAATACTGAAATTATAATAATCACAACATTATTATCAAACCACAGATGCCAATATATAAATTAATAAATTTATGATTTCACAGTATCCATTATTTGGTACTTAATATTGTATATAATTCTCACCAAAACATTCAAAGAATAATTGGCTCTGTGCCAACTCTGTAGGATGACCTTTGACCTGCAAAAGTCAGCCCCTTTACTTCTTAATTAATTTTTAGTTGGTTATGGTTGACCACCAAAATCTTTTCAATGTGAGTTAAAATTTTGATGAAGCTGTATGACATGTGAATCAAATTGGTTAGGATGATTGCCCCAGCAAGTGGTCATCAGTTTCGTCAAAATGTCTTCCGGAAGAGCATGTTCTTCACGCCACTAAATATGGGCAAGGTAAAGGTTTGGATTTTTAGGATAGGCAGACTGTATGGCCTTGAGAGTGGTTGGAAATGTATAGGAAAGTAAAGTTAGCAAGGGAGCAATAGGCCCCAGGGGGGGGGGTACTTTGCGATTTTGAAAACCAGAACCATTCTAATCCGGAAACTTTTGATTGAATCAGGGATTTCCTCAGTAAGCGTAAACAGTTTGTGGCTCACACTGAACCGCTCTTTTTAAAACTAAATATCTTGAATATATACAAACTTTATGAATACATGGTGGCTATATTCATGTATAAATGTCACAATGACATGCTGCCTGGTCACTTTTCTTCCTTTTTTACTCAAAACCTTGATTATCATGGATACCATACCAGACAGAGACACCAGCTCTGTAGTGGCTTATGTCAGTCAGCCCTGTTTCAGAAAACCATACGCTTTCAAGGAGTGTCTATTTGGAATAACGTGCTATGAAATTAGATAACATGTAGACGGTCATTTTTTCCTTTTAAGAAACTTCTTAAATGTCATCTATTAACTAATTCTTAGAGATAGGTTATATATTGTGCCCTACATTTCACACTAAACAATTAATACTATGCTCAGTATCAGATCAGTAGTACTGTAACCCAGACTTAAGAATATTTTACTGATGTACATTGTATATAAGTACATTACATATTAATACTGAGTCATATTTAATAATTTGGTGGAATTTAATAGGACTGACGACTCTTTTTTTGCGAATATATATATGCAATAGTAAAACATTACATTTGTAAATACAGATTAAATATACCTGTAGCGGTATCAATCTGTATATATATATTCGTCATAAAATCATGTAATGTCTCTGATTATTTTTTTAATAAATTCAAACTTAATAAACTCAGACCAACGCCAAAACCACAAACCATTTTAATCCTTATTTTAATAAAAATATCAACAACCAATTTAATCTTTATGATTTTTATACCATTGTAATCGTCTTTTCAAGCAGATTCTAATGGTACCAAACATGTTGGGTTGCAAAAAAGGGAACCAAGTTAATCTGAATTCCTAAAAAACCAATACCTTTTTAATCCTAGAAGGCCAAAAAACCTAAACCATCCAGCGGAGCCTCTATATACACCCTCTCATAGTGAGAGGGGCAATAGGCAAAATGTTTCAGTGGTTTTGAATGTGGCATAATGAGGTGATTTAGTGCAGAAAGTGGGAAAATTTTGAGCTAGGGTTGGCAGATACACTCTTCGGTAGATTCAACGAACTAGAATTTGTGCTGTAAGCGAGGCAGACAAACTTCGGTTTCTTTTTGATTTGTGATGTTTGTACTATATAGGGGTAACCTGAAGGACAGGAAGATGAAGAAGTGGTAGGTTTATCATTGAAGTGTAGAAAAGACCCTTGGACAGATGCTAAAGTGATTTCAGCATAAAAGGAATGGGGGCAAATTGGCCTGGTACTTACGACAGCAATCCATTCTTTTGTAAATTGTGACATTTTGAACGTAATGTTCACGTCCAAGATCCACATTCCACCAGGAGGGGTGATTATTCATGAGTTTTGTGCAAGAGCAGCATCCACTATGGTAGCTGAAAAAATGGCGGGAAATTTTAATTAAGCAGGATCTACATTCTACATTTAGCTTACATATAAATACAGTACACAAAAACTCGAAAGCGAAGACTATATTCCCTTTTGATTTTTGCTGACCCACATAAGGCTGTTCACATGCATTCTCTAAAAGCAAAGATATTATGGTCAAAAGGATAGATAATAGGCAATAGCATACTGTACATTGAGTGTACTCAGGGAAGGATAGGAGGAGTAATATGTCATTGTTGCTGTGTGATGTTGTAACATTACCTTGGATCTTCCTTTGAAATTTAGCCCTATTACTAAATGACCAGTAGAACCAAAAAAATGGATTAAACTTACTGTGTGTTTTTACAGCCGTCAACAGCATTTCCTGCGACAGATATAATGCCATCTCCGAAATATGTGTTACTCTGTGTTGCCGTTTTGCGAAGAGCAACATTTGTGAATGAATCATTAGTGTTCTGATTGTTGTTTTTATTGTTGTTGTTTTGGTTGTTGTTGTTTTGCTTGAGAGCAGTTGGCGCTGTAAAAAAAAATTAATCAATTGGTCAACAATTTAATGCAGTAGGTCCCTTTAAAAAATATTTGCAACTAAATTTTTATGTAAAGTCAGTGAAGAAATCAATTTATAAACATGGGGTGATTTGTTTATTAGCATCTTGACATAGGCAGGCCTTGACAATCCACCCCCAGATTCACTGTATATGGGCCAAGTAATAAATCTACTGAACTTCAAATAGACAGAGGTAGCCAGCCAATGAGACATTTGTTGTTCACACATTAGCCACACCCCAGCCAAGTCACCCCAATCTTTTATCATTGAGTGACACCTTTAATTTCTTAAATCTGCTTGGCCAATGGCCAGGCCATTTGAGGAGGGGGTAAACAACCAGTAAAGGGGTGTTCCGTGGCCTTGAGTGTTGCGTACAGACCCTTGACGCAGAATACTCAAAGGTCCAGCCTGAGTTGTCAGGTACTCCCTGTCAGGATGGTTTTTCAGTAAAACAGCCAAAAGTACAATGAAACATTTTTAAGATACTTGGTGATGAGTCTTATGAGGAAGATGCTATTTTCAGTACCTTTTAAGACTACCTGAAGGACAGAAACTATGCAAATAATATATATACACTATATTACAGTGGTGTCCAGGAATAAAAGATGCCTCTTATCACATTTACTGCCCCTTGGGGTAAATGCGGAAATTAACTTGAGCCCTATAGTCAAACTCGCCCTCACTCGGATTCCCAAAGGGAATCCGTCACTCGTATATGTGCTATGCATTCTGGGTAAGGCTCTAAAACCGTTGCAAAGGCCGCCATTTAGAAACGTTGTAAACACGACAACCATGCTGCCACAGTGCTTATCATCACCAGTTGAGTGTCAGCACTCAGCCAAAATGCTGCTACAATCAGTGGAACTTCCAAAGTTCGTCTGAGCAGAATGCAACGTGAACCATACTTCCCATCCTGGCAAATAAACACGTGCATTGGCACTATTTCCTCGGAACTTTATAATGTTTACATGAGTGAGAGGGTAGATATCCTTGCACCCTATCAGTGTGAAGCGTCAAATGCGAATGCCAGTTCTAACGAACTGGCTCTCCGCTAGGACGAGTATGCCCTATAGTCTGTAAAAATGTTGACAGGCAAAAATAGTTAAATACATACCACAACATTGAGGACAGACTGAACATGGATTGGCTCTGCTCAGCCCAGAAGGTTTGTACATTAACTTCTTTACTTTGGCATCTACAAAGAAATGAAAAATACAATAAATTATACTGATAGTGCCCCAATTAGCATCTACAAAGAAATGGACTAAACACAATATAATTCATCTGAGAATGATGCCCTAATTAACATAGATCTACATAGAAATGGACCAAACACGGTATAATTCAACTGAGAATGATGCCCTAATTAGCATATGTCTACATAGAAATGGACCAAACACGATATAATTCAACTGAGAATGATGCCCTAATTAACATAGATCTACATAGAAATGGACCAAACACAATATAAGCTAATATAATTAAACTGAGAATGATGCCCTAATTAACATAGATCTACATAGAAATGGACCAAACACAATATAATTCAACTGAGAATGATGCCCTAATTAACATAGATCTACATAGAAATGGACCAAACACGATATAATTCAACTGAGAATGATGCCCTAATTAGCATAGATCTACATAGAAATGGACCAAACACAATATAATTCAACTGAGAATGCTCTAAAAGGGAATCTCCTAATACACTTAAAGGCCTAAAGGTAGAAGTAATTATAATTTAAATGTATTATAATTTTATTGTGGTAGGGCAGTGAAATCAGTGTAAAAATACCATTTGGATAGTGTGGTACCATAAACTCAAAGTTATGGTACAACAAAATCATGCCCTTTTATACTGAAACACTCCATTTTGTATTACGCAATATTTTATAGCCTATATATTATAATGCATATCAATAAAACCAACCTGCATAGTAAGAGTAGGCATTTATCTCAGCTGGCTGAATGTTATTGACTTTAGCGACTTGGAACTGGGTAATGTTGAAGCACTTCGAGATACGAGTTACCTGTAACATAGAACAATCAAATTGATTCATCAAAATTTAATTCTACACATACACAACTGAGTGACGACAAATTCAGATCAAACAGAGTTTTCTTGATGGGAATTTATTTATCACACTGATAACGCCAGATATGATCAGTTCCTTCATGTATGCTGCTTCTCAAAAAATCATTTCCAAATCAAACTATACATGATACATTATCAGATAATTCTCTAATCTAAAACATTTACTTCAATAATGAAGAAGGCAAGAAACTATTTACTGAAAAAAATTCTAAATCCTCATCTAGTGCTTGCCCAAAAATGAGGGTTAATACTAGAATTTATTAAAATATGGATTATTACCTCATCCCAATATGTGACAAGTTTATTTTTCCTGACCTCCACCTTCTTCAAACCTTGGTCCGCATATTCTTCGAGCAGTTTGTCGGCTTTAATTTCATAGCCACTGAGCGGGTTGATTTCTACAATTGCCATACCAGAATCATCTACCTTGTTCCATCTGAAACCAATGCACAAATTAAGATTAGAAGTTTGCGAATTTGCAAAGATGTTATTTTATAGGAATGGGTTACTAGAAAGTTGTGCAATACCTCTATTTCAGATAAAATTGGCACGAGGAATCTCATTTTTCAGGTTTTTGAATTGTTAAAATCATATCTGATATTTTATTTGAAAAAATGTCAATTTATCTCTCACATTTACAATTATTTTAAGAGGAAGTCATAAGTCATGATGGTGATCTTCAAAAAACAGAATCTGAATCTCAATTACTTGACACAAGTCCTGACGTAAACTTTTCCAGTTGTGTCATTCTCAGAGTCCACTTTGACAGTCAGGTCTGTAGTGTTATCTGGCACTAGGATGTTGTAGTCAGCTTCTAATTGGACGATTGCAGAACCAGAAGAGGAGGCTGTGATTGTTACTTGGCTTGGAGTAGTGGAAAACTGCAATTAGAATGTACATCAATCAAGCAAGACATTTAGGTTTAAATTTCTATTGTACGTCTCACATTTGTCTCTGTAATGAACAGTAGTCCAGTAAGTTATTTTGGCATGGTGAATATTTGGTTAAATCCTATTATGATTAGAAAAGTTGCATCATGTCTTACTACAAACATGTCTGCTGACGTATATTTTCAACCAAGGACATGTACTGATGTACAACAAACTCATATACTTGTTTTCCAAAGGCGTGGCATATCTATTTTATAGGTTTTCCCAAGGCATATCTATTTTATATGAAATGTTTAGGTGACTGTTGATTTTTGAGACACCTTTGGACAACTCCAGCCATTTTCTTTGTGACAAGTCCAGCCATTTTTCTTTGTGACAGTCTGTCTCCTCGGCACATCTTTCTCTCTCCACTCACCCTGTATATCTGGAAGACTTCTTTGTTGTGTCTTGTGATTCTGTTGAATGAATGTCGCTCTCCTGTGTCTGTTTCAGCTTGGATGTTCAAATCAGTGTTGGCAGCTGATGGAGTAAGAGTAGCAAATCGTGATAAGGCTGCAAGTCCTACCACTGTATCCTGAAATGGACAGTGAACTTGGTTAGGGTCGAAGTATTTTCAGCTTGATGACGCTCTGGCGATAAAGTCCAGGCCTGTTGCAGTTCATTCATCAACGCAATCTTTTTTTATGTAGGCCTCTGTATATGTATTTCCAACAAACTTTTTCTATAAATGTTTACATAGTATTTCTACAGTCTAAACGTACATGCTATGGCCAACTTCCACATTAATTTTCATTTCCTCTCAATAGCCCACACCGGTGCTGATTGGGCGTAAAGCACAAACTCACTCACTCACTCCACATTAATTTTCCTTGCTTTCTTCCATTTTCTACGCGAGTCACCTTCCTTTTGATTTCCTTTTTTTGCCCTTCAGTTTTTTTCTAGAATGGGTTTTTTGGGAGAAATATTTTTTATGCAAGTCTTCTTTACTCTTTTGACCCTTATTGGATAATGAATATTTTTAGAGTATTAAATATATGAATACAGCACAAAATTCGAATACACTTTGTAAAAAATACCTACTTGAGTTGACGAGAAACCATAACCCTTGCTAATCTGTTTGACAAGCCATTTCAGGGCTGGCATTATGACTCCAGTGTCAGAAGGATTGGCTAATTTCGCTAACATTGCATAAGAAGTAGCTTCAACTCCACCCCATGTCGGTTCACTATCTAAAACAATGGAGAATTTTTTGTTCAGAATTTAAAAAACGATATTTCCCATAGGGATAAGAGTGTATATTTTCAATGTGACTTGAAAGTTGGTATATTCATGGTATCAAAGATGATATTGCAATTAATGTGTGATTTTGTATAAATAAATATGCTATATCAAAACCATTGTAGAGCACAAAAATTAAATTATAAGTAATGCATATATGAGACAGAATAAATTCAATTCAATTATATTAAATCATAATTAATTAAAGCAAGTGTACATGCAAGTCTCTACAGTCTCAGTACACTAACCAGAGAGTCATGCATATAAGAAAGAATATATTAAATTCAATTATATTAAATCATAATTAATTAAAGCAAGTGTACATGTAAGTCTCTACAGTCTCATGACACTAACCAGAGACCGGAGCAACTGAATCAAGCCTGGCCTGGGCATTCACTCGGTTGTCCATTCCGTTCATGGCCAATGCATACGACACAATTGCAATATCATACGGTTTTGTGAGTTTGTAATATTCTCTTCTCAAATAAGCAGTTGATAGTGATATCGCCCGATCAACCTGAAAAACGCAATGTGAATACCATTTCAGTGAAGCCAATTTAGAGTAATTGAATGCATGGAGAGGCAAATGCAAGAAATTAGACAGAATATTTAGATCACATATAGTGATTTTTTTTTTACAACAATATCAATGGTGGAGAGGAAGCTTCTAAATACATAGTTCTATGGTGGTTTGAAACTTACCTTTTCTTCCATATCTGGCATGGGCATTTGAGTCTTGGCGGTTGTCAAGGCGATGACGATATAAGCAGCCATGGGGACTTCACTACCGACACCACCCTGTCAAAAAAGGATAATTATATTATTGTTTAGAGTTGTCTTGTAATGATGACTATAAAAAGTGAAAAACTTCTTGAATAGTAAATAAATAGCTTTTAGATAATGTTTGCTATGAGAGGTTTCCCAAAAGTTCTGACCGGTTTTTTTGAAATAGCTGAATGAAATTTTCACAGAAAAATATTTCAGGAATTTGACCAGCTATTTTGAAAAGAGCAAAACTGTAAGAAGTGTTTAAGTAACTGTGCTGTTACCATGGTTACGAGAGGTCAGTGCACCCAGCACAGCTCAATTTCTCATAAAAAATTCAGCAAATTGGCTGCGTTGAAAATAATTGCAAGAAAATGTATTTCATGATATAGGCTTGCAGTTTTTCAAGATATCTTCTATTACATTATGAACATTTATTTATATCTCAACCTGATCCGCAGGGGCAATTACCAATTTTAAAAGGCTTTCTTCAGCAGTTGCCTAACAGTGTTCTTAAAAGTGAGTTTGGCTGAAACAATCTACTGTCGGAGGCAGTGCTGAACCTTGAGTTCTAAACCCAATCTCATCTGCTATAATTACCAGATCTGACCTTCTGCAGGGTTTGGAAATTGGAAAAAACATTTACCTTCAAAAAGGGGTGTCGAAGTTCAGCCTCTTCCCTAAATTTCCCATCAGGAGCCAACCGATTCAGAATGTAGTTGATGCTCTTCGCCATGGTGCCTTTGTCTATTTCGCCTCCAATGAATTGAGATGCTTCTGCATATGACTTTACGACAAATGCTGTTAACCTGTAGAGAGTATTATTAGGGTTTTTTCAATAATGAATAAATGACCCTTGAAACATATCGTTTTGAAAAAATTGATGACTTTTAATTTTATTGTTGTCATTTCATATGTTATAATATTAATTTTATTGCTCAATTGTAACTTATCATTTTAATCATTTTTATGTTGGTTATAAGCATGTGTCGCTTTTATTGTTGTACATTCTCATCTGACTTTTAAACAAATCTTCAGTATCAGACCACATCAAGAAAATTTAACGTTGTTAAGTAAAATCAAAATCAAATTTCTTACTTGATATGAATAAGCATAAAGGTGAATTTTGCTTGGACATTGCTAGTCATGAGGATAAAGAAATAATTTAGACATAATCATCTACTTTATCGAAGTGACTGCTTGGTAACATTGCAGTTGCAAGCATTTTATTCTATTGTTTCATCATTTCCTTATTGCCCTTGTATTATTGTCTTCAATACTTACAGTTGCTCTCGAAAGTAAGTACACCCCTGCAGGATTATTGCATTTGGCTCGTTAATTAATATCAGGTCATGATTATTATCTCATTTTTGCAATAAAGTGCATCTCTTAGAAGTCTTATATATTATGTAATTTGGAGTTCTTGAAATATCAATGTCATTTTGACCTTTGACCTCAAATGAAAAAATAGCCCATTGCAAAAGTAAGTACACCCTCACAATAGTTTACCTTTTTATCACATTATTCTCTCTGTTTCGCTCAATCTGCTTTTGCCCTGCAACATTAAAATGTTTCTTGTTCCGCCTGATTGATTTTGGGGCCTTCATTTAATTTCTGTCCTCCTCAACAGTACTAAACAATTGATTATCCTTAAATATACCAAAAAAGCCATAATGGTGTGAGTGATGGGTCAGTCACCATGCCTGGAACTTAGGAACTGTCTAAAAGGCTAAGATATACTATTATTTACACCTGCAATGACAGATTTGGATATATAGGTACATTTAGGAACAACTTGGGGTTCACATATCTACTACCAGGAATTTTTAATCAAATGGAAGGACCAAAAAAAAACAAAATTATCAAGCAGGATGGCTATACCAACAAAGATGTCTTGCAGAACATCCATGAAATTATTACAGGAAGCAGTAAAATACCCGAAGGTTACATCCACATAGTTGCAAGAGCAACTGTCATCATATTGAATATATGTCCACAAGTCAAATGTACAGATGCATTTGAATGCAGATGGCCTCATTGGCCAGAACACCCAGAAACAAGCTCCTGCTGATGAAAAAAAATAACCGGGACCAGGCCTAAACTTTGCCCAGAAGCATTTTGATAAACCAGAAGACTTTTTGGCTAATATTCTTTGGACAGATGAACTTAAAAATTAGGCTAAAATTGAATTCTAAAGTCACACAAACAACCAATAAATTTGCTGCAATGTGAACTTGGCTTTCCAACAGAAGAACCTAGTCCCTATAGTGAAGCATGAAGGTGGGAATATCATGCAGAGTGGGTTTTTTGCCTCATCAGAAACTGGCAAACTGGTTCATGTAGAAGGAATCATGAATCCAAATGTCTATTATGAAATCCCAGGAGATAATATCGTCCAATTAGTGAAGTAGCTTGATATAAAGTGCTCTTTGGCGTTCCAGCAGGACAACGATCCCAAACACACAAGTGTGTCAACTAAATCCTAAATAAATTAAGATAAATACAAGCTTTTGGAATGACCCAGAAAACATCCCAGATGTGAATCCCATCGAGATGTTGTGGTTTGACCTCAAAAAGCGGTTGAATGCAGGTAATCCCCAGGACATTCAATGGTGACACAGTTTTACATGGAGGCATGGCCGAAAATTCCAGTGCAAAGATGTTAGAACCTTATTCAAGGGTACATGAAGCATCCTCAAGCCAATTTGCCACCCGTTTAGGAAACACAAGGTATTGATTGTCTGAAATTAGAAGGGTGTACTTACTTTTGCAATGACCATTTTTTCCATACCTAACTGTATTAATTTAATGGGAGACTGAATTTGTGAATTAGTAATATAATTGTATGCACATATATTAGGTTGACACTATATCATTGTAAGTGTGTGAATATATGATAATTTGTACCCTTGAGAGACAAAAGTTTGAAAAATAGCATGGGGTGTACTTACTTTCGAGAGCAACTGTATGTCAACAGTTGTCGGCCACGGAAACATGTCATGGACTCCAGCTGCCTCTCCTTTTCACCTCATTCCTTTTCATCTCATTCATATTCGCTTATGAATGCTTAAACAAGCCTAAAAAGGCTGCACTTTCTGCAACTATCTGTCTGTCTGTCTGTCTAGCTGTCTATACCATAACAACCCACCATAAATCTCCATGTTTGTCGCTGTTTCCAAAAGCTGAGTAGGAACCATCATTTCTGAGGTAGTTCATCTCACGTTGGTACCCTGCAAAAAAGATACATTACTATAATTACAGGTACAATACTAGTTATTGGGAGAGCGATAGCTTTCCCCTAATGATTGCAGCTGAAATTGACAGGTTGTTTTCTAGTCAAGTAAACACGCACTACATGCCTATTTGGATTATTGAACTGCTGTCAATTTAGGCACAAGGATCTTGCCTAACCAATGGTTGCATTTGTAAGTGGTTGTTGTTAATGTGGCATGTGCAATGACAGCCTGACCAATTGTCACTCCTCTTGTCCAAGAAAAGTTTCTCCGACATTGCAAATAATGGGCAGAGTGGGCTTAGGACAGGGGGGGGGGGACTGCACATTGAAAACAAAACTAGAATTTGTGTCGCAAGCGGAACACATGCGAGTTCTATGTGTATGTTGTTTTGCCAGATAGATAGATAAGGGGGCGACCATTTAATGGGGCGACCATTTAATATCTCCTAAGAATAAGGGGGCAACCATTTAATATCTACTAAGGTGCTAAGATAACAAGATAGATAGATACATAGATACATAGATACATAGATACATGGATAGATACATAGATAAAATGATAGATAGATAGATAGGATAAGGGGGCGACCATTTAATATCTACTAAGGAGGGGGCGACCATTTACCCCCGGGGACATGGTGACATACCCCCGGGGACATACCCCCGGGGACAAACCCCCGGGGACATACCCCCGGGGACATACCCCCGGGGACATACCCCCGGGGACATACCC